>CM019065.1:15900716-16620039 GCA_009667805.1 Leptobrachium leishanense
CAGTCTTTGCAGAACACAAAAATACAAGCAATAGCAAGTGGATGGTGGGCCACGTAGTCTCTCTCTGGATCCTTTTGAGGAGAAGCAGGAGCCTTAGGTAAGCGTACCTTGATAGAAGGTCTACTTCTAGGAGAGAGCCGAGGGCTGGGAGCCACTGGAGAGTCTCTGGACCCACTGGATAGTGGACCATTCAGTGGATCTTCCAGCAGGCAGGAACCAGGTGATGCAAACACAGCAAGGACTGAAATACTGGTACATGGTACAGCAGATAAATCCAGGGACAAGCAATAACAAGAGGGGCTCTCAGGACCTCTGAACACAGGAAGGGAAAACACAAAATGAAAGAGCAAAGGGAAGGAGGGTGTGGTCTGGTTTTATGCAGAACCTCAGGTTCAGACACAGGAGTTAACCCTTTGGTGGGAAGCAGGTATGGAGAGCTAGTGACCCAGGCTGGCCATGGCAGGCTCTCAGGGCTGAGGCATGACACATACAGTGTAATAATTATATTTTCATATAAGAGATCTTCAAACCATATATACAGTATATTTCAGCCTTAGAATGTGTATGTATGGTCTTTTTCTGATCCTTTAGTGCCACCGAGTGGCCATTCATGAGAAGGTCATGCTGCTGAGGATTTTACATTCTTATATATATTTGGAATATATATTTTTTTACAGTTTGCTGCCTGGTCCCGCCCCCCTGCATCGTGTGACTTGCAGCGAGCATTGCCGGGAAGCAAGTCGCCGTGATCACACTGTGGGGGACAGCGAGGGAGAGCAGGATGAAGTGAGTATCCAGCCAGAGTGTGGCTCGGGGTTACCATTCGGGGTAGCGAAATTTAACCCCGAGTCACACTCGGCAATACCACCAGGGAGGTTAACTGTTCTGTGTCACTATATGTATTTTAATATATCTCTATTCATCATACAGTGCTGTTTTGGTAACAAGGAAAATGCTGATTGCAAAAGGGGAAAATCTGAAAACGCTGTGCTCACTTAAATAAAAACCAATGGATCCATATCAATTTGGGTCCTTCATTATGGTGTAACATCGATTCGGATGGTACAACCTTAAAAAAACAATTGTCCATAACAAATCACATCACGCGTTTCAAATGTAACAAATTCATCTGAATTGATTCACTGTTTTCGTCATCATTTTTTTCAGATTAGCTGAAATTCGTTCCTATTGCGATTCAGTGATTCGGATGCGTCTGAATTTCCGAATCTCGAAAAAGTAATCCAAAATACAATTCTTAACGAACCGAATCACTAATGTTTAATAAAAGCGGTTTTCTTTTGTGAGGTGTGAAGTGGCAGTCATCTGAAGCATGTCTCACGTAACAGAAGGCATCATCTGTTATAAAATGCGGCACAATGCCGCCCACGCACTGTCGGTTATTCTGCTTTATTAATAACCATCTTACTTTTCATCCTATATGCTAAATACTTCTGGTGTAGCTTTCAAGATATTCCCATAGAATAACTGCAACGAGGCCTCTTCTAACAGACAGTTTTCTATTACTACCATTTCACCTTTCTCTCACGTCTCTCCTACTATCAGTCTAGTTGCCATGCCATTTTTATCGCAAGCCTTTTCAAAAGACATGATGGGTTCTCCTTCCAATTTTCACACAGCCTATCTCTCTTTCATTACCAAGTTCTCAGGACAGGTCTTCGAAAAATGTCAGTTTTTACTGACCTCCTTTCGGATTATCCCATTGTTCAAGTACTTCCACACATCTCCAAGTATCTCAATGGTGTGGTCATCCAACAAAACCTAACTGTCGATAATCTCCATTATCCAGTTTTCAAGTATTCTTTCCTCTCGATCGCCAGGAATTGCACTCTTTCACTATTGAAATGGCCTTCTTCATCCCTCAACTACCATGTGCTGTTCAATTCCTCCTGTACAGTTGGCCATAGTGTCCTTATTTCATTTTTATCAAACATTCATATCACTGGGGCTTTCCTTGCCCAACTCTCCAGTCTTGTACTGTTCCGGGTAATCCAATGTACAAAACACGGCTTCATTTTCTGAAATATCATCATTACAACCCCTTCTGCAGCTCCCACTTCTATCTCTCCTCCTTTGACCATCACATATTATACTGTGTCACACATTACAGCCAACACAGTGTCATCTTTGTTACTGCTGCCTTCATATAAACGTATTCTCTATCAATATAGTTCCTTTATGTTCCTTTTGAATGAAAGAAATTAATGGTACAGCACACCAGATACCTTTTAACACTCCATTTATTCAGCACTGCATGTAAGGGCAATGTTGTGGTCCAACGCATAGACCTTTTTCACGCCAGGTTCCTGCATTGCACCATGTCGTGCTGTGTCGAATAAATGCATTATTTGCAGATACCTAGAGTGCTTTAATACCTTTAGTACTACATTTCTGGCTGTGACGGAGCCAGGTTGTTGGAGCACCTGAGGCTGAGGTGATTTTGTTTCTCAAATCGAGAAGGTCTGAGCTGGTTTCCTATCATCAATTCCTTTTTTAATTGAACACCTTTTTCCTATCTAAATAAACTCCTTAATGGTGCCTTCATTTGCCCCAGGATTTTCTAGCAATGATCTTTTCTTCAATTTACTCCTTTTCCACTTGTCCTTCTTTCACAAATTAAAACATGGCTGCTCAACTCAATATTGTGTGGTCAACCAATATAACAATTAACTCCCAAAACAATTTTTAAATCCTGTGTGATAGCTACCTTTAAAGTATAACCACCATTCATGATGCATGTCACTGGTAGATACAGTGACTTAATTTATAGTACCCCTGTACGGAAATCATTCTACAAACATCTCCGCCTCTTCTCTCATCTCCACAAGTCCTGCTTTTATACTCAGTAAGTAATGTAAACTAAGGAGCGCCAGCGAACTGGATGTACGGTCAATCATTACACATGTCCAATAAACGTCTTCTAATCCGTTCAGAAGAAACTCCTATTCCAGATAAGAAGAAATTGCTGCAAAGAAGAGGAGGCAAGATAGCGCAGTATGTCGATTCACCATAAAAGGAAAGCAAAGCGGTTGTAGTCCTACCAGCTGAAGAAGCTCTGAGGAGCGAAACGCGTTCTGGTAATATAATTTATGTATTAATAAATTTGTTTTTATTTTAACCACTGCTGCTTCCTATAACGTGATTTAGAGAAGGTTTTGGAATTACCTTAATATTCCCATGCGACATCTTGGAGCCAATGCGGCTCATTAACATGTGAGTGTAACCATATATAAGTACCAACTTTACCATTACATTTAAACGATATTGCACTAGTAGTGCGTTGGTATTTTTTGATCCACTGCAGGGGAAAGCGATTGAAGAACCTTGTTGCGGGTATATGGGCACCTGAATATCCTTTGAAGACCCATAATCGTTATCCATCCTAGAGCCAAGGTTGGGCTCAACAGAATGTGAGTAGGACTACAACCGCTTTGCTTTCCTTTTATGGTGAATCGACATACTGCGCTATCTTGCCTCCTCTTCTTTGCAGCAATTTCTTCTTATCTGGAATAGGAGTTTCTTCTGAACGGATTAGAAGACGTTTATTGGACATGTGTAATGATTGACCGTACATCCAGTTCGCTGGCGCTCCATTGACTATCCACAATATATGTTTCCAGGTTTTTAGGAGAACCCCCACATTCAATGTGTAGCGTGTACGTTTAATCCTTCTTCCTGAAGGCGCTTCACTGTTTCTTTCTTTCATTATTCTAATGTAAACTAAGGGTATGAAGACCAGACAACAGTCTCTGACGTCACTTTGTATCTCTATATGTTCTCCATTTATTTACTGGTTCCTGTGATTCTTGTGGCTAATCCATGTGTCCGGTGTTAGACACACTGTCTTCTGGATTCCTTCTGCCCGGGCAAATAAAACTGATCTTTCAAAATAAAATTAATAATCAATCATACCATTCACTTCCACCTCTTCAAAAACTTCCCATCTCATCATAAACCCTTTAACTGTACCATTGGTGAGCAACCATGGCCCTACAGATGGTTTGGAACAGCATATTCCATAAAGCTTAGTCGACTTAATGAGTGGCTATTTATCATGGGAGTGTAGCGGCAAAACACCTGGAGGGCCACGGTTGCCAACCCCTAACCTATATCGACTCGTATTGTACCCTCTACTTGACCCAAACACATTTCTTCCTTGCGTCTTTTCCCCATAAACGTATTGGGCCCTCTTACTCGAACTCTTCTTTACATTTCATTTCTTCCTCAGCACCACGCTGTCTGTATGGTCACAACTAGAAACTATAAATGATTTCCAGAGTAACCACTGGGTAGGAGGATAACTGTTTGGGTGACTCTCTTCGTTTGAAAGAGGGACTACGGATTTGTGTCTCTCCCTGGCCATTTTACCAAATCACCTCTCAATTTCCTGCTTGTCTCCTCCAAGGTTCTGACCAACCAATATTAGGGGACATCAAGAACCAACATCATCATGAGTTCCGTAGGAAGAAGATGCGTCTCTCCAGGACAACAGTTTTTCCAGGTCTGAAAACGTTGCCAACAGATAATGCAAGGCACGAATCAGACGGTAGTCACAGAATTTCTGCTGTTGGGATTTGGGGAACTCGGTGGTTTCAGGATCCCACTTTTCCTATTATTTCTGCTGACCTACATCATGATATTACTGGCAAATTTCTTGGTTATTTTACTGGTCGCATCCAACCAGAGCCTCCATTCTCCCATGTATGTTTTCCTCAGCCAGATGTCAGCATCGGAAATAATGTTCACCAGTAGCGTTGTCCCAAACTTGCTGCATTTTGTCTTGGTGGGCAGAGACACCATGTTGGTGACCAGGTGCTTTGCTCAGTTCTACCTTATGGGGGTCCCCACTATTGCCCAATGTCTTCTCCTGGCCTCAATGTCCTTTGATCGATATGTTGCTATTTGTAACCCGTTACATTATATGACCACCATGACCATCAGAGTCCAGCTTCTGATTGTCTTCATGTCTTGGCTTCTTGGGTTTTCAGTGTCTCTAGTGGTATATGTTGTCCTCAGTAGACTGAAATTTTGTGACTGTTACATCATCGACCATTTTTATTGTGATATTCCTCCCGTGTTGGAACTTTCATGCTCAAGCACGGCGGCTGCAGAACTCGTGTCTTCTCTGGTCACTATACCAGTGGTTCTTCTTCCATGTCTATTTATCATCATAACGTATATTTCTATCCTTCACACCATCCTGAAGATTACAACAACTGGTGCAAAACAGAAAGCCTTCTCCACCTGCAGCTGCCACCTGGCCGTCGTGTCTGCGTATTATGGTACGTTAACAATAATTTATATATTTCCTCAAAAGAAGAACTTGATCCTTAATAAGGGGCTGTCTTTATTATACACACTGGTGACCCCACTCTTCAACCCTGTCGTTTACAGCTTGAAAAATCAGGACATCAGGAAAGCTGCAGAGAGGTCTGCTCGTTCCTTGGGGAAATTTGTGGGGATTTTGTAAAGAAAAAAGTCACAGATATAAATGAATACGCATTCTAGAATTTAAATTAATGCATTGAAACTTTCCCTCTGGAAATGTTTACCTTAGAGACTATCAGGGTTATCCAAAGAGATTCGAAAAGTCACCGCACGTTCGGTGACTTTTCGTTCTCTTCAATTCGGTTCCTTTTGCCGATTGCATTTCGGTGACCCTGCGGTGTATTCAGCAAGCACCACAGGGTCCCCGAATTGCAGGGAAAAGCTGCCGAAAACCTGACAAAAACTAACCGAATGCACGCTGAAAACAAGCAAAAACATCTGGATTAACCTTCGAAAAAGCCGAACAGGAGCCGAACAGGAGCCGAATCACACAGAGCCGAAGCAGCTGTGACGTAGAGGAGGCAGTGAATAAATTAGAAAAACCATTTGTATGAATCTGGGAAAAAGAAACGCTGTTTGCAAAGAAACTACTGAGCGAAAATGTCTGAAATTTTCACAGGAGGTCCAGGGAATGATAATAAAGAGGGCTGTTACAGAAACAATAAGTAAACTGGAAAAAAAAAAAAAATCGGACTTTTTAAAAAAAATAAAAAAAATCTGAAAAATGCTTAAAGTATCCTACAAAATCTATGAATACAGAGACTTTTTGCTGCAGAATTTTATAATGAACGGTTTATTAGATATTGAATTAAAACGGGAATATTTTTAACATTGAAGCCTATGGGATTCTCCTGAATAAATTTGCCGAATGAAACCACTGAATGGCAGGACATTAGGGGAACCTTTCACTGCTGGTTTGTGCTCTCTGAATAGCCGAAGCAGTGCTTTTTCATGGGGATTTCACTGCCCTCGAACAGGAACCGAACAGGCACCGTATGTTCAGGCAATTCGCCAGGATTTGGCGAATTGCCTGCTCTCTGGATAGCCGAATGGCCAGGAAAGGTAACCGAACGCTGATTTTCAGCATTCGGTTACCTTTCTCAAGCAATTCGGATCTCTTTGGATAACCCTGTATATTGTAAAATCTAACCCCTTCACTGCTAAGTGATTTCCCAAAAATCTACTGCCAGGAACCAGTGTGTTTTTGGAAAATCATTTTTAAATAGTCATACAGTAAGAAATATTTGGGAATATTCCCAGTGTATTTCTTACTGTAATAACCTATTTGGCTTTGGTATTTGAAAATGATCTTGGTATGTGATGTTTGGCCTTCATGTTGCATGGTTTAGTTTCTTTTGCTCATATTATGTCTTAACCCCTTCGCTGCTGAGCCATTTCACACCTGGATGCTGAGCTCATTTTGGCTGTTTTGTGATGATCATGTTTAAAGCATGTTTTGAAGTCATGTATTATTGTAGGACCCACATATATTGTTAAATAATACCGAGCCAGCCATATTTAAAGGATTCTGTTGCATTTTAGACCCGGCTTAGACACAGCTCGTGCGAGAGATAAAAAAAGACTGAAACAAAGTCCCTTTTAGTCATGCATCTTTCTCTCTGCGTTTATATCTTGCATTGTCTTATGTATCATATGTGACATACAGGTCCAGGACACTTAAAAAAAATACAAACCAATACCATACATTCTACGTCAGAGAAAATTACAATAGTTGAACGCACAAGACCTGTTTACCATATATGGTTATACATTTAACTTTTTGAAGTTGAAAAATAAATCTCTTTCTTTCTTCCTGCCCAGCAACACATTTCATAGTATATTCAAAGAGGGAGTGGCTGTTTACATTCCACATTCCTGTGATTCTACAGCAGAATGGCTTATTAAGAAAAAGGGAATATCAACTAAGATATGTATTTGAATCACTATATATATATATATATATAGAATACAGGAAATTAAAAAGATTATTATTTAACATATATTATATTTCCTTATTTTCAGCAGACTAAGGAGATTCAAAAAATATAATTTCTATGTGTATATGCCATATTCCGTCAGAATGCTATAACAAAAAATTCCAAAAAAGTGTATCAGGGTTATTCAAAGAGATTCGAAAAGTCACCGCACGTTCGGTGACTTTTCGTTCTCTTCAATTCGGTTCCTTTTTCTGATCCTATTTCGGTGACCCTGCGGTGTATTCAGCAAGCACCACAGGGTCCCCGAATTGCAGGGAAAAGCTGCCGCAAACCTGACGAAAACTAACAACAAAACCCAGCGAATGCACGCCGAAAACCCGCAAAAACATCTGGATTAACCTGCCGAAAACCACAGAAAAACCCGAACAGGAGCAGATCACACACAGCCGAAGCAGCTGAGACCGCAGACGAGGCAGTGAATAAATTAGGAAAACCGTTTGTATGAATGATTGAAAAGTGAAACACTGTTTGCAAAGAAACTACTGAGCGAAAATGTCTGAAGTTTACACAGGAGGTCCAGGGAATGATAATAAAGAGGGCTGTTACAGAAACAATAAGTAAACTTAAAAAGAAAAAAAATTCAGAAAAATGATTAAAATATCCTAAAAAATCTATAAATAAAGAGACTTTTTACTGCATAATTTTATAATGAACGGTTTATTAGATATTGAATTAAAACGGGAATATTTTTAACATTGAAGCCTATGGGATTCTCCTGAATAAACCTGCCGAATTAAACCACCGAATGACAGGGCATTTCGGGAACCTTTCACTGCTGGTTTGTGTTCTCTGAATAGCCGAAGCAGTGCTTTTTCATGGGGATTTCACTGCCCTCGAACAGGCACCGAACAGGCACTGAATGTGCAGGCAATTCGCCAGGATTTGGCGAATTGCCTGCTCTCTGGATAGCCGAATGGCCAAGAAAGGTAACCGAACGCTGATTTTCAGCGTTTGGTTACCTTTCTCAAGCAATTTGGATCTCTTTGAATAACCCTGTATGTTTCCATTCAGATTTCAATTGAGATCAATACAGAGCCAATACTATATAGACTCTAGGTCATGTGAGTGGCCATTCCCACATTATAGAGACTGTAGTCACATAATTCATACTGTATTGCACTATTTTGTTTATTCTGTTTTGATGTTTGAGGTCCTTTTATACCAGAATTGACCTTTATGGATTTATAAGTATAAAATTACTTATTTGTTCTGCACAAAGCATGTGTTGTGTTCACTTATTTCACATTGATTTGTCACATTATTTGCGATTAAAGAATATCATTTTTGGTTTCCGGAAAGATAAACATAAACAAGCAGCACAAAAACCAAACAATTTTTCATAGGAGTTTGCCTTTAATGACCAATTACCTTTGCTCACTGCAACAGGTCATCATTCGTTATGACTTTGATAGCAACATGCAGCTTGTATTTCTATATCCTGCCAAACAGTACCTGAAATATAAAAATAACTGTTACATAAGGGGTCAGCAACTTTGGCCCCTCAGATGTTTTGGAACTAAATGTTCCATCATGCTCAGCTGCTCATTAGGTTAGTAACACCTTATGGGAAATGTTGTTGTAAAACATCTGGAGGAACAAGGTTGTGGACCACTGGTTTACATGGTAAGGCAATTTAGGAAATACCTCTAAAATGTACATATAATTGGAATATTCTACTACGCTTACGTTGCCTAACGCTCCCCTGCCCCGGACTGCGAGGCACAGGAAACCCTGCAAATTAGGGATGTGCGTTTCGGGTTTCGGAATTTTCACGAAATTTCCCGATTCGTGTTTTCGGATGCGGCCGAATTTCCGAAAATTTTTAGATCCGAAAATGTCAGATCCGAAACGTTTTTTCGGATTTTTCGAACGGACTTGAAATGTGTCAAACGAGAACAGACGTTCCGAAAAACGAAAATTTTCCGAAAAACGAAAATTTGCTGAAAAATGAAAATTTGCTGAAAAACGAAAATTTTCCGAAAAAACGAAAAGTCAATACAAAAAACGAGCAAAGTGACACGAAAAATACGAAAAATGGTCGATATTCCGAAAACAAAATGTACCCGAAAAACGAGCCGAACCGAATCGAATCAAAACAGAAATCGGTCGAATCGAGCCGAATCGAAAATTTTAAAAATCCGAAAAATCGAACCGACTCGAACCGAAGAAAAAAATCGGTGCACAAGCCTACTGCAAATCGATTGAATATTGGTCTTGAATAATGCAAAGGGAAAAACATTTGCTAAAAACATTCCTTCTGCCTCCAACATGTAATAAAAACAAACAACTGAAAAACACAATGATTCTACAACACATTATTATTTATATAGCTTCATTTATGACAGATTTGTGACAGATCTCAGTCCCCCAACAGAGTCACAACTGCCAATGCCTCTTCCTTGCTGGACCCCCCTGTTATCCCCAGCCAGAATCTCGTGCCTTACTCCAGTCCTCAGACGAAGCTCAAAGACCAGGGCACGTAGAGAGCCTGTTAGCGTCTCCCAGAAATAAGATGAGGCTGTAGATCTGGGGTCTTTCAGGGTCAGAATGGAACTCTTTTAATTGGGGACAGACACACATATTTATACGGTCGAATATATGGGTCGTTTACATACACATAACCTCCACTAGGAAATGTTTAGGGTAAGTTACCAGTTGATGAAGCTGCTTTGAGCGGCGAAACACGTCCTGGAGGTAACGACTGTTTGTTTATTTTAAATTATGTTTTAATAAACCTTTTGAAAAGACCACGTCCCGGAATCCAATGTGGTTTTAATTGGGTTTTTCATGAAAAATCCATAGGCATTCCACTTCGAGCCATGGTAGCTCCACCAAGAGTAAGTTACCACTTGGGAAAAAGATTGCATGTATACAAAATAAGCCTGATTTGCATTAGGAAAGTGCCTGTCTTGTCTTTTGTCTCTTCCAATATATGGTGATTTGGACATCAGCATCCAAGAAAGGTGGGGGTCACCTGCTAACAAGGAGGAAGAAAAAGCACAGTGCCACTCAGAGCCAGTGTTGGGGCTCAGTGTTTGTGAGTGGAACCGTTTACATAAAATTTGTCCACGATAAATCAATTCATACTGCACCATAATTGTCTTTATATTTGCTTCTTTTTTATAACCTAATGATGGATTGCGGATTAGCAAGAGTCCTCCAAACTCCATAAGCATTCAGTTGCGCTTTCCAGATATGTATAAAACAATATAAAACAATAAATAAATATATACGGGGCCATTATCAACCATTGTCTGATAACCTATTCATTAACAGGACTATACATAGGACAAGGGGTCATCCATTTAGACTGGAAGAAAGAAAATTTAGCTTAAAGCATAGGAAGGGTTATTTTACGGTGAGAACAATAAAGCTGTGGAATTCTCTGCCTGTTGAGGTGGTTGGGTCAGAGTCTGTACAGACTTTTAAAAAACGACTGGATGACTTCCTGCAGACACAGAATATTAAGGGTTATAATATTTAATATGTGGGTAAAAGCTTCTTGATCCAAGGAGAAATCTGACTGCCATTCTGGGGTCAAGAAGGAATTTTTTCCCAGTATGTTGCATATTGGCAAGCATTCAGACTGGGTTTTTTGCCTTCTTTTGGATCAACAGCAGTAGGTTATGTGGGAGAGGCTGAACCCGATGGACGCATGTCTTTTTTCAGCCTATGTAACTATATAACTATATAACTATAATAGAGAAAAAGTAAGTATCTGGCGCCCTCTAGTGGAAAAATTGAACAATGCAACAGTTGTACAATTGATATGTTGGATCAAAAAAGAGTCCGTACTAGATAAATAGCAGTTCAACAGTCAGCAGCAGAAGTTCACACACAAGACGGTTTACCTCTAACCGTCAAATACTTAATGTTATTTATATTTGTCCATGCGGAAAAATGTATGTTGGTCGAACAACGAGGAGTTTGAATATTCGCATTCGCGAACACCTTAATAACATTAAAAAAGGTGTAGATACACATACAGTACCACAACATTATAAGGATTATCATAACAAAGATCCTAGGGGGACGAAATTTCTAGCAATACAACAGGTGGAGAAGGAATGGAGAGGAGGAGATTTCATCAATAAGATAAATAAAGTAGAGATGAGATGGATTTATAATTTAAAAACATTGGTGCCTAAGGGACTCAATCAGGACTTTGAGATTTGTCATTTTTTATAACACATAAATAAAAATAAAAAAAAATAAATTTTTTTTAATTAATTCTCATAGTACATTTTAGATTCTCCCAATTTAACACTGCCCTAATTTTAAGGGTAATTTACATGAATTTATACTCATAACACATATATGCAATATTACATTTTTATAGAGTAGATGAAGCACTTTAGCACCTTTTTCACTTTAGTAAATAGAGATGGATAACGATAATAATATAAAAGTATTAACACTATAGATAAGAAATTATGACTATTTAGAACACTAAAAGAAATTATATTAAATAAAAATTAATATATAACCTAATGCAAGATACTTAGGTTTTTCACTGAGTAAATGAAGCACTTTAGCACTTTTTCACTTTGTAGGGAAATGGAGATGAATAATGGTAACAATAGAGAATTATGAAAGGATCAACACTGTGAATATATATAGTCTGTGTTTAGAGATCACTATTATTTAGAATATTAAAAGAAGTTTTATGCTTATAACACATACTTATGAAAGGTACATAGGTTTTTCACAGATTTAGATGAAGTACCTTTTTCACATTAGAAGGGCAATAGGGATGGATGACGATATAATAGAGAATCATAATAGTAAAAATAAAAATACAATTATAAATAGGTATAAAGATATTATTTAAATACCCATCGGGTTGACAAGGGGGATAAAATAGGGAGTTAGGATTTAAGTTGAGATATGGGATTATTAATATTGACTAGGTTGAGAAGATTTATACATAATTGTGTGGACACTTTAAAGAATATTTTTTTTTAAAATACCGATATATTATTGTACCCCCCCTTTTTTCCTTTGTTGGGTGGTTATAATCATGTAGTAAATAAAGGCTGTATGTAACAATGGATGTAATGTTTAGTAGAATAGTTTCGTTGTATGAATTATGCATTAAGGGCGTTTTACGATCACCGCCTTAGATGTAAGCACTAGAGATCCATTGAACCGCAGGGTAATGCCAAGTGAAGCGCACCACCATCTTTGAAGGCGGACTTCGCAATTTCATTGGATAACATCCCACGCATGCGCAGGGGAGGCTGCCGGGTTCCGAGAAACTGGCGTTTCGTTATTCAATTAGGTTAAGGACATCAAGGAATATAAGGACACTGCAGGATAACGGAAATCATTTACTTTTTGCCGACTGAGGAAGCGACTTGATCGCGAAACGCATTTTGGCGTTCGAATTTTAATCTGTTTTAAATTGTTTTAAGGAATAAATCTTCATTAACCTTTACTTAAGGTCCTGCAGCTGTTTTTTATTTCTTGGAGGAACATCTGAGAACGGAGACGTTAAAGGGGAGTCCGGTATCTCCTCAAAATACCGGTTGCGCAGTACATCTAGTGTCTGATTTATGACACCTCCATATGTGAGTTGAACCTTTGTATAATTATCTGGGGGGCACTGATGATGTAATAGATCACACTATGTTGCCATTTATCCCCTTTTTTTGAGGGTTGAAGACCATTTGTGAAAAGCGACTTTACAATATTATAAGAAGATCTTTCACTTGAAAAATATTCAACACGAATGAGGGAAGCGCAGAAAATCTCCACTTTTTTCTGTTGTTCATGTATAAAACAATATTTGTTAGTATTAGTATGACACGGTATAGGGGAAACCACGAGACCCTGGTGTAGCTTTGGTGATTTGGCGGTCACGACATGTTGTGTGGCGCTTACCATTTTTGATGTGCATTCTGTATATAGTCACTGTGGTATATGTTTACAGGTGCATTCTGTATATAGTCACTGTGGTATATGTTTACAGGTGCATTCTGTATATAGTCACTATGTTACATGTTTACAGGTGCATTCTGTATATAGTCACTATGTTACATGTTTACAGGTGCATTCTGTATATAGTCACTATGTTAGATGTTTACAGGTGCATTCTGTATATAGTCACTGTGTTACATGTTTACAGGTGCATTCTGTATATAGTCACTGTGTTACATGTTTACAGGTGCATTCTGTATATAGTCACTATGTTACATGTTTACAGGTGCATTCTGTATATAGTCACTATGTTACATGTTTACAGGTGTATTCTGTATAGTCACTGTGTTACATGTTTACAGGTGCATTCTGTATATAGTCACTATGTTACATGTTTACAGGCGCATTCTGTATATAGTCACTATGTTACATGTTTACAGGTGCATTCTGTATATAGTCACTGTGTTACATGTTTACAGGTGCATTCTGTATATAGTCACTGTGTTACATGTTTACAGGTGCATTCTGTATATAGTCACTATGTTACATGTTTACAGGTGCATTCTGTATATAGTCACTATGTTACATGTTTACAGGTGCATTCTGTATTGAGATATGTCAATAGAGATCTCTTAAGTGACTTTAGACTGGAGGAATATTTGATGGCTTATACAAAGGATGGTGCAGCGCCACACAGTATGTATCCACCACCACAGCACCCCAAATAGCCGATACCAGGATATAGTGGTTTCCCCTATACCAATACACACAATATATAAAATATATAACCTGGATAGGCGCAAATGATGCTTTTTGGGGTCTTGGGATCTCGTATATATAAGGAGAGAAATGGACAATAATAGTGCAATACAGTATGCTTTTAAATATGATTATATTACACAATTAATTTCCCACTCACAAGTGTAGAGCCTAATCACTGGCTCTGAGTGGGTCCAGACATGCGGGTATATTGCCTTCCAACTTCTCAGGTTGCCCCCACCTTGTCTGAGATGTTCTATCCAAGACCGTGCAATGGAAGACAGAAGAGAGAGAAAACTCCTTGTGCAGATCTGTATGGTCTACAATATAATTCACTCGAGGTTTGTACTCACATTTTTACTCTAGAGTAGGCGCTCATGGGTTTTTTGATTTTAGGAAACCCAAAGGAAAACCACCTAGGATCCAAAGGAAGGCCCGATTTCAACAGGAACAAAGGTTTAAAAAAATAAAATTTCTTTAAAACAAATATGCTCCAGAACGAGTTTCGCCGCATAAAAATCGCGGCTTCATTAGCTGGTCGTAGGTGCATCTGGATTCCAGCAACGGCCAGTTTAGCTCTAACATGTCACAATGGTGGGTCACGTAGTTACATTGTAGCACAAAGTGTCAGTATGAGTTATACAATATAGTAAGTTTATGAAGGTGCATTTGCGGGGCCGCTGCATACACTACATCTCCGCATTCAACGACCGGCCGAAGGTTGCGACCGGCCGAAGGTTGCAAAGGTTTCTCAGATGGAACATAAGGTGTTTCACCTTCAGCTAGCTCAAATTCTGGACCTGGCACACCTTCAATACCTATCTCACTTTGTGGACCTATGCGACCTCAGCTGGCTCAGACGTGAACAACTAGCTCAAATTTCTGGATCGACTTCAGCTGGCTCCATTTCTGGACCTGGAACAATTTCAGCTGGCTTGATTTGCAGTTTTTCAACAGCTGATTCAAATTTCTGGATTGACTTCAGCTGGCTTCATTTTTGGACCTGGAACAATTTCAGCTGGCTTGATTTGCAGACCTTAAACAGCTGATTCAAATTTCTGGATTGACTTCAGCTGACTCAATTTCTGGACGTGACACAATTTGGCTGGGTTATGTGGTCCTGACTCAGTTTTAACATTTAGTTCATTTTTGCCATCTGGCTCAATTTCTGTATCTTGCCTGACATCAATATTTGGTGTATCATCTGGACACGGCTCAACGTCAATATAGGGCTCTAGGTCAGGACCTGACTCAACGTCTGAGCTATACGTTGAATCTGTGCTACCTCCAGACATTGGGCCAGGTCCAGAACTGGAGCCATGTGTTGAAATTGAGCCATGACCAGATGTTGAGCTATATGTTGAAGCAGAGGCAGATCCTGAGGTTGTGCTAGACATTGAACCTGTGTCACTTCCAAACTCAGGATCTGGCTACGCTTCAATTTTTGCCTCAACTTCTGGACATGGCTCAATTTCAGCCCATGGCTCCAACTGTGGACCTGACCAATGACTGGTCGTGGCTCATCAGCTTCTGGACGTGGTTTAATAATAACATCTAGCTTGACATCTGGAAGTGGAACAGGATTAGCCTGCTCCTCACTAGGGATGAGCCGAACACCCCCAAGTTCGGTTCGCATTCGAACTCGAACTTTTCAAATGTTCGAATTCGAACTCGAACTCAATGCAAGTCCTCAAAATTCAGTTTTTAGAGTGCCCTCCAAGAGGGCATATATGCTAGATATTTGCCATAAAAGGTGTATGGGGTCCGGGTAGTGCCCTGGGGGACAGGAAACAAGGACAAAAAGTTTTTAAAAAAACGTTTTTAAAGGGACAGTGAGTGTTCCATGAAATAAAGGTTAAAAATAAAAATGAAAAATTCCTTCAAATATCGTGCCTAGGAGGTCCCCACAACCTGCCCGTGAAGTGGCGGATTTCTAGGATGTATAGAAACATTTAAAAACAATGTCCAGGTCCGAGTAGTGCCCTGGGGGACAGGAAACAAGGACAAAAAGTTTAAAAAAATACGTTTTTAACCCCTTCAATGAGGAGGACGTGTCCCACACATCATCAGCTTTGCGGGACCCCTGGCGGAGATACTCACCTCTCTGTCCGGGGTCCCGCGGCGTTCTGACTTCAGCGTCCTCAGACGCTGAAGTCAAGCTCCTCCCGACGTAAATGACGTCATCGCGCATTTCCAGGCGACGCCCAGGCAATGCCGGGAGATCGCCTGGAAGGGAGGGGGGGATCCGTTCGGATCCCTCTCCCTCCCGACCAGGAGGTCCCACAAAAAAAAGCCAGGCACCGCTTAAAAGGAGAGAGTCTCCCCTTTTAAACGGTGCCTGGCTTTAACCCCTTAGGCACCGGGTCGCACTTCGGCTCCACCCCCGGGTCCCCCCTCACTGCCTGACGTCCTCACGCATAGCGTGACGATGTCAGATAGCCAGGGAACCCCTAGCTGCCCGGAATCCCCTGGTGGAGATAGGGGGTTCATTTGAGGGTTCACAGAGATGCCCTGAGGTTGTGTATAGAGATGCTGTATGTGTATAGAGATGCTGATGGGGTTGTGCATAGAGATGCTGTGAGGCTGTGTATAGAGATGCTGATGGGGCTGTGTATAGAGATGCTGTGTATAGAGATGCTGATGGGGTTGTGTATAGAGATGCTGTGAGGCTGTGTTTAGAGATGCTGATGGGGTTGTGTATAGAGATGCTGTGAGGCTGTGTATAGAGATGCTGATGGTTGTGTATAGAGATGCTATTTGTGTATAGAGATGCTGATGGGGTTGTGTATAGAGATGCTGTTTGTGTATAGAGATGCTGTTAGGCTGTGTATAGAGATGCTGTTAGGCTGTGTATAGAGATGCTGTTAGGCTGTGTATAGAGATGCTGTTAGGCTGTGTACAGAGATGCTGTGAGGTTGTGTATAGAGATGCTGATGGGGCTGTGTATAGAGATGCCTTGTGGCGCCGAAGTGCGGCCTAGCTCCGGTGGTGGCCGCCATCTTGGATGGCGGCTCCACCCCCGGGTCCCCCCTCACTACCTGACGTCCTCACGCATAGCGTGATGACGTCAGATAGCCGGGGAACCCCTAGTTTGCAAAAAATTTATAATTGTGATTGTGATCCACGGGTGGAATAAGAAGCTCAGTCAATATACTTAGAGGTTTACAAACCATAGTCGAAATATATGGCTCAATAAAAAAAAGAGTAAAAATATATAATTTGATTATGTCACATTTTAAGGCTAAGGTCAAACGAACGCATTATTTGCAGCGACCGTCAAAAAGTGCGTCCGAACGCATTGCCGTATTTTTTCACGGAATATGCGAAAACGGTCATACGATGCGCATTTTCGTTCGTGATTTTTTACGGATCGTCAATAAAACACTTTTTGCATCTGGACGTTATGTTGGCCGGACATTAGCAGCGTCTGACGTCTCCTAATCACGCACACACGCCGCTAGCGGACGCAGCGCACTCTTTACGTCAGTTCTAGCGGTTCTGCGTTCTTGAAAAAAATGCGTTCATTTTACACTTGCGTTGCGCGGCCGGACTTTTGTGCGGCCGTACTTCATATATTGGCCGTCATTGCGCGTCATTTGCTGCTAGTGCGGCCGTGATTAAGTGCACCTAAACGCAAGTTAAAAATGCGCTGGTCTGACCCCAGCCTAAGTCGTATGTTTATGTTTTTACAATCAGCCCCAAGAGCTTATTGATTATTATTGTGTTTTACTGGAGACTCATGAATTCGGAGTTTAAGGCTAAGGTCAGACGAAAGCAGTTTTAACGTGCGTTTAACCGCACGAAATCACGGCCGTGCTAGCAGCAAATGACGTCCAATGCCAGGTAACATACGACGAACGGCCGCACGAAAGTTCGTCCGCGCAACACAAGTGGCAAACGAACGCATTTTTTCTAGAACGTCAAACCGCTAGTACTGACGTACAGAGTGCGCTGCGTCCGCATAGCGGCGTGTTTGCGTGATTAGGAGACGTCAGACGCTGCTAATGTCCGGCCAACATAACGTCCAGACGCAAAAGGGTTTTATTGATCCGTACAAAATCACGGACGAAAATGCGCATCGTATGACCGCTATCGCGTATTCCGTGAAAAAATACGTCCATTCGTTCGAACGCACTTTTTCACGGACAACACGACAAATGCGTTAGTCTGACCCTAGCCTAAGGACGCTGTCCGACAATGTATTGCAACAGGACAGTACCAAATTTTCAGAGCCGGATTTAATTCTAAGGAGCCTATAGGCACAGTAATCTGGACACACACACTGCCTAAAACTAGTTTTTAATAATTTTGCTCTTTGGGGAAACTAAAAATAAATAACATTGTAAAAAACTGAAAAAAAACGTTTTTAATAGTATTGAAAATACCATAATCTGACCTTTCCGATGATACCTTATATGTCAATCTAGCCTGTAGGGTTATAGAGATACAGGGGGTCTAAATAATTGTAATTTTAAAAAAAAATTACACAGAGCAAGGCACCCCTTTGTGGCAGGTGTCTGTAGGCACATGCCTACTCTGCCTAATTATATATCCGGCCCTGCCCATACTTTTAAGAACAAATAGGGCCCATTGTACAGTATTCAGAATAGATGAGGGGAAACAATAGCGCGTAAACTATAACATTTATAGTAGATTGTAAATTCCCACGGGAATAGGGCCCTCATTTCCTCCTGTACTGGTTTATCAAAATGTTGTTTAGTCTCAATGTATTGTAACCATGTCTATGTTGTGCCCATTGTTCATCGCTGTGGAATATGTTGCCACTATATAAGGAATAATAATAATAGTAGTTTACAAATCATTTAATGACGGCCATCCAAGCCTGATCTGCATGATATCCCAAGGGAGAGAATAATAAATGTTACTTTCAGCCCTAGCACCTTATTTTCTTCTTTTCTCAGTTACAGTTAGAAGTATTTATAAAGTGCCAACAAGTTCTGTAGTGCAGTAAACAACTGGTATGTACGGCTACGGTAACTATTGTTCACCCTGGAGATTTAGAACCATAAAAAATTACTAGTATAAGCGAATTATATTTTTGCAGGACACCAGCATTAAACAAAACCACCTTATAAAACACATTATGAAACACATTATAAAACACATTATGAAACACATTATGAAACACATTATGAAACACATTATGAAACACATGCTGCTGTTTTTTTCTATGCCTGAAGTAATTGCTTGTATAAAGGAAAGATATAAAATATTTTTTATCTCCTGTTTCCATTTTCTGGATTTTTCCCATAATGCAACATTTGCCAAAATCTGTGCAAATTCTTACTTTACATTTGTGGTTTATTTTATACAACAGGTCACCGGACTTGCCATCGAACTGCACTGAATGGTGAATTTCACCGTACGGTGCAATTTCGCAGCAGTTCGGCTGTTTGCAAAGCTGGTAATTCGCCAAATACAGGCGAATTGACAGCGAAATACGGTGCAATTCGCTGCCGCTCATCGGAGTTTGGCGAAAGAGAATTTATCACATTAAGAAGTAATGGTTAATCTATACAGAGAACGCCGAACTGCACAAAAATGTTGTCAAAGTGCCCAGATTTTTGGTGATTCCGTTTGACAGGTTTAACCCTTTCGCTGCTGAGACATTTCACACCTCTGTGCTGAGCTCATTTTTAGCTATTTCGCTCATCATGTTTAAACGCGATTTGTAGTCACATTTTATTACACAACCCAGACATATTATATATCGTTCTTTCCGGCAGACTCGGCAGATTCATAATATATCATTATTATGTATACGTCATGTCCTGCCTGAATATTATAACACAAAATGCAATAAAAAATGAATTTTCAAACATCTACATTGTGTAAAGTTCTTTTTTTTCCACATTTTATCATCCGAGCCTTTGCGGTTATATTTTCTATGGGGTGCGCTTGTTAAAAAAATTAGAAATGGGGACTCGTTACATTTTTTTGGGGGGAAATTACGTGTTTTATAGCAAACGCCCCTATAGAAAAAATTGTTAGTGCAGCATCAATATTGCTGCATTAATAAAACAAAAAAACTAAAAAATGCTTTTTAAATTTTTATTTTTTTTAAAAAATTATTTTTTATTTTTAATATTTTTTTTTACATTTTAAATCGTCCTGTTTGGTATCATTGGAAAGTCCATGCTCTGGCCGTTCCAATGATAACAAATATTAACCCCTAGCTGCCACGGATCGGGAGATAAGGGGTTCATTGTAACCCCCTATCTCCACCATAGGTGGCAGCTAGGGGTTAATTCCAGAACTGACATCATCGCGCTATGACGCCAGTCATCAGGGGGATATCCTGGAAGCTTGGCCGACATCCAAGATGGCGCCATATTGCGATCCAGCCCCCTAGGGGTTAAAGAAAGCCGCCGCTTGGAAGGGCAGGCTTTGCCCTTCCAAACGGTGCCTGCCTTTAGCTTGTGCCCCGTACGGATGGGGAGGGAGAGAGGTCCAAAGGACTTCCCCTTCTCCTTCAGGCACCTTCCCCGCACTGGCGGGGGGGGGGGGGTGCCTGACATCAACTGTTCATTCTTTTCATTTTCAGCAAAAAGACGTTTTTTAAACTTATGGTTATTTTTTGCATTATTTTTGATATCCAATTTTTTTTTATTTTGTAACAGACCATTTTATTATTTTTTTATAGAACCTTTTTTAATATTTCCACACATTTTCATGCATTTTTATTGTTTTAAATACCTTTTTGAAGAGTAGCAGAGCTCGCCCCTCCCCCAGTTTGGCGGGTGATCTTTTTTTTTCAGCTGCGTGCGGTGGTCAGTTCGGCAGCAATCAGCGGAATATTGGCTTTTCAGCGGTGGTCAGTGGGATGATCAGCGGATCATTGGCTGTCTTCAGGCTTCAGTGGTTTTCGGCAGCTCTCGTTCAGCATCCTTCAGGGACCCTGTGGTGAATACTGAATTCACCTCCTGGCCAGCAAACGCAAATCTCCGAAGTGCGCCAAAGTGTGCTCTTTGAATAACCTTCAGTATTTATTAGTTAATGAGATGGAGGAGTAAATGTTTAGAAAAGGCAGCAGGGGGTCTATTGTGTTGACAAGATAAACAATGACAGCTGAATGTGATAACACAAGGGATTAAAAGACCTGTAGGTCAGTATTACAGTATTAAAGGCAGTATTACATAGTTGGTGCTAATTTAACCAGAGCTGTTGTAAATTTACAGTCATTACAGTCTATGGGGTTGTTAAATTTACAACAGCTCTGGTTAAATTAGCACCAACTTTCTAATATTGCTCTTCTAATCTACCCAGAAGTGATGTCCTTTAAATACATCCCACACAATACAATCATTTGAGTCAGTGACTGTCCCATTCCCTCACGTATTGCGGAATAAGTGATGTAAAGATTCTGTGTGGGGCAGCTTACAACACAAAATATCACACAATGGATGCGCCCAGTGACACATATAGAGGAAAATATCACACAATGGATGCACCCAGTGACACATATAGAGGAAAATATCACACAATGGATGCACCCAGTGACACATATAGAGGAAAATATCACACAATGGATGCACCCAGTGACACATATAGAGGAAAATATCACACAATGTATGCACCCAGTGACACATATAGAGGAAAATATCACACAATGGATGCACCCAGTGACACATATAGAGGAAAATATCACACTATATGTATCACTGGGCACATCCATTGAGGAAAATATCACACAATGGATGCGCCCAGTGACACATATAGAGAAAAATATCACACAATGGATGCACCCAGTGACACATATAGAGGAAAATATCACACAATGTATGCACCCAGTGACACATATAGAGGAAAATATCACACAATGGATTCACCCGGTTACACATATAGAGGAAAATATCACACAATGGATGCACCCAGTGACACACATAGAGGAAAATATCACACAATGTATGCACCCAGTGACACATATAGAGGAAAATATCACACAATGGATGCACCCAGTGACACATATAGAGGAAAATATCACACAATGTATGCACCCAGTGACACATATAGAGGAAAATATCACACAATGGATGCACCCAGTGACACATATAGAGGAAAATATCACACAATGTATGCACCCAGTGACACATATAGAGGAAAATATCACACAATGGATACACCCAGTGACACATATAGAGGAAAATATCACACAATGGTTGCGCCCAGTGACACATATAGAGGAAAATATCACACAATGGATGCACCCAGTGACACATATGGAGGAAAATATCACACAATGGATGCGCCCAGTGACATATAGAGGGGAATATCACACAATGGATGCGCCCAGTGACACATATAGAGGAAATATCACACAATGGATGCGCACAGTGACACATATAGAGGGGAATATCACACAATGGATGCGCACAGTGACACATATAGAGGAAAATATCACACAATGGATGGGCACAGTGACACATATAGAGGGGAATAACACACAATGGATGCGCCCAGTGACACATATAGAGGAAAATATTTTCTTCTAGAGTGTAAGCCCCTATGAGCAGGGCCCTCTACACCTCTTTTTTCCATCATACAGTATGTCCATTTATCTGTATCTCGTTCCCTTTGGTTATTGAAAAGCTCTGCGGAAACTGTTGGCGCTATATAAATGATGACAATAATAATAATAATTATCTAAACATACAAGAGTAAAACAAGCACATGTAAGGTATCAGCAACATCACATAAACACAATAAGGACATTGCATTATTTTGGTGCTAGTGGCCCTTTAATATATAATGACATCAAAGAAGAGTTGTAATGTTCTACTGCATAAAGTTGAGTATCTTACATACATTTCTAAACAAACCAAAGTAAATAAAGAGGGGGAAGGATTGGATGAAACTATCAGGGTTATTCAAAGAGAATCGAAAAGTCACCGCATGTTCGGTGACTTTTCGCTCTCTTCAATTCGGGCCGATTCGGCGATCCCATTTCGGCGACCCTGCAGTGTATTCAGCAAGCACCACAGGGCCGTTGAGGCGCAGGGAAAAGCTGCCGCAAACCAGATGAAAAGTCACCGCAAACAAACGGCGAATGCACGCCGAAACCTGCAAAAACATCTGGATTAACTCGCCGAAGACGCCGGAAAAACCCGAGCAGGAGCCGATCGCACGCAGCGCAGCCACCGGAAAAACCGACACTGCAGACGAGTGAAGTGAATAAATTAGCAAAACAGTTTGCTTGAATGTTTGAAAAGTGAAACGCTGTTTGCAAAGAAACTACTGAGCGAAAATGTCTGAAATTTACATATGATCCAATGAATGATAATAAAGAGGGCTGTTACAGAAAAAAATAATTAACGTTAAAAAAAAATCGGATTTTTTTAAAAAAAAATTAAAATCCAGAAAAATGCTTAAAATATCCCAAAAAATCGATAAATAAAGAGACTTTTTACTGCAGAATTTAATAATGAACAGTTTATTAGATATTGAATTAAAACGGGAATATTTTTAACATTGAAGCCTATGGGATTCTCCTGAATAAACCTGCCGAATTAAACCACCGAATGGCAGGGCATTAGGGGAACCTTTCACTGCTGGTTTGTGTTCTCTGAATAGCCGAAGCAGTGCATTTCATGGGGATTTCACTGCCCTCGAACAGGCACCGTATGTGCAGGCAATTCGCCAGGATTTGGCGAATTGCCTGCTCTCTGGATAGCCGAATGGCCAGGAAAGGTAACCGAACGCTGTTTTTCAACGTTCGGTTACTTTTCTCCAGCCATTCGGATCTCTTGGAATAACCCTGTTAGCCATCACAGAAATGATGTGTCAGGTAGAGGATGGGGAAATCAGCAAGATTAGTAACTATTTTATTATTTTTCAATTCTTAGGTCTCCATTGTGTTACACTAAAATGTAAACAAACCCTTGAGATATATATGAAACATACCTCGTAAAGCTTTATAGAAATTGCTAGTATGCAAAGAGAAAATAATTTTAATTCAAAAGGCTATTAGTAATTTAAGCAGAGATCAATGACAATTTTGGTATTTTTAGACGCTCACAAAAGACCTCTCATTGAAAAGAGGTTACAAACAGTCTGCAAGGATGAAAGGCCTTTCAGCTTTGGGTACCTTTTTGGCCAGGAGTTAGAGGCTGTCATGTTCCTTCCCTATATATAACTATCCTGCACTTCCGATCCCTAGACTGGTCGGTACGTCTACCTAAAACAGAATCTGAGGTGTTCTGAACCAGAACAACACACCGGGGGTTAATACAAATTCGGAATGTAAGAGGATTGCCAAAGGTCATATACCAGAGCGGATAATAAGGAAGACAGGGGTCATATCACCAGTAGGGATGAGCCGAACACTCCCTGAGTTCGGTTCGAGCCCAAACCCGAACTTCCATTTGTTCGGGGACCAAACCCGAACCCCTGCAAGTCAATGGGGCTAAAATTCGGTTTTTTGGAGTGCCCTCAAGAGGGCATATATGCTAGATATTTGCCATAAAAGGTGTATGGGGGTCCGGGTAGTGCCCTGGGGGACAGGAAACAAGAACAAAAAGTTTAAAAAAAAACGTTTTTGAAGGGACAGTGAGTTTTCCATGAAATAAGCGTTGAAGAGAATAATGGTCTCCAATTGTCCGTCCTTAACCCCTAAGACCCTGTCTTAGGCACACCTTGAGTTAACTCTCCTTCTGCGCAGGGAGAGAGAAAATCCTTTAAAAAAACACACGAGGCATGTAATTTTGTCTGGCAATTTCTCTCTGCCTTCCAACGGTCCTTGACACTTATTTATACCCTGTGTCAAGGCGTTGGCTCTTTATTTCATTAATTAACATTTCAAAACATAACATCGTTCATTGGCTAGTTTCAATACAAGTCTGGTGACACATTTCTAGACAGTCCCGTGACCCGAGGCATGTGATTTCTTGAGATATCAGCATTTCTTCAGGCATCAGCACTTTTCCAGACATCACTTCAAAGAAATTTGCAAACATCAGCATCTAAAGACATTTGCAAACATCAGTGTCCTTGTTATTCCTAAAGACATTTGCAAACATCTTGAGAAGTGAACCTTAGTCCTATAATACTGCTGACTATCAATTTATCTTAAAACTATTATAATTCATGGGGTGTCATTTAACTACTTATAGGGTCCTTCTTATAGGTCAGCAGATGGTGGTCTGAGGATTCCTTTTCCTTCAATCCCCTCTTAGAATCATAGTATGATCATACTATTTGATTCTTTCTTTGTTTCATCTATCTACTGTAAGTTAGTATGGGTTGGGGAGCGAGACCCTCAATACCCATGTGGATCAATATAGAACTAGGGGGGGCTGTACCTGCCACGGAACGGGTAACACATGGCAGTCTCCCAGTGCCTATTTATCTTCCTAACATACAGTATATTTTACTTCCTATTAGCTATTCGGCGGAGTTGGACATATTCTGCATAATCATTTGGAGTGGACGGTAGAGGTGTACTGTACATCATGGTGGTGGGGTTACCCTTGGCCATTTGGGCCTACATTATCAGGGATGTAGGTACAGCATGTACCTGTCCCCTCTATCATTTTGCATACACCTCTTTTTTCAGCCAATATCATGTCCAGAGCCATCCGGTTCTGGAACGTCATAATGGATGTGGATTGTAGTTGGTCAGCGAGGCCCTGTAAAGCTTCGCGAGTATAATTAACAAATCTCTGCTGGTTATAATATAAATAGTTAATCCAATCTATATTCTTATTAATAGTAACAAGAGGTGCTAGGAATGACTCAAACCCTGCCTTTACCTGATCCCTTGCTTTAAATTCATCAGGGACCCCTCTTGGTACCCCTATAACATCAATATTGACACACATAACAATTTGTACGGTTATTGTTTAGGGCACTAAATTTTACCCATTCTAGCCAAACATTTACATCTGAAAATCCTGTTTCCATTACTATGCTGTCTTCATAGGTGGGATTGGCTATTGATTTGGTGTTAGGTAGGAGAGGAGGAGGTCTCACTACCTCTCCATATTTCCTGGGTAGGAATGGGTTCTCTTCCTTCTTATAAATGGCCATATCTTGGAGTTTGAACTTGTATCGAGGGAATTTGGTTGTGGCAGTTACGTATATTCCCATTACATAGACACCCGTGTCGGCCTGGGAAGGGTGTTGTATAGTCAGCGTCAATTGTACTGACTGAGCTCCGCTTCTTATTGAGCACCGCCACCCACCTCTCCCAATCAAAGTCATACGATTTAATAGGCTTTGTCCCTGGAACTGCGTCGTCGTGCGGCGCTATCTGGTTTATATCCCCATCTGTTAACTACGGCATCAGAGGTACCATATCCCATATTGCCCGTGTCCCACCCCACTGCGCCCCAATAATCACAATTATGTCCCCAGTACTCATCGGTTACACATATATATACAGTTGCCTTGTACAGTATCATACTGCAGTAATGGTGGACAATAAAGAAACAACAGTGGCCAGACAGTGATGGTTTGGGTTGGGGTTCTTTCTGGTAGGGGGTGTGGACAATAGGGGTTGTGATATATGTTCCGAAGGGGGGGGTAAACATTATTTCAGTCTTTTTCTTCCCCCACATGCGTCTCCATACTCTTCGAAAAGGATCATTGGTTGTCATCTTCTCTTTGTTGGAAACCAGGGCTATCTACCCTCACATTTCTTGGTCCGGGTCCTCTTCCTGATGGAGGCCAAGGCTATTAGCTGCCCCCGTTAGTACCCCTTGTTGAGTCCTTTGTTGAATCCGCTTGACTCGAGAGGGTCCCTTGTTGAATCCGCTTGACTCGAGAGGGTCCCTTGTTGAATCCGCTTGACTCGAGAGGGTCCCTTGTTGAATCCGCTTGACTCGAGAGGGTCCCTTGTTGAATCCAGACTGGGCTGTCCTCTGTCAGTATAGCTGTGCGGGTTACAGCTACCACCGTGGTCTCTGGTCCATAGGCGAAATCCTCTGGTCTTTTTCCTTTCTGTAGCCGCTTTACCAGCACCTTGTCTCCTGGATTAAATAGGTGGGTAGATTTGTCTGAAAGAAAGGGGAACTTAAATATAACTTCGTCTCTGGTTGTCTCGAGGGTTGAGATCAGCTGCCTAACATATTCATCCCTTATCTGCTCTAAGTCCCCTGTCTCCACTGTTAGCCTACCTGTAGACCATGGTAATGGAAAGGTCTGCCCATAAGTATCTCGAAGGGGAGTAGCCTGTGTTCCTATTAACCGCCATTCTGATTTCAGCCAGAATGATGGGGAGTACCAATTTCCAATTCTTTAGCTCTTCTGTGGTTGCATATTTTTGTAAGGTACAAAATAATTGGTCCCTATCCATTGTGGGAGGTCGCAAAACCCGGCATTACTAGTTTAGCTATGTCCTGTTGTGCTGCTCGTTTAGCTGCTTGGTCAGCCAGATGATTCCCTTTTGCAATAGGATCTGAGGCTCTGGTGTGTGCTCTACAATGTAACACCGCTATCTGAGAGGGCATAAGAATGCTTGCTAGGAGGCCCGTGACCAGGGTCGAATGGGAAATCTTCTTGCCATCTGCGGCCACAAATCCCCTCTTTTCCCATATCGTCCCATGGTCATGGACCACACCATAAACATATTTGGAGTCAGTGTATATCGTGACAGGTCTACCCGCATAGAGCCTGCATGCTCGTGTTGATGCAATCAGTTCTGCTGCCTGGGCAGACTGGTAGGGTACAGGCCACTCGACTCTAGAACAGTGTCAGGGAGTTGAACCTACTGCATAGCCTGCATAATAAGTGTTGTCATTGGGGCGGGTACAGGAGCCGTCAACAAAGACGACATCTGCGTCCGGAACAGGTGTTGACATGAGATCAGTGCGGGGTGCAGTTTCAGACTCAATGGAGAGAGCACAGTCATGTTCGAGTGGGATGGTATCTAAGGGATTCTTAAGACCCAGTAAAGCGTTTAGGATTGGTGCTGGACCAGAGACACTTGAACTGTATGCTATGTGCAGTGCAGGGTTGCTTAGCAGTGTGACTTCATATCCACTAAAGCGCTGTGACATGTGCCGTGTATGTATGCCCTTAAGTAAAAAATAACATCATGGGTTGTGGGTAGATGAGGATCGTACCCTAATGTGTATTGGCTTGCCATACTAACGACCATTGCACATGCTGCCAGGGCACGCAAACAGGCCGGCATCCCTTGTACCGTTACTGGCAAAATCTTTGAAAAAAATGCTATGGGGCACAACCGGCCCCCCATGTTCTTGCGTCAGTACCCCGGCCTTGGTTGTACAATTGTCCCTTGCAAACAGATGAAATGAAAGTACATAATCAGGGAGGCCTAGCGCGGGGCTTATCATCATTGCATTTCTGAGAACCTTAAAAGCATTTAACATTTCATTAGACCACGTTATCACATTGGATTGACCCAACAGGGTGGCTTGTCTCAGAATGTTATCATAATAGGAGCAGTCAGGGATCCACTGTCTGCAACAGTTTATCATGCCTAAGAATGACAGCATGTCCTTCTTAGTTTTCGGGTTGACCAGGCCCGTGACAGACTGGACTCTCTTCTGACTGATGCTCCGTTCCCCCTGTCTGAGAACAAACCCTAAATATTCAACTTGCGTTTGACACCACTGCATTTTTTTTTTTTTTTTTTTTTTTTAGGGAAACCTTGTACCCACATTCCTATAACCATCTAAGAAGTGATTTACCATCCTCCCGGCAGGCCTCCTCTGATGAACTGCATACGAGGAGATCATCCACGTATTGCAGCAGGACAGAACCATGGCTGGGGTGCCAGAATTTCAGAGTGGCCTGCAGTACAATACTGTAGACCACTGGGGCGTCAACGTACCCCTGAGATAACCTTTTCCATGTAAATTGGGTGCCTTCAAATGAAAAATGCAAAAAACAATGCCGTGTCCGGATGTACAGGGATGCTAAAAAATGCATTCTTCAGGTCAATTACAGAAAAATGTGTATGTGTCACTGATATTGATGACAGAAGTGACGTGACATCTGGGACAATTGGCGCAATTAGAATCACTAGGGAATTAACTGCGCGCAAGTCTTGAATGAACCTGACAGTCCCGTCAGCTTTGTTCACGGGGTTAATTGGGGTACTGAAGGGGAAGACTACAGGTTCCAGGATACCATCCTGTAGAAACTGGTCAATCATAGGACGTAGTCCGTCCTCTTTCTCTTTTTGACAATGTTTAAAAATTCTATTAATATCTTCTATTTCTATCGCCTTTTTAAGTAACTTATTCCCCACGGTCATAAACGGAAAGTGATTTTGTTTCTCAGCGCAAAATGTGTAAAAGTCAGGAGGTTTTATCTCTGTTCCTGTTTGTGTGCGTGTATTGATCTTAGGGATCGGACTTTTTGTTATCTTCCTCTTTTCCTTCTGCTCTTATCTCGTCTATCATTTTTATGTCCCTAGTATCTTCTATTTGTGGTTTACTAGGGGCTGACGATGTACATTCGATTGCTGCAACAGCACCGAGTATTTCGGTGTCTTGGAATCCAGCAAGTGAAGGATACATTGAATATTTGTAAGAGGGAGGGGCGAGGGCCCCAGTCCGCTCGTGGGACTTCCTGTTTTCTCCGTAATATACTTAATTCTATTTGATGTAATCTTTCGCTATTTAGACCATCTGGACTTAGTTTTTGCATTGTTTATTGATTCTATTAAACCAATATCCTGCAGAGATTAACCACTGCTCTCCTCCCATACGCATATATGTCATATCCCATTGAGGGTCTCCTGCATAGTGGGGCCATGCCTCGGTGTCACCAAGACATAATCCTTTCACTATATCCATATAGAATGGGCTGTGGTCTCCCTGTCTGAGGAAAGGATCACAACTCCCACTGCTTCTGTCCATCCCGCCATACTATCTATCCATGGGTTAATAAATAGCAATCTGTGCCCCCTACTCGTGCTACATAATCTTTACAAAACTCTCCTATTTTCGGTAAGGGATATTCTTTAACCTTGCTACTTTAAATACCCATGGCTAGTTGTACAATTGAATAATCAGGCAGGTAAAATAGAGAAAGAAAGAAAAAAGAGAGGCTCTTCACAGTGCTCGAAAAGAAAGACAACTTAAATTCTTACTATATATATACATACACATATATATACATATATATATACTATATATATACATACATATATATATATATATATATATACACATATCTCTCTATGCTACATGGATCAACAAAAGATGAGCTAATTTAAGGATAAATAATAAAAACTTATTTAGTGAATTCCCCCTAATCTCGAGAATCAAACTTCTAATCTTTTGCTTTTTATTTTGTAGTTATATAATTCCTTCATATCATAAACAAAAATTTATAAACCACAATCCAATAGTATATAAAAACTAGCTTCACAATATATGTATCTCCGGTTAGTAACTGCATACATGACCAACATCATCCACCCCATCAGTCAGCAACTAACACACAAATGGCCAACAAACACCTCTGCTTAATACAACATACACCTCACAGCAAACAATGTCCAACCAGTCAGCTCTTATATATACATATATATATATACAATACCATCAGTATACAAAAGGGGCAAAAGTCTGCATACTTTACAGATTTTCCTGCCACCCAATTAACTTATCACTCTAATAATATATACTTTAACATATATATAATATATATATATATACATATATATATATACATATACATAACGACGACTTTTCCGCCTCACCTTGCGGATTGTTCGTTATTTTAACTTATAACTCTATTATCACAACTGATGGACGTCTGTTTTACCTTACAGATCGTTCAGCAGTGAATCTTAACACTCTAATATTCTTATACTGTAATATTCTTATACTGTAATATTCTTATACTGTAATATTCTTATACTCTATACATTTTATGAGGGTTAACGCAAGGTGTGATCAATTGGACATATAATGTCCCTTCTATTGAGTGTGGTCCCTGACCCACTCCATCTTTAAATAAACGGCCCCTGGCAACGTTTTTCTTTTAATTTGTATTAAACGGCCCCTGGCAACGTTTTTTTTTTTTTTGTAATAAACGGCCCCTGGCAACGTTTTCTTTTTTTAATTTCTATAGGACATGGACAACTAACTTTAGTTCGAGATAAACGCTGTCATTGCCCTCGTCCAGACAAGACAATATACTCACCAGGACGAGGGGTGACCGTTCATCTCAGCAGTACCTCCAGATTGAAGAGAATAATGGTCTCCAATTGTCCGTCCTTAACCCCTAAGACCCTGTCTTAGGCACACCTTGAGTTAACTCTCCTTCTGCGCAGGGAGAGAGAAAATCCTTTAAAAAAAAACACACGAGGCATGTAATTTTGTCTGGCAATTTCTCTCTGCCTTCCAACGGTCCTTGACACTTATTTATACCCTGTGTCAAGGCGTTGGCTCTTTATTTCATTAATTAACATTTCAAAACATAACATCGTTCATTGGCTAGTTTCAATACAAGTCTGGTGACACATTTCTAGACAGTCCCGTGACCCGAGGCATGTGATTTCTTGAGATATCAGCATTTCTTCAGGCATCAGCACTTTTCCAGACATCACTTCAAAGAAATTTGCAAACATCAGCATCTAAAGACATTTGCAAACATCAGTGTCCTTGTTATTCCTAAAGACATTTGCAAACATCTTGAGAAGTGAACCTTAGTCCTATAATACTGCTGACTATCAATTTATCTTAAAACTATTATAATTCATGGGGTGTCATTTAACTACTTATAGGGTCCTTCTTATAGGTCAGCAGATGGTGGTCTGAGGATTCCTTTTCCTTCAAGCGTTAAAAATAAAAATTCCTTCAAATATCGTGCCTAGGAGGTCTCCATAACCTGCCCGTGAAGTGGCGGATTTCTAGGATGTATAGAAATATGTAAAAACCAAAAAATGACATTTCAAATGACGGTAAATGCTTTTCCTTTAATCTATCCATAAACAACTGCCTTGGGGCGGCAGTCTGTATGAGAAGAGGAGACATTTTCGGACACGCAGAAAAGTTTACTGATTTTTTGGCGGTGAAAAGCAGGAGAAATGACTGGAGAATGGAAAATTCTAGACCAAAAAGCCGATTTGGAAGTGAGATAAATGGGGAGAATTTTCTGGTTCGGCTATTTTGACCTAGAATTTTCCATTCTCCAGTCATTCTCCTGAGTTTCACCTTTCTCTGAATAACCCTGTCAGGGTTATTCAGAGAGCGGTGAAGAGCAAGAGAATGACTGGAGAATGGAAAATTCTAGGTCAAAATAGCCAAACCAGAAAAATTCTCCCATTTAGGCTAGGGTCAGTGAAGAGAATAATGGTCTCCAATTGTCCGTCCTTAACCCCTAAGACCCTGTCTTAGGCACACCTTGAGTTAACTCTCCTTCTGCGCAGGGAGAGAGAGAAATCAAAACACACGAGGCATGTTTTAGTCTGGCATCTCTCTCTGCCTTCCAACGGTCCTTTGACACATATTTATACCTGTGTCAAGGCGCTGGCTCTTTATTTCATTAGTTAACATTTCAAAACAAACATAGTTCATTGGCCAGTGTTCAATACAGGTCTGGTGACACATTTCTGGACCTTCCCGTGACCTCGGCATGTGATTTCTTGAGATATCAGCATTTCTTCAGACATCAGCACTTTTTTTTATCACGTCAAAGAAATTTGCAAACATCAGCATCTAAAGACATTTCTAAAGACATTTGCAAACATCAGCATCCAAAGACATTTCTAAAGACATTTGCAAACATCTTGAGAAGTGAACCTTAGTCCTATAATACTGCTGACTATCAATTTATCTTAAAACTATTTCTTATATTTTAAACCTTAATTTATCTATTAATATTATAATTCCTGGGGTGTTATTTAACTACTTATAGGGTCCTTCTTATAGGTTAGCACATGGTGGTCTGAGGGATTTCATCCTTTTCCTTCAATCCCCTCTTAGAATCATAGTATGATCATACTATTTGATTCTTTCTTTGTTTCATCTATCTACTGAAAGTTAGTATGGGTTGGGGAGCGAGACCCTCAATACCCATGTGGATCAATATAGAACCAGGGGGGCTGTACCTGCCACGGAACGGGTAACACATGGCAGTCTCCCAGTGCCTATTTATCTTCCTAACCTACATTCTTATTAATAGTAACAAGAGGTGCTAGGAATGACTCAAACCCTGCCTTTACCTGATCCCTTGCTTTAAATTCATCAGGGACCCCTCTTGGTACCCCTATAACATCAATATAGACATGCGGATCAAGACTACCTTGTGGGCTTGGGACTTCCCTTTTCCTTCTTATAAATGGCCATATCTTGGAGTTTGAACTTGTATCGAGGGAATTTGGTTGTGGCAGTTGCGTATATTCCCATCTGTTAACTACGGCATCAGAGGTACCATATCCCATATTGCCCGTGTCCCACCCCACTGCGCCCCAATAATCACAATTATGTCCCCAGTACTCATCAGTTACACATATATATACAGTTGCCTTGTACAGTATCATACTGCAGTAATGGTGGACAATAAAAAAACAACAGTGGCCAGACAGTGATGGTTTGGGTTGGGGTTCTTTCTGGTAGGGGGTGTGGACAATAGGGGTTGTGACATATGTTCCGAAGGGGGGGGTAAACATTATTATTTCAGTCTTTTTCTTCCCCCCACATGCGTCTCCATACTCTTCGAAAAGGATCCTTGGTTGTCATTTTCTCCTTGTTGGAAACCAGGACTATCTGCCCTCGTGAGTGTCTCTTGTTGAGTCCTTTGTTGAATCCGCTTGACTCGAGAGGGTCCCTTGTTGAATCCACTTGACTCGAGAGGGTCCCTTGTTGAATCCACTTGACTCGAGAGGCGTGAATCCAGACTGGGCTGTCCTCTGTCAGTATAGCTGTGCCGGTTACGGCTACCACCGTGGTCTCTGGTCCATAGGCGAAATCCTCTGGTCTTTTTCCTTTCTGTAGCCGCTTTACCAGCCCCTTGTCTCCTGGATTAAATGGGTGGGTAGGTTTGTCTGAAAGAAAGGGAGACTTAAATATAACTTCGTCTCTGGTTGTCTCGAGGGTTGAGATCAGCTGCCTAACATATTCATCCCTTATCTGCTCTAAGTCCCTTGTCTCCACTGTTAGCCTACCTGTAGACCATGGTAATGGAAAGGGTCTGCCCATAAATATCTCGAAGGGGGAGTAGCCTGTGTTCCTATTAACCGCCATTCTGATTTCAGCCAGAATGATGGGGAGTACCAATTTCCAATTCTTTAGCTCTTCTGTAGTTGCATATTTTTTTAAAGTACAAAATAATTGGTCCCTATCCATTGTGGGAGGTCGCAAAACCCGGCATTACTAATTTAGCTATGTCCTGTTGTGCTGCTCGTTTAGCTGCTTGGTCAGCCAGATGATTCCCTTTTGCAATAGGATCTGAGGCTCTGGTGTGTGCTCTACAATGTAACACCGCTATCTGAGAGGGCATAAGAATGCTTGCTAGGAGGTCCGTGACCAGGGTCGAATGGGAAATCTTCTTGCCATCTGCGGCCACAAATCCCCTCTTTTCCCATATCGTCCCATGGTCATGGACCACACCATAAACATATTTGGAGTCAGTGTATATCGTGACAGGTCTACCCGCATAGAGCCTGCATAATAAGTGTTATCATTGGGGCGGGTACAGGAGCCGTCAACAAAGACGACATCTGCGTCCGGAACAGGTGTTGACATGAGATCAGGGCGGGGTGCAGTTTCAGACGCAATGGAGAGAGCACAGTCATGTTCGAGTGGGATTGTATCTGAGGGATTCTTAAGACCCAGTAAAGCGTTTAGGATTGGTGCTGGACCAGAGACACTTGAACTGTATGCTATGTGCAGTGCAGGGTTGCTTAGCAGTGTGACTTCATATCCACTAAAGCGCTGTGACATGTGCCGTGTATGTATGCCCTTAAGTAAAAATAAAACATCATGGGTTGTGGGTAGGTGAGGTTCGTACCCTAATGTGTATTGGCTTGCCATACTAACGGCCATTGCACATGCTGCCAGGGCACGCAAACAAGCCGGCATCCCTTGTACCGTTACTGGCAGAATCTTTAAAAAAAATAAAAAAATACTACGGGGCACAACCGGCCCCCATGTTCTTGCGTCAGTACCGCGGCCATGGTTTTACAATTGTCCCTTGCAAACAGATGAAATGAAAGTACATAATCAGGGAGGCCAAGCGCGGGGCTTATTAAATCACATTGCATTTCTGAGGACCTTAAAGGCATTTAACATTTCATTAGACCACGTTATCATATTGGATTGACCCAACAGGGTGGCTTGTCTCAGAATGTTATCGTAGTAGGAGCAGTCAGGGATCCACTGTCTGCAATAGTTTATCATGCCTAAGAATGACAGCATGTCCTTCTTAGTTTTCGGGTTGACCAGGCCCGTGACAGACTGGACTCTCTTCTGACTGATGCTCCGTTCCCCCTGTCTGAGAACAAACCCTAAATATTCAACTTGCATTTGACACCACTGCATTTTTATTTATTTTTTTAAGGGGAAACCTTGTGCCCACATTCCTGTAACCAACGAGGAAGTGATTTACCATCCTCCCGGCAGGCCTCCTCTGATGGACTGCATACGAGGAGATCATCCACGTATTGCAGCAGGACAGAACCATGGCTGGGGTGCCAGAATTTCAGAGTGGCCTGCAGTACAATACTGTAGACAACCGGGGCGTCAACGTACCCCTGAGATAACCTTTTCCATGTAAGCTGTGTGCCTTCGAATGAAAATGCAAACAGCAATGCCGTTTCCGGATGTACAGGGATGCTAAAAAAAATAAAAAAAATGCATTCTTCAGGTCAATTACAGAAAAATGTGTATGTGTCGCTGGAATTGATGACAGAAGTGACGTGACATCTGGGACAATTGGCGCAATTAGAATCACTAGGGAATTAACTGCGCGCAAGTCTTGAACGAACCTGACAGTCCCGTCAGCCTTGTTCACGGGGTTAATTGGGGTACTGAAGGGGAAGACTACAGGTTCCAGGATACCATCCTGTAGAAACTGGTCAATCATAGGACGTAGTCCGTCCTCTTTCTCTTTTTGACAATGTTTAAAAATTCTATTAATATCTTCTATTCCTAAGTAACTTATTCCCCACGGTCATAAATAGAAAAATGGGTTTTGTTGGTGTTATTCTCATATCTTAGGGCTTATTAATGGCGATTCTTTGTTATATGCGAGTGGCCATAATAACGAAAGGCAGTATATATTCTTCTGCTTTTTTTACTTTATTTTTTTCTATTTTCTCTTTTTTCTTTTTCCCGTCTTTGGATGTGGATGGGGCCGAAGGTTTCAAATCCTCCATTGCCCCCACCGCACCCAAGACCTCTGTCTCAGTAAAGGGACGGATATATGGATTGTCTATAAGACGGAGGGGGTCGTGGTTCCCATCTGGCACGGGGTATTTCTTGTTTATTCCGTGGTATACTCTGTTCTATTTTATGCAGTCTGGCGCTGTCAGAGGACAATGGGGTCCCTCTTCTACATTGTTTCACCATTAATCATTGTCCCCCCCTCCCAATTTCATATACTGCATATCCCACTGAGGGTCTCCCTGATAATAGGGCCATGCCTCGGTGTCGTCGAGACATAATCCTTTCACTATATCCATATAGAAAGGGCTGTGGTCTCCCTGTCTGAGGAAAGGATCACAACTCCCACTGCTTCTGTCCATCCCGCTAGATTATCTATCCATGGGTTAATTAAATAGCAATCTGTGCCCCCTACTCGTGCTACATAATCTTTACAAAACTCTCCTATTTTCAGTAAGGGATATTTCTTTAACCTTGCTACTTTAAATACCCATGGCTAGTTGTACAATTGAATAATCAGGCAGGTAAAATAGAGAAAGAAAGAAAAAAGAGAGACTCTTCACAGTGCTCGAAAAGAAAAACAACTTAAATTCTTACTATATATATATATATATATCTCTATGCCACATGGATCAACAAAAGATGAGCTAATTTAAGGATAAATAATAAAAACTTATTTAGTGAATCCTCCCCTAATCTCGAGAATCAAACTTCTAATCTTTTATTTTTATTTTGTAGTTATATAATTCCTTCATATCATAAACAAAAATTTATAAACCACAATCCAATAGTATATAAAAACTAGCTTCACAATATATATATCTCCGGTTAGTAACTGCATACATGACCAACATCATCCACCCCATCAGTCAGCAACTAACACACAAATGGCCAACAAACACCTCTGCTTAATACAACATACACCTCACAGCAAACAATGTCCAACCAGTCAGCTCTTATATATACATATATATATACACAGTACCATCAGTATACAAGGGGCAAAAATCTGCCCTACCTTACAGATTTTCCTGCCACCCAATTAACTTATCACTCTATAATAATATATACTTTAACAATATATACATATATATAATATAATATACATAACGACTTTTCCGCCTCACCTTGCGGATTGTTCGTTATTTTAACTTATAACTCTATTATCACAACTGATGGACGTCTGTCTTACCTTACAGATCGTTCAGCAGTGAATCTTAACACTCTAATATTCTTATACTGTAATATTCTTATACTGTAATATTCTTATACTCTATACATTTTATGAGGGTTAACGCAAGGTGTGATCAATTGGACATATAATGTCCCTTCTATTGAGTGTGGTCCCTGACCTACTCCATCTTTAAATAAACGGCCCCTGGCAACGTTTCCTTTTAATTTGTAATAAACGGCCCCTGGCAACGTTTCCTTTTACACTATAGGACATGGACAACTAACTTTAGTTCGAGATAAACGTTGTCATTGCCCTCGTCCAGACAAGACAATATACTCACCAGGACGAGGGGTGACCGTTCATCTCAGCAGTGCCTCCAGATTGAAGAGAATAATGGTCTCCAATTGTCCGTCCTTAACCCCTAAGACCCTGTCTTAGGCACACCTTGAGTTAACTCTCCTTCTGCGCAGGGAGAGAGAGAAATCAAAACACACGAGGCATGTTTTAGTCTGGCATCTCTCTCTGCCTTCCAACGGTCCTTTGACACATATTTATACCTGTGTCAAGGCGCTGGCTCTTTATTTCATTAGTTAACATTTCAAAACATAACATAGTTCATTGGCCAGTTTCAATACAGGTCTGGTGACACATTTCTGGACCTTCCCGTGACCTCGGCATGTGATTTCTTGAGATATCAGCATTTCTTCAGACATCAGCACTTTTTTTTATCACGTCAAAGAAATTTGCAAACATCAGCGTCTAAAGACATTTCTAAAGACATTTGCAAACATCAGCATCCAAAGACATTTCTAAAGACATTTGCAAACATCTTGAGAAGTGAACCTTAGTCCTATAATACTGCTGACTATCAATTTATCTTAAAACTATTTCTTATATTTTAAACCTTAATTTATCTATTAATATTATAATTCCTGGGGTGTTATTTAACTACTTATAGGGTCCTTCTTATAGGTTAGCACATGGTGGTCTGAGGATTCCTTTTCCTTCAGTCAGACTAGCGAATTTTTAACGTGCGTTTAGGCGCACTTAATCACGGCCGCACTAGCAGCAAATGACGGGCAATGACGGCCAATATACGAAGTATGGTCGCACGAAAGTCCGGCTGCGCAACGCAAGTGGAAAATGAACGCATTTTTTCGAGAACGCACAACCGCTAGTATGGACGTACAGAGTGCGCTGCGTCCACTAGCGGCGTGTGTGCGTGATTTGGAGTCGTCAGACCCTGCTCATGTCCGGCCAACATAACGTCCAGACACCCAAAGTTTCCTGGTTTGGATCCGTAAAAAAAATCATGCACAAAAATGCGCATCGTATGACCGTTTTCGCGCAATCCGTGAAAAAATACGGCAGTGCGTTCGGACGCACTTTTTGATGGTCGCTGCAAAAAATGCGTTAGTCTGACCCTAGCCTTATCTCACTTTCCAAATCGGCTATTTGGTCCAGATTGTTCTCTTTTCCTGCCATTCTCCTGGTTTCCACCTTTCTCTGAACAACCCTGAGAGAGAGGTGAAAGCCAGGAGAACTGGCAAGAGAAGAGAACAATCTAGGCCAAATAGCCGATTTGGAAAGTGAGATAAATGGGAGAATTTTTCTGGTTTGGCTAGTTTGACCTAGAATTTTCACTTCTCCAGTTATTCTCCTGCTTTTCACCGCTCTCTGAATAACCCTGTGAATGTTTAATCCCAAGGTGAAAAATAACATTGCTTTAGATTTTTTCAAACACCAGTTAAATGCAGCATATTAGGATGTTTTAGGGAAATTAATTCTCAAATCTCAATCAGAAGCAGACACCAGACACCACCCCACCCTCAGTATATTATACAATGTATCAAATTGATTACCAGACTAAAAACACCTGGTGTTATGCCCGTTTGTGAACAGAGGTCATTTAGAGTTGATAATAGAAACATAGAAACATAGAAAAATGTTGACAGATAAGAACCTTTCGGCCCATCTAGTCTGCCCAATTACATGGATACTTTACCTGGATTTATCTTTTGTTTAGGATAGCCTTATGCCTATCCCATGCTTGCTTAAATTCAATAATCTTTCCACGTACACATTAGTTTTTAATTCAATATCTAATAACCGTTGCTTATAATATTCTGCAGTAGTCTCTTTATTTCTAGATTTTTTTGTATGTTTTTAAGCATTTTCTATACTTTTTTCAAAATTTCTTTTTTTTTTCGAACCCGAACCGAACACGCCCAAAAAGTTCGAAATTCACAAACTTTCGAACTGCCAAAGTTCGGGTCGAACTCTGAACCGTCCGAACCCGAACAGCTCATCTCTAATCACCAGAGTAGAGTGTCAGCCAAGTGCTAGGGGTCGTATTGTCAGATCGGGTAGTCAATGGAATGCCAGGGGTTAAGAGCCGGGAGAGAAGAGTCAAACAAGCCAGGGTCAATACACAGAAATTATACAAATTGCAACGAGTACTGAGGGGTGAAAACCATGTCAGGGCAACGTGCAGAACATAGGCGACTGGTTTTAAACCTGGCGGGTACTAGGTCATCACGCCGTACCCCACCAGCATGCCTGACCCATGAACATGATCATTTTGCATATCACTCGCCATCCGGCCAGTGAGGAATGTGCTGCCAGGTACGGTGGTACCAAGATGGCATGGGACGTGACAGAGCCAAGCAGATTGGAGAGCGGTTTCGAAAGAACAAGGCATGTTGCTGGCTGCCCTAGATAGGTGGACATTAAGGCTAGGGTCAGACGAGCGTGATTTCTACGGACGTACGTCAGTACGGAAGACACAGTAGTGGCCACACAGTCCGTTTATCACTGACGTATATTTTGACGGATGTAGGAGGGAAAATAAATTTAAAAGCAAAACCATTTTGTCCGTGAAAAATGCTGGACGTATAAATGCAGTCCGTCTGACCACGTTCCATCACTCACACACAAAGCTATGCGGACGTTGCGGACGCAGCGCACTTTGTGCAGCCGTTCTAGGGGTTGTACGTTCTTGCCTGCCTTGGGTCCGTGGGTCGCGGCCGTTGTGCGTCCGCAGTTCAGTGCGGACGTACTTCATGTGTCAGGCTCCAATGGACTTTCTGTCATGCTATCACGGACGTACTTTTAGGTGCAATCACGGACGTGAACACTACGCTCGTCTGACCCCAGCCTTAACCTCCCTGGCGGTCTGATTTTTTCAAAATTTTGTGTCTAAAAGCGTTTCAATTTTTTTGGAAAAGGAAATGTGTTGTTTTATATAGTAAGCCTGTAATCCGTAGGAATAACTCACTGAAATCCGTGCAAGCAAGAGTCTAGTAAACACACTGAGTCAGAGAAGGTTTGAAAAACGAAATAAAAATTTATTATCCCAAAAATAATTATCCAAAATAATGGAAATAAATTATACTCAATAATATAATCAAACCAAAAAACACTGAAATCTTTCAGAAAACAAGGGTGCAATATTAGTCACTACATGTTGCCTCGCTAAACATCCTTGTTATGATATATTATTTCAATTATGTACGCTTTTGTATATACAGCAACATTCATAATGCATACAGTGTATCAATAATTATATTGTCATATAGGATAGAGATATTCAAACCATATATACAGCAAAGTTCAGTCTTAAAATCAATGTATGGTCTATTTCTGATCTGTTAGTGCCACCTAGTGGCCGTTCATGAGAAGGTCCTGTTAGGGATTTTTCCTTTACTTCCTCGATGTCCTCGTCTGGCTGCTGGGATTCCTGCACAGATGTGGACTCCTTTGCCAATGAAATAGAGGATTTATTCTCAAAGCAGCTTTACAGAAATAAAAGGCAAATAAAGATTATTTCTAGAATGTAATAGGGCTTTCCAATACAAGTTTCGCTGGTGCTTGCCCAACTACATCAGTTGGATCTGGATAAGCACCAGCGAAACATGTATTGGAAAGCCCTATTACATTTTAGAAACAATCTTTATTTGCCTTTTATTTCTGTAAAGCTGCTTTGAGAATAAATCCTCTAATATTTTTGGTACCCCCATATCCTGTATTTCATTGGCAAAGGAGTCCACATCTGCACAGGAATCCCAGCACCCACTGCACAAAGTTTACAGTATTTTTTACTGTAATTTTTTTTTTACACAGTTTGAATTTGCCGCCTGATCCCGCCCCCTGCGTCGCATGGCTTGCAGAGAGCGGAACCAGGAAGCAAGTCACCGGCTGCCGCGATCACACCACGGTGACTGCGGACACGGCGAGGGAGCGAAGGATGCGGTGAGTATATACAGCCCGAGTGTGGCCCGGGGTTAACGCTTGCGGTAGCGAAATTTAACCCCGAGTCACACTCGGGAATACCGCCAGCCAGGTTAAACTATTCTTCATGCTACACAGTGAAGTGGTAAACCACACTTATAGTTAAAAAGAGTGTTTCAGTGTGATTTTTCCCTGCCTGTAGAGTCCTTTATCAACTCCTTTCAGCACTTGATATTTAATCTGAATTCAGATAACCGATAAATTCAAAACAGACTTTCCCCTAGTTTTGCTTCCTTCAAACGCTCCCTTAAGACATTCCTATTTAACGAAGCCTACCACCCAACTCACTGACGCAACCAGTCCATCACTCTCACCTTGCAGTCCATCACTCTCGCCTCGCAGTCCATCACTCTCGCCTTGCAGTCCATCACTCTCGCCTTGCAGACCATCACTCTCACCTCGCAATCCATCACTCTCACCTTGCAGTCCATTACTCTTACCTTGCAATGCATCTCTCTCACCTTGAAGTCCATCACTCTCACCTTGCAGTCCATCACTCACCTTGCAGTCCATCACTCTCACCTTGCAGTCCATCACTCTCACCTTGCAGTCCATCACTCTCACCTCGCAGTCCATCACTCTCGCCTTGCAGTCCATCACTCTCACCTCGCAATCCATCACTCTCACCTTGCAGTCCATTACTCTTACCTTGCAATGCATCTCTCTCACCTTGAAGTCCATCACTCTCACCTTGCAGTCGATCACTCACCTTGCAGTCCATCACTCTCACCTTGCAGTCCATCACTCTCACCTTGCAGTCCATCACTCTCACCTTGCAGTCCATCACTCTCACCTTGCAGCCCATCAGTCCCACCTTGCAGTCCATCAGTCCCACCTTGCAGTCCATCACTCTCACCTTGCAGTCCATCACTCTCACCTTGCAGTCCATCACTCTCACCTTGCAGTCCATCACTCTCATCTTGCAGTCCATCACTCTCACCCTGCAGTCCATCACTCTCACCTTGCAGCTGTCACGGTGGGTCAGGGGATGGGGCGCCTGGCAGCAGCTTCCTCGCTGCTCGCTGGCCAGGCGCCGAATGTAAACGCTTCCGGGTGCGCTCACGTGGGACGCCGAGGGGCGGGGCTGGCGTTTGACGCGGACACGCCGGGTTTAAAAACCAGTCTCACCATGTATACCGGTGCCCTGACGTGGTATTCACCTCCCGCAGAGCTCTTGTGAATATTTGGCTATTACCTGTGTATGACTCTTGGCTTTGCAAACGAACCTCCTGTGTATAACCCTTGGCATTGGCAACGAACCCTCCTGTGTATGACCCTTGGCATTGGCAAACGAACCCTCCTGTGTATGACCCTTGGCATTGGCAAACGAACTCCTGTGTATGACCCTTGGCATTGGCAAACGAACCCTCCTGTGTATGACCCTTGGCATTGGCAAACGTACCCTCCTGTGTATGACCCTTGGCATTGGCAAACGAACCCTCCTGTGTATGACTCTTGGCATTGGCAAACGAACCCTTCTGTGTATAACCCCTGGTATTGGCATTTACTCTGCCTCTAGGTTCTGCCCTTAACGTTGGTACCGAGGTCAGTCTATGTGGCACCCTAAGCACACATCAGATTATCTCTGCTATATCTAAAGTCCTAGGGAGGACTTGTGATCTGTTCTGTACCCCTGTCTGGTGTTTCCTTTCTTTATCTGTTACCTGCTTAATTGTCTATATAGCTTTGCCGACCATTCAAGGATCGGAAGAGTAGAAAGTGAGCTACATAAAGAGATCAATATCTTGGTAGTCAGAAGGATTCGTGACAATACTCTATTCCATACCTCTGTCTGGTGTTACTCCTTGTTTATCTATTGTCTGGTTAATTGTCTTTCTAGTTTTGCCGACCATTCAAGGATCGGAAGGGTAGAGAGCGGTCTGCGTAAAGGGACCACACTTTTGGTAATCAGAGGGATCCGTGACATTACGTCAGGGCCAATGGATCCCGCAGACCTCTCTAACCAGCTGGCACGTATCGCAGCCAGACAAGAGGAACAAGACCATAGGATGGACCAGATTTCTCTCGCTCTGCAAACCCTGTTAAATCGGTCCAATACAGGTACCACAAACCCTCCACATCCAGTATTACCTAGGGTCAGTTCCGTCCCCCCTGAAGGACATAGGCTTAGTATGAAGGCACCCCTACGCTATGATGGTACACCAAGCCTATGTCGGGTTTTTTGACTCAACTCGAGATCTTGTTTGAGAACAATCCAGGTTCTTGTATGTCTGATAAAGCCAAAGTAGGATATCTGATTAATCATTTAACAGAAAAAGCTTTATTGTGGGCTACGCCGTTATGGGAAAAATAAGAAACCCATCATTTATGACTATGAGGGTTTTACCTCTGAGTTAAAACGTACCTTTGATCCCTCTAGAAGGGCTACCAATGCGGGTAGGTCCTTGTTTCACATCAAACAAGGTAATAAGAGGGTCGCCGACTATGCCATAGAGTTTAAGACTTTGACTTCTGAGGTACTTTGGCCGAACGACGTTTTAACCTTAGCCTTTACCGAAGGCTTGAACGAGGATTTTATGTTTGAGCTGGCTCCCTTAAAATTACCAGAAAGTCTGGACCACCTGATAGACTTCTGTATAGCCATGGACGATCAAATCAGGGAAAGGAGACACCCCAAGAGATAGACCCAGAAGGGTCTTGCCTCCTTTACCCTCGTTACCCAGACACACCAGTACGTCAGGTGGTTCGGAGAATGTGAAAACAGAGTTGCCAGTCGTTGAACCCATGCAAATAGGGAAGACAGGTATTTCAGAAGCAGAAAGAGCGCACAGAAGAGAAAAGGGGCTCTGCTTCTATTGTGCAGGGGCAGATCACTTCCGCCTTCAATGTCCTCAGAGACCCAGGGTTAGCAGGGCTGAACATAGCAAATTAGGATTCAGAATAGGACACCCAGGTTATCGGTTCTCTGTATGCCTCCTTTGTGGATAATGAGAAAAAAAAATCCAGGATTCTGTTACCGATCTCCCTAACCTGGGAGGGGGTTCACCTCAAGACTGAGGCGTTCTTAGACTCTGGGGCCTCAGGCAATTTTATGGATAAGAATTTTGCTGCCAAAAACCTCCTACCTCTGGTTCTCAAGGAAAGACCTCTAATGGTGGAGGCCATAGATGGTAAACCCCTGTCATGTCCACATATCACTCACGACACAGTCGATGTATGTATGAAAACAGGAGTTTTGCACCAGGAAACAATAAGATTTCAAATTATTGAATCACCCTCATGTCCTGTCGTTCTTGGTTTCCATGGCTAACAGAGCACAACCCAGTTGTCGATTGGGTCCAGAGAGACATAAAATGTTGGGGTCAGACTTGTCAGTCTAAGTGCCTAGGCAGAGTCAATGTGATTGGTAGCCTCAATATTGCCACAGCCCCTCCTTTGTCCACAGAGGTCCCTGAATGTTACCTGGCATTAAAGGAGGTGTTCTCTAGCCAGGACTGAGGTCCTACCACCACATCGTCCATATGACTGTGCCATTGATTTACTCCCCGGTACGATGCCTCCTAGGGGTCACGATATCCTTTATCACAAAGAGAGAACGACATTATGGAGGAATACATAAGGGAGAATCTGGAACGAGGATTCATTAGACGGTCCTCCTCTCCAGCAGGAGCAGGTTTCTTTTTTGTTTCCAAGAAAGAGGGAGATCTGCGACCTTGCATCGATTATAGGGGTTTGAATAGGATCACTATAAGAAATGCATATCCCATACCTCTCATAACAGAATTGTTCGACCGATTAAAAGGGGCCCGTGTCTATACGAAGCTTGATTTACGCGGAGCGTACAACCTGGTCAGGGTTAAAAAGGGAGACGAATGGAAAACGGCTTTTAATACACGTAGCGGGCATTACGAATACCTGGTGATGCTTTTGGGTTGTGTAATGCGCCAGCCGTCTTTCAGGACCTTATAAACGACACTCTAAGGGAGTTCTGCAAGAATTCGTCATAGTATATCTGGATGATATCCTGATATACTCTCCTGATGTGGACACTCATCATGTCCACGTGAAACAAGTCTTGAAAAAACTATTGAAGGCTGGATTGTACTGTAAGCTAGAAAAATGTCTATTCGACATAGTAACTGTGCAATTCCTTGGTATATAATAACCCCTGGGGGTTTTCAAATGGATCCTAAGAAGCTCTCAGCTATTCTTGACTGGCCTCTACCCCAAGGACTTAAAGCCATTCAGAGGTTTCTGGGGTTTACGAACTATTACCGAAGGTTCATTAAAGATTTTTCGGCCTTGGTGGCCCCCCTCACGGCTATGACAAAGAAAGGGGTGGGAAATCAGAAATGGACACCTCAAGCCACTCAAGCCTTTGAGGCACTAAAGCAAGCGTTTACTACTGCCCCTGTTCTCCGACATCCAGATCCGGCTCTGCCTTTCCAAGTAGAAGTTGACGCCTCCGAACTAGGTCTTGGTGCAGTCTTGTCCCAAAGGGAGGCTCCTGACAAACCCTTGCATCCATGCGGCTTCTATTCTCGGAAGTTGTCCCCGGCAGAGAAGAACTATGACATTGGGAATAGAGAATTGTTAGCAGTCATCGCGGCCTTGGCCGAATGGAGATACTTATTAGAGGGGTCTAAGGACCCCATCGTTATCATAACCGACCATAAGAATCTCACGTACATTGGAGATGCCAAACGTTTAAATTCCAGACAAGCGAGATGGTCATTGTTTCTTTCAAGTTTTAATTTCGTGCTTACCTATAGACCTGGGTCCAGAAACATTAAAGCAGACGCATTGTCGAGACAGTATGAGTCTTATGAACATAATATCCAAGATCAGCATCCCATTGTACCCCAGGAAAGGATCATAGCCGCTACCACGATTAGTGTCTCGTCTCCTCTAATGAAAAGGTTGCAGACCGTCCAGGGTGCAGCTCCTGGGGGAAAACCTCCTGCGAGACTCTTTGTACCTGAGAACGAAAGAGAGGAAGTACTTAATCATCATGATAATAAAACTTCCGGGCATATGGGTATCACCAAGACTGTGTCTAGTATCAGTAAACTCCTCTGGTGGCCCACGTTGCGCCGAGATGTCAAAGATTACATTGCCGTGTGCGAAGTGTGCACAAGGCAGAAAAGTCCCAAAACAGCACCCATTGGCTTACTCCAGCCTTTGCCGATCCCCGAACGACCCTGGTCACATGTAGCCATGGATTTTATAGTAGAGTTACCTGAGTCAAGAGGGAATACAGTGATACTTACGATCATAGATCGATTTTCCAAGATGGGCCACTATGTTCCTCTTCGGAAACTACCTTCGGCAGCTGAACTGGTGCCCATTTTCATTGCCAACGTGGTCCGCATACACGGTGTCCTCTGGAGATTGTCTCTGATAGGGGGACCCAATTCATCTCCGGATTCTGGAGAGGTTTTGTAAGAACGTGGGGATAGACCTCTCTTTCTCTTCGGCTTATCACCCCCAGACCAACGGAGCAGCAGAACGAGCAAACCAAAAATAGAGAAATATCTCAGGTGCTTTATCTCAGAACAACAAGATAACTGGTCAGACCTGCTACCATGGGCAGAATATGCTTTGAACAGCGCAGTGAGTGAATCCACAGGACATTCTCCTTTCTTCGCTGTTTATGGTTTTGATCCTCCGTGCTCCCCGCCACGTTTCCTGATACCACGATTCCTGCTTTAGATGAGCAACTGCATCATTGAAAGAGACTTGGGGGAGAGTGAGAAGGGCACTGGAGGAGAGTAGTGCCATCCAGAAAACTAAGGCCGACAGACACAGGAGGCAGGCACCCGTGTATCAAGTTGGGGACAGGGTTTGGCTGTCTTCACGTAACATCAAGCTCTTAGTGCCTTCCATGAAGTTGGCTCCTAGGTATATCGGCCCCTATAAGATTCTACGGCGACTCAACCCTGTCTCCTATGCTTTGGCGTTACCCCCCCATTTTAAGATACACAATGTATTCCATGTAAACCTTTTGAAGCCGTTGTTATGTAACCGGTACACCAAGGTCCATGCTCCACCGCCTCCTGTCTCTGTGGAGGGCGAGGAGGAGTTCGAAGTTAAGGCCATTCTGGGTGCCAGGATGTCTAGGGGGTCTTTGCAGTACTTGGTCGATTGGGTGGGTTACGGTCCGGAGGATCGTTCTTGGGTACCGGCTGCGGAAGTCCATGCTCCTAGGCTAGTGAAGGCCTTCTATTTGGCGCACCCCCGTGCCCCTGGGGGTCGTCCAGTGGCCGCCCCTGGAGGGGGGTTCTGTCACGGTGGGTCAGGGATGGGGCGCCTGGCAGCAGCTTCCTCGCTGCTCGCTGGCCAGGCGCCGAATGTAAACGCTTCCGGGTGCGCTCACGTGGGATGCCGAGGGGCGGGGCCTGGCGTTATGACGCGGACCCGCCGGGTTTAAAACCCAGTCTCACCATTATACCGGTGCCCTGACGTGGTATTCACCTCCCGCAGAGCTCTTGTGAATATTTGGCTATTACCTGTGTATGACTCTTGGCTTTGGCAAACGAACCTCCTGTGTATAACCCTTGGCATTGGCAAACGAACCCTCCTGTGTATGACCCTTGGCATTGGCAAACGAACCCTCCTGTGTATGACCCTTGGCATTGGCAAACGAACCCTCCTGTGTATGACCCTTGGCATTGGCAAACGAACCCTCCTGTGTATGACCCTTGGCATTGGCAAATGTACCCTCCTGTGTATGACCCTTGGCATTGGCAAACGAACCCTCCTGTGTATGACTCTTGGCATTGGCAAACGAACCCTTCTGTGTATACCCCTGGTATTGGCATTTACTCTGCTCTAGGTTCTGCCCTTAACGTTGGTACCGAGGTCAGTCTATGTGGCACCCTAAGCACACATCAGATTATCTCTGCTATTACTAAAGTCCTAGGGAGGACTTGTGATCTGTTCTGTACCCCTGTCTGGTGTTTCCCTTTCTTTATCTGTTACCTGCTTAATTGTCTATATAGCTTTGCCGACCATTCAAGGATCGGAAGAGTAGAAAGGGAGCTACATAAAGAGATCAATATCTTGGTAGTCAGAAGGATTCGTGACAATACTCTATTCCATACCTCTGTCTGGTGTTACCCCTTGTTTATCTGTTGTCTGGTTAATTGTCTTTCTAGTTTTGCCGACCATTCAAGGATCGGAAGGGTAGAGAGCGGTCTGCGTAAAGGGACCACACTTTTGGTAATCAGAGGGATCCGTGACAGCAGCCCATCACTCTCACCTTGCCATCCATCACTCTCACCTTGCAGTCCATCACTCTCACCTTGCAGTCCATCACTCTCATCTTGCAGTCCATCACTCTCATCTTGCAGTCACTCTCCTCCTGTTTCCACCCCAACCGTTCTAGATTGTAAATTCCCACGGGAATTGGGCCCTCGTTTCCTCCTGTACTGGTTTGTCAAAATGTTGTTTAATGTATTGTAACCCTGTCTATGTTGTGCTCATTGTACAGCGCTGCAGAATATGCTGGCGCTTTATAAATAAAGAATAATAATAATTAATTTGCTAAAACCAACATTTTTCAATAGGTGTAGGCACGAGCATATAACCATTCAACACTGGGTTAGTTATATAGTATATACTATATGCGCTTTAAAGAATGATGCCATTATAGACCAAATGGACTAACAGGAGCACAAATATAATCCCATCTATAACATAAAAGAATAAGATCCGGCATGTCCGTCGCCAAAAAAACGTTCTGCGCATGCGCGCGCAACCAGCGTATTGCTGGCTGCCCGCGCATCCAACCGCCGAAACAGACGCTGAGTGTGGAATGTGTGCGCTCCCAGCGTATTGCTGGGTGTGCACGCAGCCAACCGCCGCGCAGCCAACCGCGCACAGCCGTGCCTAAGACGGCGAGGAGGGGGAATACGTGCGCAACCAGTTGGGTGCGCACGCAGCCAACCATCGCAGCACGCGCCTACGTGATCAAATAATATGAGGCATGCCAAAACGCCTCAGATGCACCACAGGCAGCACAGACTCCGGACCCCACTGAAGTTCTAGCAGCCCCTGCAGCGTCCAAAACAAAAAAAACCACCGAGCACATAGCCCCCACCTCGAACGGCAACTCCACCACACCAGCTAGGAGCACCCGGGCACAAAAAAAAAACGTCTTGTGCCCCCCCAACACCACTGAGCCCCCAAAGCTCAGAGCACCTCCACCACAGAGCCAATGCATCGGAACTTTTTGTGTCCCTCACGGATCCCCCCTGCCCAGAGTCTCCCGCAGTCTGCCATATTACCAGTCTGCCATGCACAATACCAGTCTGCCATCCATATTACCAGTCTGCCATGCACAATACGAGTCTGCCAGCCATATTACCAGTCTGCCAGCCTTATTTCCAGTCTGCCATGCACAATACCAGTCTGCCATGCACAATACCAGTCTGCCAGCCTTATTACCAGTCTGCCAGCCATAATACCAGTCTGCCAGGCACAATACCAGTCTGCCAGCCATATTACCGGTCTGCCATGCACAATACCAGTCTGCCAGCCTTATTACCAGTCTGCCAGCCATAATACCAGTCTGCCAGCCATATTACCGGTCTGCCATGCATAATACCAATGTGTCATAATACCAGTGTGCCTAACTACCAGCCTGACATGCCATGCATACCACGTGCCATTATATACGCATAAAGTAAATATATGCATAATGTATATGCTACAAAAAAAATGGCCGCTCAAGCCCAACTCATTCTAAGGGGCACATGAGCTTACAATCTATCCCATGAGTTTACAATCTAAGGGGGTCCCATGAGTTTACAATCTAAGGGGTCCCACGAGTTTACAATCTAAGAGGGTCCTGTTCCCGTGATTTTACAATCTAAGAGGGTCCTGTTCCCGTGAGTTTACAATCTAAGAGGGTCCTGTTCCTGTGCGTTTACAATCTGAGGGTCCTGTTCCCGTGAGTTTACAATCTGAGGGTCCTGTTCCCGTGAGTTTACAATCTGAGGGGCCTGTTCCCGTGAGTTTACAATCTGAGGGGCCTGTTCCCGTGAGTTTACAATCTGAGGGGCCTGTTCCCGTGAGTTTACAATCTGAGGGGCCTGTTCCCGTGAGTTTACAATCTGAGGGGCCTGTTACCGTGAGTTTACAATCTGAGGTCCTGTTCCCGTTGAGTTTACAATCTGAGGGGCCTGTTCCCGTGAGTTTACAATCTGAGGGGCCTGTTCCGTGAGTTTACAATCTGAGGGGCCTGTTACCGTGAGTTTACAATCTGAGGGGCCTGTTCCCGTGAGTTTACAATCTGAGGGGCCTGTTCCCGTGAGTTTACAATCTGAGGGGCCTGTTCCCGTGAGTTTACAATCTGAGGGGCATGTTCCCGTGAGTTTACAATCTGAGGGGCCTGTTCCCGTGAGTTTACAATCTGAGGAGCCTGTTCCCGTGAGTTTACAATCTGAGGAGCCTGTTCCCGTGAGTTTACAATCTGAGGGTCCTGTTCCCGTGAGTTTACAATCTGAGGGTCCTGTTCCCGTGAGTTTACAATCTGAGGGGCCTGTTCCCGTGAGTTTACAATCTGAGGGGCCTGTTCCCGTGAGTTTACAATCTGAGGGGCCTGTTACCGTGAGTTTACAATCTGAGGGGCCTGTTCCCGTGAGTTTACAATCTGAGGGGCCTGTTCCCGTGAGTTTACAATCTAAGAGGGAAGAGAAACCTGCTCTATTATAAATGCCTTTGTAATGCGCTGTCAGCTGTGCACGGACCCATCAGAGCTGCTCAGTTGGCCCTCCTGTTGCGGATGGGATGGATGGCGATGGACACGTTACAAATGCATTTATATAGAGAGATACTCTTGGATAGGACATTGAAAAACAAATATGTGGACATGAATTCTGAGCTGGCGACAACAACAATAGACTGCCCTCTGGGCAGGCTTTCCACCTAGTGTTGCTATAATTCAGTAAGCCCCAAACCATAACATGGGGTAATCTGATGCACCAGAGAGTTGTCCAAGATTGTAATTTAAAAGACTTATTTTGAATTTTATCTACTCATAAACTTTTGCGGTTTTGTGTTTTTGTGTCATGTGTTCAGTTCATAAAATTGAATAAACAGTCACAAAACATATCGTTAAACGAAACCTCTAAAGAACATATAAATGTAAGATTCTGATAAAAAACAACATTCAACACAACTAATTAACTGCTTCCCAGAAGGAAACTGAGCACAATAATTAATCCAATGACAATTGGCAATGCGTAATTATAGAAATCTGTGGGATTTGATTCTCCTGCCCGTCGTTTATTCTTAAATATAAATTCAACCTTTTGTACTGACACAGAAACGTACCTTAACCCGACATCAAAAGGCATACTTATGAAAGGTAAGAGGACCGGTCATAAGATGCCGGGCATTAACATAATCCTTTTACTACCGAGAGCTTTTTTATTGAAATATATATCATCATAACATTTATGGTTAGAGTTTAAAAGTAGGTAAGAATAACAAATTAGATTTGAAAATATTCTGAGATCCTTAAAATAATGTAAATTTGATCATTTTTAAAATGTTTCATGTATCTCTTAATCTTCTATAGAACCAATGCTGGGATGAAAAGTTCTAAACTGTAGCTGGTGTCCCTTAGCTTACACAATTTCATGTATAATAAAAAATAAAAATAATATCTGTATATGGGCGCAACGGCAAGAGTGTGAAAGGTGCCGACTGACCTCATGCGTTCCACTCGTAACCAAACGCAAACAGGGTTATTCACAGAGAGCCGAACTGGCCTCGAAAATGAACGGTGCAATTTCGTGGCCATTCGGCTATTCAAAACCTGGCAATTCTCCAAATATTGGCAAATTGCCAGCACAATACGGTGCCTGTTCGACAGCAGTGAAATCCCCCATAGAGAAGCAATGGTTAATCTATTCACAGACACCGAACAGCAGTGAAATGTCAGTGAAATGCCCTGCTGTTCGGTGCTTTCATTCAGCAGGTTTATTCAGGCGAATCCTATAGGCTTCAATGTTAAAAATATTACCGTTTTTACTCAATATCTAATAAACCGTTTATTCTTTTAATCTGCAGCAAAAAGTCTCTTTATTTATTTTTTAGGATTTCTACGGCATTTTTCGGGATTTTTTTCAGCAAATTTTTTATCCAATTTTTTTTTTAATCGTTTTTTTTCTTTTTTCTGTAACAGACCTTTTTATTATTATTCATATGACCTGTATATGTTTATTTCAGACATTTTTTGTCCAGTCGTTTTTTTTGCAAACAGCGCTTAAAGTTTTGAAAGTTTCAATCGTTTTGTTGATTTCTTTTTTTACCTCGTTAGTCGCATTATCGGCTTTTTCTAGGCGGCTGGTCGGCGCTGTGTTCGGCGGATCGTCTGCTTTTTTCGGATGCGTTTGGGGGGTTTGCGGCGGAACGACGGTTACGTTCGGTGAGTTTTCTACGGCGTTGCGGATCGATACAATTCGGATCGTATCAGCGATTTTTTTGGATCCGTTCGGTGGGTTTTCCCTGCACTTCGGCGACCCTGCGGTGAATGCTGAATTCACTGCAGGGTCGGGGAATTTGATTCCCCGAAGTGCGGGGAACAAGAGAGCACCGAAATGTCGGTGTGACATTTCTGTGCTCTCCGACTAACCCCTAAATATATAGGGTGCATACAAAGTATAGGCAATAACATAAAAAAGAATACACTACTCCCAATTTGTCTGGTCCACAACCACGTTACGATAAGAAACCACGTAGCGCAACATGTTTTAGCTCGAATAAAAATCAGCAAATAAGGGGTGTAGTAATACACTCACTTTACAGTTGCAAGAAAAAGTATGTGAACCCTTTGGGATTACGTGGCGTTTTGCATGAATTGGTCATAAAATGTGCTCAGATCTTCATCTAAGTCACAACAATTTGAAAAACACAGTCTGCTTAAAATAATACTACACAAACATTATATGTTTTCATATGTTTATTGAACATAACATGTAAACATTCACAGTGCAGGGTGGAAAAAGTATATGAACCCCTAGCCTAATGACTTCTCTGAGAGCTAATTGGAGCCAGGAGTGAGCCAACCTTGAGTCCAATCAGTGTGATATTATTGGATGTGTTGCTGAAAGCTGTCCTGCCCTTTAAAAACACACACCAGTTTTGGGTTTACTGGTTTCAGGATGCACTGCCTGATGTGAACCATGCCTCGCAGAAAAGAGCTCTCAGAAGACCTACGATCAAGAATTGTTGACTCGCATGAAGCTGGAAAGGGTTACAAAAGTATCTCCACAAGCCTTGATGTTCACGTGTCCACGGTAAGACAGACTGTCTACAAATGGAGAAAGTTCAGCACTGTTGCTACTCTCCCTAGGCATGGTCGTCCTGTAAAGATGACTGCAAGAGCACTGCGCAGAATGCTTAATGAGGTAAAGAAGAATCCTAGAGTGTCAGCTAAAGACTTACAGAAATCTCTGGCACATGCTAACATTTTTGTTGACACATCTAGAATAAGGAAAACATTAAACAAGAATGGAGTACATGGGAGGACACCACGGAGGAAGCCATTGCTGTCCATAAAGAATATTGCAGCACGTTTGAAGTTTGCAAAAGAGCACCTGGATGTTCCACAGCACTACTGGAAAAATATTCTGTGGACAGATGAAACCAAAATTGAGTTGTTTGGAAAAAACACACAACACTATGTGTGGAGAAAAAAATGCACAGCACACCAACATCAAAACCTCATCCCCACTGTAAAACATGGCGGAGGGAGCATCATGGTTTGGGGCTGCTTTGCTGCCTCAGGGCCTGGACGGATTGTTGTCATTGTTGGAAAAATTAATTCCAGAGTTTATCAAGACATTTTGCAGGAAAACGTAAGACCATCTGTCCACCAACTGAAGCTCCGCAGAGGATGGGTGATGCAACAGGACAATGACCCAAAGCATACAAGTAATTCAACAAAAGAATGGCTTCAACAAAACAAAATACGCCTTCTGGAGTGGCCCAGTCAGAGTCCTGACCTCAACCTGATTGAAATGCTGTGGCATGACCTTAAGAGAGCGATTCACACCAGACATCCCCAGAATATTGAAAAAGGGAGTTATCTTAAGGCGCTGTGTAGTGTGTAGACTTGTTCGGTGTCTGGTCACCGTGCGAGTGTGCTGCCAAGTCAGGGGTGGTGGCAGAGCCTTGGTGCTGCTACAAAATAGCAAAATAATAAAAGCCTGTAAAATCGTTATTGTGCAAAAAAAGGGTTGTGCATAGGGGTCTCCAAGACGCGTTTCGCCGGCTCCCTGGCCAGCTTCATCAATTGGCTTTTATTATAGACTCTTTTACACACCCTTTTTATATGTTTTTTATGCCTTACGTTTTTGTCATTTTATATGAATTTTATTCATTGATGAGAAGCTGTTAGAATAAATGCTATGGTTGAACCCTGTATTGCATCCAGTCGCCATCCTTAAATGCCACCAGCTACTAGAAGCATCATAAAAAGGCAGCTTTGCAGTACATCTGGATGAGGCTATCTGAAGGACAAAGACACCAAGGAGCAAGCTTTGTAAGGGATATCGCCACACAGCAAAAGGATTCAACAGCACCCATCAAACCCTTACGTAAGTGCATTAGTTTCCTTCTCTAAACATTTGTTTGACAGACCCGGACGTACTCCTAACCCCTACTTTCTCTTCGAGGAATACTGAAGGGACAAGAGGAGCAGAGGCTGTCAACTCCGAATAAGAGAAAGCACGCCAACCTGTTTTTTTTCTCATCGCTGAAACCTTTTTCATTTTCTCATCGCTGAGACTGACAATCTGTAGACATTACAGTGCCAGAACACCTCCACCATTTGGACACTAGGTGGCAAACCGATACCAATTAGAGTTGAAACCTTATATCAACAGACTGTTACACTTAGAAATTAATCTGTATCGGACTATTATAAGGTTTGCTTACATATGCATTTCTATTGTTTTAGGCCAATTTATTGACGTCCATATCAGGATACTGATAAACATTAAGGTGCACGCTTGACCCTACTGCTCCATCTATAAGATATATCTGCGGGAAGCGCCGCACGAAGGGGTACCCACATTTTTTCTGTATCTCAAGAATATTGCTACACTGAAACAGTTTTGTGGAGAGGAGTGGTCCAAAATTACTCCAGATCGTTGTGCAGGTCTGATCTGCAACTACAGGAAACATTTGGTTGAGGTTATTGCTGCCAAAGGAGGGTCAACCAGTTATTAAGTCCAAAGGTTCACATACTTTTTCCACCCTGCACTGTGAATGTTTACATGTTCTGTTCAATAAAAACATGAAAACATATAATGTTTGTGTTGTATTATTTTAAGCAGACTGTGTTTTTCAAATTGTTGTGATTTAGATGAAGATCAGAGCACATTTTATGACCAATTCATGCAAAACTCCACGTATTCCCAAAGGGTTCACATACTCTTGTTTGCAACTGTACATGCAGAGAAAGTTGTGCTCGACACGCAGCATTACAGCGGGTAACATTTATTGAAACTCGGCTGTGGCTGAATTTTTTCAATTGAATCAGACGATATTTTTCCAAAAATATCGGTTGAAACTTGATATTTTTTTCTTAAAAATCTGCTGATAGAATTAAGGCTAGGGTCAGATGAGCGCATTTTGTACGTACTGTGCGTCCGTGCAGTACGGACGTACTTACTGACTGACAACAAGGTAGTGGCCACACAGTCTGTTTTTTTCACTGACGTATATTTTGACTGATGTAGCAGGGAAATTAAATTACAATGAAAAAACATTCTGTCCGTCAAAAATGCTGGACGTATAAATCAGTCCGTCTGACCACGCTCCATCACTCACACACAAAGCTATGCGGACGTTGCAGACGTGGCGCACTACGCACGTCCGTTCTAGCAGTATTACGTTCTTGCCTAACCTGCGTCCGTTTGCAGCGTCCGTCAGCCCCCGCACTTCTGTGCGCACGTACTTCGTGTGTGGGGCTCCATTTAACACAATTGTATGCTATCACTGATGTACTTATGTGCGGCAACACGGACGTTAACACTGCGTTCGTCTGACCCCAGCCTAAATCGAGCCCATGGTCAGATACCGGTGGTAACTTTACTGTAGCATGTTCTTGGGGAAGGGGTAACAGCAAACGTTTCAGCCTCCGAGTCCTTCTTCTAATTTACTCATATTATTTTATTCAAATTTATTTTTGGGTGCGCCATCTGCAAATATTATAGGTGTGTTTTTGTGTACCAAATTTGCGATTTTCTTACATCTTGTCTACCCAGGTGGTCTATGTGTGGCCAAGTCCCCAGATCATAGACTGACCGCGATCTTAGTGCTAGAGTAACTTGAGTCAAACTGGGATGTCGCATGTTAGTGTATGAAAGAGGTCACCTCCTGCCATGCTGTCATGTAAGGCCACAGTTTTAGCGAGCACCTATTTTGTCTAACTATATGTCCACCTCTGATACTCAGAAGTCAGTGTTGATACGTGGAAGGGTATCACACCCAATCCAGTATGAGAATGATCCAAAATACTTAGATTTGCCGCAAAGGAAGATTTAACTGGGCAGCAAAGGGAATTGGAAAAGGCCACCAGAATACCAACAACCAAGACTAAAGAGGCACATGTGGAAATAGGAAGCATGATATATGTGAGAAAATCTTTTAACTGATGGGTGGAAATATGCTGGGAGATGACAAAAACCGTGAGAGTGCCGCAAAGTCTGGTGCTAGCTCTGAGACCCAATCACTCGGGGCTAAAAGACAGTTCTAGACCAAAGGCAGGAAAGACTTTGCACACGCTGTTAGAGATGTGCACGCGTTGTTTGTTTTTTTTTCGTTTTGTTTCGGCACGTTCGGTTTTTCAAAAGTTTTGTTTCGGATCGTTTCGGACCATTTTCGTTTCGGCTCGGTGTTTTGTATCGATTTTTGTTTTGTGAAATCGGGGAATTTCGGACTTTCAGACCGTATGTTCTCTTCGTTTCAAAGGGTCCAACCTTGTTCTTGGATGTTCGTTTTGACTTTAGACGTATGGTATTTCCGATGCTCCGATATTTCAGTCGATACGGTATTCCTGCCGATTCGTTCCATCGGACGTCTCGTTTTTTATGAAAGATCCTTTTTTCCTGAATAAGCATTGCACAACTTTATTTAATCATATTATATTGTACTGTTAGACTGGGGATTAAGGGACAAGCTAATTATTTATAATATCTTATTGAAGGAGCTGAAAGCACTAAAGCGGAAACAAGTGAAAAAAGTAACGGACAGTGAATCCAACCAATCATAGAGCTTTTCCTACAACACATCACTGTTGCAAACATTGCACAACTTTATTTAGTCATGGAAAATATCAATATATTTTGCTGTTAGATTGGGGATTTAGGGAAAAGATAACTAAATATTTAAAATAAATATATTATTGACGCAGAAAGAAAGCACTGGAACAAGTGAAAAAAGTGACTGACGATACAAAATTACGAAATCAGCAACGGAACCGAAACGAACTCGAAACGATACGAAAATACATTGTCCGAAATTAACCGAAACGGAACCGAAATCGCAAATAGAACGAAAATGACTTGCGATTTTACAAATTTCATGTCCATATGAAATAAGAAAAAAAAATTAATTTCAGATCGGGAAACATTTCGGTTGGTGTGTATTTCGTTGGCGGTCTAGTTCGGAACATCGGATGAATCCGAAGCACCAAATTGGCCCATTTCGTGAGAAAAACGAAACGCTCAACCCTACTTGCTGTATGCTATGAACTTGAAATAGCTAAAAATAGGTAATAGCTAAAAACACATAGATTACAGGATCAGAAACAACATGGGTTTACCTCAGGGAGATCATGCCAAACTAATCTTATTGATTTTTTTGATTGGGTAACAGAAATAATAGACACAGGTGGTGCAGTAGACATTGCTTATTTAGATTTCAGTAAGGCTTTTGATACTGTTCCGCATAGAAGGCTTATCAACAAATTGCAATCTTTGAGCTTGGATTCCAATATTGGAGAATGAAATGGGGTACACCTTGGAATCCTTCTTTCCCTCCACCTCCTTGTTCCTTCCTTACCACCAACTTTTTTCCTCTGCTGGGCTGGAGTCCTCGCGATGTCAACGCTGGATTCTGCCCTGTGGGTAGGTAGTGCTGGGCTTGGAAAGAACCAGGATACAAAGGTTTTGGAAAAAAAGGGTTTATAATAAAATAAATGAATAATACACAACAAATGTTGCTTTAAGGGGTTTAACAAAGTGTTTAAAAAAGGGTGAGGGTCCAGGACGCGTTTCGCCAACTCAATGTGGCCTCCTCAGCTGGATCCTTTTTCCTTTTTTTTTGTTCATCCTGCTCACCACATAGACCACCAGGTGGCAGCAAAGATCTGACTCCTTATTCAGTAAGATTACAGATGACTGTATTATAGACAGTTCTCTCTGACCACAAGGTGGCAACATAAGACTGTTGATACATTACCATCTCAACGCCTAGACTCTATAGGACATCAATCCCATATAAAATACTGTATTCAACCATCGTACATTGTCTGAACATTGATATTTTCTGCATATGTCATTTGTACTTGATTTAGTCCTTATATGTCAATGAATATACATCTTCAAGTACACTTATAGGATTTTTCTGACATTTAAAATCCCACAAGTGCAGCGCCCATCCAAGGTATACCCCATTTCATTCTCCAATACATCCAGGTAGATACTAGGCACTACCTCCATACCTCAGGAAGGCAGCAGCACACAAATTACACGAACACAAAGGGACAAGCGCCATCTGTAGTTTTTACCCCCAATTTTCTTGGATTCCAATATTGTTGAATGGATTAGGCAGTGGCTGAGTGACAGGCAACAGAGGGTTGTGGTAAATGGAGTTTATTCGGCGCAAGGTCTTGTTACCAGTGGGCTACCTCAGGGGTCAGTACTTGGACCCATTCTCTTTAATATTTTTATTAGTGATATTGCAGGTGGTATTAATGGAAAAGTATGTCTTTTTGCTGATGACACAAAGATTTGCAACAGGGTTGACGTTCCTGGAGGGATCAGCCAAATGACAAATGATTTAGGTAAACTAAAAAAATGGTGGAAGCTGTGACAATTGAGTTTTAATGTGGATAAGTGCAAGATAATGCACCTGGGACGTAAAAACCCAAGGCCTGAATATAGAATATTTGATACATCTGAGGGTTGGGATTTAGGGGTTATTATTTCACAGGATCTAAGGGTAACTAGTCAATGTAATAGAGCAGCAGGAAATGCTTGCAGAATGCTTGGAAATGCTGGCAGAATGCTTGGTTGTGTAGGGAGAGGTATTAGCAGTAGGAAAAGGGAAGTGCTCATGCCACTGTACAGAGCACTGGTGAGACCTCACTTGGAGTACTGTGTGCAGTACTGGAGACCGTATCTCCAGAAGGATATAGACATCTTAGAGAGAGTTCAGAGAAGGGCTACTAAAATGGTGTACGGCTTGAAGGAGAATGGTTACCAGGAAAGGCTTAATGATCATAACATGTACAGCTTGGAAAAAAGACGAGACAGAGGAGATATGATAGAAACATTTAAATACGTAAAGGGAATCCACAGGGTAGAGGATGGGAGTATATTTAAACGGAAACAAAGTAGCAAAACAAGAGGACATAGTCTTAGATTAGAGGGGCAAAGGTATAAAAGTAACATCAGGAAGCATTATTTTACTGAGAGGGTGGTGGATACATGGAATAGCCTTCCAGTAGAAGTGGTAGAGGCCAAAACAGTGATTGAATTTAAGCAGGCATGGGATAGGCATAAGGCTATCCTAAACAAAAGATAAATCCAGGTAAAGTATCCATGTAATTGGGCAGACTAGATGGGCCGAAAGGTTCTTATCTGCCGACATTTTTCTATGTTCTATGTTTCTAGCTCTTTTGTGTTTGTTTGCACGCGTTCACCTCCCCATCCCTGTTTCTCAGTCAGTGGAGTTGGTGTTCAATGTTCTGACCAGACATATAAATCATCCTTACTGGAATTGTTGCAGTTCCCAACAAGGTCAGAAGAAGACCCGACGGGGAGATATAGTGCTGAAAGAAGACCCAGTGCTGGAATAAAGGGGAGTTTTTATTTGTGATTTTTTTAAATATAAATTTTATTACATTTTCAGGAAAAAACATAAAATAATTAGGGAACAGAAAAGAAAAGGGGAGAGGGAGAAAAATGAAAACATATGCAGCAGAAACAATATTTGCAACCACGTCATAAACAGTAATCACTGTCCGGGTATAAAGAACAACAAGGCATAGAAACCAGAGTAACAGGAACCTCAGATCTTCACAGTGTAAATGTCCCATATAGACCAGTGATCTTTCCCAACCCCAGGTAGACCCATTAAAGACCTGGCCATTGCATCTAAGGATCGTAGTTCCCCCCCACGGTTGGCATAAAGGTGAGTTTTTAAATTTAATATATGCTAAAATGGTGGGACTGGAGTTTGGGTCTGATTTTCTACCCTGCCACCCTTCTGATCATATCGAAGGTCGAGCCCTCGGATCCCAACACAATGAGATTTAATGGCTTGCACATAAATCAGAACTTCTCTTCACTGGTTTGACAACACATTATTTGGTGTAGAATAACAAAGAAACATTCTGACAAAGGTCTATATCAAGATTGAGTGATAGACATTGTACAGAACTTGAGAAATCCAGCGTCTCGGCAGCTACAGGCACCTAGATCATTCCTAATTGTTCCTAAAGTTTGTGCTTATTTAGCAGAACTCGATTCCAGTTATTAATAATTTCTCCCTCCTTTATCTACAGGCGATGCTCAAGCCAAATCGGACGGTGATCACAGAATTTCTACTGTTGGGTTTTGGCAACCTCCATAGCCTCAAGATGATCTGTTTTATCTCATTTCTGCTGATCTATATAATGTCATTGATGGGAAATGTTCTGGTTATCTTGCTGGTCATGACCAACCGGAGTCTACATTCTCCGATGTACTTCTTCCTCAGCCAGATGTCGGTTTCAGAAATCATATTCACCAGCAATATTGTGCCGAACATGCTGCATCTCATCTTAGCAGGAGGTGGGAACATGTCCATCACACAATGTCTCATTCAGTTCTACCTTCTGGGTGTCCCGACCATTGCCCAGTGTTTACTCTTGGCTGCCATGTCCTTTGATCGATATGTTGCCATTTGTAATCCATTACACTACTCTAGAATCATGACCATCAAGTTGCAGGTCCAACTCACCTTTATTTGTTGGTTCTTGGGATTTTCTTTGACCCTCTTGATATACGTCTTTCTGAATGAACTACAATTTTGTGATTCCAACGTCATCAACCATTTCTACTGTGATGTCCCACCAGTTCTAGCACTTTCATGTTCCGATACTTTTGCTGCAGAACTGGTCACCTCTCTCGTTTCATTTCCCATAATCCTTTCTCCATTTGGTATCATAATAACCACCTATGTGTCTATCCTGATCACCATCTTCAAGATCCCCACCACCAGTGGGAGACAGAAAGCCTTCTCCACCTGCAGCTCCCACCTGACCATAGTGTGTATGTACTATGGCACCTTAACAACGATCTACATATTCCCTCCTAAGGAGAGCTTAGTGAGTGTGAATAAAGGACTTTCGTTGTTGTACACTTTGGTGACCCCACTGCTCAACCCAGTCATCTACACCTTAAGGAATCGGGACATTAGACAAGCCATCCAGAAATGCTTGGAGAAAGGCACATGATGGTAAACATTCCCACTTGTAACATGCGACTTTGACTAATGTATTGGTTTTGCATCTACTCACTCTACTGAAGTCATCGAGAATATTTACCAAAGCCGAGAAACATTACTAATCCACAGGGCACCCATAGGATGGAGAGAGGGCAGGTCATGACCCGGGACCATGCATTATGAAAAATAAATCCCCACGTGAAAACCCATTTTGCATGTAGAATTTTTTTTCTGGTAGTCTGGTAATTTTGTCCTTCAAGAAGTGAGGAGTACATTTCACGTTGCCCCTATCTCTCATGAGGTGTGTACACTTTTAGCAATGAGGTTTCTGAGATTAAGGAAGATTTTTGTGTTCTTGGAGGTGAAATACAGCAGATTGCATCCACTGTGACATTCTCTGAAGTTTTGCCTGTGCATAACATTCAGGATAGGCAGATGCGCAATAGGGAATTTAATTTGTGGCTTCGGGAATGGTGTCGGGAGCAAGGATTTGGCTTTGTGTCCCATGATAGCTTTAATTGGAGCAGAAAGGAACTGTATAAAAAAGATGGTTTGCATCTTACTCATAGGGGAACATATGTTCTCAGGGAGAAGTTCAAAGGTTTCACAAAGAAATATTTAAACTAGGAGGGGGGGACAAAAGGGTAAAAAACAATCTGCCTGATTGTCCCCGAAACTAAATCGGAGGGTGTAAGCAACATGCGGGGTAAAAAATGACAAGCTCAGAATCGTGTCTATAAATGCTCGCAGTTTAGTCAATAAAATCAATGAACTGGAGGCAATGATGGCAGCTGAAAAAGTAGATTTAGTGGCGGTTACTGAGACATGGTTCAGTGAGAAAAATAACTGGGACATAACAATACCGGGGTACTCTTTATATAGAAAAGACAGAGAAGGTAGGAAAGGAGGAGGAGTGGCCCTGTATGTGAAAAACAACATAAAAACGAACCAAATAAAAGTGAGCGAGGTGAACATAGTCAGTTTGGGTTACGCTAACATTTGGCAATCATACAGTAGCTCGTGTAGGTGTGATCTATAGACCCCCTGGACAAGTAGAAGAGCTAGATAATCTGCTGTTTGAGGAAATAGCCAAAATGGCAATGAAGGGGGAAGTTATTATCATGGGGGACTTTAATCTTCCTGATGTGAACTGGAAAACCAAAACAGCTGGGTGCACCAGGAGTACAAATATTCTAAACTCCCTACTGGGATTATCTCTAACACAAGTAGTTGAGGAGCCGAACCGTAAAGAGGCCATATTGGATTTAATACTCACAAATGGAGGTTTGGTATCGGACGTTGTTGTAGGTGAAAATTTGGGATCTAGTGATCACCAGTCAGTATGGTTTAATATAAGAACAGGGATGGAGCCGCACCACACAAGAACGAAAGTTTTAGACTTTAAAAAAACAAATTTTTCTAAAATTAGATTTTGTGTGAAGGAGTCATTATCAGACTGGAGGAGTTTAAAGGGAGTCCAGGAGAAATGGGATTATTTAAAAGAGGCATTATTGAAGGCCACAGGCAATTGCATTCGGCTTGTTAGCAAAAACAAAAAAGGGAAGAAACCACTGTGGTACTCTGCAGAAGTGGCCAAAATAGTGAAGAACAAAAAGACAGCATTCAATAATTATAAAAAAACTCAGGCAAACCTATAAGATTAGGCAGAAAGAGGCAAAGCAATTTATAAGAGCTTCCAAAGCACGCGCAGAAGAGAAAATAGCTCAGTCAGTAAAAAAGGGGGTCAAATCTTTTTTTAGATACATAAACGAGAAAAGAAAAGTAAAACAAGGATTAGTTAGATTAAAAACAAAGGAAGGAAGGTATGTAGAAGAGGATAAAAGCCTCGCTGACTGCCTCAATAAAATATTTTTGTTCAGTCTTTGCAGAAGAAAAGGAAGGAAAGGGACCTCAGTTAGGAGGAAACACTAACGAGACATTTACATATCAGTTTACAGAGGAGGAGGTTCTACAGCAGCTGTCTAAAGTAAAGACAAATAAGTCAATGGGGCCTGATGGGATCCACCCTAAATAATTAAAAGAGCTCAGTGATGTAATAGCAAAACCGTTAACAGATTTATTTAACCAATCCTTGTTAACGGGAGTCGTCCCAGAAGACTGGAAATTAGCAAATGTTGTGCCCATTCACAAGAAGGGTAGTAGGGAGGAATCGGGGAACTATAGGCCAGTTAGTCTTACGTCAGTAGTTGGGAAATTAATGGAAACCATGTTAAAAGAAAGGATTGTTGAACATCTAAAAACACATAGATTACAGGATCAGAAACAACATGGGTTTACCTCAGGGAGATCATGCCAAACTAATCTTATTGATTTTTTTGATTGGGTAACAAAAATAATAGACACAGGTGGTGCAGTAGACATTGCTTATTTAGATTTCAGTAAGGCTTTTGATACTGTTCCGCATAGAAGGCTTATCAATAAATTGCAATCTTTGAGCTTGGATTCCAATATTGTTGAATGGATTAGGCAGTGGCTGAGTGACAGGCAACAGAGGGTTGTGGCAAATGGAGTTTATTCGGCGCAAGGTCTTGTTACCAGTGGGGTACCTCAGGGGTCAGTACTTGGACCCATTCTCTTTAATATTTTTATTAGTGATATTGCAGAAGGTATTAATGGAAAAGTATGTATTTTTGCTGATGACACAAAGATTTGCAACAGGGTTGACGTTCCTGGAGGGATCAGCCAAATGACAAATGATTTGGGTAAACTAAAAAAATGGTCGGAGCTGTGGCAATTGAGTTTTAATGTGGATAAGTGCAAGATAATGCACCTGGGACGTTGTTAGATTTTAATTTCCTGTAAAATATAATAAATATTTTGTCTTGAAAAGTCTGTTCTTATAAAATGGGCTGTGAAATTCCCCCCCTCCATTTTTGTTAGTGTCAATACTGCATAGACCGTTGTTCCTTCTATAGGATATGAGCTGTGGCCGATTTCCTGTTATGTTCAGTGCAGGAAAATGTGCACAGAAGCGGGAAGATGGGAAAAGGATTTCTTGTGAACCATGTATGGTAGTAAGTTAACTGAGTGGCTAAACTTTGATGTTGTAATGTATCTGTACACTGATTGGTTATAAATTCTGTGAATTTTAATAAATAGATCTGGCTTAACGAGGAAAGCTAGACTTCTGAGAAAGACCAACACAGTCTTGTGATTGATTCTTTTTGGGGGTCTCCGCCATGGCGTAGCGCAGCTCTTACTTCGGTTTTGATATATAAGAAGAAACTTGGAAAAGGTTTATGGTAATTATAATGAAAAATAGAATTTTTCAGACGTAAAAACCCAAGGGCTGAATATAGAATATTTGATACAGTCCTAACCTCAACATCTGAGGAAAGGGATTTAGGGGTTATTATTTCAGAGGATCTAAGGGTAAGTAGTCAATGTAATAGAGCAGCAGGAAATGCTAGCAGAATGCTTGGTTGTGTAGGGAGAGGTATTAGCAGTAGGAAAAGAGAAGTGCTCATGCCACTGTACAGAGCACTGGTGAGACCTCACTTGGAGTACTGTGTGCAGTACTGGAGACCGTATCTCCAGAAGGATATAGACATCTTAGAGAGAGTTCAGAGAAGGGCTACTAAAATGGTGTACGGCTTGAAGGAGAAAAGTTACCAGGAAAGGCTTAATGATCTAAACATGTACAGCTTGGAAAAAAGACGAGACAGAGGAGATATGATAGAAACCTTTAAATACGTAAAGGGAATCCACAAGGTAGAGGAAGGGAGTATATTTAAATGGAAACAAAGTAGCAAAACAAGAGGACATAGTCTTAGATTAGAGGGGCAAAGGTTTAAAAGTAACATCAGGAAGCATTATTTTACTGAGAGGGTGGTGGATACATGGAACAGTCTTCCAGTTGAAGTGGTAGAGGCTAAAACAGTAATTGAATTTAAGCAGGCATGGGATAGGCATAAGGCTACCCTAAACAAAAGATAAATCCAGGTAAAGTATCCATGTAATTGGGCAGACTAGATGGGCCCGAAAGGTTCTTATCTGCCGAAATTTTTCTATGTTTCTAGTTTCATCCAGCCCCAACTAGCAAGAAGTCATGGTGCATTTTATGCGGCACAAAGCAGGGAATGCACCATCTACCTTCACAACATTCAACTGATGGGGCCATCAAGGAAAACGTTAGGTTGAGAAGGCTCCATAGGAACTCTTTGACAAGGGCTACATAAAAGCTCAGATTGGCCCTAATTATCCATATCACTAGAGTTTATTACCTATGACTTCTTGATGGAGAACCGAGTTTATTTAGCTTGCAGAGGCCTCTGCCACAGTTTCTACCCACTGGCATGCGTACATGGCTAATTGCTCCAACTTTCAAACATTTAGGTCCCACCTACATTTTTTGGGATTTTAATTATGTGGTTCAAAAGAAATAACATAAAAATGAAGCATTTGTGATTATTTACAGCTTTGTAATAAATGTAACACGTATACATACTGTCAGGATCGCCCCCTGGTACCGCCTGGTCGCCGCCGGACCCGATCATGATGCCGTCCGTCCAGCCGTTCGCAAGCCGCGACCGGCCGAAATACTTGCCGCGGCTTATTCCACCAGCGTCCCGTCGCTAGGCAACGGCCGGCGCGCACATGCGCGTTATATCGGCGAAGACCCCAGAGAGAGGTTAGGTGTCCTCGGCGCCAGGAGATGACGTCAGACGCCAGGTACTGAGGAAGGGCAGGAACCAGTTTAAAAGAGCTACAGAACTGTGAGTAGTTGCTCAATTATTGAGTGTGGCACCTAGTACCTGAACTGTGTTATTTTGTTCCAAGGTGTCTAGCTGCCTCTCTGCATCATACCACAGTATTCCCAGTCTCCTCGTCTGCCTTAGAACCTCAACCTACCGCAGTATCTCCAGTCTCCTCGTCTACCTCAGAACATCAGCATACCGCAGTATTTCCAGTCTCCTCGTCTGTCTCAGAGCCTCCGCATACCGCAGTATTTTCAGTCTCCTCGTCTGCCTCAAAGCAACAGCATACCGCAGTATTATACGTACTCCCAATACCACAGCCTACCTCCCGTCTACCGTGAGTACTACAACCCTGTATGAACATATCCCTGCATTTCTGTGTTTCATATATTACATACTGCTCGCCGTGTCAAGTCTCCAGTTTCCTGTGCCTATACGTCTATACCTATCAACACCCGACGTCTCGGCCACTACCACGAATAGGGTTGTACAGTTCCATCTCACCCTTCGTGTAAGTGGCTCGTACGATCTGGTATACTCCGCTTTCTGGGTTCCCACCGTTCTGATACCACAGCCTTCCCGTGACAGATCCTGACACATACCCTAAAACCATGGGTCAAGTTGAGCAGGAGCGCATGGGAACACAGTTCCTTCACTATTTTTTTCTTTCTTTGGAGGAACGGAGTTCTTTTTTGGCCCACGCACTGAAATGCTTTTATTATTATAAGATTATTTGATTTTTATAATGTGTCTCCTTACTATGTCACCAGAAATATATTATATTTATTGCAATGATCATAACAATTTCCTAAAATCCAATTTATTGCTGTATTTAAGTATTGATATCAATGTGAGTGTGGAGCGGTTATAACCTGTCAGAAGTTAATTGGGGAGCAGAAATAGTAGAGCTTTTAATGGCTTCCTCAGTCCTGCAAATGGAATAATCCAGTGGGAGCCATGTTTCATTTGCAAATACCGCATGTCAAGACTCAAAAAGCTTTTGACTTTTGGATCCTTTGGACTGGAAGTACTCAACCTATACACAGGGTGTCCATAAAGTCTCTTGGAATAAATTTATGAAATTGTAAAAAGGCAAATGAAAAGACAGATAAGTGAAAATCGTTACAAAATGAGACGTATATATTTAAGGTTTATTTTGCCTCATTTAATACACCTCTATATGGGCACCATTAGTTGCACGAAGCACAATAAGACGGTACTGGATTTCTTGCCATGTTGGCTGTAGGATCCCCTCGTCAATGGTGGCGATGGCATCAGGGATCCTCTGCTTTAGATTAGTGACGTCCCTTTGTACCTTTGTTCCATACACCAGATCTTTAACATAACCCCATATAGAAAGAAGTCGTTTTTCTTCGGCGAGACATCAATTACTGCAAATGTTTACCTTGACCTTTTGACTGAAAACGTGGCACCACAACTGCATGACCTTCAACCAACCATCATTTTCCAGCAAGATGCTGCACCACCACATTGGGGACGGCATGTTGGTGGCTTCCTAAATGAAACATTTCCAGAGCGGTGGATTGGAAGGGGTGGTCCAATTCCCTGGCCACCTCGTTCACCAGATATCACTCCCCTCCACTTCTTTCTATGGGGTTAGGTTAAAGATCTGGTGTATGGAGCAAAGGTACAAAGGGACGTCACTAATCTAAAGCAGAGGATCACTGATGCCATCGCCACCATTGACGAGGGGATGCTACAGCCAACATGGCAAGAAATCCAGTACCGGCCTTGATGTGCTTCGTGCAACTAATAGCGCCCATATAGAGGTGTATTAAATGAGGCAAAATAAACCTTAAATATATATGTCTCATTTTGTAATAATTTTCACTTACCTGTCTTTTCATTTGACTTTGGAATAAATTTTTCAAATTGTAAAGAGACTTTATGGACACCCTGTGTATAGATTTTGTGTCAGGGTGATTAGGGGCAGGGTGATAGAATGCAATTTCAGTAGGCGGATGGAGAAAGCCATTTTCCCCTCAGTATAGCTGCCCGCTGATTGTGACTGCCCATCTGTTGATGGTTTGTCTGGTAAGCAGCTTAGCTGCCCAGTGATGGTAGTGAGGGAAGACCTGTTGTTTAGTTCTACTCCAAATGAAGGAGTAGGGTTTGGTTTACACTTTGTAATTTTCATTTGGACACTCTGAAACTGTGGTTTCATTTAGCTGGTCTCTGCACTGGCTATATCACTATATATATACTTCTTAGTTGACACCAAAAGAATTGAAATAAAGATCTATTTATGAATATGGGAAAGGTATTCCAGCCGAGCAGGGAACAGGGAGCCGTCGTTCTCAGAATTCGAGGCAAGATAACCATTATCGACTCTCTAGTACCCGGCTCGGATACGAATGAGCCGCTATCTCTCCACCTCTACCCCTAATATTAGGACGACCGTGACAGATCCCAGTGGCAGCAGCGAAAGCCTCCATTTCTAGGATCCCATGTAGATGAAAAAGAACCATATACACAACTGCAGGTCCAGCGGAAGGACACTGGGAACTGTTTATTCCCTGTGACCCTGTGCAAGCGGTGAAGGGAAACCGTGCATCTCGCCATCCGCCGCATCGTGGGCCGGGGGGCAGAGTATTGGAATATTTTTAATACAGGACGAAGAATACCCTTTTATGGCGCCCAGTTTTAACTTAGTGTCCCGTACCTCCAGCGCCCGGCAGCCTCCTCCACGTTGCTTGCTTGCCGAGCGCTGGATAAAATGCACACCGGTGCCGATCACGTGACGGCCGGAGAGGCGGGGCATATTAGGAAGGCGCAGTGATTCCGTATATAAGTCCTTCACTTAGCCCAGACCAGTGCGCTGTCCTGTTCTCACACTCTGACAGTGTTTCCAAGTGTTTCTTATAATTATTGTGACTTTGTGTATGACTCCTGGCTTTGGCAATCGACTTCTCTTGTGTTTTGACCTCTGGCTTTGTAAATCAACTACTCTAGTGTTTTGACCTCTAGTTCTGCATTATTGTTTATACAGATATCTGACTTCTGGTTTCACTATATATATATATATATATATATATATTTCTTGTCTCTGTCTGTTTTCTTATTTAGTCTCTATTAACTGATCACTCTAAGAATCGGAGGAGTAGGGTAACTGTGCGTACAGGGATCGGTTTTCATATATCCGTGGAGAATCTGTGACACTTAGTTTGAATGGTATATATATATATATATATATATGTATGCAGCCCACAGTAGAATGAAAGCAGAGCTTTGCAGCTGCTATAGATATAAAAACATAGTTACAGCGATCCTTTGTATGGCACTATACACGTTGGATCAGAAGAGAAATCTCAATATATCCTTCCAGGGAAAATACTTTGCAAATAACTAAATAAATAAATTTTCAAGCGAGCAGATACATATATGTCGACAATACAACCATACAGAATGTACAAATTACGCAAGTACTTTCAATAAAGTGCTTATAGATTGTTTAGTACAGAGAGTGCGCAAAACACGCCAATTCCTGCAAGTGCATATACACCAACTTTTATGTTAGCAGGAACATAAAGGGCATCAGGGGATAATACATTCAAGCTCAGTACATGCTCTTATGTGGTGTTGCACTGCCACCTAGAGACACAGAGAGGGAAAGATGGGTTAGGAAGACAGCGAGAATGAGAGAGAAAGAGAAATAGAAAGAGACAAAGAGAGCAGCGAGAGGTGCTGCAGCAGCTCAGGCCTTCTCACGCCAGGCATTCTTCAAGAAGTCTCTGAAAACACATTTCTTTAGTGAAGCCTATCGGCTCACTCCATAAACCCCCTCTGTACATCTCTTGCTCCTTCTTCCCACACAGCCCCCATGCACCCCGCTGTGACGGAACCGTTCTCTTCCATCTGTCCTGACTCTCCAGACACCCCTTTCGTTGCGGTCAGCCCGGCTACTGGGAGCGCTGTCCTCAGCGCCTTGAGCAGCTTGACCCGCCTGCTTCTGTTCCTCTGCCCTGGAGCCGTTAGGAATTTCCAGAAGGCCGCTCGGTGCCTTCTGATGTTGAGTATATAGTGTAGCGAAGTTTGTAATAAAGACACCAGGCGCGGCTGTATGCTTTAAAACAGGATTCTCTCTCTCTGAGCTCTGAGAGTTCTCTGACTTTTTAATGAACAAAACGCCACCATTTATGCTGAAGTCCAACAGTCATAATTTGTATAAATGACGCACCTCGTCCTACCAATATACTAATTACATTATGTCAGTTATTTACAATAAACATTCTTTACATTCTTTAGCCTTCAGCTCACACAACATTTGTATAATCCATTGTTCTAACACATCAGATTAAACACAAACACTATCACAGATCCCTTGAATTAAACATGCAGCTAGATAAGGGGAAAAGCCCTGTTGCATAAATTACACAGCAGTAAAGCTTGTTTACTGGCTATACAGAAACACATTTACCTACAGGAATATAAGTATATTTAAAAACTAAAGTTATGCCATTTACACTACATTGAAAAATACACCACCCTTCAATAAAACCACATAGTAAGAACATAAAATTGTCCATACAATTTGAAACGCAAAACCGAGGGAAAAGTAAAAATGATCTTTAAAACAGCCAAGTCAGTTTCTTGTGGCTCGCTGAGGAGCGCCAGTTGTCAGCTCCGTGACATTTGTCCCCCCTTCCAGAACGGCAGGGCAAGCTTAGATCCCAAACAGGTCGCTTGCCACTGACGAGACCTCTCACTGTGTCCCTTTTCTGTGCCATCTTCAAAGTTCCAGGTTGCGGGCACAAAAGCAAAGTCAGAGGGGTCTGACGGTCGCTGGAAGGCTGTGGGTCCATAGTCCCGGGGCAAGAGGCAGTCCAACCCTCTTGTCCAGTGCGCCAGGCAACAGGCCACCACAGTCCACAGGCATAAAATGTTTGTTAGGGGGCACCCTGAAATTACCCCCCATATCTTGCTCTGTCCAGGGCACCTCTGCGGACCCAGGACCCGAATACAGTCAGCAGTCACAGTTCCCAGTCTTTCCTTCTGCTGATGCCCCCCTCCCGAACATTTAGCAGGGGCCCAGCCCACGGCAATCCCCACAATCCCAAAAGGGCGCAACTCTTCCTGGGGCCAGGAACTTGATTGCCTCTCAGAATGGTCACTCACCGGTCTCCTGGGAGGGGGGAAGTGATCTCCTCTCTTTCTGCACCTTGGTTGGTAGGGGTGGCATTATGAGGGGCCCCCATTTTCCTCGGGGAACAGTCACACGTGGATGCCAAAACAGCCTCCAGCAACACCGGGTACAAACGCTCTTCGGTGCAAAATATATCAGGGGCAATGACTCGACCCCCTGTTGTGTTGCTCTCCTCCGTGGTGGGCACATGGGTGCTGGCAGCTTGTGCCAGGGACAACTCATCTTGGAGCTGTTGGCACTGTGCACGTGTCCCTTCGAGCTCAGCCTGCAGGTGGCTAACAGTGCCCTGGTGCTCCTGCGCCGTTACATCCAGTTGGTGTGTCAGGTGGCTCACCTCCATCTCGCTTGCCTTAGTTTGAGCGAGGCTCTCCTTCCAAGCTGCGTCTGCTTCTAGTAGCTGGTGTTGGCACAGCTGGAGTTGGTTCTGGAGCAGCTGTATTTCCTCTTGCTGCTCATAGGCCCGTGCCTGAAAAGTATCCCGGGAGAGCTGTGTCTGCTCCAACTCCTGCTCACAGCGCTCCAGACGAGTTTTAAATGTGGTAATTTCTGTCTGTAGAGCCGCTCTGGTTCGCTGTTCGTCCTCCAGCTGCTCAATCACTACACGGGAGCTGCGCTCCAGCTCCGCTATCTGCGCCTGAGCACCACTGAGCTCTGTGTGTAGGTCGATGTTACAGTCCTCACAGACCTGCAGCTGGGATGACAATTTTCGTATACTGACCGACTGTTCTCGTACTTCCATGCAGCGACCATTTCTCTCCACCGTGACAGCTCGCAGCTCATCCTGTAGACAGTGCAATTGCAGGCCAGTCTCTTTCTCGCTCTGGGTTGCAAAGTCTAGTTGCCCTTTCAAGGTCTCTACCTCCCTTCGAAGCGGGTCACATCATTTGCATTCGCTCTCCAGCACCACCTCCATTTCTTTCACCCGTCCACCCCTCCGCTTCTTTTTAGCCTTACTTGAGGGTGGGGTGATGGTCACGGTTGGTGCGGAGGCATATTTTGTTTGGGTCTTGGCGTTGGCAGAAGCCGATGCTTCCAAAATCCCTGGTCTCTGCCAATCCAAGTATGTAGACACCCTCTGGGTGTGTGGTGTAGTTGCCAGCCAGTTCTCCTCCTGGCCACGAATGTCCCCTGGCTCCATCCAGCCTGGGACCTTGTATTTACTGTATTCCACATGCAGAGGGTTAAAATCTTCCTGGTCCTGCACAGCTTCCCCTTTCTGCAATAAACAGACCTCATTCCAAACCCTCTGGAACAGGTCCAGGCTAGGGTTTGGACCATATTGCTTGAGGCGTCTTTTTACCTCCTTGAGCATTTCCATTTCGCTCCTGGTTGCACCAAACTTGTGCCTTTGACCCTTTCTTCAATATTCGTTCCTTCGATGGCTTTCCAGCAGGTCCTTCAGGGTGTCCTGCTTGCAGGCTGTATAGTTTGTCATCTCGGGGTGTATTGGTGTTAGAGAGCCTCTATCCACACCGCTTGCCACCAATGTGTCAGAACGTTCTCTTCCGTCTGTCCTGACTCTCCAGACACCCCTTCGTTGCGGTCAGCCTGGCTACTGGGAGCACTGTCCTCAGCACCTCGGGCAGCTTGACCCGCCTGCTTCTGTTCCTCTGCCCTGGAGCCGTTAGGAATTTCCAGAAGGCCGCTCAGTGCCTTCTGATGTTGAGTATATAGTGTAGCGTAGTTTGTAATAAAGACACCAGGCACGGCTGTATGCTTTAAAACAGGATTCTCTCTCTCTGAGAGCTGAGAGTTCTCTGACTTTTTAATGAACAAAACGCCACCATTTATGCTGAAGTCCAACAGTCATAATTTGCATAAATGACGCACCTCGTCCTACCAATATACTAATTACATTATGTCAGTTATTTACAATAAACATTCTTTATATTCTTTAGCCTTCAGCTCACACAACATTTGTATAATCCATTGTTCTAACACATCAGATTAAACACAAACACTATCACTATCTCAGATCCCTTGAATTAAACATGCAGCTAGATAAGGGGAAAAGCCCTGTTGCATAAATTACACAGTAGTAAAGCTTGTTTACTGGCTATACAGAAACACATTTACCTACAGGAATATAAGTATATTTAAAAACTAAAGTTATGCCATTTACACTACATTGAAAAATACACCACCCTTCAATAAAACCACATAGTAAGAACATAAAATTGTCCATACAATTTGAAACGCAAAACCGAGGGAAAAGTAAAAATGGTCTTTAAAAAAGCCAAGTCAGTTTCTTGTGGCTCGCTGAGGAGCGCCAGTTGTCAGCTCTGTGACACCCGCTACTTCATGTTCTCTATTCACCCTCACCTAGTGTGTCGCCCCTATCCTTTTAGATTGTAAGCTCTTGAGCACAGGGACGTGCGGTCAAGGGCAGCAGGTGAGGCAGAGCCATTAAGGGCTGCAGCTGCACAGTCAAACTCACCTGCTCCGCGTTCCCCCGCCATCAGCTCCGCCCATCTTCTCCGTGCGCCGCACTTTTTTTTCTTGCAGCAGCCTGTGCCTACGCAATTTGTATAGCAGGACGCTGTGCAAATCTCGTAGGCTGCCAAGAAGTGTGCAGCGTGGTGCATCTGTTCAATGAACAGACGTCCGAGCACTGCCCACTTCCTGAACATTGCTCTCCCAGTGCCTCCGAGGCCCTGGGAGAGCAATGGATTAGCTTGAACCAATAGGAAAGCACTATTGGTCCAAGCCAAAGGCCTCCCATACATAGATTGGTGCAGGTCAGTCATGTGACTGTCCTGTCTCGGACAAACAGTGGGCATGGGGCTGTGTTCGGGGTGTGGCCTCAGTGTCACACTAGGGCCTGCCTGGAGGACGACGCAGAGATCCTGGAGAGCACTGAAAGCTGACAGATCATTGTGAGTACTGAGAGCAGCCAGATCCTGGGGAGCCCTGAGAGCAGCCAGATCCTGGGGCGCCCTGAGAGCAGCCAGATCCTGGGGCGCCCTGAGAGCAGCCAGATCCTGGGGCGCCCTGAGAGCAGCCAGATCCTGGGGCACCCTGAGAGCAGCCAGATCCTGGGGCACCCTGAGAGCAGCCAGATCCTGGGGCACCCTGAGAGCAGCCAGATCCTGGGGAGCACTGTACTTGAATCTACGTAACCTGCTCTGATACTAGCCAGTGCCTCACCAGCCACTGACCTCACGCCACTGCTTGAGCAGGGTCCTCTCTCCTACTGTTCTGTGTGTTGAACCTGTATGTATATTTGTTATACAGGGTTGCCACCCTTTGGAAAAAATAACTGAAATCAGTCGCTTCCTAGAACCATCAATAAGCTTCTTACACCTCTCACCCGGAATTTTGGACCACTCTTCCTTTGCAAACTGCTCCAGGTCTCTCTTATTGGAAGGGTGCCTTTTCCCAAGAGCAATTTTAAGATCTCTCCACAGGTGTTCAATGGGATTTAGATCTGGACTCATTGCTGGCCACTTCAGAACTCTACAGCGCTTTGTTGCCATCCATTTCTGGGTGCTTTTTGACGTATGTTTGGGGTCATTATCCTGCTGGAAAACCCAAGATCTCGGACGCAAACCCAGCTTTCTGACACTGTGTAACGGGGAGCCCCCTATAGGGTGAGCGGGAACCCCCAATCTGCAGAGATGAAGCCTTAAGGACAGGTATACAGCCTCCAGGGAACAAGCCAAGATATTAACAGAACTTAGAAAGATCCCTAAGCCCTGACTGAGATCCTTGAAAGATGGTCTCGAAATTCTAACTAGGCTAGGTTTGCAAGATGAATAAAATATACACCAGACAGACAATAAATGCAGGTATACAGGTTCCAGGGAACAAAGCAAGATATAAACAGAAACTAGAAAGATCCCTAAGCCCTGACTGAGATCCTTGAAAGGTGGTCTCGAAATACTAGCTAGGCTAGGTTTGCAAGACAAACAAAACATAAACCAGACAGACAATAAATGCAAGTATACAGATTCCAAAGCACGGTACAGTACAGGGGACAGACAGAAGAGAGATCCAGATACAAGAGCCAAAAGGTCATACACGGAATATCATTCTAAAGGGGTCAGGCAAGAGAGAGATCCTAAATACATGAGCCAGAGGTCGTACACAGCAAATCAAAGTAAACCAGCAAATACAGGAACTAGGTATGAAAGACTATCCTGGTCCAAGGATCAAGGGGATCCTGGTCGTACTTATAGGGCAGAACAGGTCATGTGACCGCAGGCCAATCAGCCCAACATATGGCCTGCAGGCTGAAAACAAAAATAAACAGGAATCCCTGCTACCACCAGCAGGGGGCAAGGCCAAGACGTGACATAACCCCCTCCCTTACGGGTGACCTCCTGGGCACCCAAGAAAGAAAACATGGATGGCATGAAAATGGACAAGACCAGTCACCAGTACCCATTGGAATCCCACTCAGACTCAGAGTAGTCGGTTTGTGCCTGAGCAAGCAGAGCTCTTTCATAAAACCCCAGGTCCTTTCTGCGGATCACTGCACCATTAGAGGCCCGTACACAATCTTCGCCAACCGGGCTAGGGTCTCGTACCTGAGGGTCCGACGGCATGAGTACCTTGGACCTTGAACGGAGTGAATCATCAGTCCCAGTGTTGTTTATGTTTAGTCCTCTTGCGTCTCCTGGACCGTGATCTAGGAGTTCCGTCCACACCATGGTACATAGAGGTATTAGAGGTGCTGCCAGATCCAGTGACTGTAGTCGTGCCCCGGGATTGTATATTACAACCCAGAGTGGAACCACTAGACACAGTGGACTTACTGTCTACCCCAGAGACAATGACCTTGCATTAAACGTGGCCCCGACCGATACAGTACAGGGTGTGTGCATGACTGGTACACTCTCGGGATATGGGACATCACCAGGACATGGTACAGTTGGCGCCACAATAGTCTTACACCTCTCCCCAGGAGGAGTATATTGTGAATCATCTGAATCAGAGTCTTCCACCAGCCCTTTCAGAATGTCAGGGTGTCTCTGGAGCACTACCCAGTGCCTCTCACGCATCCAAAAGCCAGAAGGCGTCTGTATATATTCCGTGGGAACACAATGTGATTTAGGGATCTCAATACCCTTTAAACCACCAGCTTGCTGAATTTCCCTGATTACTGTGCGGAGTAAGGCAACCTCGGACTTAGAGGGTGTAGTATCAATGGAACCAGAACAAAGTGTGGCAGTTTCAGAACCAGATTGGCTAGAGGTTGATCACCTTTTCTTGTCTTCTCTTAGACTTTGTGACCACCTCACAAGGCTTGACAATGGTGGGACAACACTGGACTCACTGTGGGGCAAGGGCACAGTGGTCTCATGTGCCAATCCAGGCACATCGGCCTCATAACAAAACGTGGTCACAGCTGTCTCGTCTAACCTGGGTACAGCTGTCACTGCTGACGTACAGCTTGTCCCGGACACCACTGGCAAGGTACCAGCCTCAGGCATCACGAATGACATACTGTCAGTACCCGACATGGCTGGCTTCTCATTACCAGTACCCGACATGGCTGGCTTCGTGCCAGGGGAAGCAGACATGGCTGGCTTTTCATTGCCAGTGGAAGCAGACATGGCTGGCTTTTCATTGCCAGTGGGAACAGACATGGCTGGCTTCGTGCCAGTGGATACAGACATGGCTGGCTTCGTGCCAGTGGATACAGACATGGCTGGCTTCGTGCCAGTGGATACAGACATGGCTGGCTTCGTGCCAGTGGATACAGACATGGCTGGCTTCGTGCCAGTGGATACAGACATGGCTGGCTTCGTGCCAGTGGATACAGACATGGCTGGCTTCGTGCCAGTGGATACAGACATGGCTGGCTTCGTGCCAGTGGATACAGACATGGCTGGCTTCGTGCCAGTGGATACAGACATGGCTGGCTTCGTGCCAGTGGATACAGACATGGCTGGCTTCGTGCCAGTGGATACAGACATGGCTGGCTTCGTGCCAGTGGATACAGACATGGCTGGCTTCGTGCCAGTGGATACAGACATGGCTGGCTTCGTGCCAGTGGATACAGACATGGCTGGCTTCGTGCAGTGGATACAGACATGGCTGGCTTCATGCCAGTAGATACAGACATGGCTGGCTTCATGCCAGTAGATACAGACATGGCTGGCTTTTCATTGCCAGTGGGAACAGATATGACTGGCTTTTCATTGCCAGTGGGAACAGACATGGCTGGCTTCGTGTCAGTAGATACAGACATGACTGGCATTTCATTGCCAGTGGGAACAGGCATGGCTGGCTTTTCATTACCAGTGAGAACAGGCATGGCTGGCAGCGTGCCAGTAGATACAGACATGGCTGGCTTTCATTGCCAGTGGGAACAGGCATGGCTGGCAGCGTGCCAGTAGATACAGACATGGCTGGCTTCATGCCAGTTGAAACAGATATGGCTGGCATTTCATTACCAGTGGAGAACAGGCATGGCTGGCAGCGTGCCAGTGGAGACAGACATGGCTGGCATTTCATTACCAGTGAGAACAGGCATGGCTGCTTTTCATTGCCAGTGGGAACAGGCATGGCTGGCTTTTCATTACCAGTGAGAACAGGCATGGCTGGCAGCGTGCCAGTGGATACAGACATGGCTGGCATTTCATTACCAGTGAGAACAGGCATGGCTGGCTTTTCATTGCCAGTGGGAACAGGCATGGCTGGCTTTTCATTACCAGTGAGAACAGGCATGGCTGGCAGCGTGCCAGTGGAGACAGACATGGCTGGCATTTCATTACCAGTGAGAACAGGCATGGCTGGCTTTTCATTGCCAGTGGGAACAGGCATGGCTGGCTTTTCATTACCAGTGAGAACAGGCATGGCTGGCAGCGTGCCAGTGGATACAGACATGACTGGCTTCGTGCCAGTAGAAACAGACATGGCTGGCATTTCATTGCCAGTGGGAACAGGCATGGCTGGCAGCGTGCCAGTAGATACAGACATGGCTGGCTTCATGCCAGTTGAAACAGATATGGCTGGCATTTCATTACCAGTGAGAACAGGCATGGCTGGCAGCGTGCCAGTGGAGACAGACATGGCTGGCATTTCATTACCAGTGGGAACAGGCATGGCTGGCTTTTCATTACCAGTGAGAACAGGCATGGCTGGCAGCGTGCCAGTGGATACAGACATGGCTGGCATTTCATTACCAGTGAGAACAGGCATGGCTGGCTTTTCATTGCCAGTGGAACAGGCATGGCTGCTTTTCATTACCAGTGAGAACAGGCATGGCTGGCAGCGTGCCAGTGGAGACAGACATGGCTGGCATTTCATTACCAGTGAGAACAGGCATGGCTGGCTTTTCATTGCCAGTGGGAACAGGCATGGCTGGCTTCGTGCCAGTAGATACAGACATGGCTGGCATTTCATTGCCGGTGGGAACAGGCATGGCTGGCAGCGTGCCAGTGGATACAGACATGGCTGGCATCATGCCAGTGGATACAGACATGGCTGGCATCGTGCCAATAGATACAGACATGGCTGGCATTTCATTGCCAGTGGGAACAGGCATGGCTGGCAGCGTGCCAGTGGATACAGACATGGCTGGCATCGTGCCAGTAGATACAGACATGGCTGGCATCATGCCAGTAGATACAGACATGGCTGGCATCGTGCCAGTAGATACAGACATGGCTGGCATCGTGCCAATAGATACAGATATGGCTGGCAGCGTGCCAGTGGATACAGACATGGCTGGCAGCGTGCCAGTGGATACAGACATGGCTGGCAGCGTGCCAGTGGATACAGACATGGCTGGCAGCGTGCCAGTGGATACAGACATGGCTGGCAGCGTGCCAGTGGATACAGACATGGTTGGCAGCGTGCCAGTGGATACAGACATGGTTGGCAGCGTGCCAGTGGATACTGACTTGGCTGGCAGCGTGCCAGCGGATACAGACATGGCTGGCAGCGTGCCAGTATATACAGACATGGCTGGCAGCGCGCCAGTGGATACAGACATGGCTGCAGCGTGCCAGCGGATACAGACATGGCTGGCAGCGTGCCAGCATATACTGACATGGCTGGCAGCGTGCCAGTGGATACAGACATGGCTGGCAGCGTGCCAGTGGATACAGACATGGCTGGCAGCGTGCCAGTGGATACAGACATGGCTGGCATAGCATTCCCAACCGGAGACAATGCAACCACACTGGGAGACGAGGGCATAGTGATCCCATGATTCAACAGATTTGAGGTGGCTATTCTGCCAGTCTGGATGCCTATGGAGGACACACCAGTACCTCCATAGCGATACCTGGATACATGGTTCCCCTGCCATTGCTTAACAGGTTTTAATACACAATGTTCAATAGTGTGATTTGGATCTGCGCAATAAAAACAGAGACCATACAACCTGCGTCTTTCCTTTTCCGGTATGGGTTTGCAAGTAGTGCAGGGTGGTGCTGCATCGTTAGCTGCAGCAGGTGATAGGCTCAGAGCCTCTATTAACCTCTGCAGCTCTTTCAGCATAGCAAGCACCAAGTTCAATACAGCTTCATACATATGAGACATACCTGCCAGCTTCTATTTGGGACCAGGATAATGTAACGGGGAGCCCCCTATAGGGTGAGCGGGAACCCCCAATCTGCAGAGATGAAGCCTTAAGGACAGGTATACAGCCTCCAGGGAACAAGCCAAGATATTAACAGAACTTAGAAAGATCCCTAAGCCCTGACTGAGATCCTTGAAAGATGGTCTCGAAATTCTAACTAGCTAGGTTTGCAAGATGAATAAAATATACACCAGACAGACAATAAATGCAGGTATACAGGTTCCAGGGAACAAAGCAAGATATAAACAGAAACTAGAAAGATCCCTAAGCCCTGACTGAGATCCTTGAAAGGTGGTCTCGAAATACTAGCTAGGCTAGGTTTGCAAGACAAACAAAACATAAACCAGACAGACAATAAATGCAAGTATACAGATTCCAAAGCACGGTACAGTACAGGGGACAGACAGAAGAGAGATCCAGATACAAGAGCCAAAAGGTCATACACGGAATATCATTCTAAAGGGGTCAGGCAAGAGAGAGATCCTAAATACATGAGCCAGAGGTCGTACACAGCAAATCAAAGTAAACCAGCAAATACAGGAACTAGGTATGAAAGACTATCCTGGTCCAAGGATCAAGGGGAGTCCTGGTCGTACTTATAGGGCAGAACAGGTCATGTGACCGCAGGCCAATCAGCCCAACATATGGCCTGCAGGCTGAAAACAAAAATAAACAGGAATCCCTGCTACCACCAGCAGGGGGCAAGGCCAAGACGTGACACACTGGGCTCTACAGTGCAACCCAAAATCATTTGGTAATCCTCAGATTTCATGATGCCTTGCACACATTCAAGGCACCCAGTGCCAGAGGCAGCAAAACAACCCCAAAACATCATTGAACTTCCACCATATTTCACTGTAGGTACGGTGTTCTTTTCTTTGTAGGCCTCATTCAGTTTTCGGTAAACAGTAGAATGATGTGCTTTACCAAAAAGCTCTAACTTGGTCTCATCTGTCCACAAGACGTTTTCCCAGAAGGATTTTGGCTTACTCAAGTACATTTTGGCAAACTGTAGTCTTGCTTTTTTATGTCTCTGTGTCAGCAGTGGGGTCCTCCTGGGTCTCCTGCCATAGCGTTTCATTTCATTTAAATGTTGATGGATAGTTTGCGCTGACACTGATGCTCCCTGAGCCTGCAGGACAGCTTGAATTTCTTTGGAACTTGTTTGGGGCTGCTTATCCACCATTCAGACTATCCTGCGTTGTAACCTTTCATCAATTTTTCTCTTCCGTCCACCCACAGAGAGATTACCTACAATACCATGGGTTGCAAACTTCTTGATAATGTTGCGCACTGTGGACAAAGGCAAATCTAGATCTCTGGCGATGGACTTGTAACCTTGAGATTGTTGATATTTTTCCACAATTTTGGTTCTCAAGTCCTCAGACAGTTCTCTTCTCTTTCTGTTGTCCATGCTTAGTGTGGCACACACAGACACACAATGCAAAGACTAAGTGAACTTCTCTCCTTTTTATCTGCTTTCAGGTGTGATTTTTATATTGCCTACACCTGTTACTTGCCCCAGGTGAGTTTACAGGAGCATCACATGCTTGAAACAATCTTATTCATACACAATTTTGAAAGGGTGCCAAGAATTTTGTCCAGCCCATTTTTTGAGTTTTGTGTGACATTATGTCCAATTTAATTTTTTTCCTCCCTTTTTTTGTTTTGTTCCAATACACACAAAGGGAATAAACATGTGTATAGCAAAACATGTGTTACTTGATTTTCTGGAAAAATATTTGGGGTGCCAACAATTTCAGCCATGACTTATATATATATATATATAAATATACATAAACATACACTGCTCAAAAAAAATAAAGGGAACACAAACATAAGACATCCTAGATCTGAATGAATGAAATATTCTTATTAAATACTGTGGTCATTACATAGTTGAATGTGCTGACAACAAAATCACACAAACATTATCAATGGAAATCAAATTGAGCAACCCATGGAGGTCTGGATTTGGAGTTACACTCAAAATTAAAGTGGAAAACAACACTACAGGCTGATCCAACTTTGATGTAATTTCCTTCAAACAAGTCAAAATGAGGCTCAGTAGTGTGTGTGGCCTCCACGTGCCTGTATGACCTCCCTACAACGCCTGGGCATGCTCCTGATGAGGTGGCGGATGGTCTCCTGAGGGATCTCCTCCCACACCTGGACTAAAGCATCCCCAACTCCTGGACCGTCTGTGGTGCAACGTGGCATTGGTGGATGGAGCGAGACATGAGGTGCAGATGTGCTCAATTGGATTCAGGTCTGGGGAACGGACGGGCCAGTCCATAGTATCAATGCCTTCGTCTTGCAGAAACTGCTGACACACTCCAGCCACATGAGGTCTAGCATTAGGAGGAACCGAGGTGTCCTGTCCCCACTCCACGTACCCCCGGGGTCTATGTGCAGCTTAACAGGCAGGTAAACCTCTCCTACGAGTCAATGAACGAGACCGGTTTGCAGTCTGAAGGTTTTATTAACCCGTTGTAGGAATGTGGTAAAACTATAGGAAAACAGAAATATACGATATAAAGATACAGAATATATACGTGTTTTACATAGATAATAATACAAAACAAGATGTGTCCATATAAAACGTGGGGGATTTATAACTAGGCCGGACTAAGATTACATGAAAAGCAGTTGGCTGCAATATAAGGGTTTACAAATTACAGCACATAAGGTGCTTCTAAAGCTGAGGGAAACTGTAAGGTGACTGGGAGGAATTTAGACCATAATCTTACCGACGATGCTTACAATAGGGGGAGAGATTGTAATGAGGTGTTCCTTCCAGCTCCTGTGGTGAAGGAAATGGTGGCCTCCTCTTGTGTGTCGGGCGGAGACAGACCATGGACCAAATACATCAAGGCTGATGTTGGTGAAAGGAGGAGCTGTGCTAAGCCTGTCAGAAGGAAGATTGGCCATCTTTTGTGTTTGAAAAATACCACGTAGTTTGCGACAAGTAACACATTTAAAAATAAATCTGCTCACACATCTTTTTGCTCCAACTATCCACAGTCCAGCAGCTCGTAAAGCCCCTTCTGTAAAAAGTCGTCCCTGATGTTTTACCTGATCGTGATAGTGTTGTACGAGCAAAGAAGAGATGTGATGACAACAAGGAATCAATACAGGATGCTTCTCTGAAAAGTCTATGCTAGCTTCCTTAAGACGACCTCCTACTCTTAGCAAGCCGTCTTCATCGATGAATGGATCGAGTTTCTTGAAACCACTGTCTTTAGGAAGAGATCTCTGATTAGTGATACAGTCAATTTCGTTAGTGTAGATTTCTTGTTGTACTGTACGGATAATTATATTTCTTGCCTGCTCCAATTCAGTTGCTTTGTAGGCACTGTTACAGCGGTGCCAACCTTTACAGTCCTTTAATTCTGCGGGCGTAGTATTTCTGGAAGAACGAACTACGTGAAATAAGCAAGCGATGCCCCTAACAAGTGACCTCCAAGTAGAGAACTTGTTGAATCTGAGAGATCCGAGCTGGTTGCTTGACGTCACTGTGTGTAGTGTAGACACCTGAGGGCGGACTTCTTCATCTGTATCTATATCTACCAGTTGAAATGTGTGACAGTCAGAAGTGATATTCTGAGAATTATGTAAGAATGCAGGACCTGTAAGCCATGTTGAGTCTTTTAGATTGTTAGCGGCAACAGATCTGGTTGCATGGTCTGCGGGGTTGTGGTCGGTAGGTACGAAATGCCATTGTTGGGCAAGTGGATCTTCTGATTCTATGTACCCTGTTGCTGACGTAAACATAGAAACGTCTGGATTCGTTGCTGATGTAACCCAAGACTACTTTGCTGTCTGTGTAGAACTCAGTGTCTTTAATCTCTATGTTCATTTCTGTGGTGATCAGTTCGGCTAGTTCCACTGCCAGTACGGCAGCACAGAGTTCCAATCTAGGTATTGTATGTTCTGGGAGTGGTGCAAGTTTCGCTTTTCCCTTGATGAATCCTATATGACATTGTTCTTTGATGTCTACAGTCTTTAAATAAGCTACTGCAGCAATTGCTTTGACAGATGCGTCTGAGAAAACACAGAGGTTTTGTGTTCGAACTTCTGAAGAGGGCACGGGGGCATATGGACGTGCAATGTGAACTCTGGCCAAAGCTGTTAGGGTTTTTGGATGGAGTGGAAAAACTCTCTTTTTCTCAGTGGGGAGCGGGTCATCCCAGTCTTTTGTCTCCCAGGTAAGATCTCTGAGTATTGCTTTACCTTGAATGGTGACGGGAGCTGCAAATCCTAGGGGATCGTAAAGGCTGTTTATAACGGACAGGGTACCCCTGCGGGTGTATGGTTTTTCTTCTGGACTGACTTGAGAGGTAAAGGTGTCACTATTTAAGTCCCAAAGTAGACCAAGGCTCCGTTGAGTAGGGAGGACGTCAGTACCTAGGTCTAAATCTTTCAAATCGTTAGAATGGTCTTGGGAAGGGAAGGCTTTAATTACCCCTTTGCTGTTAGAAGCAATTTTGTGAAGTCTCAAGTTTGAGTGGGAGAGCATACTTTGAGTTCTTTTTAGGAGACTGATAGCAGCCTCATCTGTGGGCAGTGATTTTTAACAGTCGTCTACATAGAAGTCCTTATCTACAAAGTGTCTAACGTCTGCCCCATATTTCGCTTCTCCTTCCTTAGCGGACTGTCTGAGTCCATAAATAGCGACTGCAGGAGAGGGGCTGTTACCAAAGATGTGTACCCGCATACGGTACTCTATGATATCTTTGGAGGGTTCGTTATCTTTAAACCAAAAGAATCTCAGGAAATTTCTGTGTTCTTCTTTAACAAAGAAGCAGTGAAACATCTGTTGAATGTCGGCCATAAATGCAACTGAATCTTTACGAAAACGGAGGAGTACTCCTATGAGTCTGTTATTAAGGTCGGGACCTGACAGTAAGACATTGTTTAAGGAGACACCCTCATGTTTGGCACTAGAGTCGAATACTGCTCTAATCTGGCCTGGTTTCTTTGGATGGTATACTCCAAATATGGGTAGGTACCAGCACTCTTCACCGTCAGTTAAGGTAGGTGCTACTTCTGCATGACCGTTCAAGTATTTTCTCCATGAAGCTGAAAAAGTGTTTTTTCATTTCTGGCTTTCTTTGAAAAACTGCGCCTAAGAGACACAAAGCGTTTATAGACTTGTTCTCTGTTGTTAGGCAAACGTTGTCTTTGGGGTTTAAAGGGTAGAGGTGCGACCCAACTGTTAGAGTCATCCTTAACTATTCCCTGTTCCATGATCTCTAAGAACAACCTATCTTCAAAGGACGTAGCTACCTGGTAATCTGTTTTAGTGCTGAGAAATACTGAGGACCCTAGGTGACCTTGCTCACTGTCACAGTAAGGGTCTACGGTAAGTTTGGGCAGATAGGTGTTATGTGGTAGCTCTTTTACAAGGAATCGATTTTGGCATGGTTGAAAAAGGGAGGGGCGCCCGTTCTCTAGAGTCTTGGTTAACATGTTGCTGACTGAGGTGGGTTTTGGTACGCTTCCCAAACAAACATCTCCTATAATAACCCATCCTAAATCAAGTCTTTGGGCGTAGGGAGCATTGTGAGGGCCATTAATCTGATCTCTAACTTTGTGAACTCGTAAGATATCTCTCCCAAGGAGTAGGACTATCTGAGCTTGGGGGTCTAGTACTGGTATAAGGTGAGCTATGCGTTTTAGATGAGAGTGATGTACTGCAGCATCAGGGGTGGGAATCTCAGCTCTATTATCTGGAATCTGGTTACATTCGATTACAGTAGGTAGCAGAAGGCGTGTCTGGCCATCTATAGACTCAACTTGGAAACCTGTAGCTCTTCTCCCCGCCGTCTCGACTGTACCTGCACAAGTCTTTAAGGAGTAAGGAGAGATAGGGCCTTTAATGTTGAAGATGTCAAAGAAGGTGGATCTCGCTAGAGATTTGTTACTTTGGTCATCTAGGATTGCGTAGGCACATACAGCTTTATCCTTGGAACCTGTTGGGTACACTTTGACTAGACAGATTTTTGAACAGGACCTACCGCCTATGATTCCTTTGCAGACTTCAGTACATTGTGCGGTAACTGCTGGTGTACCTATTTCGGTGTTTATTCCTTCTTCACTATGATCTTGGGTATTGTCGGCTTGAGTTAAAATATGTGGTGGTGGCCCAGGGTGTAGGGCTGCGTTATGACTTGTACTGTCACATTCTGTGCATTTTACACTGACCTTACAGTCTCTAGCAAAGTGAGACGTTGAGGAGCAACACTTGTAGCAGATATTGTTCTCCCTGAGGAAAGTCTTGCGGTCCTCTATGGGATTCTCTCTGAAGCCTCTACATTTCAGAAGAGGATGTGGCTTCCTGTGTAGGGGACACTGCCGGCTAGGGTCTTTATCTTCCAAGTAGGGAGAGGTTGATGGCCTGTGGAAGGAATCTGTAGAGGAAACATTAGTTTTATGGACTATCACTGGCGCTTTATGGTATCTTAGACCGGAAGGAGCGGCATGAGACAGTATAAAATCAAAGCTGGGATCATTCCTAATTCTTGCTTGTTGATTTACAAAGTCCACAAACACACAGACTTCTAGCTCTCCTGTCACCTTTGATTTCCTCTCTGGTTTAATTGAGATCCCATTCAGTAAATCACTCATTGTTGCTGGGTTGTATCGTCCACCGAGCTCTCCAGTGCACTCCCTCTCTGACATAACTCAAATCCTTAATAACCTACTTGCCCAAAACCAAAAAAGTGAACTGCTGGTCCTCGGCGATTTTAATACAGATTGGCTAAATCCTAAAAACAATAAACACTGCACACTGTTTAAAACTTTGCAGCTAACTCAATTAATCTCCTCCCCACTCGCATTAATATGAAAAGCCCTAACCATACCTTGCTGGACTGGATTCTCCCCTCATCTCCTGATAGAATACAGGAGGCAGGCATTCTTGCTAATAGCTTTAGTGACCATTGTCTAGTGTATTGCGTGCGCAAAATAAAGGCCTTGAAATCTCCCCAAAGGTAATAACCACCAGGTCTTTCAAGAAATTTATTCTTGAATCCTTCCTAAGTGATCTCATACAGCTCCCCTGGTACAGGCTAAACCTAATCCCAAACCTAGACTGTGCAGTTGAATACTTTCAGTCTGAGCTCCTGCAAGTCTGGAATTCCATGCCCCGCTGCGTAAAGTGCGAGTAAAAGGGGCCCATCTCCCCTGGGTTACAGCTGACCTCACGCATATGTACCAGTTTAGAGACTCCCTGTGGTCAAAGTTCAAGAGTACTGGATCCATGAACGATCACTGTGAATACCGAAAATGCCGGAATGAATGCACAAAAGAAACAAAAATGGCTAAAGCCCAATACTTCAATGAAAATTTAAACAATAACATATCAAACCCCAGAAATTTTTGGAAAATCATAAGTAACATACAAGCACCCCCCAGCCACTCCCAACCAGCTGCTTTAAAAGTAAACAACCAAACTGTACAACACCCCATAGATGTAGCAAATGCTTTTAAGAATTATTTTGTTGGATGCGCCACCACCCTCATTGCTAAGCTAGGAAATGAAACGCAATCAGAAAGGCCGCACGCAGGTCAGGACCCACCAACAGTGCAAAAACCCCGTAACCCAGACATATTCAGTTTTAGGCCTGTGCCTGTCAGTGCCATCACTAAACTTCTCCGTAACCAAAAAATGAAATACCAGTCTGGACCTGATCAAATCCAGCAATGCTGCTGAAAATCAGTGCACCAGCAATTGCTAAACCTGTCGCAACCCTGATTAATGAATCACTGGCGACTGGATACATACACAAACTCTGGAAGACTGCAAGGGTGGTACCTATCCATAAAAGTGGAGACAATACTTTGGTATCCAACTACCGCCCAATATCACTGCTCCCTGTAATGTCAAAAATTCTGGAAAAATGTGTCTACACTCAATTACGTGATTATTATCAGTATCAGAACTATTTAACCCCAGATCAATCAGGCTTTCGTCCAAACCATTCAACTACAACTGCCCTTTTAAAAGTTTGTAATGATATCCAAGCGGGCATGGAACAAGGAAATCTAACTGGAGCCATCTTCCTTGACTTTGCCAAGGCTTTTGACACAGTAGACCATGGCATCCTATTACAAAAACTTAAAAACTCTGGTATTGGTGATAGTACGTTAACCTGGTTCCAATCATATGTGTCGGATAGGTCTCAATTTGTGTCCATTTCTGACAGCACTTCCCTTCCCCTCCCAGTCACGTGCGGTGTACCCCAAGGCTCGATAGTTGGCCCCCTGCTATTCACAATATTCATAAACGATCTGCCCAATGTCTGCAAAGCTTCAACTGTACACATGTACGCAGACGACACGGTAATCTATACCAGCAAACCAAATCTCCCGCAGCTGGGGCTGTGCTGCAAGAAGAATTCACAGGGGTAGAAAAGTGGATAGCAAATAACAAACTTTTTCTAAATACTGACAAAACGGTTACAATGCTCTTTGGAACCGCACCTAAACTACACAAATTGCAAACACCCCATCTATGTGTTGGGACAAAATCAAATGGCACACTGACCACAGTCACCTCTCTCAAATACCTAGGTATGTGGTTAGACCCAAATCTATCTTTTGGCCCCCACATCGAAAAACTCTCATTTAAACTTTACCCCAAACTAGGTGCCCTGTACAGAAACAAATCCTGCCTGAGCACCGCGGTAAGAAAGCAGATTGTACAACAAATGCTTATGCCAGCCATTGAATACGGAGATGTAGTGTATGCAGCCGCCCCGCAAACGCACCTCCAGAAACTTACTACATTGTATAACTCATTCTGTCGCTTTGTGCTACAATGTAACTACATGACCCACCATTGTGACATGTTAAGAGAACTAAACTGGCCATCGCTGGAATCTAGACGCACCCTTCACCTTTCCAACCTGGTGTTTAAGAGCTTTTCTGGGAAGCTACCACACTACCTGAATATGCTGCTTCCCCCGGCAGTTCCCTCATCCTATAACCTCAGATCCAGGACCAGCACCTTACTTGCAATACCGCAATACAAAAAGAAAATGGCTCGATCCTCATTTTCCTACAGTGCACCGCAAATATGGAATAACCTCCCAGACGCCGTCAAATCTTCCCCCAGTCTAAAGTCCCTTAAGAGCTCCGTATTAGCATACCTCAATACGAAATGCACCTGTAAACATGTAACATAATGACTTTATTTCCTCCATATTTATTTTTATAACCTGTAACCACTCAATGTTCTCGAACCCAGGACATACTTGAAAACGAGAGAAATCTCAATGTATCCTTCCTGGTAAAATCCTTTATAAATAAATAAATAAACATCAAAGGGAGGAAATGATACCTTGTGCATTTGTTTGTAATTGGAACCATGTGAGACCCACCGCTCCTGGAGGTTGTAGGGGAGCTTTTGGACTATAGGATTGACACCTCTTGCTGTGTCAAGGTAAGTAAGTCCAGGCAAATCTCCTTCTGCTTTGGCTACCTGCAGTTCCATGAGCAGGTCACTTAGTTCTCTAAGTTTCTGATAACCTTTACCAGATATTCTAGGGAAGTCATCAATTCTTTTAAACAGGGCATTTTCTATTGCCTCTATTGAGCCATAGCACTCTTCAAGTCTTTCCCAGATCCTTCTAAGGCCTGTCTCTGGATAGTTTATATTTATTGCTCTTATACGTTTAGCATGTTCTGCGGACTCATTTCCGAGCCAATTAACTAGGAGATCTAACTTTTCGCTGTATGACAGGTCTAAGTCTCTGATTACGTTCTGAAAGGTAGACCGCCAGGCTCTGTAGCTTTCTGGGTGATCATTGAACTTTACAAGTCCTTTGGTGATTAGCTCACGCCGTGTGAGGAACTTTGCAAAGTCCATAGTAGCTTGGCTATTACTAGAATAGGGCTGCGGTGCATTGTTAGGAGGGTGGGGTGTGTAGCAATACCTTTGAGGAGTCCCTGATTTAGGCCGGTTAACATCATACCGTTTCGGTGTGAAGGACGTCTTTGTGCGCTGGAATGGAGGCTGATTTCCTCGTTGCGTAAAGAAGTCGCCACGGGCAGTGTCGCTCTGCTCTGCGTTCTCCTGTCTGAAGCGCTGAACTTCGGGGTCGGCTGTTTGATGCTTTATTTGCTGCGTTTGGCTTGTCGCTCTGATGACATCTATTGATTCTTGTGCAGGCTGAAGATTGCTGCTTGATTTGGAGTGTTGATAGACGTACGCTGCTGTACGTTGTAGCATGTCCTGGTGATCCTCTCCTGGACCGAGCACGCTGCTGCATCCGCTGTGCTTGCTGGTGGGGTGCGTAGCTGCTTCTAGAGCCTCTGCTTCGGCTATGGCTGCTGCCGCTTCCTTCTCTACTGCCAGCTTCTCTAGGTTGATTTCCAAAAGGGCTCTCTCTTTGTTGAAAGCAGCTGTCTCTTTTTTTAGCTGCATCTCCTGCTCTGCAAAGGCGGCACGTACTTTTGCGGCTTCTGCCTTAGCGCGAGCGATGACGGCTGCTTCGCTAACAGACGATTTGATAGAGTAGCCCGATCGGGACCTTGTCTTGTATGAAGACGCCTGACTTTGTGACATGGTTTGACTGTTTAAAGGTTGCAGGTTGTCGTATGCAGGTAACCGCGTTGACAGTAGTTGGCCTCTGTACAGTCCGATTTCTCTTCCGCTTCCTATCTGTGCGTTGTTTCACTTTTCGCGCGTCTTCTCTGCACGTCGGTTACTTTTCGCGCGTCTTGTATGCTCGTCGTTTTACTGTCCTGTCCCCACTCCACGTACCCCCGGGGTCTATGTGCAGCTTAACAGGCAGGTAAACCTCTCCTACGAGTCAATGAACGAGACCGGTTTGCAGTCTGAAGGTTTTATTAACCCGTTGTAGGAATGTGGTAAAACTATAGGAAAACAGAAATATACGATATAAAGATACAGAATATATACGAGTTTTACATAGTGTGACGTTTGGGGGCCCTCTGCAAGTGCACAATGTCTTTCACAAACAAAACAGTTTTATTCACCCTTTCAGGGCAGTCAAAAAGGCAACATAATAAGTACACGCTTTGGTTCAGCGAAATTAAAGCAAAGTCCTGATCTTCAGCACAAATAAACAGAGAAATAATAGTGGCTCACCAACGCTTTAAACCGTCCCAAACCTGGGGAATCCTTTCCCCAGTATGTAGAAGCCTCTCCAGCAAGGCACAGCACGTCTCCTGCTTTTGGAACACAAACACACAGCTTCCACTGATTACTTTTTCTTTTCCTAAACTCCCACAATCCTATCTGGGAGTTGCTGGCTTTAAAACTCTTCCTGGACAGGAAGATTAACCCTGTGGTTGCCCTTAAAGGGTCCACAACCCAAATATGGGTAAAACATATTGTCCATCCAGGACCCAGCCCTGCCGACCTCTACATATCCCCCCCCCTCTGTCTCAACGCGGAGGAGTTTGAGGCAACAGTAGACAGCCCACAATGCATCCGGGACAGGGCATCAGCATTTTGGTGCTGTTTCCCAGGCCTGTGTTCCACCACAAAGTTAAACTCCTGGAAAGACAGGAACCACCTGGTAACCCTGGCATTAGCGTGGCGGTGCTGCCTTATCCAGGTCAATGGGGCATGGTCAGACACTAAACGGAACTTCCTGCCCAACAGGAAGTATCTCAAAGAATCCAAGGCCCACTTTATGGCCAAGCCCTCTCTTTCCACCACAGCATAGTTTTTCTCCGCTGCTGTCAGTTTCCTACTAAGAAAAACCACGGGGTGCTCTTCCCCATTGACTTCTTGGGATAGCACAGCCCCCAAACCCTCACTTGAGGCATCGGTCTGTACAATGAACTCCCTCATGAAATCAGGGACTACCAGCACTGGGTGCTGACACAACGCATTTTTAAGCTTCTCGAAGGCATCTTCAGCATTGGCATTCCATTGAATCATCACTGACTTCCTACCTTTCGTCAGCAGTCAGTCAGTGGCAGCAATAGAGGCAAAATTGGGGACAAACCACCGGTAATACCCCACTATACCCATAAAAGCACGAACCTGCTTTTTCGTGAGGGGGCGTGGCCAGTTCTGGATAGCCTCTACTTTGTTAAATTGTGGCTTTACCAGACCCCTGCCTACGACATATCCCAGGTACTTAGCTTCCTCCATCCCTACCGCACTTTTCTCAGGGTTAACAGTAAAGCCCGCTTTCCTCAAACCGTCCAAAACCGTCTGAACCCGGGGAAGATGGGACTCCCAATCTGGACTGAAGATGACAATGTCATCCAGGTAGACCGAGGTATATCTCAGGTAGGGGCAGAGCACCCTATCCATCGCTCGTTGGAAGGTGGCCGGGCTGAGTGTAACCCAAAAGGCATCCGCTTATAATGAAAATGACCCTCTGGAGTGGAAAAAGCAGTCTTTCCCTGGCTTCCTTAGTCAGGGGTATCTGCCAGTATCCCTTAGTAAGGTCCAGGGTGGTGATATAACGGGCCGGACCCAATTTCTCTATTAATTCATCCACCCTTGGCATGGGATACGCGTCAAATTTTGACACCTCGTTAAATTTCCTGAAATCATTGCAGAATCGCAGAGTGCCGTTGGGCTTCTCGGTACCAACACGATGGGGCTCGACCATTCACTCTGTGACTCCTCAATGACATCAAGCTGAAGCATTTTTTTAACCTCTTCAGAAACAGCCTTTCTATGGGCTTCTGGGGATGCGGTACGGCTTTACCCGAACCTTTACATGGGTTCCGTCACAATATCATGTTTAATCCCGGACGCGTGTCCCGGTAGTCCTGAAAACATGCCTTTGTTTCTTTGCAGAAACTCCTTAACTTCTTGGTTTGGGGTTTGGACAGGGTGGCAGCAATGTGTACTGCGTCAACACCATCAGACTCTATACCCACCCCAACCATGGCGGACACCTCCTCTCAGTCTCTCCAGGGTTTTAACAAATTTATGTGGTAGATCTGGTATGGTTTTTTTTTCCCAGGCTGATGCACTCGGTAGTTTACTTCCCCTACTTTTTCAACCACCTCATATGGTCCCTGCCACTTGGCTAGGAACCGACTTTCCACCGTGGGTATAAGTACTGCTACCCGGTCCCCCACCTGAAATTGCCGCAGCTTGGCTGACCGGTTGTACACCCTTTTCTGGGCCTCCTGAGCTTTCTGCAAATGTTCCTGTACCAAAGGCATCACTTTAGAAATTCTCTCTCTCATCTGAGAGATATGTTCAATGAGCGATTTGTATGGAGAGGACTCACTTTCCCATGTCTCCTTCACCAAATCTAGCAATCCCCGGGGTCTGCGACCATACACCAGCTCAAAAGGTGAAAACCCCGTGGAGGCCTGAGGACCTCTCGAATAGCAAACAGCAGTGCGGGAAGCAAATGATCCCAGTCTCTTCCATCTCTCTGCACAACCCTTTTAAGCATCATTTTCAGAGTTTTGTTGAATCTTTCTACCAGACCATCTGTCTGAGGGTGATAAACAGATGTTCGCAACTGCTTGATTTGGAACAACTTGCACACATCTGCCATCACCCGGGACATAAATGGGGTCCCCTGGTCTGTCAAAATTTCCCTTGGCAGGCCAGTTCTCGAAAACATAAAAAACAACTCCCGCGCAATGGCCTTTGATGTAGAGTTTCTTAAAGGAACCGCCTCTGGATACCTTGTGGCATAATCAAGAACCACCAGGATATATCGGTGTCCCCGAGCAGACTTCTCTAAGGGACCCACTATATCCATAGCGATGCGCTCAAAGGGCACCTCAATTATTGGCAGAGGCACCAAGGGGTTCCTATAATGGGGTGCTGGGGCAGTTAACTGGCAAACAGGGCAGGAGGAACAGTACCTCTTAACTGCGGCACCGATCCCTGGCCAGTAAAACCGGTCTGTTATCCGGCCTCGGTTTTCTCAGCTCCCAGGTGACCACCTAGACCATCATTGTGAGCCAGATCCAGCACCATTCTCTGGTAGGGCTGGGGTACTAGTAATTGTTCCACATTTCTCCCCGAATTTCTGATACCCGGTAGAACAGATCATTATTGACCGCAAAGTGAGGAAATCTTTTCTCTGCATCTGGTGCTTGAGGTACCCCACTGACAACAGTTACCTGTTCGCGAGCATTCATCAACATCGGGTCACCCATTTGAGCCCTGCCAAATGCACCTCTGGACACATCTAAGTCAGGGTGTACTGGATAAGAAGAACCCTCCCCCTCATCCACCCCAAGTGTAATATCTACAGGGGATAATTCCTCTTCATCCTCTCCTACCATAACCGGCACGGGAGAGGATTCCCCCTCCTTGGGTGTCAACTCAGGTTGAGGAGCTAGGACACTCACATCAGTTACAACATTCTTATTTTGAACACATTTGAGCAACTCCTCATCAACAGTGTCCACAGTCATGTTTGGTGGGGGTGACCCTGAATTGTTCCCCAGTTCGATGGGCAGTTCAGTTTGTGCCAAGCACCACAGTTCAGCAAACAAGGGGCAGTCCCGTCCCACAATCACATCATGTATCAGAGTACTCACCACCCCGACCTCTTGGGTGACCGCAGTGTTCCTGGCGGAAATGGTGACAGGGATCAGCGGATACTCCCGAGTATCCCCATGGATACAGACAACCCGGAGGGTTCTTTGTACTGGACCGAGCCTTCCGACTACCTGGGCATGCACCAGGGTGACCATACTCCCAGAGTCCAGGAGAGCTTTGGCTGGGCGGTGATTCACCCACACAGTACATTCAAACTGACCCCCCTCTAGGTCAAGGTGGGTAGTGCACGTTGTGAGGGTGTAGAAAGACACTCTCCGAGCGGATCCACACTCCATGGGCTCCTCCTGTAGCGGACACTGCGCCCGGGTATGGCCCCAGGCGCAACACCTCCAACACTGTATATCACCAGCAGTTTGGGTAGCGACAGGCCTCTGCAGAACCGAGGAAGATGATTTTGGGGTGCTGGTTCCCGGGTCCAGTGACGCTTCCCTCCGAGGAACTGAAGCAGGCCTCACAGGCGGTGGCAAGACTGGTCCTCGACGACTGGTTGGTCTGAGCAGGTCCTCCACCACAGTGTATCTCTCCACCATCTCGACTACCAGTGCTGCAGTCTTGGGGTCCCCATGGCTGACCCAGCGCTGTAGATCCTTTGGTAGAGACCTCAGGTAGTGGTCCATCACAACCCTTTCGACCATTTGCTCTCTAGTCAGGGTCTCTGGCTGCAACCACTTTTTAACCAGCTGTCCTAAGTCATGCATCTGGGACCGGGGTGGCAGGTCAGGGCAGTACTTCCAGCAGTGAACACGTTGAGACCGGACAGCAACAGTTACCCCAAGGCGAGGACCAGAACCTCAGCTTTCAGCCGGTCATAATTCTTTGCATCTTCTAGGGGCAGGTCAAAATATGCCTTTTGAGGGTCTCCTGTCAGAAACGGGGCAATGAGACCGGCCCATTGGTCTTGGGGCCACCCCTCTCTCTCAGCAGTCCTTTCAAACGTGGTAAGAAATGCTTCCACATCATCACTGGCAGACAGTTTTTGGAGGAAATGACTGGCCCTTATGGAGACATGGTTACCAGTAGTGACCACTGCTTGATCATGTCCAGGTGCAAGTTGCTGCATGGCCTCCCGCAGGGCATTGATCTGCGTCTGTGTGGCTACCTGCTGTAGGGATGTGCACCGATTTTTTTTTCGATTCGATTCGATTTTTCGAATTTTTAAACTTTTCGATTCGGCTCGTTTCGACTGCTTTCTGTTTCGATTTGGTTCGGCTCGATTCGGTTTTCGGGTACATTTATTTTTCGGAATATCGACCATTTTTCGTATTTTCGGGTAACTTCATTGGTTTCTGTATCGACTTTTCGTTATTTCGGAAATTTTCGTTTTTCGGAATTGTACATGGTTTTCGGCATATCGCCCATTTTTCGGAACTTTTCGCTTTTCGGAACTTTTCGTTTTTCGGAATTGTACATGGTTTTCGGCATATCGCCCATTTTTCGTTTTTCGGAACTTTTCGTTTTTTCGGAACGTCTGTTCTCGTTTCAAAGCTGTCTAACTCTATTCGTTTTGATGAAAACTACTATGGTTTACTTTTTTAATACTACTTTATATATTTTTTATAATAAATTTTTGGTTTGTTTTTCGGATCCAATAATTCATTATGTCGATACGATAATTCTGGCGATTCTATCGTGTTTTTTTTAATTAACCCTTTCGCTGCTGAGGCTTTTCCCACCTGTGCTGAGCTCATTTTTACCGGTTTTGCTCATCATGTTTAAACGTGTTTTGAAGCCTTATTTTAATATATGACACAGACATATTATATATCGTCTTTCCGTCAGACTCGGCAGATTCATAATATGTCATTATTATATGTATACGTCATGACCTGTCTGTATATTATAACAAAAAATGCAATAAAATATGATTTTTCAATAATTTACAACGTGTAAAGTGTTTTTTTTTCACATTTTAACATGCGAGCAATTGCGGTTATATTTTGTATGGGGTGCGCTTGTTAAAAAAACTTAGAGATGGGTTCTCGTTACAATTTTTTTTGGGGAAAATTACAAAATTTTTAACAAACGCACGCATACAAAAATCGTTAGTGCAGCATCATTGTTCACATTATAATTGAAATGGAAACAATATTGCTGCATTAACAAACCAAAAAAAGAAAAAAAATTGTTTATTTATTTTTTATAATTTTTTTTAAATATTTTTTTATTTTTAATTTTTTTACAAACGTTTTTCACATTCGTGTTTGGTATCGTTGGAACGGCCATGCTCTGGCCGATCCAACAATACCAAACTTTAACCCCTAGCTGCCACGGATCGGGAGATAGGGGGTTCATTTTGGAACCCCCTATCTCCACCATTGGTGGCAGCTAGGCGTTAACTCCAGGACTGGCGTCATCGTGCTATGCACGATGACGCCAGTCCTCAGGGGGAGTTCCCGGAAGCTTGGCCGACATCCTCATGGATATGCCCCAGCTCCTCATGGATATTGCCCCAGCACCTCGTGGATATGCCCCAGCTCCTCGTGGACATGCCCCAGCTCCTTGTGGACATGCCCCAGCTCCTCGTGGACATGCCCCAGCTCCTCGTGGATATGCCCCAGCTCACACATGGATTTGCCCAAGCTCCTCGTGGATATGCCCCAGCTCCTCCTGGATATGCCCCAGCACATGGAATGCCCCAGCTCCTCATGGATATGCCCCAGCTCCTCATGGATTTGCCCCAGCACATGGAATGCCCCAGCACCTCATGATAATGGCCCCAGCTCACCTCCGCCGCCTTTTTCGCTCCCTCAGAGCGTCCGGCGGCGCGGAGCTTGGGCGCTCGCCAGGGGGAGCCACGTGACCAGCTGCGATTGGCTGGTGACGTGTTTCCTCCAGGCGAGCGCCGAAGCTGCATGCTTCGGACGCTCGCAGGGAGCGAAAAACGCGGCGGAGGGTGAGACACCCGCCCTTAGGGTGACGGTGTCACCCTAAAGGCGGGTGTCACCTGGTGCGGGCCGCACCCCCGCCCCCATGTTACGACGCCACTGGTATATACATTTAACGGCCGCACGCCCACGGACTTACTCTATCCAAACAAAGTTCAGAATGATGTGAAACATTGGGACTTTTTGGATAGATTTCGATTTTCGACTATCCAGAAGTTAAAAAAATAAAAATGGTCGAAATCTAATGCAAAAGTCCTGATGTTTCACATCGGGATGTCAGATATTAATAGGCTTGTGCACCAATTTTTTTTTCGGTTCGATTTGTTCTGATGTTTAAAATTTTCGATTGTGTACATTTATTTGGAATATCGACCATTTTTCGTATTTTCGGGTCACTTTGCTCGTTTTTTGAATCGACTTTTCGTGATTTCGGAAATTTTCTTTTTTTTCGGAACGTCTGTTCTCCTCGTTTCAAAGTGTCTAACTCTATTCGTTTTGATGTAAAGTACTATGGTTTACTTTTTTATACTTTATATATTTTTTATAATAAATTTTTGGTTTGTTTTTCGGATCCGATAATTCATTCTGTCGATACGATAATTCTGGCGATTCTATCGTGTTTTTTTTTTTTATTAAATAAAGATCCTTTTTTTCTTATGAATATACATTTCACAACTTTATTTATTTAATCACATAAAAAAATGGTATGAAAGCCAAGGAACAAAAAAAAAAAGAACAAAATGATTTAAAAAACGGTAAACTGACCCGAATGGTCTGACTTTAAAAATAAAAACCAGAACAAAAAGGTTTTAAAACGGAAAAATAGTTGATCAAAATGATCTGAAATGAAAAAAAATAATAAAATAAAATGATTTAAAACAGACAAAAATATAAATTAACCCTTTCGCTGCTGAGGCATTTCACGGCTTCCCTTCACGCCTGTGTGCGGCACTGCGTCTGCTGCTGAGCTAATTTTTAACAGTTTCGCTCCTCTTGTTTAAACGCGTTTTGAAGCCTTCTTTTATAATATGACCCAGACATGTTATATATCGTTCTTTCCGGCAGACTCGCAGATGATTCATAATATATCATTATCATATGTATGCGTCATGTCCTGTCTGTATATTATAACAAAAAATGCAATAAAATTAGAATTTTCAATGTTTGTTTTACAAGGTGTAAAGTGTTTTTTTTAACATTTTAACATGCGAGTGTTTGCGGTTATATTTTATGAGTTGCGTTTGTTAAAAAAAATTGAAAAGGGGACTTGTTATATTTTTTTGGGTGACAATTACACTATTTTTACAAAACGCACCCCATACAAAAATCCTTAGTGCAGCATCATTGTTCACATTATAATTGAAATGGCAACAATATTGCTGCATTAACAAAACAAAACACCTGTATTTTTTTTTTTTTTATTATAATTTTTTTAAAATTTTTAACATTGACATGTTTGGTATTGTTGGAAGGCCATGCTCTGGTCGATCCAAAGATACCAAACATTAACCAACCGATAGCTGCCGCGGATCGGGAGATAGGGGTTCCAATGAACCCCCTATCTCCACCATTGGTCACAGTTAGGGGTTAACTCCAAAACTGACGTCATTGTGACGAGGTCTTGGGACTGTCAGCAGCTGCTGTTCCCCCACGCTGTTGTCTTCCTGCAAAGACGTGACCATGTTGGCGGGCAGCGTCTTAGCGGGCAGCGGTGGAGAGAGAGAGCTCATAGCTGGGAGGAGGTGTTGTGTGAAGCTGCAAACAGGGACAAATAAACTAGACCTGAGCCGCACTAAGGATCTTTGGGTTGTGTCGGAGAAGACTTCACGCAGTGCTGCCATCAATATTTTTTGATAAATTCTTGGTTATACAATGAATGTGACTGTGGACAAAAATCCGTGTTGTTGTGACATCGCCTAAGCTTAACAAAAAACCAGGCCACGTCGGTAATCAAATCTCAAGGCCGTACAACAAGGTTGTGTTAGTGTGTGTAGCGATGTGTTAAAGTTTACTGTGGCAGTACCCATTTTTGGCCACAAGATGGAGACAATCACGATTAAAGACCCTGGACACTCGAACTACATGTCCCGGCATGCTTTGCGAAGAAACAGGAAGTGGGGGGGTTTTTGAGACGCTGTACATCCTGCACCTCGTGGAGAACAGCAGAGCGCGCCAGGGAGTAGGGGAGAGCGGATGCACACACAGAGAAGGAGAGACCAAAAGATAGGCCGGAGCGCGGACAGAGTGGATCGGGCCTTAGGATTGGGTCACCCAGCCTTGCGGGATACAGACATCACCCTCTATACTATCCGAGTGCAGTTGAAGGAGAGAAGACCCCTCGAGTAAGGAGTACCGCGGTCGATTGAAGCGGGGAGCAGGCGGTAAGCTGGACGAGTCGCGGCTGACAGACAGAAGGCCAGACAATAGATCCGGTGGTCGGCGTCCCCAGTCAATATCGAGCGGAGAGACGTCCTGGGTCAGCGGAACCTCAAGCTTGCGCTGGATGGGTGAGAGGCCCCCAAGGCCATATGTAAATAAGAGCGTACGCTGCTGTTTTCCTTCTAAAACCCACAGGGCCCCAACTGACTAGTCGAAGACATCGTTAAAGTAAACTCACTGGCCAGTTGAAAAGTACCCGGGTACCATATACACACGAATACACACCACTTCACGTTCTGGGACTTAACCTGTGCAGGACTCAGTTTCCTTTTCCGAATCGGGACAAAGGGGGCAAAGTTAAAGTTACATTCCGAACATTTTTTCCTTTTTTTTTTGTTCCTGCTGCGCGTTTACCGTGATACGAGAACTGTGTATTTTATTGTGTCCCGCTACGCGGTTTTTCCTCGAATTTCGTATCTTTTAAATTTCTGCTCGGTCGGGGTTTTTTTTCCGAAAATACGAAGCCCTCGTGTTTTCGTTTCTTTTACCGCTACGTGTTTATCGTGTTACGAAAGTACTGTAAATCTTCCTGCATATACCGTGTCTCAAGAGCTGCAAACCTTTTTAGTAAACCTTTTAACTTGTAAAACTTACAGCGGTGGTGTGGAGTATATTTATTCCCTAGTGCGGGGAGACTGACCCGTGGTTCATTTTCAGCGGCTCCTCCGGGAGTGAGCTGTGACATTTTTGGCCAGGCAGGAAGTGTAGAATGTGCACAGTCACATTCATGGCCACAAATATGTTGACAAATTTATTACAAAGGGTCCATAGAAATGTCAATACATTTATGTACATATATTTTAACAGTGTGGAAACCAAGCAATACATATTAACTATTAAGTAAGGAAAAGCAACGCACACAAACAGGAAAATAGTGAAAAAATAGAATTTATTTACAACATATGAACATAGGGAAGGGAACATGCCAAGGATGGCAAACTGCCCAACAGTTACTGGCATTTGAGGAGATGTTGGAGCTGGTCCGCATCTTGGATTGCAAGATTACGATTGCTGTAAGGGCCCTTACGGCAGGAAGAATAACACCCGCAAGGATCGTATCCTTGAAAAGCTACGCACCACCATCCTGGAGCTGTTCGGGAAGGACTGGACGAAGGACCATCTCTGAAAACGCTGGTCCGACCTCAAGGCACGCGAGCAGGAGCAGCTGAGGCACATTCTGGAGGAGGCTGCCACTGGTCTCACTGCTGCTCCAGGAGGTCTGCGGCATTGGTTATGTGCTCCCGCAGTTCCTGGAGCAGTTCCTGTAGGGAGTTGATGGCGGTAGCTGCCAGGCGAAGCTCGCCGATCGCCTCCCGTCGGCGTCTGGCTTCTCCTTCTATATATCCAATAAATGAAAGAAGGAAAATACAGTAAGTAAAGCAGGTTTCTATTTTTGACTGAAAGTCTTGAAAAAATATAACAGTAGTATATACCAGAGCTGGCGGCCCCCTGAGGCTCCGACTCCTCTGACTCCTCCCCCACCACCACCGTCAGCATATCCAGTGCTATATGTAAGAAATTAAAGAAATAAAAATACAGTAAACAACAAAACTGATTTATTTTTGAACAAAAGTCGATACAAAATACAACAGTAAAAAAAAAAAAACCTGGACTGGCGGCCTCCTGCTGCACCGCTCCCTCTCTCCATCATCGCATCCTCCTCTTCCTCCTGCTCCTCTTGTGCTATACATAAAAAAATTAAATTAAAATACAGTAAACAAAAATGTTTCTGTTTTTGACCAAAAGTCATTGCAAAAATAAAACAGTATATACCAGCGCTGGTGGTTGCCCGTGGCTCCTCCTCCTCCTCCACTGGGGCACTGGTCCCCGCCCGGGCAGATTCTGCGGCCTTCTTCCTGTCTTCTGCCAAATCCAAAAAATAACACGTAAATAATGAAGACTGGAAAAAATGGTATATCTATACAATATATTGCCGAAAGTATTGCGACACCCCCACCCCACTACCCACTACCAGCTTGACACCACTACTCCCATCTCATAGTTCTAAAGTCACAAAATATTTATTCATTTCCTCTGCACAGACATATATTACCGTTCATTTATATATTTTTTTCAGAAGTAAACATTATGTTTATTCAATAAAAACTATTATTTGTGTTGTGTGCATACAAAACGCATTGTGCGACTGCTTTTAGTTATTTTATAGAAGGCCTCAGCCTCAGTTTCACTTTCAGTTTCTGTGAATAAAACTGGATATTGCAGAAACAACAAAAGAAATCCACCATTTTGTTTTGAAATTTGCATCTAAAGCATTCAATGACACTGCTGCAGCAGCTGCTGAGGATGTATTGAACACAGCTCTGTTTGGATGCACTTTCAGAAGAACTACATGTCCCATCCTATCACTTAGCAGAGACGCAGAGATTTTTATTGATGCGCAGGTGGGAGCCAATATTGGGCAAGCTGCGGGTCATCTCGTATGCATCACTCAATCACAACAACCTCCCCCCCCCCCAGCACACTACAGTATACACACACAGTGCCAAAAGAAATCCAGCATTGTAATTTCATCTACATACATCAAATATCACAATTTTCACGAATACGTAAAATCACAAAAAGGAAGAGCTATGGCAAAAATGCATGTATGACGAGTCGTGAAAACGCAAAGCTATACACAATCACATTGCATGAAAAAAGGACTAGATAAATAAACGTATTTCTGTGCACATTAGCACATGCACGCACATTATTATTATTATACAGGATTTATATAGCACCAACAGTTTGCGCAGCGCTTTACAATATAACATGACACTTACGTTTCGCTATGACGCGGCGGATGCGCCTCAGCTGCTCCTGCTCACGTACTTTCAAATCAGACCAGCGTTTCCTGAGCTGGTCCTTTGTCCTGTCCTTCCCGAATAACTCCAAAATGGTGGTGCGTAGCTTCTCTAAGATACGATCCTTCCTGGCGTTAGACTTCCTGCGGTAAGGGCCCTTACTGCAATCATAATCTTTGCTATCAAAGATGCGTACCAGCTCCAACATCTCTTCAAACGCCATATTGGGGGCCCGTTTCTTCCTGGGTGGTGGTTCATCATGGAGAGATGATGACGCGGTGCTTGAATGGCACTCCTCTCTTTCAGCGGCCATTATGATGAATAATAACAATATTTTGTTCAAAAAGTTGTCAATAAAACTGGCTCAATAAAGTTACGACATGCGCGCGCGCGCGCATGCGCGACCCGCGGACGAATCGGATCTGACCCAAATATGAAAATTCTTATCGGATCATTGGAAACAATAAAAAAATTTACAGAATCAGCGATATAACCGATACTAGTTAAATATACGATGTCCAGACTTACCGAAATGGAACCGAAATCCCGAATGGAACTGAAATCATGAATAGAGGGAAAATAAATTTCGATTTGACACATTTCAAGTCCATTCGAAAATTCCGAAAAATTTTCGATTTGGTAAATTTTTCGTTTTTTCGGAAAGTCTGTTCTCGTTTCAAAGCAATAGATTTCGATTTGACACATTTCAAGTCCAATCCGAAAATTCCGAAAATTTTTCGATTCGGCTCGGAAAACAGTTCGGATTCGACTTTTTCGGATCTAAAAAATTTCGGCCGCATCGAAAGACCCGAATCGGGAAATTTCGGGAAAATTCCGAAATTCCGAAACCCGAAACGCACATCCCTAACCTGCTGTGCTGCAAGTTGTGCAGCCAGCAAATGGGTGCTTTCTTGTTGGGCAGCAACAGCCTGTGCCAGGCTTGTTGCTGCTGAGCCATCGCCTCTTCATGGCGAGTCTGGGCCTGCACACTGACAAAGACCATCTGCTTAACGAGCTCCTCCATAGCTGTGGACTTCAGTGCAGCCTTAGCCCAGGACATGCAATCAGAACACTGTCCTTTATAAAATGTTTTTTTTTTTCTTTTACACAAAAATTCTCTTGCTTGGCGTGTGGGGGTAGCAAATTGCCGCATCCTCTCACACCAGTTGTGACGTTTGGGGGCCCAGAGCACGTGCACAATGTCTTTCACAAAAAACAGTTTTTTCACCTCCCTTTCAGGGCAGTCAAAAAGGCAACATAATAAGTACACGCTTTGGTTCAGCGAAATTAAAGCAAAGTCCTGATCTTCAGCACAAATAAACAGAGAAATAATAGTGGCTCACCAACGCTTTAAACAGTCCCAAACCTAGGAAATCTTTCCCCTCCCCAGTATGTAGAAGCCTCTCCAGCAAGGCACAGCACGTCTCCTGCTTTTGGAACACAAACACACAGCTTCCACTGATTACTTTTCTTTTCTCTAAAACTCACAATCCTATCTGGGAGTTGCTGGCTTTAAAACTCTTCCTGGACAGGAAGATTAACCCTGTGGTTGCCCTTAAAGGGTCCACAACCCAAATAGGGGTGAAACATATTGTCCATCCAGGACCCAGCCCTGCCGACCTCTACAATAGATAATAATACAAAACAGGATGTGTCCATATAAAACGTGGGGGTTTTATAACTAGGCCGGACTAAGATTACATGAAAAGCAGCTGGCTGCAATATAAGAGTTTACAAATTACAGCACATAAGGTGCTTCTAAGGCTGAGGGAAACTGTAAGGTGACTGGGAGGGATTTAGACCATAACCTTACCGACGATGCTTTCAATAGGGGGAGAGATTGTAATGAGGTGTTCCTTCCAGCTCCTGTGGTGAAGGAAATGGTGGCCTCTCTCCCACAATCCCCTGTAATAGTGAGGGAAGCACATGACTTAGCCTATAGGAATTCTGGGAAGGCTGAATACCAGGGTGCTGTAAAAATAAACGGCCACTAGATGGCGACTCTAAACATTACACTTACATTTCTGCTCTGAAAGGCAGCACACGAGGGCCAACCGCACCAGCATATGGTCTCACAAGGGGTCTGAGGATCTCATCTCGGTACCTAATGGCAGTCAGGCTACCTCTGGCGAGCACATGGAGGGCTGTGCAGCCCCCTAAAGAAATGCCACCCCACACCATTACTGACCCACTGCCAAACCGGTCATGCTGGAGGATGTTGCAGGCAGCAGAACGTTCTCCACGGCTTCTCCACACCCTGTCACGTGTCAGTGTGAACCTGCTTTCATCTGTGAAGAGCAAAGGGTGCCAGTGGTGAAGCTGCCAATCTTGGTGTTCTCTGGCAAATGCCAAACGTCCTGCACGGTGATGGGCTGTAAGCACAACACCCACCTGTGGACGTCGGGCCCCTCATAGAGTCTATTTCTGACCGTTTGAGCAGGCACATGCACATTTGTGGCCCGCTGGTGGTCATTTTGCAAGGCTCTGGTAGTGCTCCTCCTATCCCTCCTTGCACAAAGGTGGAGGTAGCGGTCCTGCTGCTGGGTTGTTGCCCTCCTAAGGCCTCCTCCACGTCTCCTGATGTACTGGCCTGTCTTCTGGTGGCGCCTCCATGCTCTGGACACTACGTAAACCTTGTTGCCACAGCTCGCATTGAGGTGCCATCCTGGATGAGCTGCACTACCTGAGCCACTTGTGTGACCACTAGAGTGACAGCACCGCCAGCATTCAAAAGTGACCAAACCATCAGCCAGGAAGCATAGGAACTGAGAAGTGGTCTGTGGTCACCACAGTGTGTTGATTAAGTGTTCCCTTTATTTTTTTGAGCAGTGTACATATATATATATATATACACATACCCCCAAAGAGATACATATATATATATACACACACATAGATATAAATATATCTCTTTGGGGGTATGTGTATATATACAGGTCTGTGGGGGTATGTACATGTATGTATGTCTGTGGGGATATAAGTGTTTGTAGATATACATACCCCCACAGACCTTAGCCCTCTGCCAGCTTCCACTTCTAACGGGCCCCATCGGGTGGATTTGTTTCTTCGAGCGGCCGCGGCAAAGGTTGCAGACCGGCCGCTCGCTTCACTGGGGAACCGCCAGTCGCAATCTTGCGAGATCCTGGAGTTCCCGAGATCTCCCTGTTCCCGAGATCTCGTTAACTCCGGGATCTTGCGAGATCCCGGCTGGCGGGTCCCCAGTGAAGCAAGTGGCCGGGCTGCAACATTTGCCGGGCTGGCGCACGCTCGAAGAAACAAATCCACCCTGATGGGGCCTGGCAGTGCCATTAGAGCACTCTGCCAGCCGCGCCTGCCCCTCAGACACCGTCCGGAAAGCAAGCGCTGGCTTCTGGTATCGGCATCGGTGCATCCCTACTTGGAACCGTAGCTCTAACATGATGGCGTCACAGTCTGGGAAGTCTTTCCAGTCCACACACCATAGGATAGAACAGGGAGAGGCTAGGATCCCCAGAGTTTAAAGAATGGAGACTGTGATGAAGCTGTATGTGATGTCTGTGTGTTGCTGCAGTGTCTCTGGGGATCAGGTTAGAAAGTAACAAAAATGCATTAGAATTTCCAAATAAACAGGTAAAGCAGCTCCTGCTCGTGTCTGCCATCTAGTGGTGAATTTGGGGCACTGTATTGTTTGTCAGGAATGCGGTGCACACCATGCAGACACATTCCACAACCACAACCTCTTCTGGTTGGACAAGGGTGATTTCTCTGCATCTGCTAACAAAATCACCAAAAGGAAAAATATAAACCACTAGCAAGTCACCAACTGCCTGTCACGTGTATATGTGTGTGCATGGTGTGTAAATGTGTGTGTGTGTTTGTGCATGTGTGTCTGCATACGTGTATGCATGCGGGTGTGCATTTGTGTGCGTGTGCATGGGTGTGTGTATTCGTGTGCATGGATGTGTGTGTGCATGTATTTGTGTGCATGTGTGTGTGTGTGAATGCGTATGTGCATGGTTGTGTGTATGTGTCTGTGCATGTATGTGTGCATGGGTGTGTGCATGTGTAAGGACAGAGGCTGTGACCCCTGTATAGTGTTGTGTGTATGGAACCCAATGGCAAGCCGTCGAAGAAGGAGACCAGGAGGTGTATATAAGCAACGGAATATTTACTGAGATAAAAAGGAATATAAATCCAGAACAAAAGACTATTAGTCAAAAGATATTCTTAGTTAGAAGAAAGTCCAGAACGGAGGATTGAGAGTAAGGGTCTTCGGGGTTTAGAAGTGACACAAAGTCCAGAACGAAGGGTTGTAGAAAAAGGTAATGTGGGCTGTGGCCTTTGAGACAAGCCTGGGTTGTGGATCTGAAACTGGTACCGTGGTCGTGGAGCAAGCCAGGAGGCAGGATTTGAAGCTGGTACCGTGGTAGCAGAAGCAAGCCAGGGTGCAGGCCTGGAGCTGGAAACGTGGTAGCGGAAGCAAGCCGTGTGTAGGTCTGGAGCTGGTACCGTGGTAGCGGAAGCAAGCCGTGGTGTAGGTCTGGAGCTGGTACCGTGATAGCAGAAGCAAGCCGGGGTGTAGGTATGGAGCTGGTACCATGGTAGCGGAAGCAAGCCGTGTGTAGGTCTGGAGCTGGTACCGTGGTAGCGGAAGCAAGCCGTGTGTAGGTCTGGAGCTGGTACCGTGATAGCAGAAGCACGCCGGGGTGTAGGTCTGGAGCTGGTACCGTGATAGCAGAAGCAAGCCGGGGTGTAGGTCTGGAGCTGGTACCGTGATAGCAGAAGCAAGCCGGGGTGTAGGTATGGAGCTGGTACCATGGTAGCAGAAGCAAGCCGGGGTGCAGGCCTGGAGCTGGAAACGTGGTAGCGGAAGCAAGCCGGGGTGTAGGTCTGGAGCTGGTACCGTGGTAGCGGAAGCAAGCCGGGGTGCAGGCCTGGAGCTGGAAACGTGGTAGCGGAAGCAAGCCAGGGTGTAGGTCTGGAGCTGGTACCTGGTAGCAGAAGCAAGCCGGGGTGCAGGTCTGGAGCTGGTACCGTGGTAGCGAAGCAAGCCGGGGGTTAGGTCTGGAGCTGGTACCGTGGTAGCGGAAGCAAGCCGGGGTGTAGGTCTGGAGCTGGTACCGTGATAGCAGAAGCAAGCCGGGGTGTAGGTATGGAGCTGGTACCATGGTAGCAGAAGCAAGCCGGGGTGCAGGCCTGGAGCTGGAAACGTGGTAGCGGAAGCAAGCCGGGGTGTAGGTCTGGAGCTGGTACCGTGGTAGCGGAAGCAAGCCGGGGTGCAGGCCTGGAGCTGGAAACGTGGTAGCGGAAGCAAGCCAGGGTGTAGGTCTGGAGCTGGTACCGTGGTAGCAGAAGCAAGCCGGGGTGCAGGTCTGGAGCTGGTACCGTGGTAGCGGAAGCAAGCCGGGGTGTAGGTCTGGAGCTGGTACCGTGGTAGCGGAAGCAAGCCGGGGTGTAGGTCTGGAGCTGGTACCGTGATAGCAGAAGCAAGCCGGGGTGTAGGTATGGAGCTGGTACCATGGTAGCGGAAGCAAGCCGGGGTGTAGGTCTGGAGCTGGTACCATGGTAGCGGAAGCAAGCCGTGTGTAGGTCTGGAGCTGGTACCGTGGTAGCGGAAGCAAGCCGTGGTGTAGGTCTGGAGCTGGTACCGTGATAGCAGAAGCACGCCGGGGTGTAGGTATGGAGCTGGTACCATGGTAGCAGAAGCAAGCCGGGGTGCAGGCCTGGAGCTGGAAACGTGGTAGCGGAAGCAAGCCGGGGTGTAGGTCTGGAGCTGGTACCGTGGTAGCGGAAGCAAGCCGGGGTGTAGGTCTGGAGCTGGTACCGTGGTAGCAGAAGCAAGCCGGGGTGCAGGCCTGGAGCTGGAAACGTGGTAGCGGAAGCAAGCCGGGGTGTAGGTCTGGAGCTGGTACCGTGGTAGCGGAAGCAAGCCAGGGTGTAGGTCTGGAGCTGGTACCGTGGTAGCAGAAGCAAGCCGGGGTGCAGGTCTGGAGCTGGTACCGTGGTAGCGGAAGCAAGCCAGGGTGTAGGTCTGGAGCTGGAAACGTGGTAGAGGAAGCAAGCCGGGGTGTAGGTCTGGAGCTGGAAACGTGGTAGAGGAAGCAAGCCGGGGTGTAGGTCTGGAGCTGGTACCGTGATAGCGGAAGCAAGCCGGGGTGCAGGTCTGGAGCTCAGGATTCACTTGGAACAGGAACGAAGAGGGAACACTGGATAACTGGAGTGGTGAACCACAGTATAACCTGGTTAATGAACTGAGAAAGGTGGCAGGTTTAAATAGGGTTCAGAGGATCATAAGAACACTGTTCACCTGAGACTCGTAGGTGGAGCTGGGATACCTGAGTACTTATAGCAAAAAGGAGGGATGATCGAGTCAGTGCTTCCTTCAAAGGGTTTTTTCTTTTTTTCTGTGTACCTTTAAGGCTAGGGTCAGACGAACGCATTTTCGCGTTGTCTGTGAAAAAGTGCGTTCGAACGAATGGACGTATTTTTTCACGGAGTACGCGATAGCGGTCATACGATGCGCATTTGCATCCGTGATTTTGTACGGATCATCAATAAAACACTTTGTGCATCTGGACGTTATGTTGGCCGGACATTAGCAGTGTCTGACATCTCCAATTCACGCACACACGCCTCTAGCGGATGCAGCGCACTCTGTACAACCGTACTAGAGGTTTTACGTTCTCGACAAAATGCGTTCGTTTGCCACTTGCGTTGCGCAGCCGGACTTTTGTGCGACCGTACTTCGTATATTGGCCGTCATTGCCCGGCACTTGCTGCTACTACGGCCGTGATTAAGTGCGCCTGCACGCGCGTTCGCACTGCGCTCGTCTGACCCTAGCCTAAAATAAACAGAAATGCTGCCATAGCGTAATAAATTCCTAAACAAATGTAGATAAGAAAAAAGAGGATGCACTCACATTTGTTTGTGTCTCAATCAGACACTGGATGCTCCAATCAATCGGCAAAATTAGATGGGAATGCTGAATTTCCCCTGGATATGTAGTCTTGTAATCCCAAAAAGTGCTGCACGCCAATTATAGATTTAAAAGGCAAAATTTATTTAAAATAAATAAAACAGACACATGGGTAAAGCACTTATACGCGTTTCGCGAGCGGCCTCGCTTCCTCAGCAGGTGTAATCATCACAAACAAATGTGAGTGCATCCTCTTTTTTCTTATCTACATTTGTTTAGGAATTTATTACGCTATGGCAACGTTTCTGTTTATTTTAAAGGTACACAGAAAAAAAGAAAAAACCCTTTGAAGGAAGCGCTGACTCGATCATCCCTCCTTTTTGCTATATTTATTATCCTTTGGTGGGTTTGGATATACCACCTATTGAAAGAGACAGCTGCTGATTCATATCAAGAACTGATTCTATTCTCATATCAATTTATATACGAATAGTGTTTTGTGGAACAGTTTACATCCATCTCCTCTAGGTGGCGCCATTGATACAGCCTTTCTTTTTCCATATACCTGAGTACTTGATAGGTTAATTGGTGGCATTCGAGGATCTCCAGTGTAGGTGTCATGCAGTACCCGTAAACTACCAGCAGAGGGCGCAGAGTACCAAGTTCGTTTCCTAGGAAGGCACACGATCGCGCGTGCACGCCTCCGGCATTCGGATCCTGGCGGCGGCCTGGGGCGGACCTTGAGTTCTCTCCTGCTTGTGGGCAGAGAGCGTGGAGCGACGCGCCACAAGGGACTTCAGGTGAGTACCGCAGGTGTCCTAACATGGCGGCCGGGGCCGAGAGCGGGGCATGACAGCATGTGTGTGTATGTGCATGGATGTGTGTATGCATGGATGTCTGTATGCGTGTGTGTATGGATGTGTGTATGCTTGTGTGCATGGATGTGTGTGTGTGTGTGTGCATGGATGTCTGTATGCTTGTGTGCATAGATGTGTGTGTGCATGTGTGTATGCATATGTGCATGGGTGTGTGCATGCATGTGTGTGCATGCATGTGTGTGCGCATGCATGTGTGTGTATGCATGGATGGGTGTATGCGTGTTTGCATGGATGGGTGTATGCATGCATTCGTGTGCATGTGCGGCCACTAATAACAACTGCAGTGCAAAGGGCAAACTAAACCAAAACAAACCAAAAAGCTGTGCAGGTTAAACATCGCTGGTGTACTGAAGTGTGAGCTCCAAGACGCATATTGAAAGCTCCATGTGTGCCGGTACCAACTCGTGTTCCCTGTATCCAGTGGTGACTCAGGGGGTCTCAGAAGATACCACAGTCAAAACTGGGGGGCACTAATAATTTTCACCATTAAATCCATACCACTGAAAAATAACTAAATAAGATTCCATAACCCCAGAGTAATGTGATGCAGTGATACCTTTATGTTGTACTAACCTGATACTTAAATTCAATATTTTATTCGCCGCAATTTGGCATTCTTCACCGGTGTCCGATAACTGCTTCAGTGACTCCAATTTTCACAAATTACTTTGACCATTCGCTAAATAGAAAATTCACCATAATTTGGCAAAATTGATTCCCCGAATTGTGACAAAAAGCAAAGGGTCTGAAGATGAATAGACCCTTTAGATTCTAACTTCCATAATAACCCCTAGAATGCCATAAACCCAGGGAAATACAATAAAAATAATAAACAGTGTGGCATGTAGCCTACCCATTAACCCCTAAAATGCCATTAATCAAGGGAAAACATTAAATTAATACACTGTGAGGCATGTAGCCTACCCATTAACCCCTAAAATTAGTTATCAAAACACAAAAAATATAGTGTGAAGCATGGAGCTTAACCATTAACCCCTAAAATGCCATCCATCAAGTTAAATTTTCAAAAGAATACACTATGAGGCATGTAGCCTACCCATTAACCCCTAAAATGCAATTAACCAATGAAAAAATAAAATGTGTACTGTGAGGGGTGAAGCCTGCCCATTAACCCTTAATGCACAAATAAACGAAGGCAAAAATGAAAGTAATGCACAATGTGGTATACAGTATGACTGTTAAGCCATTTGAGCCCTGTGAAAAAAAGAAAAAAGGTTATGTTTTTATTTTATTTATGATTTTGTTTTTTACACTGAAAATGGTCATGTTGAGTATCATTGGAAAGGTCAGACTCTGTCATTTTCAATGACACCTCGATCGACCATGTTGAATGTATGGAGATGAAGATACAGTGGTCCAAAAAAGTGGGGAAAGCTGGATGCTGATCCCTGGCTGGGAGGGCACACAGGGGGGGCAAGGAATAACCTAGGAGGAGCAATTGCCCCGTCCTGCCCTCTCTAGTGACGCCTGTATCACAATGTTACAGATCATCACACCCGGGATTCTCAATATTAAATTCATATTAAGTTCCTCATTCCACTCAGCACAGCTCCACACGCGATATTATAACATATAAAATGTTACAGTTGTGTTCAAAATTATTCAACCCCCACTGAAATTGAGTGTTTTGGCCAGTTTGACATTGATTTTGATCATTCAGTCATCTTGCTTACAATTAAATCAAAGAGGCACGTGTAGGTCAGACAAATATAACATAACATTTATAATGAAATAACCACAAATGTCTTTTCTGTGCTCACATCATTATCAGTTTTATTCAACCCCCAAGTGACATTCAATCTTAGTACTTAGTACAACATCCTTTTACAGTTATAACAGCTTTTAAAGGTGAAGCATAGCTTGACACAAGTGTCTTGCAGCGATCTACGGGTATCTTCGCCCATTCGTCATGGGCAAAAGCCTCCAGTTCAGTCACATTCTTAGGCTTGCGCACTGCAACTGCTTTCTTTAAGTCCCACCAGAGGTTCTCAATCGGATTTAAGTCAGGTGACTGCGATGGCCACTCCAAAATGTTCCAGCCTTTAATCTGCAACCATGCTCTAGTGGACTTGGAGGTATGCTTGGGATCATTGTCCTGTTGAAAGGTCCAACGTCTCCCAAGCCTCAGGTTTGTGACGGACTGCATCACATTGTCATCCAATATCTCCTGGTACTGAAGAGAATTCATGGTACCTTGCACACGCTGAAGCTTCCCTGTACCTGCAGAAGCAAAACAGCCCCAAAGCATGATTGACCCCCTGCCATGCTTCACAGTAGGCAAGGTGTTCTTTTCTTCATAGGCCTTGTTCTTCCTCCTCCAAACATAGCGTTGATCCATGGGCCCAAACAGTTCTAATTTTGTTTCATCAGTCCACAGAACACTATCCCAAAACTTCTGGTTTGTCCACATGACTTTTGGCATACTGCAGTCGACTCTTCTTATTCTTTGGAGACAGCAAGGGGGTGCGCCTGGGAGTTCTGGCATGGAGGCCTTCATTACGCAGTGTGCGCCGTATTGTCTGAGCTGAAACTTCAGTACCCACATCTGACAAATCTTTTCTCAGTTCCTCAGCAGTCACACGGGGACTTTTCTCCACTCTACGCTTCAGGTAGCGCACAGCAGTCGAAGTCAGCATCTTCTTTCTGCCACGACCAGGTAGCGTTTCAACAGTGCCCTTTGCCTTGAATTTGCGAATGATGCTTCCTATGGTCTCTCTTGGTATGTTTAACATCTTTGCAATCTTCTTATAGCCATTGCCCTTCCTGTGAAGAGTAATCACCTCTTCTCTTGTCTTCCTGGACCATTCTCTTGACTTCACCATGTTTGTAACCACACCAGTAAATGTCTAGAAGGAGCTGAGTATCACAGTCATTTTAAAGCTGCCTAATTGGTGCTTATTATGCTTTATTGCTGCTCCGTGACATCCACAGGTGTTTTCAATACCTGATTGAAAACACTTGAATGAACCTCTGTTCTTCAGAGTGGTAGTCTTTAAGGGGTTGAATAATTGTGTCAATGAAGAATTCACAAAATAAACATTTACTACTGTATTACAAAACCAATTGATGTCATTTTAGTTGCATATGGTTCTTTAAAAAGTCCTTGTAGGATTTCATTCTGAATACAATTACAAATGTACACTAAATTCCCTAAAACCCTTTACAGCATTGGGGGTTGAATAATTTTGAACACAACTGTATATAGTAGGATGCTCTTTGGGACAGAAGAAAATCAAATGTGTCAGGACAAAATCAAATGGCACGCTGATCGCAGTCACTTCTCCCAAATATCTAGGTATGTGGTTAGACCCAAATCTATCCTTTGGCCCCACATCGAAAAACTCTCATCTAAACTTTACCCAAAACTAGGTGCCCTGTACAGAAACAAATCCTGCCTGAGCCCTGCGGTAAGAAAGCAGATTGTACAACAAATGCTTATGCCGGCTATTGAATACGGAGATGTAGTGTATGCAGCTGCCCCGCAAACACACCTCCAGAAACTTACTACATTGTATAACACATTCTGCCGCTTTGTGCTACAATGTAACTACATGACCCACCCTTGTGACATGTTAAAAGAGCTAAACTGGCCGTCGCTGGAGTCTAGACGCACTCTTCACCTTTCCAACCTGGTGTTTAAGAGCTTCTCTGGGAAGCTGCCACCCTACCTGAATAGGCTGCTTCCCCCAGCAGTTCCCTCATCCTATACCCTCCGATCCAGGACCAGCACCTTATATATACACTGAGTGGCCAGATTATTATGACCACCCTATCAGTACTTCGTTGGGCCACCTTTTGCATTCAATACTGCAACGATTCGTCTTGGCATTGACTCCACGAGATGTTGAAGGTGATGCGAGGAATCTGACACCATGCCTGATGAATAGCACTGTCCAGCTCTGTGAGATTTGATGGTTGTGGAACCACCTGCCTGATGGCTCATTTCAACAAATGCTCAATTGGATTGAGATCTGGTGATTGTGGGGGACACTTAAGCAAGGTAAATTCTCCCTCATGTTCTTGAAACCACTCCTGCACAATACGAGCACCGTGGCATGGCACATCATCTTGTTTGAAGAAGCCATCTCCATTGGGATACGCCATCAACATGATAGGATGAACTTGATCAGCAACGATGCTTTGTAATGTTGTGCTATTCAGATGTTGTTTCACACGAATTAAAAGGGCCCCAAACCATAACACTGCCCCCACCAGCTTGAAGGGTTGTACTCATGCATGTGGGGTGCTGCTTTCATGCTGTTTCCGCCAATTTCTCACTCTGCCATCTGCATGATGCAACTGGAAACGTGATTCAGCGGACCACATGACTAGTTTCCAATGCTCGACTGTCCAATCCTTGTGTTCCTGTGCAAATTGGAGACGTTTTATCTTGTTAACTGCAGACAGCAAAGGTGTTGGAACAGGCCTTCGGCTTCCATATCCCATACGATGCAGTGTACGGTGACCAGTGCGTTCAGAGATCATTTGAGAGGATCCCTGATTAGGATCTGCAGTAATTTGATGCACTGTTGCCCTTCTGTTGTCTTGTACCAGTCTTGCCACTCTCCGTTCTGCCCTAACATCGACTAGTCGCTGACGGCCACAATTCACATGTTCAGACCCAGATTTCCGGCTGACAGTCCAGTCTTTAAACACTTTAACAACAGATGCTCTTGAACGTTTAACGAATTCTGCTGTTCTGCTGATACTCGCTCCATGGCTTTGAGCGCCAACAATCATTCCCGCGTTCAAAGGCTGCTAAATCTCGTTGTTTACCCATATCTTCAGAAAAAAAAATCTCTTCTACTGTCGTGGTAAACAACCTGCTTCCCTATTTATAATGGTCTGGCCCTCGAGCAACTTCAGCGCCAAATTATAGCTAATTTGCCTAAAAAAGTCATAATAATCTGGACACTCAGTGTGTATATATATATATATATATATATATATATATATTCCAAAAATAAGGTGCACTCCGGGACTTTAGGTAAAAATAATAAACTTTATTAACTAAATGTTTCGGTTCCTAAGAACGTTTATCAAGGGATAAAAACACATTAATAAAGACATACTTAAATAATGTAAGGTTTAACTCACCCCCCCAATCATGTGTACGCTGCGTTTGGGGCTACGCCACGGCTCAATTGATCGGCGTGCCTGTGCTGGGCGCATAGTGTGTGACGCGTTGATAGACTACGTCATAATGGGCAGCGGCAGTAGTGGTTACCATGGCAACCCGTAACATTCGGGGAGCTAGGTACCTTTTGCCGTAACGGACCGTGTGCGCCAGCATGGAGATGGTCGGGCTGGAGAAGAAGGATTAATGCAATGCTTGAAAAAAGCGGTTATACTGGGTATGCGGATAAACCAATAATCACAATGAGAGGACCTATGTATAATGGAAAGAACCAGAATGAGCAAAAAAAGGAAAAACAAAAAAAACGAAAATAGAAAAATAAAAAAATATAAATATAAAAATGAATTTGCAAATAAAAATAAGAATAAAAATAAGAGCAATAATAATAAAAAAATATGTAAATATAAATAATAAAAATAAATGAAAAGAAATAATACTAATAATAAAAACAAAAATAAACATGAAATAAAAATAATAAGAAGAAAAATGAAAAAGAAGGGAAAAGGATGTGAGTTGCCACGTGTAAATGTATACTATGTGATGCACTAAGTGATGTAAAAGCTAAATGCGCAATGCGGCATGAAAAAGGGACGAGAAGAGTGTGAATTGAGTGAATGTGAAAGTACCGTAAAAAAGGTGAAAAATTTATATTAAAATTTGTGAAGTAAAAAAAAATCAGCAAAAAAAAAATATATATAACCTGCGCAAAAATAAAAAACTGGTGATAAAAAACAAAAAAAGTGAAAAGTGAATGAAGTGTGTGGTGAGTGTGTGTTGCAGAAAGAGAAAAAAGGGGAAAAAAGGTGATGATGTAGATGTGATGGGCGAGAGAAATAATGTAAGCGACATGTGATACATGTAGTAAAAAATGAGGGCAGAATATGTCTGCGGGATAGTGGCGGATGGGGGGGTATGAAAAAAAAATAATCCTGTAACAAATGGGACAATGAGTAATTAACGCTCATTTAAAAAAGATGTGTATGAAATATATTCATTTAGGCCATGAGGGGCCAAGGTACGTAAGGTGCTGATCCAGAAAGTTTCTCTCTGTAGTAGGCTTGTGCACCGATTTTTTTTTCGGTTCGATTCGGTTCGATTTTTCGGATTTTTAAACTTTTCGATTCGGCTTGTTTCGACCGATTTCGGTTTCGATTCGGTTCGACCTGTTTTTCGGGTACATTTTTTTTCGGAATTTCGACCATTTTTCGTATTTTCGTGTCACTGTGCTCGGTTTTTGTATTGACTTTTCGTTTTTTCGAAAAAATTTCGTTTTTCAGAAAATTTTCGTTTTTACAAAATTTTCGTTTTTACAAAATTTTCGTTTTTCGGAATTGCACATTTTTCGGCATATCGACCTTTTTTCGTATTTTTCGTGTCATTTTGCCCGTTTTTTGTATCGACTTTTCGTTTTTTCGAAAAAATTTCGTTTTTCAGAAAATGTTCGTTTTTCCAAAATTTTCGTTTTTCGGAAAATTTTCGTTTTTCGGAAAATCTGTTCTCCTCGTTTGCCACATTTCAAGCCCATTCGAAAAATCCGAAAATATTTCGTTTCGGCTCGGAAAACATTTCGGATCTGAACTTTTCGGATCTAAAATTTTTCGGAAATTCGGCCGCATCCGAAAACACGAATCGGGAAATTTCGTGAAAATTCCGAAATTCCGAAACCCGAAACGCACATCCCTACTCTGTAGGAGCTGGGAACGATTTCCTCCTCTGATGAGGGGAGGAACTTGATCAATAGCGATGAACTTCAAGGCTGGTAGGCGATGCCCCATCTGCAGAAAGTGCTTGGCAACAGGCTTATCCATTCGTTGATCACGAAATGCGGTATTAATGGCAGAGTGATGGCCCCTAATTCTGTGGCGTAACGTAAGGTCTGTCTTGCCAACGTAGCCCAGACCGCATGGGCAAGTTATTAAATACACGACGTGGTCAGTGGTACAAGATATTCGATGGCGTATCTGAAAGCATTGGCCTGTGGTGGGGTGAACGAAGGAGGCACCTGAAAGTGTATGATGGCAAGTTACGCATCCCGTGCACTTGAAGCATCCCAGTTTCTGAAACTTGCGTGGTGGACCATACGCAACCTTAAGGTCTGTTTTAACTAAAATGTCCTTAAGGTTTCGAGTTCTTTTAAAGCAGAGTAAAGGAGGTTGATGAAATTGTTGTGGTAGTTGGTTATCATACTGAAAAATATGCCAATGCTGCCGAATTTTGCGAACAAGAGGATAGCTATGTAAATGGAAAGTAAGGGGAACCGTAATTCTAGGAGAATGGTCAGAAGAGGTCTTCTTTAGGTGTAGAAAATTTGCCCTGAGCCTGTTGGAGTGCTCTAAGATTTGCCGAGTGTAACCCCTGTAGAGAAATTTGGAGGTCATTTCTTCAATTTGTTGAGCCCTTTTCGTTGGCTGATTATTGTATCGGAGGACACGTAAATATTGGGAAATGGGTAAGGAGTATTTAAGGTGAGGGGGATGATGACTATCCGCCCTAAGTATAGTGTTCCGATCCATGGGTTTACGATATAATGAAAAATCCAAATTTTGCCCATTGCGGGTTATTTCGATGTCTAAGAAGTTGATCATGGTGGTACTGGTGGTGGCTACCAACTTGATAAATGTAGGCAGAGCATTAACATCATTGACCATAGCCAGAAAAGACTGTGGGTTACCACGCCAAATAATGAGAATATCATCCACGAACCGCATGTAGGTTAGGATGGACGGGTGGTATACGTTGAGTAGATTATGCTGCTCAAATTCTGACATGTAAAAATTAGCATACACCGAAGCCATGGCTGCACCCATTGTTGTTCCAGATAGCTGCAAATAAAAATACTTTTCAAAACATATCTCACATAGTCTTAGATTAGAGGGGCAAAGGTTTAAAAGTAACATCAGGAAGCATTATTTTACTGAGAGGGTGGTGGATACATGGAACAGTCTTCCAGTAGAAGTGGTAGAGGCCAAAACAGTAATTGAATTTAAGCAAGCATGGGATAGGCATAAGGCTATCCTAAACAAAAGATAAATCCAGGTAAAGTATCCATGTAATTGGGCAGACTAGATGGGCCGAAAGGTTCTTATCTGCCGACATTTTTCTATGTTTCTATGTTTCTAGTTGCATTCCAAAGTCAGATGTAATATTTCAGCCATATATTCAATAGGTGGTCCGGAATAGGTAGTTGATTCTGCCAACGTGGTTCTAAAGGCAGCGATACCCAGTCCAGTCTTTAAACACCTTAACAACAGCTGCTCTTGAACGTTTAACAAATTCTGCTGTTTTGCTGATACTCGCTCCATGGCTCTGAGCGCCAACAATCATTCCCGCGTTCAAAGGCTGTTAAATCTCGTTGTTTACCCATATCTTCAGAAAAAAAAATCACTTCTACTGTCGCGGTAAACAACCTGCTTCCCTATTTATAATGGTCTGGCCCTCTAGCAACTTCAGCGCCAAATTATAGCTAATTTGCCTAAAAAAGTCAGGTGGTCATAATAATCTGCCCACTCAGTGTGTGTGTGTGTGTGTGTGTATATATATACCCCAGACCCATTTATAGTGTATATATACCCCCAGTCCAATATATATTGTATGTTTACCCCCACATACCTCATAGCACTCTGCCAGCCTCCATCCAATGGGCCCCTCCAGGTGGTATAGTTGCTTCGAGTGGCCACAGGCAAAGGTTGCAGCCCAGCCACTCGCTTCACTTGGGAACCGCCAGCCTCGATCTTGCAAGATCCCAGAGATCATGAGATCTCGTAAACTGCGGGAACTCTCAAGATCGCGGCTGGTGGTTCACAAGCGAAGCGAGCGGCTGGGCTGCAACCTTTGCTGGCGGCCGCTCGAACCAGCAAATCCACCAGGATGGCACCTGACAGTGCTGTTAGAGCACTCTGCCAGCCTCGCCTGCCCATCAGACACCGGCCGGAAAGCCAGCATTGGCTTCCGGTATCGGTTGAAGTATCGAGGGCATCTGCACGAGTACCAAGTACCCGGTATCGGCACTGATACTTGTATCGGTGCATCCCTACTTTATGTGGTTTTGTGCTGGTCCTTTCTTTTTACTGATGTAACTAATAAAAATTGTTTTATTCAATTGATTCACTCCCAGTATTCCATATTCAAATATCCCGGCTGCCGGGCACCAGATCGGTCACTAGTGACGTCAGCTTGCAGATAGCATGTCGACGTCACCCTCTCGGTGCACGCATGCAGCTCCGATCCATCGCTCTACGGCAAAAAAGAAAAGATTGGGCAGGGACTGCGGACAACCTCTGCCCGATTATTTAAGCGCAAAAAAAGGAAACTATGTTCAGTAGAATAACCCTTTAAAACAGGACGAGCCACACACAACCCTTTACTGCAAAATACACATGGAACACGTGCACGCTCGATAACGTAGACATCATGAGGGTCTCCAAGATACAAACATATGGTTCTCGGCTGTAAGATTACTAAATAACACCGGCAGCCAATCACAGAGCAGCACTACATGAGAAACCACAGTCTGCGCCTCACGAACAAGAAAAAAAAATAACACAACAAATAAAAGCCACTCGAGGGCTCCTTGTCCCTTTACGGATGGTTTTGACTGTATTTTTTTTCTTTTTCACAGTTTCCTCTCAGACATAAAGTCAGAGAATGTGGCCGGGCCACAAAAACCACACGGCGCGCCAAGACCTCGGCATCATTTCCTATGTGTTCCCATGACTAAACATGAAATCTCCGGTCACCGAAGGTATGCACGAAAGGGTTCCTTTCACATGTCAGTGAACGTCTGGAAACATACAAATCCAGGACTGGACTTATATGAGGAGCTGCAGCTCCAGACCCATGCCCCAAAAGAGGCCCAGTAGAATGTTAACTGTCAGCACCAATTACCTCCAACTCAAGAAGATCAAGGTGGAGAGAGGAGTGAAACAACGGGAGGTGAGAAGAATGTGGGAGAGGAACAACAGGAGGTGAGAAGAATGTGGGAGAGGAACAACAGGAGGTGAGAAGAATGTGGGAGAGGAACAACAGGAGGTGAGAAGAATGTGGGAGAGGAACAACAGGAGGTGAGAAGAATGTGGGAGAGGAACAACAGGAGGTGAGAAGAATGTGGGAGAGGAACAACAGGAGGTGAGAAGAATGTGGGAGAGGAACAACAGGTGAGAAGAATGTGGGAGAGGAACAACAGAAGGGGAGAAGAATGTGGGAGAGGAACAACAGGTGAGAAGAATGTGGGAGAGGAACAACAGAAGGTGAGAAGAATGTGGGAGAGGAACAACAGGTGAGAAGAATGTGGGAGAGGAACAACAGAAGGGGAGAAGAATGTGGGAGAGGAACAACAGAAGGGGAGAAGAATGTGGGAGAGGAACAACAGAAGGGGAGAAGAATGTGGGAGAGGAACAACAGAAGGTGAGAAGAATGTGGAGAGGAACAACAAAAGGTGAGAAGAAAACAGGAGCATGCCTTTCAGCCGTCTCTGACTGGATGACTTCCCATTTCCTAAAGCTCAACCTCTCTAAAGCTGAACTTCTTATCTTCCCTCACTCTAACACTAACATTCCTGCACCCATTTCCCTTCAGTTGATTGGTGCCACCATTACTTCTACTTCTCGGGCTCGCTGCCTCAGGGTCCTCTTTGATCTCTCCTTCACTCCTCACATTCAGTCACTAACCAAATCCTGATACTCCCACCTAAAAAACATTGCGTGCGTGCATACGTCCGTCCCTTTCTTAATCAGGACTCTGCTACAACACTCATCCAAGCACTTATCTCCCGCCTCAACTACTGTAACCTCCTTCTCCCTCTGCAGTCTGTTATGAATGCCTGTGCCAGACTCATCCACCTCACCTCCCGCACCTCGCCCCTTTGTCAATCTCTACACTGGCTCCGTCTCCTACAGAATCCAATTCAAAACACTTGTGCTCCCATACAAAGCTCTCCATAACCGCGCCCCTGCCTAAATCTCCTCCCTTATTACCAGGTACATCCCATCCCGACCACTTCACTCTGCCAATGATCTGATGTTGCAAGAGAAAAGGTTCCGGGCGCACCCTAATGGTATACATATAATAAAAGCAGTTTGCAAGAGAAAATGTAATATATACTGAATAATTCACGCAGAGGATGGAAGCAGTGTAAGATTGGAATACTTAGTTGATTTCTTCTCTTTTCCTTGGTTCCAGCGATGTAATCCAGGTTCCGGGGTGGGAAGGACGAATAAGTGGACTCAAGAAAAAATGCGTATCGATGAAAAAGACCAGGCAGCAAGAAATGTATAAAAAGTTAAAATATAGACTTTTATTTAAATTAAAAAAGCCATATGGCATTTTTAATTTAAATAAGTCTATATTTTTTACTTTATATATGTCTTGCTGCCTGGTCTTTTTCATCGATACGCATTTTTTCCTGAGCCCACTTATTCGTCCTTCCCACCCTGGATTTCATCGCCGGAACCAACGACAGCAACAGCATAGGTAGCCTGCCCTGCAGTGGTCCCCGCTCACAGGTCTCATAGGGATTTAGCTTGATACTAAAGACAATACTGTATGTCTATCAGACTGCTATAAAACCATATGAATGAGGAGCAGCAACCCCTGACCATCGTTTCGGCCTTGTTAGGCCTCGTCAGAAGGGGATATAAAAACATGCTTTGAAAATGACGTTAAGAGGGCACAGTGTGAGCAATAAAAGTGCTGGATTATACTTTGAGTGTCTCACTACAGATTTCTGTTTTGTTCGTCAGGAGGGTGACACCCCTCTAGCACCTAAAAAGACACCCGCACACCCTGAATATATGGAGGAGCCCCTAAAAAGACACCCACACACCCTGAATATATGAAGGAGCCCCTAAAAAGACACCCGCACACCCTGAATATATGGAGGAGCCCCTAAAAAGACGCTCACACACCCTGAATATATGGAGGAGCCCCTAAAAAGACGCTCACACACCCTGAATATATGGAGGAGCCCCTAAAAAGACACCCACACACCCTGAATATATGGAAGAGCCCCTAAAAGACACCCGCACACCCTGAATATATGGAGGAGCCCCTAAAAAGACACCCGCACACCCTGAATATATGGAGGAACCCCTGAAAAGACACCCGCACACCCTGAATATATGGAGGAGCCCCTAAAAAGACACCCACACACCCTGAATATATGGAAGAGCCCCTAAAAAGACACCCGCACACCCTGAATATATGGAGGAGCTTCTAAAAAGACACCCGCACACCCTGAATATATGGAGGAGCCCCTAAAAAGACACCCACACCATGAATATCCAGAATGCACCTGTAAACATGTAACACAGTGACTATATATAGCATGCACCTGTAAACAGGTTACACAGTGACTACAGTTGCAAGAAAAAGTATGTGAACCCTTTGGGATTACGTGGAGTTTTGCATGAATTGGTCATAAAATGTGCTCTGATCTTCACCTAAGTCACAACAATTTGAAAAACACAGTCTGCTTAAAATAATACAACACAAACATTATATGTTTTCAAGTTTTTATTGAACAGAACATGTAAACATTCACAGTGCAGGGTGGAAAAAGTATGTGAACCCCTAGCCTAATGACTTCTCCGAGAGCTAATTGGAGCCAGGAGTGAGCCAACCTTGAGTCCAATCAGTGTGATATTATTGGATGTGTTGCTGAAAGCTGTCCTCCCCTTTAAAAACACACACCAGTTTTGGGTTTACTGGTTTCAAGAAGCACTGCCTGATGTGAACCATGCCCCGCAGAAAAGAGCTCTCAGAAGACCTACGATCAAGAATTGTTGACTCGCATGAAGCTGGAAAGGGTTACAAAAGTATCTCCAAAAGCCTTGATGTTCATGTGTCCACAGTAAGACAGACCGTCTACAAATGGAGAAAGTTCAGCACTGTTGCTACTCTCCCTAGGCGTGGTTGTCCTGTAAAGATGACTGCAAGAGCACAGCGCAGAATGCTTAATGAGGTAAAGAAGACTCCTAGAGTGTCAGCTAAAGACTTACAGAAATCTCCGGCACATGCTAACATTTTTGTTGACACATCTACAATAAGGAAAACATTAAACAAGAATGGAGTACATGGGAGGACACCACAGAGGAAGCCATTGCTGTCCAAAAAGAATATTGCAGCACATTTGAAGTTTGCAAAAGAGCACCTGGATGTTCCACAGCACTACTGGCAAAATATTCTGTGGACAGATGAAACCAAAATTGAGTTGTTTGGAAAAAACACACAACACTATTGTCACGTTCCCACGTTCCAACCCTGTCTTCCTGCCCTCTGTATTTGTATATTGTGTTTTTTCCCTTGTGTTTCTGTTGCTGCCAATTCCTGGGTGGCCTCCCAGGGGTTAATTGGTGTTCTGTGTGCTGCTCACCTGTTTACCCTTGCCTTGATTCCCCTGCCTATATTAGAGCAATGTACCTATAGTACATTGCTGGGTCATTTTACTTTGCCTGGTCTCCTTGCATCCTGTATCCTGAGAGCTCCTTGCTGTGTTCCTGATATCCTCCGTTTGTTCATCCTTGTTCAGTTTTTGCCTCTATTATTTCTGTTCCAGTTTATGTCAGTTCCTTCTGTGTATTTAGTTCAGTCTATTGCTGTATTTTGGTTTGCTGTTTATGTTCCATTCTGATTCCCCGGTTACCGATTTTTGGCTTGGCCGACTTCCCTTCTGGTTCCTATTCCTATATTCTGTATGACGTACTCTCTCTGGTTATGACCTTTGGCTTTCCTCCTATATGACTACTCTAAAGTATTTTCCTTGTCTGTATCGTTTCCAGGAAACCCTGTCATCTGCATATAACAAAAGACTCTGTACGGCTTCAAGGTAATACTTTCCTTTAGATTAGATCCGGCTATCCTAAAGACCGGTCTTTCAGTGCAGGGAATCTTTGGTATTGCCGTACAGAGGTCTTTTGTTAACCCTTTGTTGCTTTCACCTGTCCTTGCAGTTTACAGTGCATCTCTGCATATAGGGGCTTCTCTCAGGAACCTTGACCTCACCTTCCTGCGAGTTATATTCATAGGGATATATATACAGACCGACCACTTCCAAGGATCGGAGGGCAAGTATAGGGTGGTGCGTGCCTGGTGGTACTGCCACCGTGACAACTATGTGTGGAGAAAAAAAGGCACAGCACACCTACATCAAAACCTCATCAATGGAGACCATGTTAAAGGAAAGGATTGTTGAACATCTAAAAACACATAGATTACAGGATCAGAAACAACATGGGTTTACCTCAGGGAGATCATGCCAAACTAATCTTATTGATTTTTTTGATTGGGTAACAAAAATAATAGACACAGGTGGTGCAGTAGACATTGCTTATTTAGATTTCAGTAAGGCTTTTGATACTGTTCCGCATAGAAGACTTATCAATAAATTGCAATCTTTGAGCTTGGATTCCAATATTGTTGAATGGATTAGGCAGTGGCTGAGTGACAGGCAACAGAGGGTTGTGGTAAATGGAGTTTATTCGGCGCAAGGTCTTGTTACCAGTGGGGTACCTCAGGGGTCGGTACTTGGACCCATTCTCTGTAATATTTTTAATAGTGATATTGCAGAAGGTATTAATGGAAAAGTATGTCTTTTTGCTGATGACACAAAGATTTGCAACAGGGTTGACGTTCCTGGAGGGATCAGCCAAATGACAAATGATTTAGGTAAACTAAAAAAATGGTCGGAGTTGTGGCAATTGAGTTTTAATGTGGATAAGTGCAAGATAATGCACCTGGGACGTAAAAACCCAAGGGCTGAATATAGAATATTTGATACAGTCCTAAACTCAACATCTGAGGGTTGGGATTTAGGGGTTATTATTTCAGAGGATCTAAGGGTAAGTAGTCAATGTAATAGAGCAGCAGGAAATGCTGGCAGAATGCTTGGAAATGCTGGCAGAATGCTTGGAAATGCTGGCAGAATGCTTGGAAATGCTGGCAGAATGATTGTTTGTGTAGGGAGAGGTATTAGCAGTAGGAAAAGGGAAGTGCTCATGCCACTGTACAGAGCACTGGTGAGACCTCACTTGGAGTACTGTGTGCAGGTCTGGAGACCGTATCTCCAGAGGGATATAGACATCTTAGAGAGAGCTCAGAGAAGGGCTACTAAAATGGTGTACGGCTTGAAGGAGAAAAGTTACCAGGAAAGGCTTAATGATCTTAACATGTACAGCTTGGAAAAAAGACGAGACAGAGGAGATATGATAGAAACATTTAAATACGTAAAGGGAATCCACAAGGTAGAGGAAGGGAGTATATTTAAAAGGAAACAAAATAGCAAAACAAGAGGACATAGTCTTAGATTAGAGGGGCAAAGGTTTAAAAGTAACATCAGGAAGCATTATTTTACTGAGAGGGTGGTGGATACATGGAACAGTCTTCCAGTTGAAGTGGTAGAGGCCAAAACAGTAATTGAATTTAAGCAAGCATGGGATAGGCATAAGGGTATCCTAAACAAAAGATAAATCCAGGTAAAGTATCCATGTAATTGGGCAGACTAGATGGGCCGAAAGGTTCTTATCTGCCGACATTTTTCTATGTTTCTATCTCCACTGTAAAACATGGCGGAGGGAGCATCATGGTTTGGGGCTGCTTTGCTGCCTCAGGGCCTGGACGGATTGTTGTCATTGATGGAAAAATGAATTCCAGAGTTTATCAAGACATTTTGCAGGAAAACATAAGACCATCTGTCCGCCAACTGAAGCTCCGCAGAGGATGGGTGATGCAACAGGACAATGACCCAAAGCATACAAGTAATTCAACAAAAGAATGGCTTCAACAAAACAAAATACACCTTCTGGAGTGGCCCAGAGTCCTGACCTCAACCCGATTGAAATGCTGTGGCATGACCTTAAGAGAGCGATTCACAACAGACATCCCAAGAATATTGCTACACTGAAACAGTTTTGTGGAGAGGAGTGGTCCAAAATTACTCCAAATCGTTGTGCAGGTCTGATCTGCAACTACAGGAAACGTTTGGTTGAGGTTATTGCTGCCAAAGGTTCACATACTTTTTCCACCCCGCACTGTGAATGTTTACATGTTCTGTTCAATAAAAACATGAAAACATATAATGTTTGTGTTGTATTATTTTAAGCAGACTGTGTTTTTCAAATTGTTGTGACTTAGATGAAGATCAGAGCACATTTTATGACCAATTCATGCAAAACTCCACCTAATCCCAAAGGGTTCACAAACTTTCTTGCCACTGTACGGAGGAGCCCCTTAAAAGACAACCACACACCCTGAATATATGGAGGAGCCCCTAAAAACACACCCACACACCCTGAATATATGGAGGAACCCCTAAAAACACACCCACACACCCTGAATATATGGAGGAACCCCTAAAGACACACCCACACACCCTGAAAATATGGAGGAGCCCCTAAAATGACAACCGCACACCCTGAATATATGGAGGAGCCCCTAAAAAGACACCCACACACCCTGAATATGTGGAGGAACCCCTAAAGACACACCCGCACACCCTGAATATATGGAGGAGCCCCTAAAAAGACACCCACACACCCTGAATATATGGAGGAGCCTCTAAAAAGACACCCACACACCCTGAATATATGCAGGAGCCCCTAAAAAGACACCCGCACACCCTGAATATATAGAGGAACCCCTAAAAAGACACCCACACACCCTGAATATATGCAGGAGCCCCTAAAAAGACACCCACACACCCTGAATATATGCAGGAGCCCCTAAAAAGACACCCGCACACCCTGAATATATGGAGGAACCCCTAAAAACACACCCGCACACACTGAATATATGGAGGAGCCCCTAAAAATACACTCACACACCCTGAATATATGGAAGAACTCCTAAAAAGACACCCGCACACCCTGAATATATGGAGGAACCCCTAAAAACACACCCGCACACCCTGAATATATGGAGGAGCCCCTAAAAACACACCCACACACCCTGAATATATGGAGGAGCCCCTAAAAAGACACCCACACACCCTGAATATATGGAGGAGCCCCTAAAAAGACACCCACACACCCTGAATATATGGAGGAACCCCTAAAAAGACACCCACACACACTGAATATATGGAGGAGCCCCTAAAAAGACACCCGCACACCCTGAATATAGAGGAGCCCCTAAAAATACACCCGCACACCCTGAATATATGGAGGAGCCCCTAAAAATACACCCGCACACCCTGAATATATGCAGGAGCCCCTAAAAATACACCCGCACACCCTGAATATATGGAGGAACCCCTAAAAACACACCTGCACGCCCTGAATATATGGAAGAACTCCTAAAAAGACACCCACACACCCTGAATATATAGAGGAACCCCTAAAAAGACACCCACACACCCTGAATATATGCAGGAGCCCCTAAAAAGACACCCACACACCCTGAATATATGGAGGAGCCCCTAAAAAGACACCCGCACACCCTGAATATATGGAGGAACCCCTAAAAAGACACCCGCACACCCTGAATATATGCAGGAGCCCCTAAAAAGACACCCGCACACCCTGAATATATGCAGGAGCCCCTAAAACCACACCCGCACACCCTGAATATATGGAGGAGCCCCTAAAAAGACACCCGCACACCCTGAATATATGGAGGAGCCCCTAAAATGACACCCACACACCCTGAATATATGCAGGAGCCCCTAAAAAGACACCTCACACCCTGAATATATGGAGGAACCCCTAAAAAGACACCCGCACACCCTGAATATATGGAGGAGCCCCTAAAATGACACCCACACACCCTGAATATATGCAGGAGCCCCTAAAAAGACACCTCACACCCTGAATATATGGAGGAACCCCTAAAAAGACACCCACACACCCTGAATATATGGAGTCCCTACCAATTATGGGATTATCTCAGCAGTCATGAGACGTGTCCTGTGATTGGCTGAATGACTTCCTGGTCTGGGCAGAGGTCACTGCAGAGGCTTTAAATCCTGAAGAGTTACAGTAAATGATAAAATCTCCCTCAGACAGGAGGACATGTTTTATTATTATGCTGCTGTTTCGGTAGTTTCTAGCTCCGGGGAGGAGACCCTGGACTCGGCGACCTAGCGTTTGTTAAACCGTGCCCATATTAAAGATGGCAGCCTCAGTTTCAAACTCAGCAAGCGGCAATATACACGTTACTTCGGTACGCTTCTAGCCCCGCCCACGCCGCTGCCAAAGCCCCGCCTTTCTTCTCCGCCCTCAGGTGCTGCATTCGATGCACTGACGTCATTGTTCCCGCCTTCCTTCTCCAAACCAATCACCGCCCTCTACCCCTGAGCTCTGGTCGCGCGCGAGGACCGCCCAGGTGCGTTGCTGGGATCGCGGCGCGCGTGCCCGACACCTCTTTGCCAGGTGCGGCCTCGCGCGCGCGACTCTCGGGGAGCTCAGGGACCGGAAGCGGCGCGGGGAGACCGGACCGGAAGCACCGGAGAGAGGGAGAGCCAGGGGAGGCTGCGGTCTGGATTAGTCGCGCACGGGGACCCGTATCTCCTCGCACAGGACTGCAACGACCCCGAGAGGGGGGAGAACCCACCGCGCCGGATTACCTCACCCAGGGCTCCTCACCCAGCCTGCCCCGGGGGCTGCTGGGAAACACTGCCCCGCTGTGTGTGTGACTGCCAAGCCGTGTGTTTAGGGGGTGCCGGGCACTGACTGGATTTAGGGGTGTCTGGCTCTCTGGATTTAGGGGTGTCTGGATTTAGGGGTGTCTGGCTCTCTGGATTTAGGGGTGTCTGGATTTAGGGGTGTCTGGCTCTCTGGATTTAGGGGTGTCAGGCTCTCTGGATTTAGGGGTGTCAGGCTCTCTGTATTTAGGGGTGTCTGGCTCTCTGGATTTAGGGGTGTCTGGATTTAGGGGTGTCTGGCTCTCTGGATTTAGGGGTGTCTGGCTCTCTGGATTTAGGGGTGTCAGGCTCTCTGGATTTAGGGGTGTCTGGCTCTCTGGTTTTAGGGGTGTCGGGCACTGATTGGTTTTAGGGGTGTCTGGCTCTGATTTGATTTAGGGGTGTCTGGATTTAGGGGTGTCGGGCACTGATTGGTTTTAGGGGTGTCTGGCTCTCTGGATTTAGGGGTGTCACGCTCTCTGGATATAGGGGTGTCTGGCACTGGTTTTAGGGGTGTCAGGCTCTCTGGATTTAGGGGTGTCTGGCTCTGATTTTGTTTAGGGGTGTCAGACTCTCTGGATTTAGGGGTGTCAGACTCTCTGGATTTAGGGGTGTCGGGCTCTGGGTCTAGTGTTAGGCTCTCTGGTTTTAGGGGTGTCATGTTCTCTGGGTTTAGGGGTGTCAGGCTCTCCATTTGGTTTTAGGGGTGTCTGCCTTTCTGGGTCTAGGGGTGTCAAGCTCCGTCTGGGTCTAGGGTTGTCAAGCTCCGTCTGGGTCTAGGGGTGTCAGGCTCTCCATTTGGGTCTAGGGGTGTCAGGCTCTCCATTTGGGTCTAGGGGTGTCAGGCTCTCCGTTTGTATCATATTCTGTATTTTGGGTTGTCAGGGTCACAGATTATTCCAGGGTTTCCAGTTGCGTGTTTTTGGTTGTCTGGATCTCGGGTTGTGTGTTTTGGGGTGTCAGGGGGTGTGCAGTTGTGTACCTGGGGGTGTCTGGTCTCAGTGTCTGGTTGTATCAGCCTCTTGCATTGAGTCTTTGTGTCTTGTGATTGTATGAGCTTACGTGTTTTGGGGTGACAGGGTCTTGTCTATCTGTGGGGGGGGGGTCACAGACTGTGTCCGGGTTTCCAGTTGTGCCGTGTGGATATCGTGTTGTCGCCGGGCTGTGTGGGTGTCTGCCATTGTGTAGCCGCTGCAGATTGTATTGTGCGTGTAATCCACCGTGTATCTCCTGCAGGCTGTGGGTGTGTCTGACAAGCCGTGACAGTGTGTGTGGGTGTTGTGTGTCTGTGTGTGTCGTTTTCGTGTGATTGTGCGGAGCCTCTGCAGGTCCTCGGTGTGGGAGTCGCAGGTTGTGTGTTTGCTCTGCAGCATGTGACTCACTGCAGTTTGTGTGGCGGCTGCGTCCCCAGTGCTCGGTGTGTGTGTGCGCGTTTCTCCCCCTCTCCCTGTGTGTGTGCCGCCGTTCCTTTGCCTGCGCCTGTGCAATGTGATTTCTGGATTCAGTGCATGTCCTCGATCTGCCGGGTGTCCGTGGTGTGTGCCCTGTGTATGCCGGATCACCTGTCTGTAGCGGCGGTGGTCCATGTGACCCTGTGACCCGTGCACGGCATCATCATAACCCCCTGCACCAACAAACGTGAAAAAAATGGCGTCTGACCCTCCAGCCCGGAGCCTGGATGACATCGATCTTTCTGCACTGAGGGTGAGAACTGTTTACATGGGCTGTGGGGGGAGGGGCTGGCGTGTGTGTTGTGTATGTTTAGTGTGAGCGTGCCTCGATGTGTTTCAAAGCTCATGTTATGATGTCATTCTGCTCGGCTCTATGACATAGGTTTACACGTGTTGCATTGTTTGCAGAACGTGTGACTGTCTCACACTGTGCCAGCTCTGCTGCGATCAGGTGCTGGTGGCTTTGCGTTGCCAATGCCCGCGTCTCAAGGTGCCAGAGGTTTCGTGTCACAAGGTCCCAGTTCTGTTGCATGTCACTGTGTGGCCTTCACTGTCTGTGTTGTGAGATGTCAGTGGCTTTGAAGTTACTGTCCGTGTCGAGAGGTGCCAATGTGTTGTTTTTTGGGGGGTTTTTGCCACCATGTCGCAAGGTTTTGTGATCAGATGCTGTTGGCTTTGTGTGTCACTGTCGTGTCAATGTCCGTATTGTAGGGTGTCCCCGGTGGCTGTGGGTGTCACTGTCCATGTTGCAAGCTGCCCAGTGAGTGTCACTGTCCATGTGGCAGGTTGCCCAGTGGCTGTGGGTGGCCCTGTCCTTGTTGCAAGCTGCCTAGTGGGTGTCGATGTCCTCGTCACAAGCTGCCCTGTGTTTGTTGGTGGCACTGTCCTCATCGCAAGCTGTCCAGTAGGTGTCACTGCCATGTCGCTAGCTGCCCAGTGGCTGTGTATGTTCACGTCGCAAGCTGCCTGGTGGCTGTGGGTGTCACTTTCCGCATCGCGAGCTGTCCAGTGGGTGTCACTGTCCTCGTCGCAAGCTGCCCAGTGGTTGTGGGTGTCACTCTCCGTATCGTGAGCTGCCCAGTGGTTGTGGGTGTCACTCTCCGTGTCGCGAGCTGCCCAGTGGTTGTGGGTGTCACTCTCCGTGTCGTGAGCTGCCCAGTGGTTGTGGGTGTCACTCTCCGTATCGTGAGCTGCCCAGTGGTTGTGGGTGTCACTCTCCGTGTCGCGAGCTGCCCAGTGGTTGTGGGTGTCACTCTCCGTGTCTCGAGCTGCCCAGTGGTTGTGGGTGTCACTCTCCGTATCGTGAGCTGCCCAGTGGTTGTGGGTGTCACTCTCCGTGTCGCGAGCTGCCCAGTGGTTGTGGGTGTCACTCTCCGTGTCGCGAGCTGCCCAGTGGTTGTGGGTGTCACTCTCCGTGTCGTGAGCTGCCCAGTGGTTGTGGGTGTCACTCTCCGTATCGTGAGCTGCCCAGTGGTTGTGGGTGTCACTCTCCGTGTCGCGAGCTGCCCAGTGGTTGTGGGTGTCACTCTCCGTGTCGCGAGCTGCCCAGTGGTTGTGGGTGTTACTCTCCTTGTTGCGAGCTGCCCAGTGGTTGTGGGTGTCACTCTCCTCATCGCGAGCTGCCCAGTGGTTGTGGGTGTAACTCTCCGTGTCGCGAGCTGCCCAGTCGTTGTGGGTGTCACTCTCCGTGTCTCGAGCTGCCCAGTGGTTGTGGGTGTCACTCTCCGTATCGTGAGCTGCCCTGTAGTTGTGGGTGTCACTCTCCGTGTCGCGAGCTACCCAGTGGTTGTGGGTGTCACTCTCCGTATCGCGAGCTGCTCAGTGGTTGTGGGTGTCACTCTCTGTGTCGCGAGCTGCCCAGTGGTTGTCACTCTCCGTATCTCGAGCTGCCCAGCAGTGGTGGCTGGTGATGGAAAGTGCTGCTCCGCTTTGTGTAGAATTCTCTTTGACCTGGTATTCCCCTAAGTGTTTCACTTAATGAATCGATAGTCTTTACTGTGACCTCCTTAAGGTAGGTCAACTGCTGATCAGTCTAAAGACAACACCAGTGCCTGGGGAAATATGGTAGACCTGACGTTATCTTTGACGGTTCAGATCTGGGCCCCACGTGTTGGCTTCAAAGCCACTTTTTCCACTTCATGTACACGTAGTTATCAGTGGTTGTCATGAGATGACTCTTGTCACGGGTTAAGAAACTGAAGTCCGAGTTTGTCGACACTTATTCTGGGAACTCAGCCCTTCTGTAGGAAACACATGTCATAAATAGGTTTGGCTGGTGGTCACGTCTCTCTCACCACTGGTTATAGGGATCTGCTTATACGTTTGCTGGACCCTGTCCCTCAGACTTAATGGTCAGGTTAGGATCTTGTTGTCCCCAGGATTTTATTGTTGCAGGCTGGTGACCCAATCTCTCTCACCTCAGGTTAGGGGGATCTGTTTATTATAGTTCTGGGCTTGTATTGTGGCAAGCGGGGGGGGGGGTCCTTATCTGTCTCATCTCAGTTCCTGGGCTTGCTTTGTACAGGTTATTGGCCCCATCCCCCTCTCCTCCATTAGTAGCATCTGCTTATACTTCCTGGGCTTGTCTTGTGGCAGGCTAGTGGTCCCCAACCCTCTCACCTCAGGTTAGTAGGATCTGCTTATAGTTCCCGGGCTTGTTTTATGGTCTGGTAGGAGGCCCCAGTCCCTCTCATCACATATTTGACATCTGCACCTTTTTTGTTGATGATCTAAATTAGTGGTGTCCAACCTCGGTCCTCAAGTACCCCTAACAGGCCAGGTTTTAAGCATTCCCTTGGGGAAACGCAGACTGAATCCTGCAATCACTCAGCAGCAAATCATATCACCTGTGCTGTGCTTCACATATCCTGCAAACCTGACCTGTTAGGAGTACTGGAGGACCATGGTTGGGAACCACTGATCTAAATGGTGGCCTCCATCTCTCTTGTTCTCTGTGTGGTGATCTCTTTGCCGTGCTAATTCATGATCTGGCGGGTGGTCCCGTTCACTCCCACCACAAGCTACTGGGCTGTACCAATTTCTACAACTCCTCATGATGTAGGACCCTGCAAATGTGTTTTGTTTTGCTTTGAATGGTATAGAAATTTTGGCGTTGGAGGTAAAAAAATCATGGAGCTTGTGGCCTCCTGGCACTCCAGATTTGTCAAACCTGGCTTAGTATTGGACCTTCCAGGAGACCTTCTTTCTGTTCCTAGGCTTTCGTAATCTGTTGCCTCCACCCCCTTGTGCATTGATTTTAATCCTGGGCTTGACTAAGCCTGGTGGCCACAGGCTCCAAAAAAATAGGTACAGTCATGGCCGAAATTATTGGCACCCTAGACATTTTTCCAGAAAATCAAGTATTTCTCACAGAAAAGTATTGCAGTAACACATGTTTTGCTATACACATGTTTATTCCCTTTGTGTGTATTGGAACAAAACAAAAAAAGGGAGGAAAAAAAGCAAATTGGACATAATGTCACACAATACTCCAAAAATGGGCTGGATAAAATTCTTGGCACCCTTAACTTAATATTTGGTTGCACACCCTTTGGAAAAAATAACTGAAATCAGTCGCTTCCTATAACCATCAATAAGCTTCTTACACCTCTCATCCTGAATTTTGGACCACTCTTCCTTTGCAAACTGCTCCAGGTCTCTCTTATTGGAAGGGCGCCTTTTCCCAACAGCAATTTTAAGATCTCTCCACAGGTGTTCAATGGGATTTAGATCTGGACTCATTGCTGGCCACTTCAGAACTCTCCAGCGCTTTGTTGTCATCCATTTCTGGGTGCTTTTTGACGTATGTTTGGGGTCATTGTCCTGCTGGAAGACCCAAGATCTCGGACGCAAACCCAGCTTTCTGACACTGGACTCTACAGTGAGACCCAAAATCCTTTGGTAATCCTCAGATTTCATGATGCCTTGCACACATTCAAGGCACCCAGTGCCAGAGGCAGCAAAACAACCCCAAATCATCATTGAACCTCCACCATATTTCACTGTAGGTACTGTGTTCTTTTCTTTGTAGGCCTCATTCCATTTTCGGTAAACAGTAGAATGATGTGCTTTACCAAAAAGCTCTATCTTGGTCTCATCTGTCCACAAGACGTTTTCCCAGAAGGATTTTGGCTTACTCAAGTACATTTTGGCAAACTGCAGTCTTGCTTTTTTATGTCTCTGTGTCAGCAGTGGGGTCCTCCTGGGTCTCCTGCCATAGCGTTTCATTTCATTTAAATGTCGATGGATAGTTTGCGCTGACACTGATGCTCCCTGAGCCTGCAGGACAGCTTGAATTTCTTTGGAACTTGTTTGGGGCTGCTTATCCACCATTCAGACTATCCTGCGTTGCAACCTTTCATCAATTTTTCTCTTCCGTTTCTTCTTGATAATGTTGCGCACTGTGGACAAAGGCAAATCTAGATCTCTGGAGATGGACTTGTAACCTTGAGATTGTTGATATTTTTCCACAATTTTGGTTCTCAAGTCCTCAGACCGGTCTCTTCTCCTCTTTCTGTTGTCCATGCTTAGTGTGGCACACACAGACACACAATGCAAAGACTAAGTGAACTTCTCTCCTTTTTATCTGCTTTCAGGTGTGATTTTTATATTGCCCACACCGGTTACTTGCCCCAGGTGAGTTTACAGGAGCATCACATGCTTGAAACAATCTTATTTATCCACAATTTTGAAAGGGTGCCAAGAATTTTGTCCAGCCCATTTTTGGAGTATTGTGTGACATTATGTCCAATTTGCTTTTTTTCCTCCCTTTTTTTGTTTTGTTCCAATACACACAAAGGGAATAAACATGTGTATAGCAAAACATGTGTTACTGCAATACTTTTCTGTGAGAAATACTTGATTTTCTGGAAAAATTTCTGGGGTGCCAACAATTTCGGCCATGACTGTATATTTGGCATCTAAATCTTATTCCACACGAATCTATAGACCGAACATTGCCTGGCTCCTAAAAATGTAAAGATGGCTCCTAGATTTGGTATAATGTTATCAAGCCCACGTGTCCTAATCTCTGCTCTTCAATCCCCAGCCCCGGCGCTGGAAATGTCATTGCTGTATTTGGATTCTTGTGTAAGTCTCGGGGTGTGCCCCCTTGCCGTAGCATAAACGATCCATTTAGCTGCCTGCGGTGTGTGGCAGGAGCGTGTAGCCACATTCATTTCCTGTGCATTGGGTGCCGCGTCGTCCAAGCTCAGAAACACAGCCTGGTACGTCTAAACATGGAATGGGTATAGGATTTCCCCAGCGGTGGAGCGTATTGCCAAGTCTTGTGGCCTGTAGCAGATGTCCAGTCTGCCCTGTGTATCCGATATATGATACGTAAGAAGGCCGGGGGAGCTGTGACACACGGACCAGATCGTACCTTTTCTTCATGCTTATCCTTCAACATGAGGATATCGGCCTTCAACATCCTCAACCAAAAATTATAGATCCCTCACCTGTTCTCCGAACCACAACTCAGTGTTGTGCTGATCGTTGGCAGCATGGGAGTTTTAAGCCTTCTATGGGGAGGGGGGTTACACCTTTTTTGGCAGCTCTGTCTTTATTTATACCTCATCCGAGGTGGCGTTACCTTAAGTTTCCAACCGTAGCGGTCGTGACATCCACTCCTCTAACGAAGCTTCGTGGAAAGACATGGCTCTGGCCTGAGGTAATTTTTAGGCTGTGTAGAGCGTCATGAGAACTCTCCAGCTTGGCGCGGCCACTTGAGTTGGATGTTGCTACGTAACGAATGTATTCTATCTACCATGGAACGTTCTAACATGGTATATGTCGCTGTGCGTGTTACATGGCTTCCTGCAGAGGCTACTTTTATACTGGACAGGTAAGTTTACAACCAAACGTTGACTGGAAGGTCCACAGCACATCAATATGCAGGAGCTTTACCTTGGTATCTTTCAGGAACCGCCCAGGAACTCCATTCGCTCTGCTACCAACACTGTGACCAAAGAGCTTCCTTCACCTTCCGATCGCATCTCGGTGACAACCAAGGGGGAGTGAGACTTTCACAATGCCTCGGCCTTGAGGGGTCCTTCTCAGAAAACATCAAGCTGAAAGCCAAATTGCTCAGTTTTTGGTTTGCTGATCTTCAAGACGGAAAGTTGCGCCATCTCCAACATGTTTTTTGTTGCCCCAGCGCCTTCTAATTGACTTATGTTATCAGTGGACCTTAGAGCTTCCATACTTACTGAGCTGTGCCATTTGCGTGCACCACCCCCGGCGTAAAGTTTGGATTGAGGGTTTTCCATTACACTTGGGTCATTAGCAGACTATGCTAACCCTTGTTTGGGCAGAATGTAAGATGAACCGCCACGATTGCCCATCACTCACCTGGAAAATGATGGACGACTATTGGTTTGGTCTTGCCTGAGGTTCTGGACATATTGTGTGTCCCCTTACCTGCAGGGTGCATTCTCTTATTTTGTCCAAGTTGGGTCAATGCTGACCGTCCCGCAATCTCCGTATCGAAGGAGAAGAGAGAGAACCTGCATCGGATATAGGATTTGTACTGTGAAAAGCGAGCAATAAAAACCCTCCGGGAAAAGGTCACCTTCCTATGCATGCTGGGAGACCTCTATTATTTATATCACTTTATAATACATGTGGCCACACGCAGCAAGATGCCAACGCAGACCGCGCTTCTCTTAGTCGCCGTAATGTCCCCCTTCTGTTCTATCTACGAGGAAGTTCCCAACTTATCACAGTGACGCGAGTAAGAGAATGTTTTTCGGACACCTGTTGGTCTTACTGAAAAGACTTCATTAGCCGATTAGGGCGGCCACAGATTGGTTGCATTTTTTTAGAGCTATCTTTTGGGGGGGGGGTCCTTTAAGTGACTACAAATGGAATTTAAAAGCATTCTTTTCTGGGGTTGACATCTCAAGGGTCTAGTGGATCCCTTAGAAAGGCCTGGTTTGATTCATTTGGCATCCGTCAAGCCGCTCTTTACCTTCACTAGGGCGGGACCACTGCTGCTCGATGCCTGGAAGCTGGCCGAACGTCCCTTAAAGTGTATTGATGCCAGCCGTCTTGAAACCCAGAACAGTCCTAAAGGAAGAAGAGACCCCCCAGGTGTGGTGGAATCTTACGGTGTCCTGCCGGTTGGAAGGGTAGCAAAGTCTCCTGGGAGTTGTACTCCTGTCACAGCATGTGGATCCACCTTTTGGCCATCCTCGTTTGCTGTTTGTGATGTCTGTATTGAGTGTTGGAGCTTTGCAGAGCTTCCAAACCCTTTGCAACCCCAAACCTCAACACATAAAATGATGGCACCGATGCCACCTGCCTTGGAGCCTTTCACGCATTCAGCGTGCTCCGATCCTTTACCAGACCATCGGCAAGGTTTCCTCTGAAACTCAGTCTGGCATCTGGTGATGTGTAAAGCCTTCCCACCAGAGGGCCTTTCCCCAACCCTGCATCGCCGGCGTCCTCTATTCCAAACATTCATCTTACGACCTCTGACCTTCTCTGTAAACTCAGGGAATTCGAAATACGCATTTAGGGAGCCACAAGATTCTTCCATCGGCCCTGTACATCCTGGCAGTCCCCGTCGGCCCTGTACACCTTGGCAGTCCCCGTCGGCCCTGTACACCCTGGCAGTCCCCGTCGGCCCTGTACACCCTGGCAGTCCCCGTCGGCCCTGTACACCCTGGCAGTCCCCGTCGGCCCTGTACACCCTGGCAGTCCCCGTCGGCCCTGTACACCCTGGCAGTCCCCGTCGGCCTGTACACCCTGGCAGTCCCCGTCGGCCCTGTACACCCTGGCAGTCCCCGTCGGCCCTGTACACCCTGGCAGTCCCCGTCGGCCCTGTACACCCTGGCAGTCCCCGTCGGCCCTGTACACCCTGGCAGTCCCCGTCGGCCCTGTACACCCTGGCAGTCCCCGTCGGCCCTGTACACCCTGGCAGTCCCCTTCGGCCCCCGGCACTCCCCTTCGACCCCTGGCTGTCCCCTTCTGCCCCTGGCTGTCCCCGTCGACCCCTGGCTGTCCCCTTCGACCCCTGGCTGTCCCCTTCTGCCCCTGGCTGTCCCCTTCGGCCCCTGGCTGTCCCCTTCGGCCCCTGGCAGCCCCCTTCGGCCCCTGGCAGCCCCCTTCGGCCCCTGGCAGCCCCCTTCGGCCCCTGGCAGTCCCCTTCGGCCCCTGGCAGTCCCCTTCGGCCCCTGGCAGTCCCCTTCGGCCCCTGGCAGTCCCCTTCAGCCCCCATCGGCCCTGTCGACCCTGGCAGTCCCCATCGGCCCTGTCGACCCTGGCAGTCCCCCTGTTTATTATCTTGTTGGATATGGTGGTTACTCTTCCGGTGGTTTCGGGATGGGGCTCTGGGCATTGCGCGTGTAGGGGTGTCTATGAAGATGAGCTCAGAGCTGTTGTATTCTGATGGCCGCGGGGGTGGATTTCTTTCAAGATTAAAGTAAAATTAATTTCTAGTTTCGTCTCGTTGATTGCAGCATCCGGGCTGTCTAACCGGTCTGACATCCTTCTCATCGGACAGTTTCTCTCTTTTTTCCCCCCCTCCTTAAATTAACACGTCATTTTCACTCTGCGTTCACTAATTGCCTGTTAATTAGACCAATTCTCAGCGTTTCAGATTTGTCGGGTGGTTTGACGGCATCTGGACTGTCTGCCTGGTTTTTCTGGATCCTTGAGTGTGTGGCCAGGTCTCTTTGGTAGCCTCTGGCATCTAGAAGTATTTGGGTGGGGGTTTGTGAAATTATGTGTTTGGGTCTTCTCTTCCATTGCATAGAGCAGAGGGTGTGAGAGGTCTCAGACCAATCTGAGCTTCTCACATTCTTGGCAGTCTTGTTTTTGTTGCTCCTCAATCCCTAGTCATGCATCTTTTTGCGTTGGCCTTAGGACATATGTTGCTTCCAAATGGCGACCGAGACGCAACGCAGGCGTTTTGAAATGCACAGTTAGCGGTTCCCGTTGGGTCACCAAGGTGCAGATCTGATTCTGGCGTGATCTTCTGTACAACAGAAGCACTTGTACCCAAAACTCCCAGACCTTGTTTCTTGCACACAGAGACTTAATGCAGATTTAAGCCCCGCCCCTCCACTCTGGGGCATCACAGGAGGAAGCCATGTTTCCCTCTGCTCATACAAGTACTTGTACTATCCTGAACGATAACAGATTTTGGGACTTAAAGCCTGTGTTTCAGAAGAAGGCCGCAAACAGCTACAACCTCCCACATGTGCATGGGTTTATGGGAACAGACAGACCGGTGTGAACTTCCCGAGGGCCCAAGATTCACTGATCCGCTGTTAATGCGTGAGATGCCGTCGCTGCTCTCTCGGCGTTTGGTGTCTGTGCGAGTGAATTTGGCGTTTAACGGCTGTTATCGTCGGCTTTGATGTGTCTGATCAGACCCGGCTCCCGCTGGGACCGCTTTGATTCCTCTCTCTAAACGATGGCTTTGTAGTTTGCCGATGCCAGTGACCGTAACACGCGCTCTAGTGAGCGGCCCAATCCCGCGCGCCCCTCCTCCCCCCGGCTGTGAATAAATAATAGACTCTGTACTCTGCGTTGTGTCTGCAGATGCTGCGCTGGGCCCGCAAAGTGTGCACACCACCACCATGCACACAAATCACATGCACACCACCACCATGCACACAAAGCACAAGACCCCACCACCATGCACACAAGGCACACGCACCCCACCACCATGCACACAAGGCACACGCACCCCACCACCATGCACACAAGGCACACGCACCCCACCACCATGCACACAAGGCACACGCACCCCACCACCATGCACACAAGCACACGCACCCCACCACCATGCACACAAGGCACACGCACCCCACCACCATGCACACAAGGCACACGCACCCCACCACCATGCACACAAGGCACACGCACCCCACACCATGCACACAAGGCACACGCACCCCACCACCATGCACACAGGCACACGCACCCCACCACCATGCACACAAGCACACGCACCCCACCACCATGCACACAAGGCACACGCACCCCACCACCATGCACACAAGGCACACGCACCCCACCACCATGCACACAAGGCACACGCACCCCACACCATGCACACAAGGCACACGCACCCCACCACCATGCACACAAGGCACACGCACCCCACCACCATGCACACAAGGCACCACGCACCCCACCACCATGCACACAAGGCACACGTACCCCTCCACCATGCACACAAGGCACACGCACCCCACCATCATGCACACAAAGCACACCACCACCATGCACACAAGGCACACGCACCCCACCACCATGCACACAAGGCCACGCACCCCACCACCATGCACACAACACACGCACCCCACCACCATGCACACAAGGCACACGCACCCCACCACCTGCACACAAGGCACACGCACCCCACCACCATGCACACAAGGCACACGCACCCCACCACCATGCACACAAGGCACACGCACCCCACCACCATGCACACAAGGCACACGCACCCCACCACCATGCACACAAGGCACACGCACCCCACCACCATGCACACAAGGCACACGCACCCCACCACCATGCACACAAGGCACACGTACCCCTCCACCATGCACACAAGGCACACGCACCCCACCATCATGCACACAAAGCACACCACCACCATGCACACAAGGCACACGCACCCCACCCCATGCACACAAGGCACACGCACCCCACCACCATGCACACCAAGGCACACGCACCCCACCACCATGCACACAAGGCACACGCACCCCACCACCATGCACACAAGGCACACGCACCCCACCACCATGCACACAAGGCACACGCACCCCACCACCTGCACACAAGGCACACGCACCCCACCACCATGCACACAAGGCACACGCACCCCACCACCATGCACACAAGGCACACGCACCCTACCACCATGCACACAAAGCACACGCACACCACCACCATGCACACAAAGCACACGCACACCACCACCACCGCCATGCACACAAAGCACACGCACCCCACCATCATGCACACAAAGCACACCACCACCATGCACACAAAGCACACCACCACCATCACCATGCACACAAAGCACACCACCACCATCACCATGCACACAAAGCACACCACACCATCACCATGCACACAAAGCACACCACCACCATCACCATGCACACAAAGCACACCATCACCATGCACACAAAGCACACCATCACCATGCACACAAAGCACACGCACACCACCACCACCGCCATGCACACAAAGCACACGCACCCCACCATCATGCACACAAACACACCACCACCATGCACACAAGCACACCACCACCACCACCATGCACACAAAGCACACCACCACCATGCACACAAAGCACACCACCACCACACCATGCACACAAAGCACACCACCACCATCACCATGCACACAAAGCACGCCACCACCATGCACACATAGCACACATACACGCCTACCTGACCTGACCGACCGGAGTGTGCACGAACTCCTCCTTCAGGCCCCTCTGCAGCAACCTAACTGTACAGTGCCGAGTATGCAGCGCACACCTCACCAACTGATATAGATTCTCCAGTGACTCCTAATGCAGATTCATATTGTACCTGTACAGTGCCGTGCATACTATCCATATCACACCTCCTAACACAGATTCACACACTCCTACTGTACAGTGCTGTGTATACTACCTATGTCTCAACTCATAATGGATATTCACACACTCCTGCTGTGCAGTGCTGTGCATACTACCTATATCTCACCTCCTAATGGATATTCACACACTCCTGCTGTACAGTGCTGTGTATACTACCTATATCTCACCTCCTAATGGATATTCACACACTCCTGCTGTACAGTGCTGTGTATACTACCTATATCTCACTCCCTAATGTATATTCACACACACCTGCTGTACAGTGCTGTGTATACTACCTATATCTCACTTCCTAATGTATATTCACACTCCTGCTGTACAGTGCTGTGTATACTACCTATATCTCACCTCCTAATGTATATTCACACACTCCTGCTGTACAGTGCTGTGTATACTACCTATATCTCACCTCCTAATGTATATTCACACCTACTGTACAGTGCTGTGTATACTACCTATATATCACCTCATTATGGATATTCACACCTACTGTACAGTGCTGTGTATACTACCTATATATCACCTCATTATGGATATTCACACCTGCTGTACAGTACTGTGTATACTACCTATATATCACCTCATTATGGATATTCACACCTACTGTACAGTGCTGTGATTACTACCTATATCTCACCTTCTAATGTATATTCACACACTCCTGCTATACAGTGCTGTGTATACTACCTATATATCACCTCCTAATGTATATTCACACACTCCTGCTGTACAGTGCAGTGTATACTACATATATCTCACCTCCTAATGGATATTCACACACTCCTGCTGTACAGTGCAGTGTATACTACCTATATCTCACCTCCTAATGGATATTCACACACTCCTGCTATACAGTGCTGTGTATACTACCTATATCTCACCTCCTAATGGATATTCACACACTCCTGCTGTACAGTGCAGTGTATACTACATATATCTCACCTCCTAATGGATATTCACAAACTCCTGCTGTACAGTGCTGAGTATACTACCTATATCTCACCTCCTAATGTATATTCACACCTGCTGTACAGTGCTGTGTATACTACCTATATCTCACCTCCTAATGTATATTCACACCTGCTGTACAGTGCTGTGTATACTACCTCTCACCTATACTCACTTCTAATGTATGTTCACACACTCTCGCTCTATAACTACTGTGCTGTGTATACTACCTATATCTCACCTCCTAATGAATATTCACACACTCCTGCTGTACAGTGCAGTGTATACTACCTATATCTCACCTCCTAATGGATATTCACACACACTCCTGCTATATACAGTGCTGTGTATACTCCTTATCTCACCTCCTAATGTATATTCATACACTCCTGCTGTACAGTGCTGTGTATACTACCTATATCTCACCTCTAATGTATATTCACACACTCCTGCTATACAGTGCTGTGTATACTACCTATATCTCACCTCCTAATGAATATTCACACACTCCTGCTGTACAGTGCAGTGTATACTACCTATATCTCACCTAATGGATATTCACACACTCCTGCTGTACAGTGCAGTGTATACTACATATATCTCACCTCCTAATGGATATTCACAAACTCCTGCTGTACAGTGCTGAGTATACTACCTATATCTCACCTCCTAATGTATATTCACACCTGCTGTACAGTGCTGTGTATACTACCTATATCTCACCTCCTAATGTATATTCACACCTGCTGTACAGTGCTGTGTATACTACCTATATCTCACCTTCTAATGTATATTCACACACTCCTGCTATACAGTGCTGTGTATACTACCTATATCTCACCTCCTAATGAATATTCACACACTCCTGCTGTACAGTGCAGTGTATACTACCTATATCTCACCTCCTAATGGATATTCACACACTCCTGCTATACAGTGCTGTGTATACTACCTATATCTCACCTCCTAATGTATATTCATACACTCCTGCTGTACAGTGCTGTGTATACTACCTATATCTCACCTTCTAATGTATATTCACACACTCCTGCTATACAGTGCTGTGTATACTACCTATATCTCACCTCCTAATGAATATTCACACACTCCTGCTGTACAGTGCAGTGTATACTACCTATATCTCACCTCCTAATGTATATTCATACACTCCTGCTATACAGTGCTGTGTATACTACCTATATCTCACCTCCTAATGTATATTCACACACTCCTGCTGTACAGTGCTGTGTATACTACCTATATCTCCCCTCATAATGGATATTCACACACTCCTGCTGTACAGTGCTGTGTATACTACCTATATCTCACCTCATGGATATTCACACCTACAGTACAGTGCTGTGTATACTACCTATATATCGCCTCATTATGGATATTCACACCTACTGTACAGTGCTGTGTATACTACCTATATCTCACCTTCTAATGTATATTCACACACTCCTGCTGTACAGTGCTGTGTATACTACCTATATCTCACCTCATTATGGATATTCACACCTGCTATACAGTGCTGTGTATACTACCTATATCTCCCCTCCTAATGGATATTCACACACTCCTGCTGTACAGTGCTGTGTATACTACCTATATATCACCTCATTATGGATATTCACACCTACTGTACAGTGCTGTGTATACTACCTATATCTCCCCTCATAATGTATATTCACACACTCCTGCTGTACAGTGCTGTGTATACTACCTATATCTCCCCTCATTATGGATATTCACACCTACTGTACAGTGCTGTGTATACTACCTATATCTCACCTCATTATGGATATTCACACCTACTGTACAGTGCTGTGTATACTACCTATATCTCCCCTCATAATGTATTTCACACACTCCTGCTGTACAGTTGCTGTGTACTACCTATATATCTCCTCATAATGTATATTCACACACTCCTGCTGTACAGTGCTGTGTATACTACCTATATCTCACCTCCTAATGGATATTCACACACTCTGCTGTACAGTGCTGTGTATACTACCTATATCTCACCTCCTATTGTATCACACACTCCTGCTGTACAGTGCTGTGTATACTACCTATATCTCACCTCCTAATGTATATTCACACACTCCTGCTGTACAGTGCTGTGTATACTACCTATATCTCACCTCATTATGGATATTCACACCTACTGTACAGTGCTGTGTATACTACCTATATCTCCCCTCATAATGTATATTCACACACTCCTGCTGTACAGTGCTGTGTATACTACCTATATCTCCCCTCATAATGTATATTCACACACTCCTGCTGTACAGTGCTGTGTATACTACCTATATCTCACCTCCTAATGGATATTCACACACTCCTGCTGTACAGTGCAGTGTATACTACCTATATCTCACTCATAATGTATATTCACACACTCCTGCTGTACAGTGCTGTGTATACTACCTATATCTCCCCTCATAATGTATATTCACACACTCCTGCTGTACAGTGCTGTGTATACTACCTATATCTCACCTCCTAATGGATATTCACACACTCCTGCTGTACAGTGCAGTGTATACTACCTATATCTCACCTCCTAATGGATATTCACACACTCCTGCTGTACAGTGCTGAGTATACTACCTATATCTCACCTCCTAATGTATATTCACACACTCCTGCTGTACAGTGCTGTGTATACTACCTATATCTCACCTCCTAATGTATATTCACACACTCCTGCTGTACAGTGCTGTGTATACTACCTATATCTCACCTCCTAATGGATATTCACACACTCCTGCTGTACAGTGCTGTGTATACTACCTATATCTCACCTCCTAATGTATATTCACACACTCCTGCTGTACAGTGCTGTGTATACTACCTATACCTCCCCTGCTAGTGCATATTTGCACACTCATGCTGTACAGTGCTGTGTATACTGCCCATAGCTCTTCACCTTATGCAGATTCTCACACTCTTTCTGTACATAGTCTACTTCTCAGAGCATCGTCCCCTTTACTCAGTGCCGTGTATACTCCCCACTCTCTGCTTCTGTCTTTATTCCCCTTATTCCACCGCTTGGGCCACATCCCTTGCTCTCCTCCTGTACAGTACTGTGTACATTGCCGGTATCTCAGACTGATTCCCTGAATCACCGGATCCTGCTGGAATGGTGAATGCGGGGAGGCCATCGTGGAGTGTGCCATTTAGCGAGCGGACCCCTAAGTGTACACACAGGTCAATGTTAGCATGAAGTCATCTTTCTCTGGCCCCTGAGCAGACCTGGGCCCTCGCGCCCAGCATTGGATTGGTTTTCCTCTGGTCTTGCGCCTGTTAACGCACTCCCCTCGCTGTCACCCCGCGATCGTCTCCAGCGCGCTAACGATATGGGACAGGAAGCCGCGGCTGTCAGCATCATTGTGTCAGCCTGACATTCCAGCCGCCGCACACCGTATCCTCAGGAAGCCTTCAGGCGCGGGGCGCTTGGCTCTCTTTGCTCAGGAGAAATGGGTCTTCTGCAGGTAACTCAATCCCACGAGGGAGAAGGTGTTGCCGCCAGGTTTCCATTGAAAGTCAGGGAAACTGCAACTTCATATGTAGGGCGGTGATGGGCAGGCCTGTATTTTGGTTCCATCAGCGAGGATGACGTTGGCCAGTGCTTCTCAAATCTGCCTTGAAGACCATCAAGGGGTCTATGTTGTGATCATCTGCCAAAGGGACCAAAACATGGTAATCCATGACACTGTCGCTAGGTTTGTGCTCCCTTCTGTGAAGGACATCTACCTACTTGAGTCTGGGGTAGAGTCTTCTTTGCAGCCTTATTGACCTCACGTCGTTAAATCTTCATCGTGTCTTCCGCTCTCAGCTCGGAGCCTCTCTCTCCGTAGAGTCACGTCCTGGGTCTTCAGACTGGGAACTCGAGGAAGGAGATCTCTCATTTCCTCTTTTCTCAGGGTTTCCCAGACTTTCAAGAACAACTCATAAACATCACGGTGTTTGTAGGATAATCCCCTGTATCTCAGTGCTGGGGGTTTCCAGGCTCGTTCTGCACGTTGGGGATGGAGGTGTTTCTGTGAGCCTCTCAGTACGTTTAGGTCTGGTAAAAGGGTGCAGGCCTTTTTTTTACGAATACTTGGGCTTTGAAGGACAACGTTACAATCACCTGTCTCGGATACGAGCCTTGTTGACCGCCTACCTGGAGCAGAAACTCATCTGATATGGTGTGAAAAGCTAGAAAAAAACAGTTTGTTTTTCTGTTTGTTTTTTTACTATTACAGAGTATTATCTCACTGTGGATCGTTTAAATCCAGGGTGGTCAGCTATCTTGGCCCTCCAGGTGTCTTGGAACTGCCATGATTCTCAACCACTGACCAGGTTGGCTGGACCTCATGGGAAATGTAATTGCAGAACATCTGGAGAGCCAAGGTAGCTGACCTCGGATTCAAATGGACTTAGTAGCCACCATCATGGCGTGTACCCGTCAAATGTGACCCAGTAGACGACTGGGGGGGTAGGTCTCACAGTGACCATAAAGACCAATCAATACCTCAGACCTTGATGAGATGGCTTCTGCTTACCCAGTTCTATCAATGGATGCTGCCATCTTCCTTCTCATTGGGCGGCACATGGAGTGAGGATCATTGTGCGACACTGTTGGACAGGCCTTCAGCTGTGACGTCAGGGTGCTGACTCGATCGGCTGCCAGGAGTGAACGGAGGACCCTCCTGTAGGACGGCTCTTCCACTCACAGTGGTCACTCTCCACAGTGGCCACCGAACGTGAGTGATGGCTATACTTTGCTAGGAATTTATGCAGTAATATGCAGTAAAACACCGAGTCCATAGGACGTCCAACGAGCCCAATGTGTGCTGAATGGGACTGGTGCACTTTAAGCTTATTTTAATTGGTCTTGGTGTAACATTTTTGTGGAGGGGATCTAGGGTGGTGCACCTCAACCCTGGGCGCAGTGAATATTCTCATCCCGGGTCACCTCCACACGTCCTCCGGCAATGCCCGGGCACTTCCAAAGAAAAGGAACGTTCTTATTTCTTCCCATCGAGGATGACTAACTTTAAATGGTAAAAATCTGCAAATTAATCGGCAGATTTGTGCTTTGCCTATTTTATGGTTTTTTGTGGACTATTTATTTATTTTTGCATGTTGTAAATTTCCAAAATTTTCAGAATCGTCCGTCAAAGTAAAATTTTGTGCTTTTTCCATGAAGTGGAGAACCGTTATGTGACAGATCTCCATACCTCGACGGGGTCACATCTGTCAATGCCGCCTCCTTGCAACCCCCCCCCCCCCCCGTGTGTGTTTTCCTTCCCGGGCAGACTCTCGTGCCTTTCTCCAGTCCTCAGACGAAGCTTAAGGACTGGGACACATGGAGAGCCTGCTAGCATTCCCCAGAAATAAGACAACGCTGTATATCTGGAGGTTTTCAGGGTCATAATGGAACTCTTTAAATTGGGGACAAGAACACAAATTTATTTGGTCAAACGTGGGTTATTTACATACACATAACCTGACCCGAGAAACTGTTGAGAGACGTAATTAGTCTAGGACAAATAATGGAATAAACATTTGTAGACCAGGTAGGACAATTACAATTGTTAACAGTAAACAAATTGCAGTCTAAAGACTGCAGATAATGGTGTAGTGTCTGCCTGACAAAGCAGATATTAACACATTCCTGAGACTGGGTATGCTGGAAGGCTAATCCTATCAGCAAATAACAGATACACATGGACCATACAATAGACAATAACATTATTCTTACTAGGGATGCACCAAAACAGAAATTTCCGACAGAAACTGAAAATTTGGGGGGGGGGGTTGTCTGAGCCTGGAGGACGGCCAAGCAGCCTGCGACAGCCGGAGGACGGTCACGCAGCCTGCGACAGCCGGAGGACGGTCACGCAGCCTGCGACAGCCGGAGGACGGTCACCGCTGGAGCTCAGGGCCGAAGTAGGAAGCTGTAGGTGAGTATGTTGCCTACACATACTCCCCTACATCGACCCTGAGTCCTCCACCAGTGGCAGTCCTCCTGCATTCGGTGCCCGCTCTCTGTGTTGGTCGCCGGTATGCCGTTGCCAAAGCCTTTGACCCAGGGTCAAAGGCTTCTGTGATGTCATACCGGCGACCAACGGAGAGAGGACACTGGATGCAGGAGGACTACCACCGGTGGAGGACCGATGTAGGGGAGTATGTGTAGGCGACATACTCACCTACATCCTCCTACTTCGGCCCTGAGCTCCAGCTGTGACAGTCCTCCGGCTGTCGCAGGCTGCTCGGCTGGCCTCCAGGCTCAGGCGAGCCCCCGGCTTGGCCAGGCCTCCAAAGGGAAATTTCCAGATGATTTTTTTCGGCTGAATTTCCATTTCGGCTGAAACCGAAAACACCATATTCGGCCGATAATTTTCGGTGGCTGAAATTTCATTGCATCCTTTCTTACATAACACAGATTACACAAACACTCTGCACCCTCCGTGCGACGCACGTCACACCTTATCTAAATAATAAGAATTTGAGGTTACGCTACTTTAGCAAGTTAATTTTTTTAATATTTAAGGACAACTCAAGTGTTTTTTTTGGGGGGTGTTGTTTTTTTGTGTTGTTTTTTTTTTGGTATTTTCCGTTGGTCTGCCGACCAGCTGTCCCTACATACACCGTTGGGCCAGTGGCATGGGGTGAGGCGCCTGAGTGGACAGATTGATGAAGTCCGCCACCTCAAAAAAAGTGAAATTCGGCGTTTTTGTGTCAGCGCTGCGGCAAGAATGCGAACAAACCGTAAACGTTAAATAGGTCAATTACTGTTTTTACAGCTTGGGTAATTGACCTATTTAACACTCCTCCCGTCGGAGAGACTAACGAGCACGTGGGAAAATCCTATGGAATTACGGAAAATACGGTGAAGGCGCTGCAGGTTGTTTACTTAGAAAATTAGCGAAATGCAAACTTTTCATGATTTGTTCCTCCTGCGCTTCGTTCTCGTGAGGATTCGCCAGAGGACCTTTAGGGCAAATTTTCTTTTGAAAGAGAAAAAAAAAAACACCTATGCAAATCGCTTGTTTTAACAATTCTAAAAATCTGCGTTTTCTGAAGCTGAAATTTCTAGAGATTCAAGATAAAAACGCTGATCGTTAACCCTTTTCAATGATCTTCCGTATGTTGGGGATTTGAAATGTCCTAGGTAGTAAACCCACGGGTTTGTTAGTTTTTTATTTTCTTGACTTTGGCCTCAGAGAGCTGGACTTGCACGCGGTTGCATCGTTTGCAGAGATCTGAGTTTGGTTACATTTTGGCTCGTCCGTCTGTAGATGTGCCGAGGTTGGTGTTGTGTTGCTTGTAAACTCATACTACAGAAACGCTATTCAGAGGCAGAACAAAGGGAGACGGTGGACATCCGTGTCATGTGCCGTATTGTGAGCGTCCAGGGTAGCTTTACTGTCGTGGAACTAGGCTAGTGCTTGACAAATTCATGCCAAACATAGGAGCCGACTACATGGTTTTTTGAGAGCCAGGTTGCGTTTGATACATTTATGGAGGGATTATCCAGAACATTAGGAGGCAGCAGAGAGGTAAGGTCCTAGGACCTGGGTTTTCAAGACCCTTGGGAGTAGGGATAGACCGATTATCGGTTTTACCGATATTCATAAAATTACTGATATCGGTATCGGCATTTTTTTTGCCGATAGCTGGACAAGTTGGCTCACTGCAGCTGCAACACGCAAGATCCCACAGGATTATGTGAATCCGGGGCTTCTCCCACATCAGGCTGTAAGCCCTCACTGTAGGACGTCCCATGCTCACTGACCGTATTGCGCATGAGCGTGATGACAACAGAAATGGGGCTTCCATTCACTGTAGGACGTCCCCTGCTCACTGACCGTATTGCGCATGAGCGTGATGACAACAGAAATGGGGCTTCCATCCCATCTGGCAGGGAATTCCCTATACAGGAGATGCAGGGGTCTATTTGTCCCCTGTATTTCTAGTACCTATTTCCTACAGCAGGGGTCGGCAACCTGGGCCCTCCAGATGCTTTCGAACTGCATTTTCCATGAGACTCCAGGAACCTAATGAGTAGCTGAGCATCATGGTAGATGTAGTTCCCAAACGTGGGACAATATTACAAAGACAATGCTAACTTAACCAGAGCTGTGGTAAACTTAACTCCATAGACTATAATGGCTCTGGTAAGTTTACAACAGCTCTGGTTAAGTTAGCACCAGTTTTGTAATATATTCTAAACCTTGGAGGGCCAAGGTTGCTGAACCCCTTACATACAGGGTCATATGAGGGATCATTGCAAAATCCAAAGACACATCTTATTGTTTGTAAAAAATAAAAGCTTAAATTTTAAATATTTTTATTATTATTAAATTGAATAAATGAAGTGGACGTGGTGCAATGTTTAATGTTATTAAACTGATTGAGTTTATGGCATAATGTCAGATTTGTGCTGTTTATTTCTCAACTTTAAAATTTACAGAATATCTGCACCAAATATCGGCTATCGGCCAAGAAAAGCTGCTGATAATCGGTATCAGCCCTGAATATGATATCGGTCTATCCCTACTTGGGAGGCGGCTACTCCTCCAGCATTTTTTCTCTATTGCACATCTGCCTTGTGTTCAAACCACCCGAATCTTTCACTGATGGAGAATACGGTTGCCCTCCTTTCCCTGACTCGTAAGGTTTAGCTTTCGTCAAGCTCACATTTTCCCACCCTGGGTTTGGATTTCGAATATGTTGTTGATTATTCGAGCACTTCATATCTCCCCTCGGATATCGTGATTGTCAAAATAACATTGGGTCAACTATGGCTTGGCAATTTTTCACAATGGAGTTTGGTTGATCTCGATTTATGAAAATCAAGGAATCCTGGATTTTTATTTATTTTTTTGGTTATGCTTTGCCGATTACCAGACTGATGCCCAAGAGATTCGGCAGACTTCTGCCAACTCTCTACGCTGCCAACGGATGGACGCTCCATCAACTAAAAAATAAGGGATAGTCAGACACACCAAAAATTGGTAGGAAGAATGAGGATCTATATTTAGGCAACGTTTTGGTTGAATTTGTGCAACCTTTATCAAGCCTGATATTTTCAATGTACCTCTTGCCTTTATGGCTCCGACATCTAAAAACTAGATTCCTCGACTTTCGTAAAACTAAATCAAGGCTGACCTAAACTTGATTTAATCGAGGAAATCACCCAGCTTTAATGTCAGCTAATGAGCTCGTTGCGTCTCCGCTTGGTGTCAGTCCACGCGTCGGTAAGAGCAGTCAACACTGTCATAATGGTTTCTTTTTCATTTGGCGTAAAATCTCCATGTTCTGAACATTTGAGGTTTTCTTCATACTCGAGGAGGACCATCATGTTGACGGTTAATATACCAATCAACAGCAGTAGGTGATGTGGGTGAGGCTGAACCCGATGGACGCATGTCTTTTTTCAGCCTATGAAACATTGTTGGAAAGCCATTGTTGAAGCAGCCAGTATTCTCAGATCAAGCTTGGTGGTTGTATCTCGAAACAAACACTGCCATCTCTGGCTGGGACCTTCATGGTAGGACATTTGACCATGAAAAGTCTTAACACCTAAAGCTGCCCAATTGTCGATTTTAAATTTTCATGAAGTGTCGGCTCGTTGTAAGGCCTGTGGTTTACCTCCATGGTGCCCATCTTCAATTAGAGCTTGAACGTTGATATCAGCCTCATTGGAATATACCTCATGGTCTGCCAGACAGACTGGGTCACCAAGCAAAAAGCCATGGAAGACTATGTCCCCTTGTCATGAAGCGCCTTCATGGACACCAGTGTGCGCCTTCTAACACTGATGTACTAATACCTTCCTAGTGTCCCAAGTCCTCCTGCTCATCGCAGGGTGAGATGAACCAAAGCCTCGTTTACCACGGAGCAGCAGTCTACGGACTTCTGGAGGCCACGGAAGAAACAGAATTAACGGCTTGAAAGCAGAAACCGAGGACCTTTATCGAGGACCTAACTTTTTATATCTTTGCTGTAGATTTTTTCCCCAACATATTTTTTTCGTGCTTGAAATTGATGACGCCCGTATCGTCATGAACGGGTTTGAGGCCTATACTGCCCTTAAATTCCCCCCTTACTCCTTTTTGTATTTTAAGTAGTGACCCCCCCTCCCTCCCCCCAGTCCTAACATCATGTCGGTGAACTGGCACAGGGCGTCTTGGTTTAAATTAGACGTCCTGGGTTCATCCTCTCGGTGCAGGCGGCCTGGTACTGCCGTGATTATCTTTCGGGGAAAGGCCCTGGGGTGACATTCTGGCGGATCGACTCGGGATGCGTCCTAGAACAAGACTCATTAAAGCTACGGAGAAATTAGATCATTTATTGACACGATTAGCGCTTGTGAGATTCCTTCGTCTGCGATTAAACGTGGTTATGTTTCTCTCTCTCTCTTCCTGTCTGCTGACACGACCAAATCGCGGCCAGGCGGCCCGCGTGAAACCACGCCGTGCTAATGTTTGCGTTTTGGAAAAATCTCTGTCGCTCGTCTGTTGCGAAGCACAGAATAGTAACGGAGGGGAGGGCGGCGGCGTTTCGGACGCGCGATGGCGCTGTATAAACTGCGTTGGTGTTAATCTGGGCATTGGCTTTAGTGAGGTTCGTGTCTGTGCTTTGGTGCCTTCAAAAAAGAAAAGGAAAAACCTTTTTTTAGTAAATTATTGTGTCGTTTTCCTTTTTATTGTACGCAACTTTATCGCTCATTTAATTGACACCTTAAACAATTCATGATGTGGGAAGGTCCCCAGTAATGATCCATATTAATGCCTTGCACATTTTTACGTTACATGTCTGCGCCAAACATTACCCGTATACACCTGTGCCGGCATCTGGCTACATCGTAGCACCTGGACTTCCTGCCTATGAAGACCCCTCGCCATGGGTGGCACAGCGTCCCCAGGGCAGCCATGCCAAGGACTGAGCTATTGAGTTTTACTGGACGTCTATAGCCCCAGGGAGATTTGAGAGTTTTAACGTATACAAACCTCCTTTTCATATCTGCAGACGTCTGGATCCTTCTCCACGTGCTTCTGATCGAACGTGACCTTTGGCTCAATAAATGGGACACGCCTTAGACCAAGACTGTTTATCAAGGGATCGGTCGTCTCCTTTCCCACACCCACCCGGGGGAGCGGAAAAGGGTTAAACCTCCTCCGTGCTGTTACACGCCAACATCGATCACGTCTAATCCCAAACGGCTTCGTTTCTCCTTTCACCAAAGTAAAAGCTTCTGCTGAGGTTGAGGGACGCTGCTCTGCTCCTTGCGTTACCGCGGCTGCTTTTTAAGGTTCTACCAGAACCGCTACCGGTTGTACTGTCACCACCCCAGGTTACTGTACAAGGGTCCATCTTTCTCTGCACCTGGTTATCCTGTGATCCCCTATTAAAAGCTGTCCTTTTATATGGGCTTTAGGCTGAAGCAGGTGTCGTTTTGACCCAACAAGGTCTCGCGTTGACCCTCACATGTCCTCTCATTAGTCTCACGACACGGGCCAGAAATGAGAGACCTGTGGGATTCCTGAATAGACTGACATCGCTCCAATACAATCCCAGTGGTGTTGTCTTCTAGGCACGTTATCCTCCTGATACTCTTCGCTAAAGGTGTCTTCAAAGGGCGGACCTTGCGAATTGTGTGTCATTTACCTTGTCCCGTTCTTGTTGATCGTGCTGTTTTCTGCGTCGCTCTGTCAAACCTCTTTCACGTTGGGACTAGAAGACCTCGGGGTCATATTCGGGCCAAATGGATTGTGTCCAGAGTCCCTGGCTCCGTTTCGCGTGAGGTTGGAGGGTGAGCGGCCAAGGCTTTGCTCTGGAATTCCTCCTTTGTTTAGAGCTGAACCCTTCATCCAAACAATGAGCACAAAGCACGTCGCTGCCTACACACGGAGCCCACCCGGAAAACATTGGTGGTGGGGAGGAGGGCGAGGAGAGAGACATGGGTGTGCAGGTCTTTCAGTGCATTTTATTCTTTCTTCCTTTTAGTAGATTTCATTAATTCTAAGAAGCCGTGCCGAATTCTAAATGTTTCAATTCCTCGCTCCCCGGCATTCAAAGGGTCACGTGGGATCAAGAGGAGCTCGGAACAAAAGGGGAAGATGGGCCCAAATATACACTGCCTTGCCAAAATAAACTCACACGCTGTACTATTTGGTTGTGTTGGCCTTTGCTGTGATTGCGGCACGCTTTCGCCGCGGCATCGTGTCGATAAGCTCATGCAATGTCACAGCATTTATTTCCGTCCAGAGTGGCATTAATTTGTGGCCAAGATCTTGTATTAATGATGGGAGAGTCGCAGCGCTGCGTAAAGTCTTCTCCAGCACATTATCCCAAAGGTTGCCTCGGGACCATTGTCCTGGGCTTTGAAGCTCCAGCCTCCCAGATGTTTCTAGGGCTGAAACAACTAATCGATTAATCGATAATGAAAATATTTGTCAGCTATTCTCATTATCGATTCAATCGTTTTGTGTACAGCACACGCTGTTTAGAGTCAGACTGAGTTAAAGGTTATAACATCAGGCTCTGCTTCGTAGCTGATTGGAGAAGACGTGCCGACTGCTTTACGCGGTATGATTTAGTTCTAAGCTTATGTCAGATATAACCAGTTTGTTTTTATTCTTTTTACAACTGTAGCAACGCTATAGCACAGCCCCAGGGATACTGCCTCTGCGTATGGGTGCTGTACTGCTGGTGTTTTATACTTACTTGAAGCTGGAGTCCTGTGTCACCATCCCAACCTGCCTGCCACCCACTCTTTGGTCTGGAGCTGCCATTCTCCCCCTTTAGTCTGATCCCTTCCCACAAACTCCCTCTCACTCCCTTCCACCTCCGCACCCTCCTCCCGCTCAGTTTGTTCATGAAATTATTGTAAAGGGATACTCTACGCACCTTGACCACTTTAGCTTGATAACGGGAACAGGCTGCATGGAGTGCTCCCCTTCTCATCCTGCTGTCGTGCTGACATGTCTGAGCTCTTGTAGCAGCACTTGTTTGGGGAGAAAGCAGACATGGGTTTAAGTTGCACACGCACCATCAATCCATCACTGTGACCAGGTGCTCGTGTGCGGTAAGTGTGCAATTTGTGTATGTACATACGAAAGTTATGTACACTACGCAAATTGCTTTTGAAAAAAACGGTGTGGAGGCAGGGATTGAATTATTTGTTACATAATGTTACTTTTAAGCAAAAAAAATATGTATTCGATGAATCGCATAATGGATAGTTGCAGCCCTACAACTCCCATGATCCTCTGGCTATCGATCTGCAATCAAACTCTGGGAATTGTAGGTGTCAACATCTGGGGGGGCCGGAGTTTGAGACCCCCGCCTGTGCTGCACATTTCTCTTACACCATTTCATTTAGGTACAGTGGATATTGTTTACAAGCTTGGTGTTATCGCTGCTTACTATTACTGAGGGGGGGGGGGTAATGTTACTGTAACCTCTGGATTTGCAGTGGTACTTGTAGTATTTATTATGATCCTTTATGTAGCGCCACACGTTCTGCAGCGCTGTACAAGATCACTTTACCACACATTAGAATACCACACATGGATGATACGGCCTGATTCAGGGGGTCCCTGTTCCCAAAAAGTGTTTTGTGAGGTCGGCGCATCCATATCGTTAGGTGTTTTGCCCAAGGACACTCGCTGGTGGCGTCTTCTGAGTGGGATCGAGTCGTCTTTTCATGATTGTAGAGCAGCGACCTGGTGGTTAGGTTGTACCCGCTTCTCGTAAAGTCGAGACTTGCTTCTCCGTTGTATTGGAGGGATGTGCTGTACGGTATTTGACTTGCTTCTCTACGGTCATAGAGCAGAGACGTCACCACTGGACTCCACAGCCGATATTGTGTGGTGGCCCGTATGTACCGTTAGGTGTCTTGCCCAAGGACACTTACTGGAGAGGTGCTCTGGCTGGGATTCCACCCTGGCTCTCCACAGTTATAGAGCAGTGATGTTACCTCTACTCCATCCAGCCGTTGTCTTGTAGTCCTTAAAGGGATATTCTATTGAAAAATATTTTCACCTTAAACATTTGGGCTGGTCCTGCTGACCGCCTCGGCCCAATTACTTAGTTATTTTCTTTTTGGATGATTTTACTCCCCTTTCTCCCCCCCCCCCTCCTTGCCGTGCACTGCTCCTTCTCTCTGGCTCAGGGATGCCCGAACACGGACGTCCCTGAAGCGTTTCTGTTCAATTTGTGATTCTATGCAACTTGTGTAGTGTAGTAACCGCAAACTGCGCACTGCAATGGGTCTCGCACACTTTACAGAAGTTAGGTAGCGCCTGCGCAGAGCGATGGATTGGAGCTGCACGCGCATGCACAGATCTGATCCGTCGCTGCCTCTCTGGGAACGCTCGCTGCAGCGATTGGTCTCAGAGGGCGACGTCGGCCGCTCTCTGTGTGTGACATCACTGGTGACCGGCAGCCGGGAAACTTCAAAAATCCCGGCTGCTGGAAACTCAGGGTAGGATGGAGGAAACTCCTCCGCGTCACCCCTGCCAGATTGGGACAGGAGTGGGGGGAGAAGGGGGGGCAATCCTCACATCCTGACCACTTTATAACTCTAATGTGGTGAGTAACACGTTCCTTAAGGCCTCCTTCCCACTGAGCGACATGAAAATCACGTGATTTTCATATACGCGACATTGAGCGATAATATCGCCCGACGCCAATGTATGTCTCTCAATGCAAGTAACAGCGAAACGCGGAAAAAAGGGTGACGTACCAGCGACGAGCTGCAAGCGACATTGAGCTGTGAGATGTGAACATGCATTGGCGGTATTGTGAATGTTAATGGATCCTCGGATTTTGCGGTGATACTTGTAGTCGTTACATTGCGATACATTCCGCTCACATATTTTCAACCTCTCTAATCCAACATGCCGGTATATGTATGGGGAAAAATTGCTTTGGGGGGTGGGGGGACCAGCCTCCCGTTTACCCATACCTCCTCATCAATTACCCCACAACTACAGCTATGCAGTGATTATAAAAGGCAATAATAACCCTGTCGGGGCAAGTAGACGCCATGGCAGGCAGTTTGATTTGGGCTACCACTTTCAACCACTGCACAAATCCATTCTGTTTTTTTCTTCTCATTTTTACCCATGGTAACTTTGTACAGCGCTCTACAGTGTGATGGCACTCAATAAAAAGAAATAATAATGGGCTGGTGTCTCTGACGCTCGTATTGTGGTGTGGAGGCCACATGGATTGGCATCTTCGGCGTGACTTGTGGGCCACATGAATTGGCATCTGCAGCGTGACGTGTGGGCCTCATGGGTTGGTGCCTGTGCTGCGCTCGTCATAGTGTATGGGTTGGCGTCTGTGCTGCGCTCGTCGTTGTAGCGTATGGTTTGGCGTCTGTGCTGCGCTCGTCGTAGCGTATGGGTTGGCGCCTGTGCTGCACTCGACGTAGCGTTTAGGTTGGCGCCTGTGCTGCACTCGTCGTAGCGTATGGGTTGGCGCCTGTGCTGCGCTCGTCGGAGCATATGGGTTGGCGCCTGTGCTGCGCTCGTCGGAGCGTATGGGTTGGCGCCTGTGCTGTGCTCGTCGGAGCGTATGGGTTGGCGCTCGTCGGAGCGTATGGGTTGGCGCCTGTGCTGCGCTCGTCGGAGCGTATGGGTTGGCGCTCGTCGGAGCGTATGGGTTGGCGCCTGTGCGGCGCTCGTCGGAGCGTATGGGTTGGCGCTCGTCGGAGCGTATGAGTTGGCGCTCGTCGGAGCGTATGGGTTGGCGCTCGTCGGACCGTATGGGTTGGCGCCTGTGCTGCGCTCGTCGGAGCGTATGGGTTGGCGCCTGTGCTGCTGCGTCTGTCGGAGCGGTATGGGTTGGCGCTCGTCGGAGCGTATGGGTTGCGCTCGTCGGAGCGTACGGGTTGGCGCCTGTTCTGCGCTCGTCGGAGCGTATGGGTTGGCGCTCGTCGGAGCGTATGGGTTGGCGCTCGTCGGAGCGTATGGGTTGGCGCTCGTCGGAGCGTACGGGTTGGCGCCTGTTCTGCGCTCGTCGGAGCGTATGGGTTGGCGCCTTGTTTGCGCTCGTCATATTGTATGGTTGGCGCCTGTGCTGTGCTCGTCGGAGCGTATGGGTTGGCGCCTGTGCTGCGCTCGTCGGAGCGTATGGGTTGGCGCTCGTCGGAGCGTATGGGTTGGCGCCTGTTCTGCGCTCGTCGGAGCGTATGGGTTGGCGCCTTGTTTGCGCTCGTCATATTGTATGGGTTGGCGCCTGTGCTGAGCTCGTCATATTGTATGGTTGGCGCCTGTGCTGCGCTTGTCGTATTGTATGGGTTGGCGCCTGTGCTGCGCTCGTCGTATTGTATGGGTTGGCGCCTGTTCTGCGCTCGGCGTAGCGTATGGGTTGGCGCCTGTTCTGCGCTCGGCGTAGCGTATGGGTTGGCGCCTGTTCTGCGCTCGTCATATTGTATGGGTTGGCGCCTGTGCTGCGCTCGTCGTATTGTATGGGTTGGCGCCTGTGCTGCGCTCGTCGTATTGTATGGGTTGGCGCCTGTGCTGCGCTCGTCGTATTGTATGGGTTGGCGCCTGTGCTGCGCTCGGCGTAGCGTATGGGTTGGCGTCTGTGCTGTGCGTGTCTTGGCGTGTGCGTGGTGTCTGTGCTGCGTGTAGCATGTAGTCCTCACGGGTTTTCGCTGTGCCATGATGGCAGGGGAGTTCTGTGCCACTGAGGGATTTATGCAGACGGGTATCTATGTGCAGCTAGACGTGTCCAAGCAGAAACATATCTGTTTTATACCCTGGGCTACAGATCCAGTGAATGCTGGTCTGCAAGGGGTTAAACAGTGAGAGCCGCCGCACAGGGAGGGCGCGTGCTGCAGTGCAGTGTGGGAGGCCTGCCAACAGCAAAGCCTTACAGCACGCTCCCTGCGTGGGGTCTCCTGCGGCAAGCGGGATGTGTGCCCGGGCAACTGGCGGAAGAATGGCCCAAACCCCAGTGTTTAACGCCTTGGTGTCTGCACTGATTTGTCTGCGTGCTACAGATCGTGTGTTTATATATCTGCACTGAGGAGCATGTGGGCGCAATACAAACACACTAATAGCAATATATTGTTTTGTGTTCACCGTGTGTGTGTGCATATATCTGCTTCTTACCCTCACTTTGTGTGTATATATAATGTGGGTATCTGAGTCTCTTCCCCTCTGTCATTGTGACGGTATATATATATATTTATTTTTTTTTGAGAAAGGATTTTACCACCCATGTCCTGGGTGGCGAGTATATACCGTGTATATATAGGTGTCCAGTATAGGTGTCTTTCCCAAGGACACTTACTGGAGAGGTGCTCTTACCGGGATCGAACCTGTGTCTCCACAGTTAATATGTTGTATATATCTGTTCCTCTCTGTCATTGTGTGTGTATCTGTGTATATGTGCCTTTTTCCCCTCTGTCTTTATGCCAGTATATGTTTATTCATGTCTGTGTATCTGTGCCTCTGGTTCTCCTCTGTCAGTGTGTGTGTGTGTGTTTGTCGCTGCGTTCCCGTCCTGTTTTCTCTGGTTCTCCTCTGTCAGTGTGTGTGTTTGTCGCTGCGTTCCTGTCCTGTTTTCTCTGGTTCTCCTCTGTCAGTGTGTGTGTGTGTGTGTGTGTGTTTGTCGCTGCGTTCCCGTCCTGTTTTCTCTGGTTCTCCTCTGTCAGTGTGTGTGTGTGTGTGCTGTTTGTCGCTGCGTTCCCCTCCTGTTTTCTCTGGTTCTCCTCTGTCAGTGTCTGTGTGTTTTTTGTCGATGTGTTCCCGTCCTGTTTTCTCTGGTTCTCCTCTGTTTGTCGCTGCGTTCCCGTCCTGTTTTCTCTGGTTCTCCTCTGTCAGTGTGTGTGTGTGTGTGTGTTTGTCGCTGCGTTCCCGTCCTGTTTTCTCTGGTTCTCCTCTGTCAGTGTGTGTGTGTGTGTGCTGTTTGTCGCTGCGTTCCCCTCCTGTTTTCTCTGGTTCTCCTCTGTCAGTGTCTGTGTGTTTTTTGTCGATGTGTTCCCGTCCTGTTTTCTCTGGTTCTCCTCTGTTTGTCGCTGCGTTCCCGTCCTGTTTTCTCTGGTTCTCCTCTGTCAGTGTGTGTGTGTGCTTGTCGCTGCGTTCCCCTCTGGTTCTCCTCTGTCAGTGTGTGTGCTGTTTGTCGCTGCATTCCGTCCTGTTTCCTCTGGTTCTCCTCTGTCAGTGTCTGTGTGTTTTTTGTCGATGTGTTCCCGTCCTGTTTTCTCTGGTTCTCCTCTGTTTGTCGCTGCGTTCCCGTCCTGTTTTCTCTGGTTCTCCTCTGTCAGTGTGTGTGTTTGTCGCTGCGTTCCTGTCCTGTTTTCTCTGGTTCTCCTCTGTCAGTGTGTGTGTGTGTTTGTCGCTGCGTTCCCGTCCTGTTTTCTCTGGTTCTCCTCTGTCAGTGTGTGTGTGTGTGCTGTTTGTCGCTGCGTTCCCCTCCTGTTTTCTCTGGTTCTCCTCTGTCAGTGTCTGTGTGTTTTTTGTCGATGTGTTCCCGTCCTGTTTTCTCTGGTTCTCCTCTGTTTGTCGATGTGTTCCCGTCCTGTTTTCTCTGGTTCTCCTCTGTTTGTCGCTGCGTTCCCGTCCTGTTTTCTCTGGTTCTCCTCTGTTTGTCGATGTGTTCCCGTCCTGTTTTCTCTGGTTCTCCTCTGTTTGTCGCTGCGTTCCCGTCCTGTTTTCTCTGGTTCTCCTCTGTTTGTCGATGTGTTCCCGTCCTGTTTTCTCTGGTTCTCCTCTGTTTGTCGCTGCGTTCCCGTCCTGTTTTCTCTGGTTCTCCTCTGTCAGTGTGTGTGTGTGCTTGTCGCTGCGTTCCCCTCTGGTTCTCCTCTGTCAGTGTGTGTGCTGTTTGTCGCTGCGTTCCCGTCCGATTTCCTCTGGTTCTCCTCTGTCAGTGTGTGTGTGTTTTTTGTCGCTGCGTTCCCGTCCTGTTTTCTCTGGTTCTCCTCTGTCAGTGTGTGTGTGTGCTTGTCGCTGCGTTCCCATCCTGTTTTCTCTGATTCTCTTCTGTCAGTGTTTGTTGTTTGTCGCTGCGTTCCCCTCCTGTTTCCTCTGGTTCTCCTCTGCCAGTGTGTGTGTGCTGTTTGTCGCTGCATTCCCGTCCTGTTTCCTCTGGCTCTCCTCTGTCAGTGTGTGTGTGTGCTGTTTGTCGCTGCGTTCCCGTCCTGTTTCCTCTGGTTCTCCTCTGTCTGTGTGTGTGTGTTTTTGTCGGTGTTCCCGTCCTGTTTTCTCTAATTCTGTCAGTGTGTGTGTGCGGTTTGTCGCTGCGTTCCTGTCCTGTTTTCTCTGATTCTCCTCTGTCAGTGTGTGTGTGCTGTTTGTCGCTGTGTTCCCGTCCTGTTTTCTCTGGTTCTCCTCTGTCAGTGTGTGTGCTGTTTGTCTAGCGTTTCCGTCCTGTTGTCTCTAGTTCTCTGGTTCTCCTCTGTCAGTATGTGTGCTGTTTGTCTAGCGTTTCCGTCCTGTCGTCTCTGGTTCTCCTCTGTCAGTATGTGTGTGTGTGTGTGTGCTGTTTGTCACTGCGCTCCCGTCCTGTTTCCTCTGGTTCTCCTGGCGTTCGGCTGCTGGAGGAGCCGTGTAATTGCGTGGAATCGGTGCATAGTAACGGCTCGGCCTGGCAGCGGCTATATATAGGGATAATTGTACCTACCTGCAGCGCGTGGGCGACTCTAACGTCACGGCCAATATTCCCTCTGACTGACGAAGCCCCCCCAAGCCTGCACAGCGTGTATGTCTGAGTGTCAGCTCTTTTCCCCATGTGCCTGTTAGTGAGAGGCCCCCCTGGTCACGGTGCGTCGCGGCTTTCCTCCCGCTGCGTTTCCCTGATTTATGCACTGTGTAATGTCTGCCGTCCTCTCTCCCGCAGGATCCTGCTGGGATCTTCGAGCTGGTGGAAGTGGTTGGAAATGGGACGTACGGGCAAGTGTACAAGGTAAGGGCCCCCCATTCCTTCCCGAAATCTGTCCTGAACACCCCAAAATCAGCCTTCATTGACTGTGCGCCAAAAACCCTCTCTTCCAGTGCTCCCCAGAACACAAGCACCCTGTACCCACATCACAAACTTGGCACACTCTTCTCTGTACAGCCGAAACCCCTGTACCCACATCACAAGCGTGGCACACTCCTGTACCCACATCACAAGCGTGGCACAGCCCTCTCTGTACAGCCGAAACCCCTGTACCCCATCACAGGCATGGCACACCCCTCTCTGTACAGCTTAAACCCCTGTACCCCATCACAGACAGGGTAAAGCCCTCTGTTCCCATCCAATGAATGTCGTTGGGTAGATTGTGCCAGCTTGCCAAGCACGAGGCTGCCAGTCGCTACCCAGAGCGCCAGAGAAAGCTGAGATACAGGAAAGTGCACAATAAGCAAAGCACACAATGCATGCAGCCGATTGGGGGTGTGAGGTGGGGGGGTTGGAAAAATGTCCATAGCAACAGCAAACAATCTGCGAGTACAGCAGCCGCGTCGCTGTGCAACGTCTCTGTGCCTGCTCCGTGCCCGCTCCGTCTCCCAGACTGGGGACTAAATCAGATCTGAAATCCCTCATTAATGGCGGTGTCTCCTCATACCCCCCACCCCACCCCAATAATACATGGAATAACACCTTTTAAAGCAGTTTCCAGAAAGATGAGCCGACCGCTCTCACACGGGGAGCACATCCCAGTGGTATCTGCACCCAACCCAATGAACATATACCACACCATGATTTTTGCAGCTGATGCCCACATGGGCCTGGTGCATTGTGTGATCATGCCAGTAGCCACTGGCGCAGGAGGCGTTTACCCCTCTCGTTCCCACCATTCTCTTGGCATCGAGTGGTCCTTACCCTCTAATGTAGGGGTCAACAACCTTGAGTCTCATGGGAAATTTTGCTCCAAAACCTCCGGAGAACCAAGGATGCCGACCCCCTGCTCTGATATCTGGTAATAAGCAACAAGACTCGATTTAAATCACTGATCAGCCAGACTCGATTTAAATCACTGATCAGCCAGACTCGATTTAAATCACTGATCAGCCAGACTCGATTTAAATCACTGATCAGCCAGACTCGATTTAAATCACTGATCAGCCAGACTCGATTTAAATCACTGATCAGCCAGACTCGATTTAAATCACTGATCAGCCAAACTCGATTTAAATCACTGATCAGCCAGATTCGATTTAAATCACTGATCAGTGAGATTCGATTTAAATCACTGATCAGTGAGATTCGATTTAAATCACTGATCAGCGAGACTCGATTTAAATCACTGATCAGCCAAACTCGATTTAAATCACTGATCAGCCAAACTCGATTTAAATCACTGATCAGCCAGACTCGATTTAAATCAACTGATCAGCCAAACTCGATTTAAATCACTGATCAGCCAGATTCGATTTAAATCACTGATCAGTGAGATTCGATTTAAATCACTGATCAGTGAGATTCGATTTAAATCACTGATCAGCGAGACTCGATTTAAATCACTGATCAGCCAGACTCGATTTAAATCACTGATCAGCCAAACTCGATTTAAATCACTGATCAGCCAGACTCGATTTTAATCACTGATCAGTGAGACTCGATTTAAATCACTGATCAGCCAGACTCGATTTAAATCACTGATCAGCCAGACTCGATTTAAATCACTGATCAGCCAGACTCGATTTAAATTCACTGATCAGCCAAACTCGATTTAAATCACTGATCAGCCAGACTCGATTTAAATCACTGATCAGCCAGACTCGATTTAAATCACTGATCAGCCAGACTCGATTTTAATCACTGATCAGCCAGACTCGATTTTAATCACTGATCAGCCAGACTCGATTTAAATCACTGATCAGCCAGACTCGATTTAAATCACTGATCAGCCAGACTCGATTTAAATCACTGATCAGCCAGATTCGATTTAAATCACTGATCAGCCAGATTCGATTAAATCACTGATCAGCCAGATTCGATTTAAATCACTGATCAGTGAGACTCGATTTAAATCACTGATCAGGCCAGACTCGATTTAAATCACTGATCAGCCAGACTCGATTTAAATCACTGATCAGCCAGACTCGATTTAAATCACTGATCAGCCAGATTCGATTTAAATCACTGATCAGCCAGACTCGATTTAAATCACTGATCAGCCAGATTCGATTTAAATCACTGATCAGCCAGATTCGATTTAAATCACTGATCAGCCAGATTCGATTTAAATCACTGATCAGTGAGACTCGATTTAAATCACTGATCAGCCAGACTCGATTTAAATCACTGATCAGCCAGATTCGATTTAAATCACTGATCAGTGAGACTCGATTTAAATCAACTGATCAGCCAGACTCGATTTAAATCACTGATCAGCCAGACTCGATTTAAATCACTGATCAGCCAGACTCGATTTTAAATCACTGATCAGCCAGACTCGATTTTAATCACTGATCAGCCAGACTCGATTTAAATCACTGATCAGCCAGACTCGATTTAAATCACTGATCAGCCAGACTCGATTTAAATCACTGATCAGCCAGACTCGATTTAAATCACTGATCAGCCAGACTCGATTTAAATCACTGATCAGCCAGACTCGATTTAAATCACTGATCAGCCAGACTCGATTTAAATCACTGATCAGCCAGACTCGATTTAAATCACTGATCAGCCAGACTCGATTTAAATCACTGATCAGCCAGACTCGATTTAAATCACTGATCAGCCAGACTCGATTTAAATCACTGATCAGCCAGACTCGATTTAAATCACTGATCAGCCAGACTCGATTTTAATCACTGATCAGCCAGACTCGATTTAAATCACTGATCAGCCAGACTCGATTTAAATCACTGATCAGCCAGAACTCGATTTAAATCACTGATCAGCCAGACTCGATTTAAGTCACTGATCAGCCAGATTCGATTTAAATCACTGATCAGCCAGATTCGATTTAAATCACTGATCAGCCAGATTCGATTTAAATCACTGATCAGCCAGATTCGATTTAAATCACTGATCAGTGAGACTCGATTTAAATCACTGATCAGCCAGACTCGATTTAAATCACTGATCAGCCAGACTCGATTTAAATCACTGATCAGCCAGACTCGATTTAAATCACTGATCAGCCAGACTCGATTTAAATCACTGATCAGCCAGATTCGATTTAAATCACTGATCAGCCAGACTCGATTTAAATCACTGATCAGCCAGATTCGATTTAAATCACTGATCAGCCAGATTCGATTTAAATCAACTGATCAGCCAGATTCGATTTAAATCACTGATCAGTGAGACTCGATTTAAATCACTGATCAGCCAGACTCGATTTAAATCACTGATCAGCCAGATTCGATTTAAATCACTGATCAGTGAGACTCGATTTAAATCACTGATCAGCCAGACTCGATTTAAATCACTGATCAGCCAGACTCGATTTAAATCACTGATCAGCCAGACTCGATTTAAATCACTGATCAGCCAGACTCGATTTAAATCACTGATCAGCCAGACTCGATTTAAATCACTGATCAGCCAGACTCGATTTAAATCACTGATCAGCCAGACTCGATTTAAATCACTGATCAGCCAGACTCGATTTTAAATCACTGATCAGCCAGACTCGATTTAAATCACTGATCAGCCAGACTCGATTTAAATCACTGATCAGCCAGACTCGATTTTAAATCACTGATCAGCCAGACTCGATTTAAATCACTGATCAGCCAGACTCGATTTAAATCACTGATCAGCCAGACTCGATTTAAATCACTGATCAGCCAGACTCGATTTAAATCACTGATCAGCCAGATTCGATTTAAATCACTGATCAGCCAGACTCGATTTAAATCACTGATCAGCCAGACTCGATTTAAATCACTGATCAGCCAGACTCGATTTAAATCACTGATCAGCCAGACTCGATTTAAATCACTGATCAGCCAGACTCGATTTAAATCACTGATCAGTGAGACTCGATTTAAATCACTGATCAGCCAGACTCACTTTAAATCCCTGATCGGCCAGACTCGCTTTAAATCCCTGATCGGCCAGACTCGCTTTAAATCCCTGATCGGCCAGACTCGCTTTAAATCCCTGATCGGCCAGACTCGATTTAAATCACTGATCGGCCAGACTCGCTTTAAATCCCTGATCAGCCAGACTCGATTTAAATCACTGATCGGCCAGACTCGCTTTAGAATCCCTGATCGGCCAGATTCGATTTAAATCACTGATCAGCCAGACTCGATTTAAATCACGAATCGGCGAGACTCGCTTTAAATCCCTGATCGGCCAGACTCGATTTAAATATGCCCCGTGCGTCCATGGGGTGATTATGTCTTTATTTTTCTTCAGGGTCGTCATGTCAAGACGGGGCAGCTGGCCGCCATCAAGGTCATGGACGTGACGGAGGTGAGTTACTGCCAAGGCGCAGCATTATCACACGGCCAGAGCCCGGCGCTCTGCAGCTACATCAGGAGGGCTCTAGGAGATGAGCGATAGGTCCCACATCCTCCATCCATACAATGTATTAGGAGGAATGGGATCCACCTTATACAGAGTGTACCGTGATCTCCTGCTTACCTGTACCTCGGCGCCGGGTTTCTGGAAGAGCCCACCACCCCCGGCACTCTGGGTTATCACAGCCGCTCCCTGACACACCAGGCTGCTATGGTTTCTCCAGGACCATAGACAGTTGTACGGATGTTTCACTGTGCCTTCACGATAACTGTTATGCTACTGACACGTTTCCACTTTGGGATTGAGAAAGAAACCACGGGAAAGGGGCAGCAGCAACAAAAATGACCCGGCTGGGAAAACAACAAAATATACATACACTATATTGCCAAAGGTATTCGCTCACCTGCCTTGACTCGCATATGGATGGGTGAGCGAATACCTTTGGCAATATAGTGTATTTGCAGAAAACAGTTTTTGCGCCTATTCCCTACCAGGGCGGGCTTAACCCTCTAATGGCCATTATAGAAAAGAATAACCTCTGTTTGGCGTGGAGCCACAGGGGTGAGTGCAAACGACAACCTTAAATCTTGTTTTATACATGAAGCGGGCTGGATACTTCTGGTTTACGCAACCGCCCTGTTAGGGAATAGTGCGTGAAGCCGTTATTTCTGCATATATGCTGGCACCGTGTGTTTAATCTATATCTAGGCTTGTGTAATGAGTGTTTCGACATGTTGTACCATTTACATAAACTGTGACTAGATTACTTGTCCATTACAAATAAAAACACATTATAAGACAATTAATAAAACACATTATTAGCACTGCTGCAGTTTTTTTCTTTGTTTGAAGAAATTGCATGTAAAAAGGAAAAATAAAGATCAAATTTTTTTTTATCTGCGTTTTTCCATTTTGTGGATTTTTCCCATGATGCAACATTTACCAAAACCAAAAAGGTTTTACATTACTGCTGCGGTTTATTTAATCTACTGTTTTTAACAGTTAATGAGGTGGAGGAGGGAATGTTTAGATAAGGCAACAGGGGGTGTATTGTGTTCTCCAGTCTACCCGAGATAAGAGCTGGCAGCTAAATGAGATAAAACAGGGAGTTTAAAAGACGTATAATCTACTCCTGGCGATGTCCTTTGAATACATCCCACACAATACAATGATGTGAGTCGGTGACTGAACCATTCACTCCATTCTATGGCCAAAGCCACACAGTGAGGAGCAAGTGATGGAAAGATACTGTGGGGGAAGGGGCAGGTTAGAACACAAAATATCACACAATGGATGCACCCAGTGACACATAAAGAGGAAATATCACACAATGGATGCACCCAGTGACACAAAGGAAAATATCACACAATGGGTGCGGCCAGTGACACATATAGAGGGAAATATCACACAATGGATGCGCCCAGTGACACATATAGAGGAAAATATCACACAATGGATGCACCCAGTGACACATATAGAGGAAAATATCACACAATGGATGCGCCCGGTGACAGAGGAAAATACCACACAATGGATGCACCCAGCGACACATATAGAGGGAAATATCATGCAATGGATGCGCCCAGTGACACATATCAGGGGTGTGGAAATTAAAAAAAAATTCTACTTGTCCAACGGACTAACTAGTAGTCCAATCAACTTGTCCTGATAATTTCCCAGCTCATGGATATATGCCCCAGCTCATGGATATATGCCCCAGCTCATGGATATATGCCCCAGCTCACACATGGATTTGCCCCCAGCTCATGGATATTGCCCCCCCACTCAGACCCCAGACCAGACATGGGGCGGCTGTTCGAATGTTCTATCGGCATTCAGACAGCCTGCCCCTGGAGCTCTCAGCCGCATACTTACCTTCCCGAGTGGCGCTGACAAAGTCTTCGCGCCTGCGCTCTTTGAAGGACCCCAGCTGCGATCACGTGGGACTCCCACGTGATCGCGGCTGGGTCCTTCAACGTGCGGAAGCGCGGAAACTTTCCCGGCACCGCTCGGGAAGGTAAGTATGCGGCTGAGAGCTCCAGGGGCGGCTGTCTGAATGCCGATAGAGCATTCAAACAGCCGCCCAAGCCCCTTGGATGCCGGCAAGCTGACTCAATGCCGGCTTCCGGTATCGGGGGATGTCCCTGTAATTAGTCTGCAACCCCGGACTGCATCAAAAAAAAACCTACTCGCCCGGCGCCCGGATCTTTATGTCCCGGGCGTCGGGCGATACAATTCCCAAACCCCTGCATATAGAGGAAAATATCACACAATGGATGCGCCCAGTGACACATATAGAGGAAAATATCACACAATGGATGCACCCAGTGACACATAGAGGAAAATACCACACAATGGATGCGCCCAGTGACACATAGAGGAAAATATCACACAATGGATGCACCCAGTGACACATATAGAGGAAAATATCACACGATGGATGCACCCAGTGACACATATAGAGGAAAATATCACACGATGGATGCACCCAGTGATACATATAGAGGAAAATATCACACAATGGATGCACCCAGTGACACATATAGAGGAAAATATCACACAATGGATGCACCCAAGACACATATAGAGGAAAATATTTTCTTAACTAAACATACAAGAGAAAAACAAACACATGTAAGATATCAGCAACCTGAAATAAACACAATAAGGACATTGCATTATATGGTGGTGGTGGCCCTTTAATGTGTATTTAATGTTTGTTTATGTTTTTGTGTTTGTCTCAGGATGAGGAGGAGGAGATAAAGCAGGAGATTAACATGCTGAAGAAATACTCTCACCACAGGAACATCGCCACCTACTATGGAGCGTTTATCAAGAAGAGCCCGCCGGGCAACGATGACCAGCTATGGGTGAGTGTGTCCGATCCGTGGAGGGGCGCCTGGCAGAGATATAGACTGTAACCTCTGCGAACAAAGCCGCGACCATGTTAAAGTTCCCCTTTAAGTCGCGATGCTCCGCCATGCTTGTTTTGTTAAGTTTTTCTTCCTTGTTTAAAAAGCCCACAATGCCTGTTAAAACGTCGGCCTTGTCGCGCGTTGTAAACTGACGCCGGTGTTTGTCCGTGTTGCAGCTGGTCATGGAGTTCTGCGGAGCCGGATCGGTGACGGACCTGGTGAAAAACACAAAGGGAAACGCCTTGAAGGAAGACTGCATCGCCTATATCTGCCGGGAGATCCTGCGGGTAAGTGACGTGCTAATCACAGAGCTCCTGAACGCTATATCCAAAATGTGTCCTTATTTGGGGGGGGGGGGTTGTCCATATTTATTCTGTGGGATTTTCATTTTCTATGTCATTTTGTATAGTGGAAAAATCTAATCTGATCCCAGTTTACATACTGATACGTTACTGGTTTATATATACATATATTGATATATTTGGGATCTAGCGCCACGGAAGGATTAATTTATTTTTTAAAATACATTGCTGTTTTTTTTTTGTTTTGGTCACATATAAAATGTAATAATAAAATATATATATATTTTATCACTTTTTCTCTTTTATATGAGACCGAAACAAAAATAAAAAAATATATATATATAGACAAATGCTTGAAGCTGTCAGGGCCGCACCCGGATGTCACAGCAAAGTGTCCACGTTCCGCAGACTTTAGCAGCTCTCTGTCCTTTGGTTGCGGGTCAGACTGCTCCAGGTTGAAGCACGCAGGCTCATGGGGGGGGGGGGCAGGGGCTCCGGGTTCAGTTTTAATAAGCAGCACAAAGGGATTTTCTGCTGATGTGATATTACAGGGCTTAACCTGAGACCCCGCTCCCATGATGCCACGTTCAGCCCATGAAGTAATTCTAGGAATAGGCCTACCGTACTGTTACTTCTTCCCGAGGGGAGATATATATATATATCAGCTGCAACATTGAAACCAATACCAGGTGCAGTGAATCAGATTGATTATATGTTTACTATGGTGTCTGTCGCGATGTATGATGAATTGTCGCGGGACAGGATGAATTGTCACTGGGCGGGGTGTATTGTTGCGGGGCGGAGGGCACAGCGAAAAGAATTCAAGAAAGGGGCAGGGGGCACAGAGACCAGAAAGAAAGGGGCACAGTGGAAAGAAACAGTCAGAAATTGAGGACAAAAATGTGACCTCTCTGAAGTCAAAAGCTGAGACAAAATTACAGTTAAGATAATTTTACGGATCCTGGTACCTCCTTGGGTACCTCCGTCTGGGTGCCCCTTTCCACTCAACCCAGGAGGTATTCGTACCCCCACAGAGTAGACGACACATAAATTGTGAGAGGAGTCCTTGCAGATTGAACACCAAAACACAGAATGCTTTAATCGGTTACACAATTCAAATGTAAAAAAAAACACGCCTCCTTGTTCCCTTCCTCCCAGAGCCTCCCCCTACCTAAACACATACCCTGATCTCCTAACAAAGGAAACTGATAAAGAGCTCTGGATCAAGCAAGAGCTGGGGGAGGGGGTAGAAGCATGGCAAATGGTAATCGATTGCAAGCTCTTGAGAAGGGTCCTCTCCTATTGTTCTGTGAGTGTAGCTTGCATGCACATGTTATCCTGTCTTATCCATTGCACAGCGCTATGGAACTTGTTAGTGCCTTATAACAACTTGTAACTGTAACATACAGATACACACCTGGACAAAACCACAGCACATCACACAACACTCTACCCTATGTACAGGGCAATGAAATGTAAGGAGAAATAAATGCAAATAAACATTGGGGCGGCCGTTCCGTCACAGGTGATTAATGCGTTTTCCGCTCATCTCCGTATTGATTAAAGCCAGGCTTTTTTCTTCTTCTAAATCTTTTGAAATGGAACTAAGAAGTGTTAGAGCGGTCTGTATTATAGGCTTAAATATACAGTATTTCGGGGGGTGGTGGGGGGGACTGATTGGCCACAGGTATTTCAGTAATGCGACTCTCCTCTTGACTTCTCTCTTGCCGCTGTGGCTCCCGTACAGAAAACAGTGAGGATCCCTGATCTTTGGGATGTGCTGGAACAACCTATTCGATCCATGGAGGCCTCACCTCTCCACGTGCAGGACTTAAAGGATCTGCTGTTAATGTCTTGGTGCCAGATCCCACTGGACACGTTCAGAGGTCTTGTGGAGTCCGTGTCTCAACGTATCAGCACTAGGCAGTAGGGCTGCAACTAAACGTTTATTTATTTCGATTCATCGGATAAAAATTACAATTTATTCCTTGACAGTGGATTCTCTAGACCAGTCGGCCGTTTTCATGACATCTTCCAACCTGCAACCCACGGAGACGGCTTAGGAAGCCATTGCACCTCTATGCCTGGCTGTGACATGACCCATCTCCTCCACCTAGAGAGGGTAGTAGCAGCGACCGGTAGATGAGGTCTGCGAAAGGAGATAAAAAGAGGGCCGACAGGCGGGTCTCGCAAGGACACAGTAGCATCCTCATAGGTGTGAAGGCAGCGCACGGGACATGGGGTAGGCAAGGTGGGAAAGGTGGTGTAGGATACAGACCTGGACAACGTTTTAGCACGTTGGGAAATATCGAATTGGGCCCCATCCGGGCCATAGGACTTGGCGTGGATGTCTAAGACGTTAGGATGTCTGAAACCCTACGGTAGGAAATGAGGCAGAGAAGCATGACTAGCTTTGCCGAGAGCTGTTGGAGAGACAAGAGACCCTTTATCTGGCCAGGAGGAAACAAAGTAAGAAGCTAATGACACATCCCATGTGGACCCATAGTTAGGCTGGGGAGGGCGAGACTCTAATTCCCCGTAGCAATTGATAAACCATTGGGTGTCTACCAGCTGGTGTCCCGTCAAACCCGGTGTGATGGGCTGAGATAGCCGAACGATACAGGTTGAGAGTTCAAAATGCTTTGCCTCCATCGAATTCGTCTGGAATATGATACTCTTCTCCGAGATCGTGTAATAAAATTATAACTTCACGTCATTCTTTAGCAAAATCACTGATGCAAGCGCTTGGACACAATGTCAGCACGAAAGTGGGGTGAGAAGGGTTGGGGGCGCCCCACAGAGCATACTTTAATAATGCCGAGTGTCCCTTTAAAATAATTTCATGAACAAATGGAGTAGGAAGAGGGGACCGCAGATGGGAGGGAGTTAGGGCAAGGGTCCAGACCCGAGTGTGGGAGGCAGTTGGTGGGGAGGAACCGGACCAAAGGAAGGGATGGCAGTTCTGGACAGGAGATAAGGCAGGGGGAGGGTGGGGTGGTGACACAGGACTCCAGCTCCAAGTAAGGATAAAACACCAGTGGTACAGCTCCTCCACCCAGTGGCCGCACCCCAGGGTCTGTGCATAGTTCTGCTACTGTTGTAAAATAAATAAAAACAAGCTGGTTATGTCTGACCTGATCCTAGAAGTAAACAATAAAGTAAAGCAGCGGCACGGCTTCTCCAATCACCTTGGATGTAGCATCTGAGGTTACTGAGGTTTAACTCCGTCAGACTCTATACAGTGTGTGCTGCACACCGAGCGGTTAATCCATCAAACGGTTAATCCATAATCAGAATAGAGCAATTTTCATTATCGATTAGTTGTGGATTAACAGATTAGTTGTTTCAGCCTTACTAGGCAGGTGGTTTTAATGTTGTGGCGATCATCGTGTGTGTATATATATATATATCTCACTACTCACATGTCCTCTCTGTGTTGCTGCCGTTGATACACAAAAAGGTGGAAAACAAAAGGTTTCCATTAACTCCGTGCCTTTTTCAGTTTCATTCCAATTTATCATCGGATCCAAGACGCTATCACTTATTCTTGTTTTATTCCCCCCCCCCCAAAAAAGCTCTTACCCTTTTATATAGTTACCAGTGAATCAGATGGAGCATCCTCTCTGGGCAGGGAGGCCTCAGCTGCTCCTATTGCTGTAGGTGAAATCTCCTTTCTTAAGGGGTTATTGAGAAAGCACCAAATTGGCCCCCGAAATTGCACCGAACAGTGAATTTCTCCATACAGGTGCATTTCGTGGCTATTCAGAGAGCCGGCAGTGCACTCAGTATTGGTGAGTTCAGTTGCCAGCAAATACGGTGCCTGTTCGACGGCAGTGAAATCCCCCATAGAGAAGCAAGGGTTAATCTATTCACAGACACCGAACAGCAGAGAATTGGCAGTGAATTGCCCTGCTGTTCAGTGGTTTCATTCGGCAGGTTTATTCAGGCGAACCCCATAGGTTTCAATGCTAAAAATATTCCTGTTTTTATATAATATCTATAAAACAGTTTATTCTTTTAATTTGCAGCAAAAAGTCTCTTTATTTTATAGGCATTTTTGGGGATTATTTTTTCTTATTATTTGTTGCTGTAACAGACCTTTTTATTATTATTTATAGGACTTTAGATATTATTTCCAGGCATTTTCATCCAGTATTTTTTTTTTTTTCCTCCCCTGTTTGGTGGCTTTTTCCAGTGGCCTGTCCGGATTTTTTCAGCAGCTTGTTCGGCAGCTTGGTGCCTTTTTCTAGCGGCTTGGTGTTTTTTCCAGCGACATGTTCGGCGGGTTGGCGCCCTTTTCTGGCGGGTCGGCGGCTTATTTCAGACCGATTCGGCTGATCGTCATATGCATTCGTCGGTTTTGCGTTTGTTTTTCAATTCAGCGTTTTTTGCTGCGGTTTTGCAGATGCGTTCGACGGGTCTATTCGCCGCACTCAAGTGAATGCTGCGAATAGGAGAGCACCGAAATGTCAGTGACTGACCCCTTTAAAGTCTCAGTGGGTGACCTCTTGCCCCCCTGTTTGGTCCTTTTAATGATCAGGTCACCAGAGAGCTGTACCAGCTGTTCCTGCGTACATTTGTTTGGTGTCTTAACACATCCCACCCTCCACTTGGATGCCTTTTCTTATCTCCCCCCCCCCCCCTGTTTGTTTTATCATTGCTCCTCACCCTTTACCGCTCTCCCATACCCTTTGTTTTGGGGAGGGGGGTGTATTCCCGCAGTAACCGGCGCTGTGATTCAGAATATTTACAAATGATTTCTATTTATTGTTAGAGCCTGGGTGTCATCAAAACTTGCACAGAAGCTGACAATCTAATGTCCTGTCTCTCCTCTCCAGGGCCTGGCCCATCTCCACAATCACAAGGTCATCCACCGAGATATCAAAGGTCAGAACGTTCTGCTGACGGAGAACGCGGAGGTGAAGCTGGGTGAGTGGCGTTCATTGCGCTGCTCCTTTAACGTGATTCTGAAGGCTCCGGTACACGGGACGTGCGCACTGACGGGCCTCGTCACAGCTGGGCTCTCTATACTGACGCGCTGCTGTCTGGGCTTATGGAATACTATGAGCCAATAGACGGTGCCGGACCGGCTGCGCAGAATGCCTCCTTTAAACCCCCCGTCGTTGCAGCGTCCCCTGTTAATCTACCAATCGGCAATGCTCTAACCTTAATGCGTTCTCTGCTCTCCTGCTTTAGTGGATTTCGGTGTGAGCGCTCAGCTGGACCGCACCGTGGGCAGGAGGAACACCTTCATTGGCACGCCCTACTGGATGGCACCCGAAGTGATCGCCTGTGACGAAAACCCCGATGCCACGTATGACTACAGGGTAAGAGCCCAGGAATGTGTATAATGCAGTCTGACTCCCAGCGATGGCGTTACCTGTGTCATGAGCAGAGCCACATCACCGCACACAGCACAGAGCCTCGCATCACCGCACACAGCGCAGAGCCTCGCATCACCGCACACAGCGCAGAGCCTCGCATCACCGCACACAGCGCAGAGCCTCGCATCACCGCACACAGCGCAGAGCCTCGCATCACCGCACACAGCACAGAGCCTCGCATCAGAGCCTCGCATCCCCGCACACAGCGCAGAGCCTCGCATCCCCGCACACAGCGCAGAGCCTCGCATCACCGCACACAGCGCAGAGCCTCGCATCACCGCACACAGCGCAGAGCCTCGCATCACCGCACACAGCGCAGAGCCTCGCATCACCGCACACAGCGCAGAGCCTCGCATCACCGCACACAGCGCAGAGCCTCGCATCACCGCACACAGCGCAGAGCCTCGCATCGCCGCACACAGCGCAGAGCCTCGCATCGCCGCACACAGTTCAGAGCCTCGCATCGCCGCACACAGCGCAGAGCCTCGCTTCACCGCACACAGCGCAGAGCCTCGCTTCACCGCACGCAGCGCAGAGCCTCGCTTCACCTCACACAGCGCAGAGCCTCGCTTCACCTCACACAGCGCAGAGCCTCGCGTCACCTCACACAGTGCAGAGCCTCGCTTGACCGCACAGCGCAGAGCCTCGCATCACCGCACACAGCGCAGAGCCTCACACAGCGCAGAGCCTCGCATCACCGCACACAGCGCAGAGCCTCGCATCACCGCACACAGCGCAGATCCTCGCATCACCGCACACAGCGCAGAGCCTCGCATCACCGCACACAGCGCAGAGCCTCGCATCACCGCACACAGCGCAGAGCCTCGCATCACCGCACACAGCGCAGAGCCTCGCATCACCGCACACAGCGCAGAGCCTCGCATCACCGCACACAGCGCAGAGCCTCGCATCACCGCACACAGCGCAGAGCCTCGCATCGCCGCACACAGTTCAGAGCCTCGCATCGCCGCACACAGTTCAGAGCCTCGCTTCACCGCACACAGCGCAGAGCCTCGCTTCACCGCACGCAGCGCAGAGCCTCGCTTCACCTCACACAGCGCAGAGCCTCGCTTCACCTCACACAGCGCAGAGCCTCACGTCACCTCACACAGCGCAGAGCCTCGCTTCACCTCACACAGTGCAGAGCCTCGCTTGACCGCACAGCGCAGAGCCTCGCATCACCGCACACAGCGCAGAGCCTCACACAGCGCAGAGCCTCGCATCACCGCACACAGCGCAGAGCCTCGCATCACCGCACACAGCGCAGAGCCTCGCATCACCGCACACAGCGCAGAGCCTCGCATCACCGCACACAGCGCAGAGCCTCGCATCGCCGCACACAGTTCAGAGCCTCGCATCGCCGCACACAGTTCAGAGCCTCGCTTCACCGCACACAGCGCAGAGCCTCGCTTCACCGCACGCAGCGCAGAGCCTCGCTTCACCTCACACAGCGCAGAGCCTCGCTTCACCTCACACAGCGCAGAGCCTCACGTCACCTCACACAGCGCAGAGCCTCGCTTCACCTCACACAGTGCAGAGCCTCGCTTGACCGCACAGCGCAGAGCCTCGCATCACCGCACACAGCGCAGAGCCTCACACAGCGCAGAGCCTCGCATCACCGCACACAGCGCAGAGCCTCGCATCACCGCACACAGCGCAGATCCTCGCATCACCGCACACAGCGCAGAGCCTCGCATCACCGCACACAGCGCAGAGCCTCGCATCACCGCACACAGCGCAGAGCCTCGCATCACCGCACACAGCGCAGAGCCTCGCATCACCGCACACAGCGCAGAGCCTCGCATCACCGCACACAGCGCAGAGCCTCGCATCACCGCACACAGCGCAGAGCCTCGCATCACCGCACACAGCGCAGAGCCTCGCATCACCGCACACAGCGCAGAGCCTCGCATCACCGCACACAGCGCAGAGCCTCGCATCACCGCACACAGCGCAGAGCCTCGCATCACCGCACACAGCGCAGAGCCTCGCATCACCGCACACAGCGCAGAGCCTCGCATCACCGCACACAGCGCAGAGCCTCGCATCACCGCACACAGCGCAGAGCCTCGCATCACCGCACACAGCGCAGAGCCTCGCATCACCGCACACAGCGCAGAGCCTCGCATCACCGCACACAGCGCAGAGCCTCGCATCACCGCACACAGCGCAGAGCCTCGCATCACCGCACACAGCGCAGAGCCTCGCATCACCGCACACAGCGCAGAGACTCGCATCACCGCACACAGCCTCGCTTCACCGCACACAGTGCAGAGCCTCGCTTCACCGCACACAGCGCAGAGCCTCGCTTCACCGCACACAGCGTAGAGCCTCGCTTCACCGCACACATCGCAGAGCCTCGCTTCACCGCACACATCGCAGAGCCTCGCTTCACCGCACAGCGCAGAGCCTCGCTTCACAGCGCAGAACCTCGCTTCACAGCGCAGAGCCTCGCTTCACAGCGCAGAGCCTCGCTTCACAGCGCAGAGCCTCGCTTCACAGCGCAGAGCCTCGCATCACAGCGCAGAGCCTCGCATCACCGCCCGCAGAGCTTCGCTTCACCGCCCACAGCGCAGAGCCTCGCTTCACCGCACACAGCGCAGAGCCTGTCTGTGTCACCCTGCAGGAGGAGGACAGACTCACAGCGCCCCTGTCTGTGTCACTCTGCAGGGGGAGGGACAGACTCACAGCGCCCCCTGTCTGTGTCACCCTGCAGGAGGAGGGACAGACTCACAGCGCCCCCTGCCTGTGTCACCCTGCAGGGGGAGGGACAGACTCACAGCGCCCCCTTTCTGTGTCACCACGCAGGAGGAGGGACAGACTCACAGCGCCCCCTGTCTGTGTCACCCTGCAGGGGGAGGGACAGACTCACAGCGCCCCCTGTCTGTGTCACCCTGCAGGAGGAGGGACAGACTCACAGCGCCCCCTGCCTGTGTCACCCTGCAGGAGGAGGGACAGACTCACAGCGCCCCCTGTCTGTGTCACCCTGCAGGGGGAGGGACAGACTCACAGCGCCCCCTGTCTGTGTCACCCTGCAGGAGGAGGGACAGACTCACAGCGCCCCCTGTCTGTGTCACCCTGCATAGCGCCCTTCTAACGCTTTCCGCTCGTTGTTTCTCCTTGCAGAGTGATATCTGGTCGCTGGGGATCACGGCTATAGAGATGGCTGAAGGTGCTCCGCGTAAGTCTGCTTCCTCTAGATTCCATCATATTTTTCACACATGTCTTCATGTCACGGCGCTATGTTTGTTGGTGCTTTTCACCCTCCAGACATGACGCCCTGTGATTGGAGCAGTGTGTTAGGAGGAGGGTTTAGACATATTGCCCAGATCCTGGCAAACCTAGGTATTGGAAGACCCACATCTAACCATCCTCCTCACCTCTGAAAGCAGGCCGGGTTATTTCTGCCTCCCCTGAACCCTCCAGAAAACGGGCCGGGTTATTTCTGCCTCCCCTGAACCCTCCAGAAAACGGGCCGGGTTATTTCTGCCTCCCCTGAACCCTCCAGAAAACGGGCCGGGTTATTTCTGCCTCCCCTGAACCCTCCAGAAAGCGGGCCGGGTTATTTCTATATCATTGCCGTCTGCTCTTGATTGAGTGGGTTTTGGGTTTGCTGAGGCTTTGGGGGTGTCAGAGCCGCACATCTAGAGGTCAATGTAAAGCCATTCTCTATCAGGAATCTGAGGAGGTGGTGGGTCATAGGTTTGAGTCCACCATGTGGCAATCGGTGTAAGATTTTAGGGAGTTGCCCCCAGTTTGTAGCTTGGCCAGCTCTAATCTGACCTCGTCATCTGTCACTTTATGGAAAAATGCATGAACTGACCCCTTAAAAAATCCACATTGTCTATCCTGTATATGTGATATATCCACCTTGTGTCTCTGTGCTGTGTGTGTATCCACCCCGTGTCTCTGTGCTGTTTGGATATCCACCCCGTGTCTCTGTGCTGTGTGTGTATCCACTTTATGTCTCTGTGCTGTGTGTGTATCCACCCTCTGTCTCTGTGCTGTGTGTGTATCCACTTTATGTCTCTGAGCTGTGTGTGTATCCACCCTCTGTCTCTGTGCTGTGTGTGTATCCACCCCGTGTCTCTGTGCTGCGTGTGTATCCACTTTATGTCTCTGTGCTGTGTGTGTATCCACCCCGTGTCTCTGTGCTGTTTGGATATCCACCCCGTGTCTCTGTGCTGTGTGTGTATCCACTTTATGTCTCTGTGCTGTGTGTGTATCCACCCTCTGTCTCTGTGCTGTGTGTGTATCCACTTTATGTCTCTGTGCTGTGTGTGTATCCACCTTGTGTCTCTGTGCTGTGTGTGTATCCACCCCGTGTCTCTGTGCTGTGTGTATATCCACACTGTGTCTCTGTGCTGTGTGTGTATCCACTTTGTCTCTGTGCTGTGTGTGTATCCACTTTGTCTCTGTGCTGTGTGTGTATCCACTTTGTCTCTGTGCTGTGTGTGTATCCACTTTGTCTCTGTGCTGTGTGTGTATCCACCTTTGTCTCTGTGCTGTGTGTGTATCCACCTTGTGTCTCTGTGCTGTGTGTGTATCCACCCTATGTCTCTGTGCTGTGTGTGTATCCACCCTATGTCTCTGTGCTGTGTGTGTATCCACCCTCTGTCTCTGTGCTGTGTGTGTATCCACCTTGTGTCTCTGTGCTGTGTGTGTATCCACCCCGTGTCTCTGTGCTGTGTGTATATCCACCTCGTGTCTCTGTGCTGTGTGTATATCCACCCCGTGTCTCTGTGCTGTGTGTATATCCACCCCGTGTCTCTGTGCTGTGTGTATATCCACCCCGTGTCTCTGTGCTGTGTGTATATCCACCCCGTGTCTCTGTGCTGTGTGTATATCCACCCCGTGTCTCTGTGCTGTATGTATATCCACCCTGTGTCTCTGTGCTGTGTGTTTAATAGATTGACGCTGACCCGGTCTCTCTTTCGCTCTGTACAGCTCTCTGTGACATGCACCCCATGCGAGCGCTCTTCCTTATCCCCAGGAACCCTCCTCCCAAACTGAAATCCAAGAAATGGTAAGTGTACGGACCTCAGATCCTCTCCCGGACCTCTGATAGTAATATTGGTTCTTCTCAAGATAGTACATTTCTTACTGGTGATACAAGCCATCCTAGCAGAGTTACCAAAGTAGAACGGGAAAACCCACGGAAAGGGCTGATATGGTTCACTTAAAGGGACAGTGGCACTTACATAGGATGTAACTAGAGCAATACAAATAATACACGCTATAAAACACATTTTATAAGCACATTATAAAACACACGCTGCTGTTTATTTCTTTGAAGTAATTGCTTGTAAAAAGGAAAAATAAAGTAAGATTTTTATCTATTTCCATTTTGTGTGTTTTTCCCATGATGCAACATTTACAAAAACCCGTGCAAATGTTTACTTTGTGGCTGTTATTTATTTAAGCTACAGTATTTACCAGTTAATGTGGTAGAGGAGGGAGTGTTTAGATAAGGCGGCAGGGGGTGTATTGTTTTCTCCAGGCTGAGATAAGAGCTGGCAGCTGAATTAGAGAAGACAGGAAGGTTAAAACCCTTTTAATCTACCAAAAAACAGAAGATGGTTCCATATGGCGCAAAAGTTAAAATGACAATCAACATATATAAATGTGATACAGAGAAAGTGCCACATGCAACAAAAGTTAATTTTACGATCGTTTAGTACACAGTCCTTAATAGTATTCTTGTGTCAGAGAGTGAATATTCAATGTGTTCCTGGTGTGCATGCACCGTGCGAAAAACAAAGTCTTTCAAATAAATATATTTAAAAATGATTTTTGGTCAGTTCCTAGTTCTCGGGTCTGTTTCCTTTTACTTCTAATCTCCCCCTGGTTATGTCCTTTGAATACATCCCACACAATACAATGATGTGAGTCGGTAACTGGCCCATTCACTCCATTCTATGACCAAAACCACACAGTGAGGAGCAAGTGATGGAAAGATACACACAAAATATCACACAATGAATGCACCCAGTGACACATATAGAGGAAAATATCACACAATGGATGCGCCCAGTGACACATATAGAGGAAAATATCACACAATGGATGCACCCAGTGACACATATAGAGGAAAATATCACACAATGGATGCACCCAGTGACACATATAGAGGAAAATACCACACAATGGATGCACCCAGTGACACATATAGAGGAAAATATCACACAATGGATGCGCCCAGTGACATATATAGAGGAAAATATCACACAATGGATGCACCCAGTGACACATATAGAGGAAAATATTTTAACTAAACATAGAAGAGAAAAATCAAAGCACATGTAAGATATCAGCAATATCAAATAAACACAATTAGGACATTGCATTTTTTTGGTGCTAGTGGCCCTTTTATGGTCAGTTTAAACTTAAAAAAGCAAGTTTTGGCATAATATGAAATACTATAGGTAATCTGCCTCCCTAGCAAAGCTGTGAGGCGTGGGCGCTTACGACTAGCTAAGTCTGTATTGACCAGTACTCACACGATGAAAGTTCAGCAGACAGTGTCAACTCCGCAAAACTGACATGTAGAAAGATGAATCCAGTTGAAACCGTTAATGATCAGACTGACAATCTTTGTAATAGTGTACAGCAATGCGGGTGAAAAGACATTATTCCTGTCCAGCATTGAGCAAAGATGGCTGCTAGGTGACCAGTAAGTACCTCAGAACTAGACTGAACAAAAGGGGGTGAAGCTAGCTGGATACAGCAAGGCTAAGGGAACCCAGCAGGATCAAAATAGCTATGAAATAATAGCTGCAAGCAGCAAAAGGCAGATTCAACACATAACATTAAAATATACAAGTTAACCCATTTTAGTGCTGGGGAAGCTGCTCTAGGCCAAACCTTCCACCAACACAATTGTAATCCAACTGTTTGTGTAAAGCAGTGTTTCCCAAACCTGTCCTTAGGACTCTCCTCCTCGCCAGGTTTACTAGATATCTGAAGCACAGCACAGGTGGCATGATTTGCTGCTCAGTGGTTGCAGGATTCAGTCTGTATTTCCCGGGTGATCTGCAAAATCTGGGCTGGTTGAGGGTCCCGAGGACAGGTTTGGGAAACACTGGTGTAAAGGGATCTGAGAGCAGAAACTCTTTAACTGACCCTTTCCCTTAGCAGAAGGAGTATCCGTTCGGTGATTGGCCGGAAGAAACTATGTACAACACCTCCTTTAGTCCTCTTGACCTTCACTTTTCGGATTCTTCTATCGTCACTGGGCATAACCTTAGTGACAAGACCCATTGGCAGGAGTTGGGAATCCACAAACTTCTGATCGGCTTTGCGCTGTTTTGTGACTGCGCATTTGTCCTTCTCTGTTTCAAAGATCTCTCCCTCCTGGTGCTTGGGTTTGCACAGCCTCTTCTTCTTGAAGTAAGCATCAGTCAGGTGCTTTGGAACCTTGACACTTGAGATATTGACTTTTGTGGAAGTGGCGATAACAAATTTCTGGTGAGCTCTACGCAGGGGCACCCGGTTGATAACCAGTGGTCCTGTTACCAGCAGAAGGCCAGACTGGAGCTGCTTCAGAAAAACCACACGCTTCCCCCTGTGGCGTTCATTGAGGAGTATAAGTACAGTCCCAGGAGTGATGGAGGAGCGCAGGTTGCATTTGTGCTGGCTGAAAGGCTTCTTGCCATGGCTTAACAGCTTCCTTGGTACATCTTCAGTGGAATAATAGCGAAGCATTTTACGCAGTTTGACTACACGTGTGCCGCGATTCTTATCCCTACCAACGTTCTTTGACACGGTAGCTCTAGCCTTCTCCTTTTTCTTCCTTTCAATCTTTGTACTTGCGCTTGTAGAGGGCTTTCCTGACATACATGGCACAACGGGAATATTTTCCGATTCCACGGACCAGCACTGGATTCCGGCTGGCATGGTGCCGGTTTGCCTTCTTCACAGCCTTGCGTTTCTTCTTCAAGGTATGCTTTAAAGAGGCAAATGGAGCAGCTGCTTGCTGTAGATTGTTAGGTAGCTTTTCTCTAGGCGTACAAAAGGGTAAGGGTGCTACCCAGCTATTTGCATCATCCTGAGCGAATTCTTTATCCATCATCTTGAGAAATTCCCTATCTTCTCTTGCCAGTGCTAGTTTGTTGTCATCATTGGTAGAATTGAACACTGTGGCTCCAAAGGTGTTATCCCAGGACTGAAAGACATTTAATTTATCTTGGTCGTCATGCTGCCATTCTTTGCTGTTCAATTTCTTCTTCACTCTGTAATGGTGTGGGCATGGTTCAAGATAGGTGTTGCGACCATTTGGCAAGATTGTGTTTTGAAGGAAGAAACCTTGGTAGGCACCTTCATTTTCCTTATACAAACATTACCTATGATAACCCAACCTAGATCAAGGCATTGAGCGAATGGAGCATCATGTGGACCATCAATTTGTTGCCGTACCTTATGTACTCTGAGGATATCTCTGCCCAGGAGAATTAGGATATCTGCATTCTTGTCAAGGGCTGGAATTTCGTTAGCTATAGCCTAGCACAAGACTTGTGGCAAAGATCTTCACCCCATACTACTGTACAAGAAGAGGACACTATGGTAACTTCCTGATCTGTAGTCTCCCCGCCGTGCTTTGACATAGGAGGGGAGTCTGTTGACATTGCAGGCATGTACTGAGATGCATGTAGCGCCTGCACATGATCCATACTATCACAGTCTATGCACTTGATAGGAAATTTGCAGTCTTTGGCAAAGTGCTCAGTAGAAGCACAACATCTGAAACATACACCATATGTCTTTAGGAGCTCTTGGAGTGGTTTCTTTCTAAAGCCGTTGCACTTTTTGAGGGGATGTGGCTTCTTATGAATAGGGCAAAGGCGGTTAGGATTCTCAATCTTTTCACCTTGTTTGCACTTGTCAGGAATTGAGGTAGGAGGGGGAAGGACATTAGTCGTCTTCACTGATACTGGGCCGCTGTGATTAAAGTGCGAGCTGTCGGACATCTGAGAAAGGGAACTTGAAGCGTGGAACTCACTGAAGGAAAAACTGGGGTCGTTCTGTGTTTCTGCAATGTCCCTTATGAACTCGCAAAAGTAGGAGAAAGGTGGAAAGGAGATATGGTTCACTCTTTTATACTTTGCTCCAAGTGCAGCCCATTTTAGCCTGGATATTGTATGGCAGCTTGAAAACTATTGGGTTTACCCCACGAGCAGTGTCCAGATAGCTGAGGCCAGGTAGGTAAGCGTCTGTCTTGGCCAGCTGCAGCTCCCAGAGAAGGTCATGGAGTTCCAAGAATTTCTGATTATCCTTGCTGGAAATTTTTGGGAAACAGTGCAGGTGATTCGGTATGGCTTCATGGCTGCCATAGCTTTGATCAAGTCTTTGCCAAGCAGCGTCAAGGCCCAACATTGGATTATTGATGTGGACAGCTCTGAGTCTCTTGATACGTTCTGTGGACCAAGCCATCCGATCAGCAGGTCCAGTTCCTCAGCAGGAGTAATGCCAAGATCACTAATTACAGTTCTGAAGGCACCCTTCCAGGTTCTGTGGTTTTCAGCTTGTTCATCAAAGTTCGAAATGCTTGTCTTGGTGAGTTCACGGCGAACCATGTATCTAGCAAACTCGGACATTTCTGTTTTCTCTGTCTTTGGGCTGGGAAATGAAGTTTGAAAGGCATTTGCATTATTCTGATTAAGTGACATAGGGTATTATACGGTTGCATCTGTATTTAGCCCTGGAGTCGGTTTAACATCCATAGACTCAGACAGGCATGGTTTTATAGCTGTATGGTTGCTAGGATTTTGATGAGTTGCTGGACGGTAGAATTGCATCTGAGAGTTAATGCATTGGGATTGCTGTTGCACTAGGTCGTGTGAAGAAAGGTCAGGATCATTAGCTAGTAGAGTATTGTACTGACCTTGGATGCAGGGTAGTGCTAAATAGTCTTCTCCCTGTTTTGGAAGGTTGTCACAACTGTCAGGAACATTTGATGTTATGAGGTTCACAGTTTTGCTTTAGTATATAGTCTCTGGTGCGCTTAAGGGAATCTTCATTATCCACGTTGCTTAAGCTGATGCTGTCTCTTTCACTTCCCCTGGCAGCTTGTTCTAGAACCTTTAGTGTTGCCATGGCTGTGGCATGCTCACACTGTTTCTCTATGGCTTCTATTTCCGCTCTTTTGTGAGCGTCCTCCATTTCTGCTTTTTTGTGAGCGGTGTCCGTTTCCATTTCTGTTTTTTTTTGCGAGCAGTGAGCGGCGTCCGTTTCCATTTCTGTTTTTTTGCGAGCTGCGAGCGGCGTCCGTTTCCATTTCTGCTTTACTTTTTGCAAAGGCCGCCTGTATCTTGGTAGTCTCTGCTTTTGCCCGGGCTTGGATAAGCTGCAGACTAATTGATAAACTCTTTTGAATATTGTGAGGATTTTGACCTTGAGAGATGTGAGCTATTTGCTTGCTAGATGCTGAAATGTGAGAAGCAGTCTCTTGGAGTTGGGCAATTCTCTCTTCCGCCTTTACTCAGGCTGATGTAAATTTAAGCAAGCATGGGATAGGCATAAGGCTATCCTAAACAAAAGATAAATCCAGGTAAAGTATCCATGTAATTGGACAGACTAGATGGGCCGAAAAGGTTCTTATCTGCCAACATTTTTCTATGTTTCTATGATGTACTAAATTGTCTCTTTCTGAATTAAGACATTTTAATTCATCTATTTCTTGTAAAGCCTGTTTAGACTTTATCTTCTCTAAATTAGAGACATAAATGTGACAGTGGGCAAGATATTGAGCATGAGCTGTAGAGAGCTGTCCTAAAACTCCTACTGAGGATGCATCACGAACAGGGTGTGTGATGGTGGAGACATAACTCATCACCTGGTCCCAAAGCCATGACATTTGCTGTGATGTCTCATAGTTTATGTCCATAAGTGTTTCAGTAATCTTCCATGTAGGCTTTGTGTTGCATTTGCTTCTGACTGGATTGATATTCATTACTTCCACATCTGAAACAAGTTGCCTTTCCTGTGATGTTAGAGGGCTCCTTCTGTCTGGCATGTTTTCAACAGATTAGAAGAATAAGAAGAGAGCAGCAGAGTAGCTGTCTGGTTAGCAGGCACTGTGTGGCAAAGTTTACACAGGTTTAGGATTCTCGTTGTAGCTGTAAGCAGACTCTGTCTGTGGGATGCAGTACTATCTGCTCTCTGTTTCACTGAAAGCTGTGAGGCGTGGGCGCTTGAGACTAGCTAAGTCTGTATTGACCAGTACTCACACGATGAAAGTTCAGCAGACCGTTTCAACTCAGCAAAACTGACATGTAGAAAGACAAATCCAGTTGAAAACTTTAATGATCAGACTGACAATCTTTGTAATAGTGTACAGCAATGCGGTTGAAAAGACATTAGTTCTGTCCAGCATTGAGCAAAGATGGCTGCTAGGTGACCAGTAAGTACCTCAGAACTAGACTGAACAAAAGGGGGTGAAGCTAGATGGATACAGCAAGGCTAAGGGAACCCAGCAGGATCAAAATAGCTATGAAATAATAGCTGCAAGCAGCAAAAGGCAGATTCAACACATACCAATAAAATATACAAATAAACCCTAAGTCATGGGTCATGACAATAGGACTATTTTTGATAATCACATTTTACTGAACAGTGCTAACACTTATTCCATTACAAAGCGCAGGAGGCTGATTTCCTCCTTCACCTGTATTTCAGAATTTTAAGTTAAGACTGAAAGTTTGAGTTGTATTTGACTCGGAGGCGAGTATTTACATCTTTTCATTTGTTCCACTCCTCACAGCAGCAAAGTAACAACAAATTGATGAAAGAAACACTGTATGGTATCAAGAGTAACACCCCCCAATCCATCCACCAATTCTCACAGTCCAAAATATATGCTCTGCATCCAGTCTCCTCTTCCTCATTTTTTGATTGGTGCGACCATAAACATGCAATAATAAAAAGGGAACAATGAGGCCGACTACCAGAAAAAAGTAACAAAATTCTGTCCGTTTGAGATGCAATTGTTATATTCTCCCAAGTTTGAAGGGAAGTTAATGCTTTATTTTAAGAGCAGCAACTATAACAGATAAAACAAAAAGGATGGGGAAAAAAAAACCACTGACAAGCCCATAATATCCATCCACCAAAGTCAACACCAAATCCATCACGGTGACATTCGTTGGTATATTTAGCTGCTGGGCCTTCCTTTTGTGTTTCGGGTGCTTCATGCAGAGGGGGAACACAGGGAAGGTGCTGTCTGCATCATGTCAATGGAGGGGAGTGCCAGGTCCCTGTAATCTCCTAAGTATCTAACCGGCTTCTGTAAATTGGTGTAGTTTTCTTAAATCAAGATTTTATGTACTGGGAGTGGGATTTTTTCCACCCTGATCACTCTGATAATGGTGAAGTGGCTTTAATGTAAAGAGCTGGACAACAAACCAGAGTCTGTGAATGGGTGTGATGGGTTGTAGCAGTAGACAACCTCCGGTGTAGCTGTGTGCGGTTACAGGCTGTGTTTTCACCGCTCCCTTTAATACCTATTTTATGACACTGGATGCACGACGATTCCTCTGCATTACAGGATTAACCATTTGTGCTCGCTTTCCCTCTCTCACCACAAGGTCCAAAAAGTTCATCGACTTCATAGACACGTGTCTCATCAAGAATTACATGAGCCGGCCGCCAACCGAGCAGCTCCTGAAATACCCCTTCATCAGGGACCAGCCCACCGAGCGACAGGTCCGGATCCAGCTCAAAGACCACATCGACCGGTCCCGGAAGAAGCGGGGAGAGAAAGGTATGTGGCCCTATGTGATCCAGTTGAGGCTGTAGCCCCAGATCACCCAGACAAGGTGATAATGACCTCTCCTGGTTTGCTTTTGCGACCCCTTACTTGGGTAAGCGTGATGTTTTCCTGGTTGCTGGCTCAGCCGTGCGCTTTCATTTTTTCCACCTAGATGAGACGGAGTACGAATACAGCGGCAGCGAAGACGAGGAGGAGAACCACGGAGAGGAAGGAGAGCCCAGGTATGGTGTGTGACCTGCACAGAGCAGACAGCGGCTTTGTCTCCAGGTCGGCTCCGCCACCCTGCAGCTTTCTTATTCGTGGGCGGCAGAAGGAACATGTGACCAGATATCTTTGTGTTTCGATTCTCCTCCAGCTCCATCATGAACGTTCCCGGGGAGTCCACGTTACGGAGGGAGTTCCTGCGGCTTCAGCAGGAGAACAAGAGCAACTCCGAAGCCCTTAAACAGCAGCAGCAGCTGGCGCCTCAGCACCGTGACTCCGAGGCCCACATCAAACAGCTGCTGCACGAGCGCCAGAGGCGCATAGAGGAGCAGAAGGAGGAGCGCAGGCGCGTGGAGGAGGTGAGCACGCCGATATACACGGTTACCTGTGTGCCTTAGTGCTGGGTTTATGCCACTGCTGTGTGTTCCTCCACCTGGTGGATCCCAGCTATTAGACACTCAACAATGGGCTCCGATGGATTCCTGCTCGATCCCGTATACTCACCCCATGTACAGCCGCAATTACACCATTTTTAGGTTTGGTGTATTAAATTAAAGGGTTTATTCACAAAGCACTGAAATGTAACGCAATTTCGGCGATTCCATTTCACGCAAAATTCAGTGAATTCCCTATCGAATGGTCACCGTAGTTTGCAGAAATTCGAGTCGCCGAAACAGTTTTCGGACGTCGGTGAAAGCTGCCGGTAAGCGTAGAATTGGCGTCAATGAATTCCACCAAACTGGGGGGAAAAAAGGAAGTCTTTCATTCTCCTAATAGGAGTTTATATCACCAAAAATTTATTAAAAATGTGTCTAAATAATAAAAAAAGTTGCTTAAAAAAAATATATTTTTTATTTTTTTTAAAAAAAAAGACATATTGCTTTAAAAATATGAATACTCATTTAAGTTGTGGTGGAGGGGAAAAAGTGGGATTAAAAGCCTCCACACAGCAAATAATAAAGTTTATAATTGTAGAAGACATTTACACATTCCAGCAATTCAGAGAACTGCTTCACAGAGCCCATGTGCTACATTCCCCAAATGCAGCAAGGAATTCTGGGTAGGACATGCAAATGAGGTCTCCAATTTCCTACTTTTTCGCATCCTGGGTCTGTTTTAACAGAACCCTCCTCGCCAGTGCCGCACAATGCTTGATGGCTTTTTAGCAAAGGTCAGTGTGACAAAACGGCCGCCCCAATGTTTATTTGCAGTTATTTTGCTTGCATTTCATTGTCTCTGTATATAGGGTAGAGTGTTTGTGTTCTGTGTGCCCTATTACCTGATGTCTGTGTTATATTAATATTCCCTTATGTGTTTATTATAGAGTATTGTTTATGTGTACCTTCTCTCTGTATTAGCTGTCTTCTGTATATTGTACATATCTGTAGCTACCCCCCTCTCTGCATATTGTATACTTACTGCTGAAGAAGACTCCTTGGTTTCCCTCTAGTCCTAGCAGACTGTTTAGATAAGAGTGCATGTGTAAACACTCCATAGTGATGAATATCTTTTCTATTGTCCAGTGGCTGGAGTCTGTAATGTGTTCTGGAAGGGAGGGGGTTGTCTCCACTGTGTTTTACCTGTGTGTATTTGAAAATAAAGCCCGTCTCCATTTGGATTTTGAATCTGCCAGAACTCCTCACACAGTTTATGTGTCGTCTATTCTGTGTGTGGGTATGAATATCTCCTTTGTACAGTGGAAAGGGGCGCCCAGACAGAGGGTACCGAGCTTGGGGGTAACCCGATCCGTAACAGTCAGGTTCTACAACGAGTCACAGCCGCTCCTGGACGGCTGTATCCAGCTTATTGTGCCCTAATCAGCAGGAGATAAACCGTGACTCATTGCTGTCCAATGCTTTACCCGTAGGGCAAATCAATTGAATAATACAAAAAGGTCTTTTTCTTACAACAAAAAGTTTTTGTTTTTTTACAAAAAAATATATATATATCTATATTTTTGGTATTTTAAACGCTTAAAGGGTTTTGCTAAAAATAAATGGTCTTTAAATTTTAAGTTTTTAAAAAGATATTCCATTTATTGCATTAAAACCTATGGGATTCACCCGTTTAAACTTGTCGAATTGAAACACCAAAAATCTGTTCATTTCGCCGAATTTTAGGTGTCTGAATAAATGAATCAATAGTTTCCAAGGGGACAATTTTGTGCCGGTTTATTGCACTGTTTTTCGCTGTCAATTCACCTGTATTTGGTAAATTTGACAGCTTTGTGAAATGGACGAATACACCTGAAATTTCACAGACTGTTTAATTCCCTGCTCGGTGCAATTTGGAGGTTGGTGAATGACTCCTTTAAGGGTTTCTGGGGATCTTGATTCCTGGTAAACTCTTGGCACGGTTACCGGCACTCACGCCTATGCTCTGTAACGGAAATGTCAGCTTTGGCCGTTCGGTGCCATTTTTGGGGTCGCGGTGGATAGTGGGGATATACAGCGAATGCTGAAAGGGCTGATAAAAGGCTCCTCAGGAAACAAACACTCACCCCAAAACCCTGATTTACACATTGGATTCTCACGCACACTCAGCCCCTGCCATCATACAGATTCCGGCTTCTAATTATGGTAACTGCTTCTAACTTTGCTCAAATTACCTCACCACAAAGAAAGAAAAGCAAAATACTCGCCGCCGGGTTTTTATTTAAAATCCTGACTTTCCGTCAAACATTGTTTCGGGGAAAATACAGAAATTATGTCATAATATCATTGCCAATATCACAGCAATAATAAAAGCATCATTAACATCAATTAACTGGGGAAAAAAATAAACACAGAATATTAAAGGGATATTCTTCTGAAAACCGAGTTCTCTCTATTACTATTTTATAATATATTGTTATCTTACTATTACTATATTTTATAATCTATTACTATTTTACTATTACTATATTTTATAATATATTACTATTTTACTATTACTATATTTTATAATATATTGCTATCTTACTATTACTATATTTTATAATATATTGCTATCTTACTATTACTATATTTTATAATATATTGCTATCTTACTATTACTATATTTTGTAATATATTGCTATCTTACTATTACTATATTTTGTAATATATTGCTATCTTACTATTACTATATTTTATAATCTATTACTATCTTACTATTACTATATTTTATAATCTATTACTATTTTACTATTACTATATTTTATAATATATTACTATTTTACTATTACTATATTTTATAATATATTGCTATCTTACTATTACTATATTTTATAATATATTGCTATCTTACTATTACTATATTTTTAATATATTGCTATCTTACTATTACTATATTTTATAATCTATTACTATCTTACTATTACTATATTTTGTAATATATTGCTATCTTACTATTACTATATTTTGTAATATATTGCTATCTTACTATTACTATATTTTGTAATATATTGCTATCTTACTATTTTCTATATTTTATAATCTATTACTATTTTACTATTACTATATTTTATAATATATTACTATTTTACTATTGCTATATTTTATAATATATTGCTATCTTACTATTACTATATTTTATAATATATTGCTATCTTACTATTACTATATTTTATAATATATTGCTATCTTACTATTACTATATTTTATAATCTATTACTATTTTACTATTACTATATTTTATAATATATTAAATTTTACTATTACTATATTATAGATTACTATCTTACTATTACTATATTTTAGAATACTATTTTACTATTACTATATAATAATATATTACGGTTTTACTATTACTATATTATAATACTATTTTACTATTGCTAAATATTATTATAATCTAACATTATTATTACTGTATATATATTACTATTTTATTATATAGAGTATAATATACTATTTTACTATTACTATATATTATAATATACTATTTTACTATATAAATTATAATATATTACTATTAGAGTATAATACTATTTTACTATTACTATATAGATAATATACTATTTTACTATATAGATAGAATAGTTGTAAAATAGTAATATATTATAAGCTATATAGTAATAGTAAAGTAGTAATATATATTATCTATATAGTAAAATAGTATATTATCTATATATATTGTAATAGTTAAATAGCATTATATTATACTCTATATAGTAAAATAGTGTAATATAGTAAGAGTAATATAATACTATTTTACTATTATATATAATATGCTATTTTACGATTACTATATTATAATATATTACTATTTTACTATTACTATATATATTATAATCTATTACTAATCCAACGGGTGCCTGGTTTTAAACCCTTAATAGCAGAATATACGTGCCCTGGTGCTGCTATACCGTATAAACAGGAATCATGGAGGATGAATAGCGCACTCTGGAGACTTGATAATAAAGAGTAAATATTTATTTAAACAAGTCGACGTTTCAGTCCATCTGGACTTCTCTCAAGACTGTCTTGAGAAAAGTCCAGATGGACTGAAACGTTGACTTGTTTAAATAAATATTTACTCTTTATTGTCAAGTCTCCAGAGAGCGCTATTCATCCTCCATGATTCCATAATATATTACTATATACAGGGCTCAAAATTTCAAGTCCCAAGCTACTAGTCAGGCCTTAAGAGTTACTCGCCACTAGTTGCCCCACCTAACCCTTATCCTGCCCTGCCTGCATTTCCACTCGTCCTCATGTAATTTCCACTCGCCAAATGCGAGTAGGCGAGTGGAAATTTTGGGGCCTGCAATATAGATAGAAGAATATAATACTATTTTACTATTACTATATATATTATAATATATTACTCTTTATTTTTTTAATTTTGCCCTTAAATATCTGGACAGATCCTGCAGACAGCCTCCCACCAATTATTTATTATTATTTTTGGGTGATGTTGCTCACCTTTTCTCACTCGCCACGCGCTGCTGCTCCTCCTCTTCGGCTCAGGGACCTCCAAACCCTGAAGTTCTTGAAGCTTTTCTGCACAATTTGCACAAACACACTACACGTGTAGCATAGGAACCGCAAATTGCACAACGATTCGGTACTTGCGCATTTTACGTGCACAAGTTCTGTAGCGCCTGCGCAGAGCGATGGATCGGAGCTGCACGCGCATGCACAGATCTGATCCATTGCTGCCTCTCTGAGAACGCTCGCTACAGTGATTGGTCTCAGAGGGTGACGTTGATCGCTCTCTGTGTGTGACATCACTAGTGACCGATCTGGTGACCGGCAACTGGGAAATGTGAAATTACAATTGCTGATGACTTTGTGTAGGGTGGAGGAAACTCCTCTGCTTCACCCTACGATTTCACCAGTTTGAGGGAGAAGGGGGTCACTTCTCACGTTCTGACCACTTTAAAACTAAAGGGGTCAGGATGAGTAGTTTGTCCCTTTTTAAAAATTAATGTGAGCACAGTATATGGCGTTTCATTATCTTGTCGTGTTATCCGCCGCAAAGAAAGTTATCTTAGGCTTATTGGAACGTTTCATTTCATTCATCAGCAACAGCGACGAGAGCGAGAACAAAGAAAGCAACAGGAAAAGGAACAGCAGAGGCGCCGCGACGACATACGCAGGGAGGAGGAGAGGCGCATGGCAGAGAGAGAACAGGTGAGTCAGGAGGCACAGGGCTCTCTGCCTGTATCAGTCCCTACAGGAGGGCAGTACTCTGGCACTCTGCAAAGCTTCAGATTTACATCTGTGTCTGATCCCAAGCACTTCAAGGGAGACCCCTAAACCCTTCCTATGTGTCAGCAAAACCCCTGCACATAGGGCGGCACCACATGTCTGTGTGCCAGTCCCATAGTCCTCTTATCTGTCACTGTGTGAGTCTGAGAATGTAAGCCCACAGAAGCCTGGTTCATGTTAATTCATGTACGCAGCCGGGGACTTTTGGATTAAGACTCCTGTCTCTGTGTGTGTGTGTGTGTGGGACACAGCCTGTGAGTGATCAGACTCCTGTCTCTGTGTGATGCCAGCTTCTGAGGGATCAGGCTCCTGTCAGTGTGATGCCAGCCCCTGAGGGATGAGACTCTTGGCTCCTGTCAATGTGAGACTCAGCCCTTGAGGGTTCAAACTCTTGGCTCCCCTCAGTGTGAGGCTCAGCCCTTGAAGGTTCTAACTCTTGGCTCCCGTCAGTGTGAGACTCAGCCTCTGTGGGTTCAGACTCTTGGCTCCTGTCAGTGTGAGGCTTTGCCCCTGAGGGATCAGACTCTTGGCTCCCGTCAGTGTGAGGCTCAGCCCCTGAAGGATCAGACTCTTGGCTCCTGTCAGTGTGAGGCTTTTCCCCTGAGGGATCAGACTCTTGGCTCCCATCAGTGTGAGGCTCAGCCCCTGAAGGATCAGACTCTTGGCTCCCGTCAGTGTGAGGCTCAGCCCCTGAAGGATCAGACTCTTGGCTCCTGTCAGTGTGAGGCGCAGCCCTTGAGGGATCAGACTCTTAGCTCCTGTCAGTGTGGGGATCAGACTCTTGGCTCCTGTCAGTGTGAGGCTCAGCCCCTGTGGGTTCAGACTCTTGGCTCCTGTCAGTGTGAGGCTTTGCCCCTGAGGGATCAGACTCTTGGCTCCTGTCAGTGTGAGGCTCAGCCCCTGAGGGATCAGACTCTTGGCTCCTGTCAGTGTGAGGCTCAGCCCCTGAGGGATCAGACTCTTGGCTCCTGTCAGTGTGAGGCTCAGCCCCTGAGGGATCAGACTCTTGGCTCCTGTCAGTGTGGGGATCAGGCTCTGTTTTCTTTTCCTTTCTTTCCTGATCGGTTTTGTTTGGCACCAGATAAACACTATTGTTTCTTGTTTGAGCATGTTCTCTGCCGCAACATCTGACCCCTTGGCCGACCCTCTGTGCTCCTGTACGAGAATCCTCAGAGGAGTCTTTGAACCTCTGTCGATTTACAATATCCTGTGCCTCCCCATGTGTGGTGTTTATATGATTTCTCTCCTCTGTTTTACCTGTTTCCTCCTCTCTTTTTGCTCTCTCTGGATCTCTCCCTCTCTAGGAATATATAAGGCACAAGTTAGAGGAAGAACAAAGACAGTTAGAAATCCTCCAGCAGCAGCTTCTGCAGGAACAGGCCCTTTTACTGGTAAATGCTGGCACGTGCATGTCGCCATCTCCTAACGAGCCTCACGGCCCTCTCCCTTATGTGCTTTCTAGGTGGGCCCTCACAGGGGTTGTCCACATGTCGGCCTCCCCTTCCCATTGGGCCATTATTTCCCCAAATCCTTTTGATTTGCTAAAACCTTGCCTGATAAACGCCTTAAGATCATGCAACGGCAATGTCCACCCCCCCCCATACATATACCTACCATACAGACACAGCATCGTACACAAAGCACAGAAGACGTAAATACCCCGCCCTGACAGTCCCACGGATCAACGTATGACTCCAAACGCCCAGTAGTTGGTAGAGAAGCCAGGTCATAGCATGGAAATTACGTGTTTCTCCCTGTATTTATTCAACCCCCCCTTTGTAAGTGGACTGCGTACCCTTGGCATATGTTCTTGTTTTCTATTTTCAAGCCCCCACCCCTGTCCTGTTTAACCTTTTCTTCGTCCCCTATATGTCTTGTATCTACATGTAGATGTGCTGCATCGTGATACTCGTGTATCCGGTGCGCAGCTCAGCATATCTGTCATGGGTGCAGAGCCTGCCCCCCCCCCCCTCACTCATACCTCGGCGTGATGATTGTCAGCTTCCAGGTCCCTCCTATGGGGGGGAACCAGTTGCTTCAGGCATATTTTGAGGATGCCACGCCGAAATGGGTGCAACAGGTACTCAGCCTGCTCTGTTTGATCAGGAATACAAGCGGAAGCAGCTGGAGGAGCAGCGTCAGTCTGAGCGTCTGCAGAGGCAACTCCAGCAAGAGCACGCCTATCTCAAATCCCTCCAGCAGCAACAACAGCAGCAGCAGCAACAGAAACAGCAGCAGCAACAACAGCAGCAACAACTGCAGCAGCAGCAACAAGACAAGAAGCCTCTGTACCACTACAACCGGGCCGTGATGAACCCCAGCGAGAAACCTGCCTGGGCTAGAGAGGTAACACCACGGGGAGGGCTGGGCTGGGGGCAGTTCCTCTCGGCGCAGGGGTTGGTGAGCTTACGTTTGCTTTTATAACCCCTAGGCTCACTCGTAGTGTTTAGGAGTCTGTGACCGGATATTGTCTTACCTGGGGAAGTTCCTCCAACCCTTGATTGGGTGGCCCTTAGGTTACTAGTCACGCAGCCGGGTTGACCGTTAACAGCCAGGCCGACGTGCTTGGTTGTGTCTTGGATCCGGTAGAAATGTTGACGTCTAATCGTCATCCTTGTTACCGATGACTTGAAGAAGACTGTGTATTGTCAACGGTAGACGGTTTTAAACTCAGCATGTAAATCTGTGGAATAGCTGCAAGCAACAGTAGCGCCATTATTTGAATAAACTATGATGAATCTCACCTCAAACAACGGCGCTACAGCTATTCTAATTTACATGCTGGTCTGCATTTTCAGTCTGCCATCTTGTTTTAGTTTTGCCATTAAAAAGGTCGGCCACTGGGTGCTGATCTTTCAATGATAAACCCATTCGGTGGCCTTAAAATTGCCGACAGAGCCATAGGTTGACTGTTCAGAGTGCGTAATGGCAACAGAATACTTCTGACACAAAGAGGAGAGCCGAGATGTGTCCGGTGGGAACCGAGAGGCGGCGGTCTTTTTTTAGTTTGCCATTAAAAACGTCGGCCATCGGGTGCCGATCTTTCAATGATAAACCAATTTGGTGGCCATAAAATTGCCGACAGAGCCATAGGTTGGCTATTCAGAGTATGTAAAGGCAACAAAATACATCTTGACACGAAGAGGAGAGGCGTCCGATGGGAACAGAGAGGCGTCCGGGAAAAAACAGCACTTGACAAGCCCCTAAGTTTAGACTCCATTGATCATTTCCCTCATCGGATTTTGATATCATGTCGCCCTCCGTGTTCTGTTTGAGTTCCTCTGACTGAATCCGTAGCGTCCCTTTCAGGTGGAGGAGCGCTCACGTCTCAACAAGCAAAACTCGCCTCTCTCCATAACAAAGCTCAGCTCTGTGGAGTCTTCTGGGACCCCATCCCAGACACCACCGTCACAGCGCCCCCCGGAGATCCAGGAGCACAAGGTAAGGTGGAATCAGAACCCATCTGTGCGGCTAGCCCAAGTGACTCACGATATGAGCGTGTGTGAAGCAGACCGGGGCATACAACCACCTATATGCTTGTGTGACGTATGAATGTGACCCTGTGTTATCCACGTGGCCCCAGTTTTCGGAAAGTAGCAGCATCTGCTTATGTCTCCGTACATGGAAATACGTAGATGCAGCAGCACATTAAATGGAATAAAATCTGGGACCCGGGCCTGGTGCCTTCACCACTCGTTGTATGCTTTGTGGTTGCACATACACACAAGGTAAGCTGCCCCTGGATACGTGGGAATGTTTGCAGGCTGATGGTGCAACCCCATCGCTGACATTCCTAAGGGTAATTGTTATGGGTGCGGACGTGTGATTGTTTGCGTGTCTTCCTGTGAAGCTGATGGCACGGCGACACAGATTGTTTGAGTTTAGGCCATGGGTTCCCTGGAGGACTTTTTCTAAAAAAAAAAAAAAACACAAACCACAGAGGGTTGTCTTCACGCCAGGCGTTGTTTTTATTAGCACATCCAGTCCTCGCACCTTTCTCTGCTCCAGAAACCTTCTACATGGCCATTACTGGTACAATCCAGGTGTTTAATGTTCCTGTGCTCTCACCATGTGCTCTTTCACTGAGCGAACCACAGACACGGAGTTGTCAAAATAATGGGGAAGTTAGTCTTCTGGGGATAAAAATAGACGAGCTGAACTTGCAAAAATTTTCACTATTTTGAGCTAAAATGTGCATTTATCCATTCCAGCATCTCAGTACTTGGTGGAAACTTCCTTGGTGGATAAACACCAACTGGATGGGGAGTTAGAGTGGTGCTCCCGTTATGTGGTCATGGTGGACAGGGTATGTCCCACATGTGGAAGCCCCTCAGAGTCAAGGTCTCCCTTCCACCATGCAGGCTGTCAGTCACTGGATGCTCATGTTTTCTGGTTACAAAATTACGTCCTCTCGTTACTGACGTCATTTCAGTGTGGTCCGCTGTTCTGACTTCTCAATGCATGAACACTGAGCGGCATGTGGTGGGTTTTTACTTACCTAGACAGAAAAACCAGGTGGGTCCCAAGGCGGATGGGACCTTCAGCGGTTAATAAATAACTCCCGCCAATTTCTAGTTTTCCTTGGCATCTCATTGTGATGATGTAAAGGTGCGTCCCAGGAATGAGCCGGTCATGTGTCTGTTCTGGGGGTTCATATTTAAGTGTTGGTTGCTTATGCAGCATGGTTTGCACTAGACGTGTACAACGAAAAAATTAGTTTCAGATCGATTCGTTCCATTTTTCAATTCGCTTCCGTGCGTTTTTATATCACTTTGATTCGTATTTCGTTTTTATTAGTTATTTCGTTTTTATTCGTTATTCCGGAATGTGAAACGGATGAATTAATTACCTAGATTAGTGTAAAAGAAAAGGATACCTAATCCCTCTGTCTTTGGTGCTGAAACCTATTCAGCACCAAGGACCGCAGCCCCACATGGAGCGTCTATTCTTGCTGCTGAAATCTATTCAGCTGCGAGGGGCTGCTATCCTTGGTACTGAATAGGTTTCACCAGTTACACCATAGACCACAGTTGCACGATAGACAGCCCCCTGCCGAACGCAGCCAGACTGAAAGAAAGAAGAAGAAAAAAAACCTGCGTTTTGCAAAGAAAAAAAGCCTCTTTGGTTTAAAATAAGTTGGGAATCCAAAAATTTCACACAAAAAATCCTAAAAAATGCCTAGAAATTCCTAAAAAATAGACTTTAATACTGCAAGTGTAAAGAATAAATGGTTGAATAAATATTGAATAAAAAGGGGGAATATTTTTACATTGAAACCTATGGGATTCGCCTGATTTAACCTGTCGAACGAAACCACCGAACAGCAGGGGCATTTCATTGACATTTCTCTGAATAGATTAACCATTACATGTCTATCGGAATTTCACTGCCGCCGAATCGCATCCAACGGCTTCATGGCTTGTGGTGCTGAATACAACGGATTCAGCACCTCGGCCAATGGACAGAGACACAGTGCCTAGTCTAAGTGAAACAGTATAATGAATTGATCCGTAAAAACAAAATAAATTAGTTTTATACCGATTCGTTTTCAGACGGTTTCGGATGGAACCGATATTTGGGAAGCACTTCCGAAACGCAAATCGGGAAAATTTCGTCCAAAATTTTATTCTGAACGAAACGCACATCTCTAGTTTGCACTTGGTCACTTCATGAACCAGACATGATCAACTGTAGGGCCTTCCTAGTTATCTTACCAGCCTTCTGGTTGTACACACATTTCACAGCCACAACTGGAATTACCCATCAGTCCTGTAAGCACACGAGCTCTGCTTAAGCACCAAAGCAACACTGGGTTTAAAACCCCTCCACTACTCACACGTTTCAGAAACCAGTATGTGGGTTTTTGTTTTTTTTAATCGATTATACATTAAAAATCTCATTAGGGAATATACACAATATATTTTTTCTACTGTAGTAGCCCTATTTGACAGGCAGACGTCGCCATCTGCTGGTCATAAAGCACCACTACGACTGGGGCTCCCTGCTCATCCAGCCAGGGATCCGTGTTTTAGATGCTCAGTCCCGGTAGTTCAAACTGTTTCAGCGCCTCTGCTGTCAGGCCCAAGATGATAAAATTTTTGGAGCACATCCTGGAGTTCATTTGCAAACAAACCTCGTTTCCAATAAATAAAATTATTTTGCATTGCTCCACAATAAGACCAAACCTGGTATAGATTTGAAATCTGGGCACCAGCCGGCGATTTTTAACCTCCCTGGCGGTATTTCCGAGTGTGGCCCGGGGTTAAATTTCAATGCTGAAAATGGGCTGATACATACCTGTCCCTGGGTTCCCTCGATGTCCTCCCACAGTCACCTCCGTCCGATCGCAGGGTCCTGCTTCCGGGTTCCCTTCTCGCTAGAAGGGGGAACCAGGACTACGCGATCGGAGGGAGGTGACTGTGGGAGGACATCGAGGGAACCCAGGGACAGGTATGTATCAGCCTGAGTGTGGCTCAGGGTTACCAGTTTCAGCAAGGAAATTTAACCCCGAGTAACACTCGGGAATACTGCCAGGGGGCTGAATAAATGTACCGATTTTGACATATAAAATATGTCAAAATCGGGCCGCCAGGAAGGTTAAAGATAGAGTATACTCTTGGTAGTGAAGGAGTTCGGCCTTGAGGATAAGCTAAGCTACTACAGAGCTCATGGTAACTCTATGTGCTAGACTTTGCAGGTTCCTTTGTCAGTCCAATCAATCCAGCAAACTACACATAAATGCCACAATATAGCTGTTACAAACCATCACACAAGCGTGAAGTCTGCAAGTGATAAAGTTACCGCATGGGAGTGGAGTCATTGTAACCCGTTCTTGGGTAATTTCCCTTGGACTGTCTGCTTTTCAGGAATTTGTACTTGTCTGGTTTGGTTTTCTTTGCCATTGAGGAGTAGGGTTTGCTTTTGCTGAGCATCCCCTTTTTTCATATTTATTTTTTCTTTCATGGTGTCCAGCAGATTCTGCAAGCTGCTGTATGTGACGGCGGCGTGTTAGCCTAGTGCCGGCATTATTAAAGCTTCCAGATTAATGTTCGGCAACAGTCCATCATCCATCCATCCATTTTACTCATTCGCCCATCCCTCTGTCCCCTTCTGTTCCTCCATCAGTCATACCGCAACACTCCACAGGCTCGAATAGCCATCAGGCCTGCTCCCCGACCTAACTCTTTACAAGACCCACCCACCGCAGCACCCAATGCCCGCCAACCTGCTGTAATCCCGCCTGCTTCCCGGGGCCAGCTTGCCCGTAAGAGTTCAGACCCCTCTCCTGATGCGGTTGTCCCGTCCTCTCGGCCTGACAGGGGACCCTGGGTGAAAATGGAGCCGATAACAAACCCTCCGAAGGTAACCAAGGTGTGGTGGTGGTGCCTCCTTTCAAGGCTCAAAAGCTGCAACGCAATACGTCTTAATTCCATAACTTTACTACTTCTTCTGAGCTCTGCATTCTCGTCTCTGCTACAGATAAATATTTTAAGGATATTCCGGCTTGCTGTCTGCACTCTGTAACCCGTTCACAGTGAAATATCTGCTTTTTAATAACCCAGTCTTGTATTCGGACCCGTTAAACCAAGGCACTCCTCCTCCTGCTGCTGAACGCTGAGCTCTGTCCTCGTTCTAACCACACATAGGTGATTCCTTCTTGTGTGTTCCCTGCGCTGGGTGTCTTCATTGCTTTTTCTGTCTAATCCAATGGAATAATGAAGCCTGGTTGTCGCAGTACTTTTTTCAAACTGTCCCAGATGCCTGTTCTTCTGCTCCGTTTCCTTCCCAAACCTATAACCTCACAAAAATATCCATCCTCTACCCATTTTTGCCTTAACAGACAACCTTGAGACTGTGAGAGATTGAACTCTGCTGTTTTTTTCCCAATATTGTGTTTACACCTTTCTTGAGTTGGTCCATTGCTGACACCTTTTTCCATTCACTTCACCGGTAATGGCTCTTCAAGGACCATGCTCTCCTTGTCTCATTCCATTTAATCTAACACTCTTAAGGGCCACGGAGCATTGGCTTCTGTTTGTAATGAATAATGCCTGAAATATGCATGGCATTTTTCTGAGATATATCAAGGAATGTGGTCTTATTGTCTCTCTAGGCTTCCTTTGCTTTTCGAGTCTCTTGCCCATTTTTTTTCTTCCTCCAAACTTTCCCTGTGTCAGGTTTCATTTGGTTCTTTGTCACTTTGGCTAGTTCTTGTTTCCGCTAGCCTGCTTTTCATTTCCCTTGTTCACTTTTTGGTTCCCCCGGCCGCCTCCCGGTTCCCCCGGCCGCCTCTCTGTTCCCCCGGCCGCCTCTCTGTTCCCCCGGCCACCTCTCTGTTCCCCGGCCGCCTCTCTGTTCCCCCGGCCGCCTCTCGGTTCCCCCGGCCGCCTCTCGGTTCCCGCGGCCGCCTCTCCAGTTCCCCCAGCCGCCTCTCGGTTCCCTTTTCCATTCTTGGGCCATCTCTTGGATCCCTTCTCTGCCCTTGGCCGCCTCCCTGTTCCCTTCTCCAACCCTGTGCCGCCTCTCTGTTCCCTTCTCCACCCTGTGCCGCCTCTCTGTTCCCTTCTCCAACCCTGTGCCGCCTCTCTGTTCCCTTCTCCACCCTGTGCCGTCTCTCGGGTTCCATTGGCCGTCTCTCGGGTTCCCTTGGCCGTCTCTCGGGTTCCCTTGGCCGTCTCTTGGGTCCCCTTGGCCATATCTCGGGTTCCCTTTTCCGCTTCTCGGTTCCCTTCTCAGGTTCTCGGTTCCTTTCTCGGTTCCCTACTCCGCCCTTGGCCGCCTCTCGGTTCCCTACTCCGCCCTTGGCCGCCTCTCGGTTCCCTACTCCGCCCTTGGCCGCCTCTCGGTTCCCTACTCCGCCCTTGGCCGCCTCTCGGTTCCCTACTCCGCCCTTGGCTGCCTCTCGGTTCCCTACTCCGCCCTTGGCCGCCTCTCGGTTCCCTACTCCGCCCTTGGCCGCCTCTCGGTTCCCTACTCCGCCCTTGGCCGCCTCTTGGTTCCCTACTCCGCCCTTGGCCGCCTCTCGGTTCCCTACTCCGCCCTTGGCCGCCTCTCGGTTCCCTACTCCGCCCTAGGCCGCCTCTCGGTTCCCTACTCCGCCCTTGGTTGCCTCTGGCTTCCCTTTCTACGCCCCTGGCCGCCTCTGGCTTCCCTTGGCCGCCTCTGGCTTCCCTTCTCTGCTCTTGGCTTCCCTTGGCCGCCTCTGGCTTCCCTTCTCTGCCCTTGGCTTCCCCTGGCTTCTCTTGGCCATCTCTCGCTTCCCTTCTCTGCCCTCGGCTGCCTCTCGCTTCCCTTCTCTGCCCTCGGCTGCCTCTCGCTTCCCTTCTCTGCCCTCGGCCGCCTCTCGCTTCCCCTCTCTGCGCTTGGCCGCCTCTTGCTTCCCCTCTCTGCGCTTGGCCGCCTCTTGCTTCCCCTCTCTGCCTTGGCCGCCTCTTGCTCCCCTCTCTGCCCTGGCCGCCTCTTGCTTCCCCTCTCTGCCTTGGCCGCCTCTTGCTTCCCCTCTCTGCCCTTGGCCGCCTCTCGCTTCCCCTCTCTGCCCTTGGCCGCCTCTCGCTTCCCCTCTCTGCCCTTGGCCGCCTCTCGCTTCCCCTCTCTGCCCTTGGCCGCCTCTCGCTTCCCCTCTCTGCCCTTGGCCGCCTCTCGCTTCCCCTCTCTGCCCTTGGCCGCCTCTCGCTTCCCCTCTCTGCCCTTGGCCGCCTCTCGCTTCCCCTCTCTGCCCTTGGCCGCCTCTAGCTTCCCCTCTCTGCCCTTGGCCGCCTCTCGCTTCCCTTCTCTGCCCTTGACTTCCCTTGGCCGCTCTGGCTTCCCTTGGCCGCCTCTGGCTTCCCTTGGCCGCCTCTGGCTTCCCTTCTCTGCCCTTGGCTTCCCCTGGCTTCTCTTGGCCACCTCTCGCTTCCCTTCTCTGCCCTTGGCCGCCTCTCGCTTTCCTCCTTTGCCCTTGGCCGCCTCTCGCTTCCCTTTGCCGCCTTTGGCCGCCTCTCGCTTACCTTCTCCGCATACTCATTCTTACTTTTTCCACGTTTATTTTTTGTTCCTGGCATGTTCCTTTCATTACTTCCAACACTACGAGCATCTTTTTTCTTACATTCTCTGTAATGTCACAATATATGCTTCCTAAAAAAAAAAAATTTCTTCATGTAGGTTCCCCAGAGGACCACCTCCATAGCCACAGCACTGAATACCAGTGTGTCCGCAGGAAACCGGCCCGTGCAAGCCGTGAGGGCCAGGTAATACTTATGTCGAGTAACATGTCTGACAAAAGCTTTGCTCTTGCTGCAATCTGCATGGTCCGTTCCCTGACCTCTATTCCCGATCACTATAAATCTCATCTTATTTTCCAGGAGGAAGCGGCAGCCTTTGATTCTTGGGCCTGAGATAGGCTCTATTTAAAAATAAACCATCCAGGGACTCCTGGCTTCTGTTGCTTCAGATTTTTTGCTTCCTCCTGGTAGTTCAGTATGGCTGGTTGTTTGGTGTATTAATGGCGTATATTGGTAATGTCCCCATACTGACGGCCACGTGCTCTCTCTCCACCTTTGATCGTTTCACAGCAATCCGGATCTGCGGCGAGCTGAAAGCAGCTGGGAGAGAGGCGACTCTCTGCTGCAATCTCCCCATCCTAACTTACCCCAGGCCGGCTCCCTCGAGAGGAACCGCATCGGTGAGTCTGTGCAAATACGCCGTACAGTCCCCCAAATGCAAATAAATATCCCATTCGTGAGCAGCATCTCTCATCCACCAAAACTGGGAGCAATGTGTGGCTCCATGATTGTGAATAATGGAATCAGCAGATGGTGAAGGACTCACCGTCAAGCTAGCGTTAACCGGGAGATAATGGACGGGATGCCAGGCGCCACGACCATGCTTCATACTCCTCTTTTGCTCTCCCGTGTAGCCCCGCACAAGTTGGAGGAGTCCTCCATCAGCCCAGCCGGGAATAAGACCCCTGGAGAAGAGCATCGGTCCCGTCCAGGACGCCCAGCAGTGAGTATATTGCCGACTCAGTGGCTCATTGTCTACTCAGTGCTGTGTTACTCAGTGGTCTCCATAGATCCTGTCTCTTCATCCATCACTCTGCGACTCCTCTCGCTCTTCTGTTTCCCTAAACCACATGTCTGTCCCCGTCTCGCGTGTGTCTGTCCCCCGTCTCGCGTGTGTCTGTCCCCCGTCTCGCGTGTGTCTGTCCCCCGTCTCGCGTGTGTCTGTCCCCCGTCTCGCGTGTGTCTGTCCCCCGTCTCGCGTGTGTCTGTCCCCCGTCTCGCGTGTGTCTGTCCCCCGTCTCGCGTGTGTCTGTCCCCCGTCTCGCGTGTGTCTGTCCCCGTCTCGCGTGTGTCTGTCCCCCGTCTCGCGTGTGTCTGTCCCCCGTCTCGCGTGTGTCTGTCCCCCGTCTCGCGTGTGTCTGTCCCCCGTCTCGCGTGTGTCTGTCCCCCGTCTCGCGTGTGTCTGTCCCCCGTCTCGCGTGTGTCTGTCCCCCGTCTCGCGTGTGTCTGTCCCCCGTCTCGCGTGTGTCTGTCCCCCGTCTCGCGTGTGCCTGTCCCCCGTCTCGCGTGTGCCTGTCCCCCGTCTCGCGTGTGCCTGTCCCCCGTCTCGCGTGTGCCTGTCCCCCGTCTCGCGTGTGCCTGTCCCCCGTCTCGCGTGTGCCTGTCCCCCGTCTCGCGTGTGCCTGTCCCCCGTCTCGCGTGTGCCTGTCCCCCGTCTCGCGTGTGCCTGTCCCCCGTCTCGCGTGTGCCTGTCCCCCGTCTCGCGTGTGCCTGTCCCCCGTCTCGCGTGTGCCTGTCCCCCGTCTCGCGTGTGCCTGTCCCCCGTCTCGCGTGTGCCTGTCCCCCGTCTCGCGTGTGCCTGTCCCCCGTCTCGCGTGTGCCTGTCCCCCGTCTCGCGTGTGCCTGTCCCCCGTCTCGCGTGTGCCTGTCCCCCGTCTCGCCCAAGCGCTCGTTTTCTCCTTTACGTATAATTTTCTAACCTTTTTCCTTTCCTTTGCTGCTGCCAGAGCTATAAGAGAGCAATTGGAGAGGTCAGTGGTGCTTTTTTCTCTGCCGTCCGTGCGAGGTGATATTGTGAGTGTGTAACTGTGTTACAGTGTGCGTGGCTTTGTGTACTCCCGGTGTAATAAGAGTATGAATGGGAGGCTGGCTTTATGCGTCACGGCATGAGTGGAATAGATTGATGTCACAGCCGTGTTACATGAGCAGGCGTCGTGTTCCGCACGCGCAGAAGGAGGAAACGTGTGTTGCTGCGCTCTGTGTGAGGGAGATGTCGCTCTCTGTGTATCTTCTCATGGAGACCGGAATTGTATTAAAATTGTCAAGAAACGGCAAAGTAAAAGTACAAAGCGAAAATACTGAGACTGGCACTGCTGACTGTACAATGTCGGTGGGAGGCTGGTGGTGCTGGACGCAGAGTGTCCGTGGGAGGCTGGTGGTGCTGGATGCAGAGTGTCCGTGGGAGGCTGGTGGTGCTGGACGCAGAGTGTCCGTGGGAGGCTGGTGGTGCTGGACGCAGAGAGTGTCCGTGGGAGGCTGGTGGTGCTGGACGCAGAGTGTCCGTGGGAGGCTGGTGGTGCTGGACGCAGAGTGTCCGTGGGAGGCTGGTGGTGCTGGATGCAGAGTGTCCGTGGGAGGCTGGTGGTGCTGGACGCAGAGTGTCCGTGGGAGGCTGGTGGTGCTGGACGCAGAGTGTCCGTGGGAGGCTGGTGTGCTGGACGCAGAGTGTCCGTGGGAGGCTGGTGGTGCTGGATGCAGAGTGTCCGTGGGAGGCTGGTGGTGCTGGACGCAGAGTGTCCGTGGGAGGCTGGTGGTGCTGGACGCAGAGTGTCCGTGGGAGGCTGGTGGTGCTGGACGCAGAGTGTCCGTGGGAGGCTGGTGGTGCTGGACGCAGAGTGTCCGTGGGAGGCTGGTGGTGCTGGACGCAGAGTGTCCGTGGGAGGCTGGTGGTGCTGGACGCAGAGTGTCCGTGGGAGGCTGGTGGTGCTGGACGCAGAGTGTCCGTGGGAGGCTGGTGGTGCTGGACGCAGAGTGTCCGTGGGAGGCTGGTGGTGCTGGACGCAGAGTGTCCGTGGAGGCTGGTGGTGCTGGACGCAGAGTGTCCGTGGGAGGCTGGTGGTGCTGGACGCAGAGTGTCCGTGGGAGGCTGGTGGTGCTGGACGCAGAGTGTCCGTGGGAGGCTGGTGGTGCTGGACGCAGAGTGTCCGTGGGAGGCTGGTGGTGCTGGACGCAGAGTGTCCGTGGGAGGCTGGTGGTGCTGGACGCAGAGTGTCCGTGGGAGGCTGGTGGTGCTGGACGCAGAGTGTCCGTGGGAGGCTGGTGGTGCTGGACGCAGAGTGTCCGTGGGAGGCTGGTGGTGCTGGACGCAGAGTGTCCGTGAGAGGCTGGTGGTGCTGGACAGAGAGTGTCGGTGGGAGGCTGGTGTTGCCGTTTTGAAGCTGGTGCGTTCTCCTGCGTGTGGTGTGTAGTGGGACGCTGGCACTGGTGCTATTTCTAGCTTTACCTTTAGCTTCCTCTTCCTCCTTTTTTTGTTCTCCTGTCCCATGTCTTCATTCCTTGTCCCTCATACCATCTGCTCCCACACTAGGACCACCTCCTGGTGAAGGATAGACCGGAAGATGTTCCCAAACCTCCCAAGAAAGCCCTGGATTACTCCTCCTCCAGCGATGAGATGGAAAGCAGCGATGAGGACGATGAGGAGGGAGATGCAGAGAGAGGAGAGCAGAGCAGGGAGGGCTCCACGGCCAGGTATCCATGGGGGAGGGGTGAAGGAAGCGGGAGCTGCTCATCCACGTGATAAAATATAAGGGAAAGGGGGTTTTGCTGGTTACTTATTTCCAGTCTGTCCGCAGGAACGGGCGCGACGCGGACACGGACAGTGTCAGCACCATGGTCGTCCATGACGTGGAAGAGCTGGTGGGAAGCACATCGGATAGCTCATACGGAGACGGGACAATGATTGTGCAAAGGGTAAGCGCGCGCTCACATCATCTCCATGTCCAGCTCCTTCTAATACAGTGACACCCCAAAAAGCTCAGCCACTGTCTGGTGCGTCAAGGATGCAGTGTGTGTCACCCTGCAGGGGATGGGACAGACTCCTACTGCCCCCTGTGTTACCCTCTAGGGGGAGGTTCAGGCTCATACTGCCCCGTGTCACCCTGCAGGGGGAGGGATGACTCATGCGGCCCCCTGTGTTAGCCTTGTGACAGCCTGTGACAGACTCGTACTGCCCCCTGTGTTACCCTATAGGGGGAGGGACAGACTCATAGCACCCCCTGGGGGTATTGATGCCTTTCTGCAGGTTCTGATTCTCGCCTTTTGTGTTTTTCAGACGCCAGAGGAGGAGCGCAACCTTCTCCATGCAGACAGTAACGGTTACACCAACCTGCCTGACGTGGTGCAGCCAAGTCACTCCCCGACCGAACCCAAAGGCCAGAGCTCCTCTCCCAGCAAGGAGGGCAGCGGCACTGACGTGAGAATGGGTGGGAGGGGTAATGAAAGGGGAATACTTCTTAAATAGGGGGTAGAGAGGTCTGTGGAATTTACCCCTCCAGGATGGAAGAAGAAAAGTGGGGAGCATTTGCCCCTAATAAACCACGTCACGTATCGACTTCACTCCAGAAGGGCACGTGACTCGGCAAAGTGGTCACAGGGTTAAAAATCACTATCCATCTGCACTAGACCCAGAATAATGACTACGTAGCACACAATCCCCACACCCACTTTCCTTAATTACTTTACCAATGCCACCACCACCGGTCAGAGATATATATATATATATATCTCCGTTCAGAAGACTGACTCCACCACAACTCACTTTTAGTAGATCATCCTGAGCTCAAGCTTTGTACTCCTGTCTCTTCAGCTAACAAGGTTCTTATATCAGACAAAGGCAGAGCTTAATAAATGGTATATTTATTATGATGACAAACCACAATGCATATGCAGAAATCAAAAGATATTCTAAAAAGAGATTGCAACAGGAGCCTCCGAGTCCATGTATTAACCCCCCTGACGGTATTCCCGAGTGTGGCTCGGGGTTAACTTTTTGTACCGAAAGCCCGAGCCACACGGGCTGATACTTACATGTCCTGCACTCCCTCGCTGATCTCTGCATTCTCCTCCAGCCGATCGCGGCGTCACACTGCCTGGTTCCTTCTCACGAGGAGTGAACCAGGACGTGTGACGTTGCGATCGGCTGCAGTGTGACTGCAGGGACAGCGAGGGAGCGCAGGGACAAGAAAGTATCAGCCAAAGTGTGGCTTGGGGAAGACACCGCTTTCAGCATTCAAAGTTAACCCCAAGTCACACTGTTATCGCTAGGGGGCCGGATTAATCATTCCTGAGGGCTCTTTGATCTTCCCCATTGGTTTCTCACACCTTTGCAGCTAACCTGCCAGGTCACACCTATCCCTGATCCAATGCGCTTTGAGCCCTTTTGGGCCTAAAGGTTTCTTTCGGCCAGATCGCTGAATTACCTTCGACATTACACCTCCATATAGCTTCAGCGGTAGCTTGCTGGGTACGGAACAAAAGCTATGCATAACTTTAACGAACCTTCAGAGCAAATCAAGTTACGCTGCATATACAGTAGCGCTGTACATTAACTAGATACAAAAAATATTACCAGAATATAGCCTATATCCGTCACATGAGGTGTCTCTGAATGCTGGGTTACTGGTCGCACTCACCACTTCGGCCGTGTGAGTTGGACTGTTTGCAGTGACTGCACATTCGCTCGCTCACAGCTCCCGCTGACAGTACCACAGGTCGGCCGCGTGGAGAATGGGTTAATTCTCCATGAGTAGGCCATTTCTATAAATCCACAGTTACCTGTACCGGGGGGGATCCCTGTACCGTAACCACACAGGGAGCACACGCTCACGCTGCATTGACGGCTCCTAAAATCGCAGGCACACATCATTGTATGGTTTCTTTGCAGTTTGTGGTTGTTTGTGACGCGTTTCACCTTTTCATCTTCCAGTACCAGTCTCGCGGTTTGGTCAAAGCGCCTCCCAAGACTTCATTCACAATGTTTGTAGATCTGGGCCTTTACCAGTCATCTGGCGGCGGCGGCGGCGGTGACACCATCCCTGTGGCAGGTGAGCTCTGAACACCGCGTCCATCTACAGCAAGTCCGCGTCTTCCTGTCTGCCTGATCCTAAACCTCATCAGGCCACACGGGCGTACATCATCCTGCAGACTGTACACAGGGGGGCCCTCTGTATCCTCACTTTACACGCTGTGCATTCTGGAGGCTGTACACAGGGGTTCGCTCTGTATCCTCACTTTACACGCTGTGCATTCTGGAGGCTGTACACAGGGGGGCGCTCTGTATCCTCACTTTACACGCTGTGCATTCTGGAGCCTGTACACAGGGGGGCGCTCTGTATCCTCACTTTACACGCTGTGCATTCTGGAGGCTGTACACAGGGGGGCGCTCTGTATCCTCACTTTACACGCTGTGCATTCTGGAGCCTGTACACAGGGGGGCGCTCTGTATCCTCACTTTACACGCTGTGCATTCTGAAGGCTGTACACAGGGGGGCGCTCTGTATCCTCACTTTACACGCTGTGCATTCTGCAGGCTGTACACGGGGGCGCTCTGTATCCTCACTTTACACGCTGTACATTTCACGGAGACAAATATCTGTAAATCCTTTTCAAGCTTTTTCCACTCAAAGTTTTTTTGTGACCTGTGTGCTCAGTTTCCCTGGTCTCCGTGCTACTCGGGTGGTTGGGTATCCTACTGTATCCTATCACGTTACTCACGTTCTTCTTCTCTCGGGTGGTTGGGTATCCTACTGTATCACGTTACTCTGTTCTTCTTCTCTCGGGTGGTTGGGTATCACACTGTATCAAGTTACTCTGTGATACCCAACCACCCGAGAGAAGAACAGAGTAACGTGATACAGTGTGATACCCAACCACCCGAGAGAAGAACACTGTATCACGTTACTCTGTTCTTCTCTCGGCTGGTTGGGTATCCTACTGTATCACGTTACTCTGTTCTCTCGGGTGGTTGGGTATCGCACTGTATCACGTTACTCTGTTCTTCTCTCGGATGGTTGGGTATCACACTGTATCACGTTACTCTGTTCTTCTTCTCTCGGGTGGTTGGGTATCATACTGTATCACGTTACACTGTTCTTCTTCTCTCGGGTGTTTGGGTATCACACTGTATCAAGTTACTCTGTTCTTCTCTCGTGTGGTTGGGTATCCTACTGTATCACGTTACTCTGTTCTTCTCTCGGGTGGTTGGGTATCACACTGTATCACGTTACTCTGTTCTTCTCTCGGGTGGTTGGGTATCATACTGTATTACGTTACTCTGTTCTCTCGGGTGGTTGGGTATCGCACTGTATCACGTTACTCTGTTCTTCTCTCGGGTGGTTGGGTATCATACTGTATCACGTTACTCTGTTCTCTCGGGTGGTTGGGTATCACACTGTATCACGTTACTCTGTTCTTCTCTCGGGTGGTTGGGTATCACACTGTATCACGTTACTCTGTTCTTCTCTCGGGTGTTTGGGTATCACACTGTATCACGTTACTCTGTTCTTCTCTCGGGTGTTTGGGTATCACACTGTATCACGTTACTCTGTTCTTCTCTCGGGTGTTTGGGTATCATACTGTATCACGTTACTCTGTTCTCTCGGGTGGTTGGGTATCACACTGTATCACGTTACTCTGTTCTTCTTCTCTCGGGTGGTTGGGTATCATACTGTATCACGTTACTCTGTTCTCTCGGGTGGTTGGGTATCACACTGTAGCACGTTACTCTGTTCTTCTCTCGGGTGGTTGGGTATCATACTGTATCACGTTACTCTGTTCTCTCGGGTGGTTGGGTATCACACTGTATCACGTTACTCTGTTCTTCTTCTCTCGGGTGGTTGGGTATCACACTGTATCACGTTACTCTGTTCTTCTCTCGGGTGGTTGGGTATCACACTGTATCACGTTACTCTGCTCTTCTCTCGGGTGGTTGGGTATCCTACTGTATCACGTTACTCTGTTCTTCTCTCGGGTGGTTGGGTATCACACTGTATCACGTTACTCTGTTCTTCTTCTCTCGGCTGGTTGGGTATCCTACTTTATCACGTTACTCTGTTCTCTCGGGTGGTTGGGTATCACACTGTATCACGTTACTCTGTTCTTCTCTCGGGTGGTTGGGTATCACACTGTATCACGTTACTCTGTTCTTCTCTCGGGTGGTTGGGTATCACACTGTATCACGTTACTCTGTTCTTCTCTCGGGTGGTTGGGTATCACACTGTATCACGTTACTCTGTTCTTCTCTCGGGTGGTTGGGTATCACACTGTATCACGTTACTCTGCTCTTCTCTCGGGTGGTTGGGTATCCTACTGTATCACGTTACTCTGTTCTTCTCTCGGGTGGTTGGGTATCATACTGTATCACGTTACTCTGTTCTCTCGGGTGGTTGGGTATCATACTGTATCACGTTACTCTGTTCTCTCGGGTGGTTGGGTATCACACTGTATCACATTACTCTGTTCTTCTCTCGGGTGTTTGGGTATCCTACTGTATCACGTTACTCTGTTCTTCTCTCGGGTGTTTGGGTATCACACTGTATCACATTACTCTGTTCTTCTCTCGGGTGTTTGGGTATCACACTGTATCACGTTACTCTGTTCTTCTCTCGGGTGGTTGGGTATCACACTGTATCACATTACTCTGTTCTTCTCTCGGGTGGTTGGGTATCACACTGTATCGCGTTACTCTGTTCTTCTCTCGGGTGGTTGGGTATCACACTGTATCACGTTACTCTGTTCTTCTTCTCTCGGGTGTTTGGGTATCACACTGTATCGCGTTACTCTGTTCTTCTCTCGGGTGGTTGGGTATCACACTGTATCGCGTTACTCTGTTCTTCTCTCGGGTGGTTGGGTATCACACTGTATCACATTACTCTGTTCTTCTCTCGGGTGGTTGGGTATCACACTGTATCGCGTTACTCTGTTCTTCTCTCGGGTGGTTGGGTATCACACTGTATCACGTTACTCTGTTCTTCTTCTTTCGGGTGGTTGGGTATCATACTGTATCCAGGGGTGTGGAAATTTAAAAAAAATCTACTTGTCCAACAGACTAAGTAGTAGTCCAATCTACTTGTCCCTCAGGACGATCAACTTGTTCTGATAATTTCAACAAAAGTGTTTAAATAGAGGTCTTTATTCATAACAGCCTATAGAGGCAGCGTCAGATACATGTGATGAATAAAGACCTTTATTTAAACACTATAAAGTACGAGTACCGATACTTTTTTCAAGTACTCACCAATACAGAGTACCGACACTTTTATTTTATGTCATGTGACCACTTTCCAATAAGAGCAGACTTCATAAAAATACCCCCAGCTCACATGTATATATCCCCCCCGAGATATATGGATATTGCCCCAGCTCATGGATATTGCCCCCAGCACATGGCTATTGCCCCAGCTCATGGATATACTGCCCCAGCTCATGGATATACTGCCCCCCCCCCCAGCTAATGGATATACTGCCCCCCCCCAGCTCATGGATATACTGCCCCAGCTCATGGATATACTGTTCCAGCTCATGGATGCTACCCCAGCTCATGGATATACTGCCCCAGCTCATGGATATACTGCCCCAGCTCATGGATATACTGCCCCAGCTCATGGATATACTGCCCCAGCTCATGGATATAACTGCCCCAGCTCATGGATATACTGCCCCAGCTCATGGATATACTGCCCCAGCTCATGGATATACTGCCCCAGCTCATGGATATACTGCCCCAGCTCATGGATATACTGCCCCAGCTCATGGATATACTGCCCCAGCTCATGGATATACTGCCCCAGCACATGGATATTGCCCCAGCTCATGGATATTGCTCCCCAGCTCATGGATATTGCTCCCCAGCTCATGGATATTTGCCCCCCAAGCTCTCATGAATATTTGCCCCCCAAGCTCTCATGGATATATGCCCCAGCTCATGGATACTGCCCCCAGCTCATGGATATATGCCCCCCAAGCTCTCATGGATATATGCCCCCCAAGCTCTCATGGATATATGCCCCCCAAGCTCTCATGGATATATGCCACAGCTCAGACCCCAGACCAGACATGAGGCGGCTGTTCAAATGCTCTATCGGCATTCAGACAGCCGCCCCTGGAGCTCTCCGATGCATACTTACCTTCCTGAGCGGCGCCGGGAAAGTCTTTGCGCGTGCACTCGTTGAAGGACCCTAGCCGCGATCACGTGGGACTCCCATGTGTTCGCGGCTGGGTCCTTCAACGAGCGGAAGAGCGGAAACTTTCCCGGCGCCGCTCAGGAAGGTAAGTATGCATCGGAGAGCTCCAGGGGCGGCTGTCCGAATACCATTAGAGCATTCGAACATCCGCCCAAGCCCCTCGGATGCCGGCAAGCCGGCTCAATGCCGGCTTCCGGTATCGGGGGCGTCAGTCCGCAGTCCGGCGGGCTTCTAGCCCGCCGGACTGCATCTCAAAAAAACTACTTGCCTGGCGCCCGGATCTTCATGTCCCGGGCGTCGGGCGATATAATTCCCACACCCCTGTGTATCACGTTACTCTGTTCTTCTCCTCTCGGGTGGTTGGGTATCGCACTGTATCCTATTAACCCCGCGCCTCTCCTCTCGGGTGGTTGGGTATCATACTGTATCCTATTAACCCCGCGCCTCTCCTCTCGGGTGGTTGGGTATGATATAGTATTATCTCATTAACCCCGCGCCTCTCCTCTCGGGTGATTGGGTATGATATAGTGTTATCACATTAACCCCGCGCCTCTCCTCTCGGGTGATTGGGTATGATATAGTATTATCACATTAACCCCAAACCTCTCGGGTGATTGGGTATGATATAGTATTATCACATTAACCCTGCGCCTCTCCTCTCTGGGTACCTTTTCACCCTCATGCTGTGCGCTCTCCCTGCAGCATCGTTTGTGAGCGCAGATGCGGCTCGCTTGGAGCAGCTGAAATATGAAGCTCGGAAAGGTTCAGTTGTAAACGTCAACCCGACCAACACGAGGCCGCACAGCGACACCCCCGAGATCCGGAAGTACAAGAAGCGCTTCAATTCGGAGATCCTGTGCGCCGCACTATGGGGTGAGCCGGTGGGATGATATCAAGCCTCTCGTGGTCATTCTTGTTGTGCTGGGGTTGCTCAGACTGCGTGGAGACTTACACTCAAGATGGTCTTTTTTTCTCTCCTCCAGGTGTGAACCTGCTGGTGGGCACAGAGAATGGCCTGATGCTGCTAGACCGGAGCGGCCAGGGGAAGGTCTACAGCCTGATCACTCGCCGGCGCTTCCAGCAGATGGATGTGTTAGAGGGACTGAACCTGCTAATCACCATCAGTGGTGAGAAATGCAACCTCCTGCTGCGGGGGTCATCATATTCCTGCAGAGAGTAGGTTGGCAGTCGGCACCTCTTGGTGACTCTGAATCTCGTTACTTTTAACCCCTCAGGACTTGGCAGTTTCATGGAAAACCCCTTTAGATCTCCCACGCTGTGAAAATGCAGTGTATATACAGGCTGCATGCCGTTTCTGATGGCTTCTCCTGCCGGCCAAGTCAAGGTCCTGGGGCTGCTGTCATTCCCTTAAAGGAGACCAGTGGTCCCAAGGACTTGAATGAGCTCCAGTATATCGGCTGTCATGTCTGTTCTGGAACTTTCCGGGTGCTTTCTGGAGCCTATTTGCAAACACTAATCACAATACGCAAACTTCCCCATCATCCATCTCTCTCTCGTCTGGGGGGACGCTTGTAGCCCACCATCAGTGACAGCACTGTGTTTGTGATCGCGTCCGCTCTCGTTCCCAGGTAAGAGGAACAAGCTGCGAGTGTATTACCTCTCCTGGCTCCGGAACAAGATCCTCCACAACGACCCCGAGGTGGAGAAGAAGCAAGGATGGAGCACGGTGGGGGACATGGAAGGATGTGTACATTATAGAGTAGGTAAGGAGCGCTCCGCACCAGCACTTGTCACGGTCCTCCACGCTGCCGCTGGCCACCTTCTCCTACAAGTGACGGGCGTCTCTGTGTCTTCCCTTTTCAGTGAAATATGAGCGAATCAAGTTTCTGGTGATCGCACTGAAAAACTCTGTGGAGGTCTACGCCTGGGCTCCCAAACCTTATCACAAGTTCATGGCCTTCAAGGTAAACGTCAAAATCAAAGAACCGAAATGTGCGTGTAGAAAGTCAGGAGCCGTGTCAAACTTTTCCACCTAAAACCAGAAGCATCTCCCCGGCTTAATAACTCTTGGTGTCCTCCTGAAGCCAAAGGTGGTGCGGGTTTAGATGGTTACCCTCCCACGTGGTCCTCACTGATACTTAGACAGCCCTTACTGACTGTCTTCCACATGTTCTGACTCTCCTTGAACTCTCCCAGTCCTTTACAGATCTTCCTCACCGGCCACAGCTTGTGGACCTGACAGTGGAAGAGGGTCAGAGGCTAAAGGTCATCTACGGCTCTTCGTCTGGCTTCCACGCCGTGGATGTGGACTCTGGAAATAATTATGACATCTATATCCCCGTGCACGTGAGTTACCAGGGACTCCACACATGGCATTACATATTTATTGCCAAGGTCCCAGTACATTGCTAACCTCTGCTCGTATACATGTCCTCCTGCACTTGGCGCCCGCTAGTCTCCTGCTATGGGACAATGTTAGCTCTCATGCCATTCCCTCATAAGACGGGGGCCTGTCACATTCCTCTGGCCTTCGATCCGTAGTCTGTGTTTTTAATGAAAAGCTGAATTGTAACTTGGATGGGCAGAGCTTTACACATCCTTCCCTCATCAACACATCATGACATAAGCGCCTCTTTGATCTGGGAGCCGGGAAGCTATTCTCCGGCTCTGTGATTAATAGGGCTTTGTTGTGGCAATGCAATCTCTTATGTGCAGCTCTTTCCAATCACTGAGAAAATGGAAAGGTTGCTGTTAGGGCTGTGCGATATCCTCTATTTAGCAAGATGTATTCCAGGTTGACCGTAGAGCCGACAGGTGCCGCTGGCCCCTGCTAAACCTGTCGTCTTAGCTCTGCCGATGCTCGGACACAAATCCAGAGTCCTCGAACTTTGCATGAATAAAATCGTGGTTGACCTCGATTTAAATCGAAGATATTGCACAGCCCTGGCTGCTCCCCATGAAGCATTCCTTTGCCCCAGCTCCTTTCCGCTGCGTTGACCCGGCCACGTCTCTAAACCAGTTAAGGTCCTACTCTTGTTTCCTTTAGATACAAAGTCAGATAAACCCTCATGCCATCATCTTCTTGCCAAACACCGACGGCATGGAGATGTTGCTTTGCTACGAGGATGAGGGCGTCTACGTCAACACCTACGGAAGGATCATTAAAGACGTGGTGCTGCAGTGGGGGGAGATGCCGACATCTGTGGGTGAGTGGTGACGCTTTTTATTGCACGCGCGAGAGGACGGTGTTCTCCAGGCACTGTGTTGACTCCCGTCTGGGCATTTCCCTCAGCTTACATCTGCTCGAACCAGATCATGGGCTGGGGCGAAAAAGCCATCGAGATCCGATCCGTGGAGACTGGACATCTAGACGGGGTCTTCATGCACAAGAGGGCTCAGAGACTGAAGTTCCTCTGCGAACGCAACGATAAGGTAATCTCAGACACCCACTCCTTTGCTCCAACCTCGTGCTCCCCTTCAAAGCCACTTGGTCCCTCACCACACCTTCCAACTCCAACCCTGCCCTTTGACTCTTCCCTCCTGTGCTTTGCCTTCTCCCACCTTTTCTGTCCGTTCTTTTACGCAGTCTTGTTTTGTGTCCTGAATTCTCTTTCTCTCCTCCATCTCCCAACAGGTGTTTTTTGCCTCTGTGCGCTCTGGCGGGAGTAGTCAGGTCTACTTTATGACTCTAAATCGCAGCTGTATCATGAATTGGTGAGAGGAGAACCTTGAGAATGGAGAACGAGAGAAAGAGACTGCTCCCCCACCTCCCCCCAATACACTGGAGCCCTAAGCATCCCCCCCGATACTCCCCTCACGTTACTGCAGCACCTTGCTAACAGCCTGGACACGTTTCTATTTATTTGGGTGGTTTATCAGCGCTCAAAAACCGAGAAACTGTACGTCACGTTAACACCCCTCCCCACCACCACACACGCACCTCTTTCTATGTATCGGGGGGGAGGAGCAAGGGATGTTACCTAAAGTACAGGAGGAGCTTCAGGCCTACCCAAGGAGAACGGGGGGGCCAGGGCTCAGCCGAGATGGCATCCTGACTGGTTGTGACTGGGGTCCTGTTCTCTCCTCACTCAATGATGGTGATATTGGGGAGTGGGGGGGGGGGCGCGGGAGCTTCAAACATCCAGATTGTGTTTTCATATACGTGTTGGCATCAGCTAGGAGTTTGCTTTTGGTCCGTTACCACTTTCTCGTATGGGATGAGCCTTTCATGGATTTTGTATGTTTTAGTACCAACCAATAGCATCGCTGCTTTCTAACCTGCTCTCCGACCCCGTCTGCCACGCCTAGGAGATGATGCACCGCCCCTCCAAATGGTCCACATAAAGGCACTTTATTAATTAGCCCGCCGATTCTCCTTAATCCAAAGCCTGCACCGTCACCTTAGCCAACCCCTCCCCCCATGGCCTACGCTCCAAATCGTTCCATGAAGACGCATTATGATTACCAATCCAGAGTCTCTCCGCTCCTTCAAACTCCTTTCAGTTCCCAGAGCGTCCACTCCAATGAAGCTGAGGCCAGGAACACTCTTCACGTTCACTGGAATCGAAGGCCGTGTTGGTAAACCCGGGCGTCTCGCACTGACGCTTCTCAAACCATTTGATATAAGAAGATAAAACTCCCTCGTATCCATGAACACTAATCTGATATTTACCTAACATACCACCAGGCCCCCTGTGGTGTCTTTGCTGGTGTTTTTTGTTTACTTCTGTTGGTCACACGTTGGCCATGACATGACCCCAAGACTTTTTTTTGTTGTTGAATAGAATAAGCACAGTTGTTACCTTGGAAAACACGCAACGTCCGACTGGGATTGTGAGTCAAGTCGTTTTTCTGACTTTTTTCGCGTTGTTGATGGTTCTTTCGAAAGTTGACCTTTTCGTCTAGGTGATAGTCCACGGTATGTTAACCGGAGAGGGTAGAGAAGGTCCACGGCTTGTGCCTTGTCGATAGGAAACGTAAATTGCATGAAACGTATGTGAGCGAAAGGAGCCGGCAAGGTTTTAGACGTCAAAACCTCTACGGGATGATCCCGGTGACTCGTTTCTCTTGAGGTCCATTCGCGTGTGGCTCGATTGAGTCCGTGTTAAAAAGGACACGACAAAGATGCCAAAGAACAGATGTGGAGGATACTTTTTGTTCTGGTTTTATTCATCCTTTAAGGGTTGGTTGGTGGGATCGTTGAGGAACACGGCACAATGCTTTGATAACCAATGCAACAAACATACCATGGTGGGTCCTTTATGACTTCAAGTGCCCTACAGTGAGGAACTCGACCTCAAGACTGAGGCTCCCATCATACAGCAGATCCCTACAGTGGTCCGTGGCCTCCACCTGCGAATGGCTTAGAGGAGGTCCACACGAAACACTAGGACTTTTACCCTTGGCAGCGAGCGTTCTACAAACAGGAACCTCCCAGCTGAACGCAGCGGGGATCACAGTTGCCAGCGCTTCACAAACCCGGAGTCGGTGAACGAGGACGCGTGAAGCTGCTTGGAGAGAATAAGCCCTTCCCATTATATATTTTTTATACATATCTGTATATTAAGGCGGGACCAAGACCAGACCCACATATATATTCATGCTTTTCTACCCCTCCGGTTCCCCCCTTTCGCCCCATTTACATTGTTTTGCTTATTAACGCCCCTTCCCCCACCATCGCGTTTTGACTTCAAATCCCACGGAAAGTGACAATCCCAGATATTGTCGGACGGAGGAGACGAATCGTTATTTTTGTAAAACTGACAAGAAGCTGATTATAAGGAGGTGACAGATATTTTATGTAGCAAATTGTAAAAAAAAATAATTAAAATCTTAAAAAAAAAATAATAAGGTTGAATTAAATGACCGTCGATAATGGTGACATGTTATTGCTCTTAAATAAAGTTATGTCTGCTAACTCCGCCTCCGCTGGTTTATTTCCGGGGTGATGGTGGAGAACGAACCCTTCACCCGGAGGGCTTCCTCGTCTTTCGGAGTTCGTCATGGTGGATCCACACAGTGCGGCCATCTGGTTGACATACGGGCAGGCGGGAAGGTCTATATTATTTTATCATATATTTTATCACCCCCTGGACGGGGGTGGATTAATGTCACGTGTTTTTCCCACCCGCCATTTCCAAGCCACTAGATGGGAAAGATTAATGCCACCATGCTTGGTGCACCGTGGACTTCACTTGGAAAGCAGCAAGGACGAGCGCGTTGACCTTTCCTGCGTAGTGTGCTTTATACCGTGACGTCCTTATCTCGCTCAATTTCCATAAAGAGATGCCACCCTGGTGTCCCAGCAGAGTCTCCAAAAACATCTATATGCCTGTTTCAACGGGGTGGCTTAAAGCATGTCCGGTGGCAGCGCACGCAACTAGTGCACACGCTACACCGTGTGGCCCTTCTCGTCGAGCCGTCAAAAAGCTGTGATGGACTCAGGGAGGAGCGGTCACACACACTGAAGACTCTGCTTCCAGCTCCTTATCTTCCTTGGTCACAGTAAGGGGTGGAATGTCCTGCTGTTCTGTGCAGGAGGCGACTACTGGTATCAGGTTACAGTATGACATGCCATTTCTCAGCTAGATAGGGCATTAAATGTCATTATTTGGGAATCTTTTTCAGTGTTTTAAAGAGATCTGTTTTGCGATAGAATTTATGTAGTATAAAAATATCCCATTAATGTAAAGCCTTTTCATAACTAGACACTTGGACACCAAAGGGTAAAGTCACAAAGCACCGAAATTGTACGCAACTTCAGTACTTGACGTTTCAGCCCATTTCAGACATTCCGTTTCGCAAATGGTCACTGTATTTTGACGAAATCAGAGTCACCGAAGAAGTTATCCGGACGTCACCGAAGACCACCAAATTGGCATTGGTCACATATACCATATACTACTGATCAAATCCCCCCCAAAAAAATGTGTTGGCAAAGTTCAGCTTATGACGGAGAGAAGATAGAAAGTCCAGTAGTACTTAAATTAAACGCTGAGGAATGGACCTCCTGTCTTCTCAGCGTTTACTATTGATGTTTGACTTCATAGACGATCAGCACTTTCGGTGACTTTTCATTCCCCTCACTTCGGGACAATTCGGCGATCCTAGTTCGCCAACCCTATGGTGTATTCAGCAAGCACCACAGGCCCCCTCCCTCCCCATAGTGCAGGGAAAACACACACCGAAACCCACAGAAACAGCTGGATTAACCACGCCGGAGAAACCCGACTAGCCGTCGATCACAGCGCAGCCGCCGGAAAAAGCCGACACGCAGACGAATGAGGTGGAAAGAAAAACCCCTAAAACAGTACGTTTGAAAGTTTGAAAAGTGAAACGCTGTTTGCAAAAAAACTACTGAACGAAAATGTCTGAAATTTACATATAAAATCCAATGAATGATAATAAAAAGGACTGTTACAGAAAAAAGAAAAAAAAACTATGTGAAACAGAAAAAAGTTTGCCAAAAAAAGCCTAAAAGATCCTAAAAAAAATCTAATGAAGAGACTTTTTCCTGCAGAATATTATAATCAACGGTTTTAGATACTGGATTAAAATGGGAATATTTTTAACATTGAAGCCTATGGGATTCGCCTGAATAAACCTGCCGAATGAAAACACCGAACAGTAGGGCAATTCGGCAACTTTTCCCTGCTGTTTTGTGTTCTCTGAATAGATTAACCATTGCTTCTCTGTGGGGATTTCACTGCCCTCGAACAGGCACCGTATGTGCAGGCAATTCGCCAGGATTTGGCGAACTGCCTGCTCTGAATAGCCGAATGGCCAGAAAATGTAGCCGTATGCTGAATTTCAGTGTCCGGTTACATTTCGGGGCCAGATCGGCTCTCTTTGAGTAACCCTGTATGTAAACGTATACTAGAATAAGCGCATAAAGGAGAAGTAGCAAATCGAAAGAATAGATCTTTGTATCTACAAATGAGTGATTGCTGACAGAGAGGGGTTACCCCAGGTGAATCGAGTGATTGCTGACAGAGGGGTTACCCCAGGTAAATCGAGTGATTGCTGACAAAGAGGGGTTACCCCCAGGTGAATCGAGTGATTGCTGACAAAGAGGGGTTACCCCAGGTAAATCGAGTGATTGCTGACAAAGAGGGGTTACCCCCAGGTAAATCGAGTGATGATTAAAAAGTGTGTATACGGGTATACACTGTACAGTGTGGGCGCTTGTTAATTTTAGTTAAAGTGCTATGTGAATAAATATTCAATTGCTGCCTAAGTATGGTAAGAAGCACATAAAAAACAACCAAAATACGTGCCAAGATTAAGATAAAAGGATAAACGAGACCATACGGCGCATAAAACAATGAACAGATAATTGTATGAACTGCTGGTTAATAGGAGTAAAAGTGAAGGTGTCCTCCAAGATATAAAAGGTGTCCTTAAAAATGCAAAAAATGTCCTTTAAAATACCAAATAGAGGAGGTAAAAGAGTACAAGAAAATCGTAAAAAGATTAATAAGTCAATTTGTGCAAAATAAGTCAGTGGTTTATACTCAGGGGTGTTGTTGATTGAAGACAAATACATTAATCTTCACTGTGGTGTGGATGTCAAATCTTCTCTTTAAAGGTGTCCTCAGGGAAAAATAAATAAAGGCAATAATAGTGCAGATGGTCTTACTGAGATGAGATAATTTAATAAATTGAATGTTTCACTCACATTTATTAGAGCCTAAGGGAAATCCAGGCTCAAGGAAAATAGCTTGTGGCCAAGTATAGGGTGGCACGTCCCTCCTTTCATCTGTGGTGATTACTAGATAAAGCAGAGCGCTCCCATAGCGTAACTCTGTGCAATACAGGTGGAGAATTAAATTAAAATTGGTCACACTCACCAGTTATAGAGCCTCTCAATTCCAGGCTCAAGGAGTATCGCCTTGGGTCCTCTTAAGGTGGGGGCCCAAACCTCTTTGATGTAGCAGCAGTTGGTCCCAGGTAAATCGAGTGATTGCTGACAAAGAGGGGTTACCCCAGGTAAATCGAGTGATTGCTGACAGAGGGGTTACCCCAGGTAAAGCGAGTGATTGCTGACAAAGAGGGGTTACCCCCAGGTAAATCGAGTGATTGCTGACAAAGAGGGGTTACCCCCAGGTAAATCGAGTGATTGCTGACAAAGAGGGGTTACCCCAGGTAAATCGAGTGATTGCTGACAGAGGGGTTACCCCAGGTAAATCGAGTGATTGCTGACAAAGAGGGGTTACCCCAGGTAAATCGAGTGATTGCTGACAGAGGGGTTACCCCAGGTAAAGCGAGTGATTGCTGACAAAGAGGGGTTACCCCAGGTAAATCGAGTGATTGCTGACAAAGAGGGGTTACCCCCAGGTAAATCGAGTGATTGCTGACAAAGAGGGGTTACCCCAGGTAAATCGAGTGATTGCTGACAAAGAGGGGTTACCCCAGGTAAATCGAGTGATTGCTGACAAAGAGGGGTTACCCCAGGTAAATCGAGTGATTGCTGACAAAGAGGGGTTACCCCAGGTAAAGCGAGTGATTGCTGACAAAGAGGGGTTACCCCAGGTAAATCGAGTGATTGCTGACAAAGAGGGGTTACCCCAGGTAAATCGAGTGATTGCTGACAAAGAGGGGTTACCCCCAGGTGAATCGAGTGATTGCTGACAAAGAGGGGTTACCCCCAGGTAAATCGAGTGATTGCTGACAAAGAGGGGTTACCCCAGGTAAATCGAGTGATTGCTGACAAAGAGGGGTTACCCCAGGTGAATCGAGTGATTGCTGACAAAGAGGGGTTACCCCCAGGTAAATCGAGTGATTGCTGACAAAGAGGGGTTACCCCCAGGTAAATCGAGTGATTGCTGACAAAGAGGGGTTACCCCAGGTAAATCGAGTGATTGCTGACAAAGAGGGGTTACCCCAGGTAAATCGAGTGATTGCTGACAAAGAGGGGTTACCCCAGGTGAATCGAGTGATTGCTGACAAAGAGGGGTTACCCCCAGGTAAATCGAGTGATTGCTGACAAAGAGGGGTTACCCCCAGGTAAATCGAGTTATTGCTGACAGAGGGGTTACCCCCAGGTAAATCGAGTTATTGCTGACAGAGGGGTTACCCCCAGGTAAATCGAATGATTGGCAATCTAAATAAAACAAAATTAAATAAATTCAAAAGCGCATGCAAAACGAAAAAAAGTGTAAAAAGAAAATATGGCAGATGCTGAATTTAGCAGAGTCAAACTTATAGATATCTCTCAAACTATATATATATATATCCAATGGAGGAGAGAAGGAATTAACTTTCAAAAGGAGGAATCGGGCCTTCGAGGGTCCGAATTAAATTGCTAAATTCAGCGTCTGCCATATTATCCTATTTAATTCGGACCCTCGAAGGCCGATTCCTCCTTTTGAAAGTTAATTACCTCTCTCCTTCTTTGGAGATGATATATATATATATTTATATATATATCATCCAGTGTATATATAGTTTGAGAGATATCTACAAGTTTGTCTCAGGAAAATATGGCAGACGCTGAATTTAGCAGAGACAAACTTGTAGATATCTCTCAAACTATATATACTGTATGTAATATATATATATATTATATTATTTAGCATCTCCAATGAAGGAGAGAGGTAATTAACTTTCAAAGGAGGAATCTGCCTTCAAGGGTCTGAATTAAATAGGAATGTTACGAAAATCACAGCCGGAGTATGAAGATTAACAACCAACCTTTGTTAGAGACAAAGTAAGAAATGAATCCAAAATCCCTTTTCTGTCCCTATTTGAGGTTCAAGCGTTATGCAGGAATATGGCGCCACCTAACCTGCATACTGCTTTGGGGTGAAACCCTAATGCGTCTTGGAGAGAAAGTAGGAAAAGAGCAGGTAATCGGTGTTAAAAGAGATACTTTATGCCATAGTTTAAAATCTCAAAGGAATGAAGTAGTGGCTGGCGGTTATAAGGAGTACACACCACCACTCCATATCAACGCGTTTCTCTGTCCGAGTACAGGGTTAATAGACGGCTTCAGGGGGGCGTGCCCGGAAGCCGGACTGAGAGGACGTGTGGTAGCGGAGCTCCCGTGCCGATCTTAACGTTACCTGGTAGTTTACAGTCTCTGCCCGCGACCCGGTCTGGCTCCGGAGTTGTTCAGCTAAGTTTCCAACCCCCCAGGAAGACTTTCGGCCGAAATTTTGTTTCCTGGCCGGCTGCCATCTTTGATTGTGGCCTACCTCGTGGCCGTCCCTGCACGTTAACATGGGCAAACGCGGCAAAGCAACGGAGCACCCTACCACACCGGGGCTCCCAGACATCAGAGTGTCGCTAGGCCTCCCGCCCCACACCCGTCCTGCTGCTCAGAGTGTGGAGTGCCAGGAATCACCGACCCCGCAGCCGCTGTGCTCGGAAGCCACTCTGACCCCAATGGCACAGCTCTCCACGAAGGAAGACCTTTGTCAGCTGTACGCGGACCTCAGGGCACTATGGCACTCTGATCTCGCCCAGGTGCGGGCGGATATCTCGGCGATCTCTACTGGTTCGGCAGCCTTGGGAAAGCGCCTGGATGTCTTAGAGGAGGGGCACCGGGAGCACTCGACGACAATGGAAGATCTACAGTCACAGGTGCTGTCCTTGACTTCGGCGGTGTTGACTATGGAAGCCCGGCACAGATGTCGGAATCTCTGACTGCGGGGGATCCCCGAGACCGTTAATGATGAGAGCCTTCTGACATGTGTGACCAGTGTAGTGATGAAATTACTGCACCTGTCCCAGGGTGGTCCGGCTTCACTTACTTCTGCCTTTAGGATCCGTAAGGCAGCTGCAGCTCCCGCTACAGCCCCCCAGAGACGTTATCACAGTCCGGGACGTTTCCACTCACATGAGGATCCTCCGGGAGGCCGGGAATGCTCCGTTGGTGACGTGTGAGGATATGCGGATCTCTATTTATCAGGACCTGCCGTTTCTCACGTTGATGGCAGGGCAACGTTTTCGTGCGGAGACGACTATCATGAGAGAACAGGGTATTCGTTATCGGTGGGGGCCATCGGGCTCCCTGGCGATATTGCACGCTGGTCGTACGTCCCATGTACCTACGCCTGAGGAGGGCCGAGCCTTTCTGAACACACATTTGCCCCTCATGCCTGCTGAATCGTCGCCAGGGTGGGAACAGAGGAGGCTCATCAGCTGTGGCTGCTCTGGACTCGGGGTGTCAGGGTGGCACCGGGGGCGAGGGGAGTATGAGCCCAGCGTGCAGTGGTCTGCACAAATTAACAGAGGATAAGGGTAGAGGAGGGTGGATGAAATATGATGACTGACCAGGTTGATTGCAGAGGGATTATAGGAATGATGGTTATAGTTGCAGGAGCCAGGAATTGGGGATCAGGAATCAGAGTAGCAACAAAGCAACGATGTTCACTCTTCGTGAGCATGAGCTGTAATGAACCAGCAATGTGTGAGTGTGGGGCAGAGCCCTTTATTTTGTGAGTCACATGTGTTTGGTGTTAACTCTTCCTATTCTGGTCCTGCCCTGCAGCCAGCAACCAGCATTGTAAGTGTACCACCGGGGGGGGGGGGTTTCAGGATGGTGGCAGCCATGGGGCATGACAGTACCTCCCCCTTCAGGGTCACGCTCTGCGTGACCAAGGATGGGTAGCAGGACTGCCCATGACCAGGCACGGGTCACTCTGGTGGGTGCTGGGCCCAGTACTCGTCACACCACTGGAGGGCAGAACGGTGGTCAGGAGTGGTGGTACAGGGTTGGGCACGTGCCTTTCTCTGACGCGTCTTGGTCTTTTTGTGGACAGCAGATACCTCAGGAAGGAGAGTGCCCATGTACCCAGATGGCATTCTCCCTTTATCGTCTTCAGTCACAATGGGTGAAAAGCAATCACGGGATAAAATAAAGTCCACATCAGATTCTTTAGGGAACTTGGGGTTACGCTCTTTTCTCTTAGCTGATGCATCAGGAATGAGGGTGCCCATGTAACTGGATGGCACAGAGGTGGGTACAGAGTAGATGCCCTGCACCGTATAGGGAGCTGGATCCTCAGGTAAGGGATCTGGATCAACAGGGATGTCCTTAGCGCGTCTGGCCTTCATGACAGAAGGAAATAAGTAGGAGGCAGAGTCACCATCGAACCTAGTACCCACATAGGAAGAAGGCATTAGGCTTGTGCACAGATTTTTTTTTTCGGTTCGATTTGTTCGGATGTTTAAACTTTTCGATTCGGCTCGTTTCGACCGATTTCTGTTTCGGTTCGGCTCGTTTCGACCGATTTCTGTTTCGGTTCGGCTCGACTCGTTTTTCGTGTACATTTTTTTTTCGGAATATCGACCATTTTTCGTATTTTCGTGTCACTTTGCTCGTTTTTTGTATCGACTTTGTGATTTCGGAAATTTTCGTTTTTTCGGAACATCTGTTCTCGTTTCAAAGCTGTCTAACTCTATTCGTTTTGATGTAAACTACTATGGTTTACTTTTTTTATACTTTATATATTTTTGGTTTGTTTTTCGGATCCGATAATTCATTCTGTCGATACGATAATTCTGGCGATTCAATTAAATAAAGATCCTTTTTTTCTTATGAATATTGCATTTCACAACTTTATTTAATCACATTAAAAAAATGGTATGAAAACCAAGGAACAAAAAAAAATGAACAAAACGATTTAAAAAACGCTAAACTGGGGGGCGGAGCTAACCACGGCAGCAAGCGGTCACGTTTCTGATCAGCTCCATCGCAGCTTCGGCTTTACACCGGATTTTAACTGCTCGTTTGCCCTCACACAGCTCCCGACTGAGCCTGGATGCCCTAGCACGTCTCGAGGAACTTATCAGCTACCCTCCGGCGGACTTACTCCCCGGGAGAGATTCGGGCCTAGTGACGGCGGCCATCTTGGGTGACCTCGTGCGCTCCTGCGGAGCCTTCTGGAGTCTTAATCTCTAACGCCGGACTGGAGGAGGTCGATAATGCCTAAGAAGCCTACTCAGAACGGTGGTCCCCGCCAACAGGACATCCGGATTTCTATGGTAGGGGGGCCCATTTCTGTGTCTCTCCCTCCCAGCTATGGGTCGTCTGAGGAAGAGGAGGACCGTGCCTGGTCTTTTGGTGGGGATGCTGGGATGTCCTGGCTTACCCCGCCGTCTCGGGGGCAGGGACAACGGCCTCTCTCTGCAGCGGCAAGGAAAAGGGCACAAAAAAAACGCAAGGCCGTGTTAGCAGCATCTTCGATTTCTCCACTGGCCACCCGGGAATCCTCTGAGGGGGACTCTGCTAATGACCACCAACTCTCCGCTGCCAGCAGTGTAACGTCGGAACAACGACCTAGGCCAAGGCAGGCGTCGCGAGTATTGGGTACTCGGGCCGAGGCATCCGTACCTGGTGCACAGTTAATGGCAGCCCAGACCCAAGAGAAGGACGATCATCTCCCTTCCACAAAAGGAGACCTACGCAGACTCATGGACGAGATTAGGGACATGTGGAAACCTGAGGTGGCAGCAGTTCGGGCAGAGGTACAAGAGGTACGCGCACAGGTGATGGAAGTGCAGACAAAGACGGCAGAAGTAGCAACGGAACAATCCCAACTAGCTAGCCAGGTGACTGCCCTTCGCTCGCAGATTGAAATCCTGTCCCGTTCTGTAGAAACACTGGAAACTCGGCATCGACGGCGCAATATCAGGGTCAGGGGCATCCCAGATTCGGTGCTGGAGGACGAGCTGCAGCCTTATGTGACCCGTCTTGCTCTACAAGTGTCCGGCCTGCCTTCTACTACGCCTGTGGTTGGCTCGGTGTACAGGGTCAGGAGACCCGCAGCGTCTGCCAAGGGAGCACCTAGGGATGTCGTGGTGGCATTCCGCGACATGGCCCTGAAAACGAGGATCATGACTACTCCCGGCGCTCGGGAACCTGTGCAGTTTGAAGGTTCTACTCTCACCCTCTATCACGACCTCCCGTTCCTGACCTTGGTGGCCCGCAGACGGTTCCGAGACGTAACGGCTGTCCTTCGTCGGCAGGGGATACGATATAGATGGGGCCTGGCTGGCTCCCTTAGTGTAACCTATGCCAATATCGCCCATACGATCACCGACCCCGCCACGGCGCTGAATGTCCTCGACCAAGCAGGTATCCCGCTGGATGCCGCGACGGTTCAGCCGGGTTGATGCTGATTTCCCCCCCCCTTCCTCTCCCCTTCCCCCCCCTTTTTTTTTTTCTCCCTCTCTTTTCCCTTTTTCTTTATATTTGCAAGCGGGTTCTCTGGACTTTTGGAACTGTCTGTTTCTAAGGACTGGAACTCTTCCTGAGTTTTCCTTTTTTGAAGGTCCCATGGACAATCTTTGTCTTTTGTTTGCTTTTTAACATAACTTCACTTGGGCCAGTCGTTATTTGCTTTTACGCTTTCTACCGGTATACCCGTATTTGGGTTCTGCTAGCCCAGGGAGTTATTTTCTCCGCTACTGAGACACCCCTTTTTCTTGGGACACTGAAGTCCTCTTTTTTTGCTATAGTTCCCCGGCTGGGGCTTATTCTGATTGTGTCCACCGCTTCCCCCCCCCTCTGTTATTTGCCCTGTGAGAAACCTCCCCCCCCCCTTATGCTTTCTGTGTATTTGATGCCTATTTGGCCCTGTGAGGCCGGTTTTGCCAGTTTGTGTATCATTCTTACTTGTAAAATAAAAATTTTAAATTAAAAAAAAAAAAAAACGCTAAACTGACCCGAATGGTCTGACTTTAAAAATAAAAGCCAGAACAAAACGGTTTTAAAACGGAAAAATAGTTGATCAAAATGATCTGAAATGAAAAAAAATAAAATGATTTAAAACAGACAAAAAAATAAATTAACCCTGTCGCTGCTGAGGCATTTCACGGCTTCCCTTCACGCCTGTGTGTGGCACTGCGGTCTGCTGCTGAGCTAATTTTTAACAGTTTCGCTCCTCTTGTTTAAACGCGTTTTTTTGAAGCCTTATTTTATTATATGACCCAGACATGTTATATATCGTTCTTTCCGGCAGACTCGGCAGATGATTCATAATATATCATTATCATATAATATACAGACAGGACATGACGCATACATAACAAAAAATGCAATAAAATTAGAATTTTCAATGTTTGTTTTACAAGGTGTAAAGTGTTTTTTTTACATTTTAACATGCGAGTGTTTGCGGTTATATTTTATGAGTTGCGTTTGTTAAAAAAAATTGAAAAGGGGACTTGTGTAATTTTCACCCAAAAAAATATAACTATTTTTAACAAACGCACCCCATACAAAAATCCTTAGTGCAGCATCATTGTTCACATTATAATTGAAATGGGAACAATATTGCTGCATTAATAAAACAAAACACCTGTTTATTTTTTTATATTTTAATTTTTTATTTTTAACATTGTCATGTTTGGTATTGTTGGAAAGGCCATGCTCTGGTCGATCCAAAGATACCAAACATTAACCAACCGATAGCTGCCGCGGATCGGGAGATAGGGGTTCCAATGAACCCCCTATCTCCACCATTGGTCACAGTTAGGGGTTAACTCCAAAACTGACGTCATTGTGATGAGGTCTTGGGACTGTCGGCAGCTGCCGTTCCCCCACGCTGTTGTCTTCCTGCAAAGACGTGACCATGTTGGCGGGCAGCGTCTTAGCGGGCAGCGGTGGGAGAGAGAGAGAGCTCATAGCTGGGAGCCGAGGAGGTGTTGCGTGAAGCTGCAAACAGGGACAAATAAACTAGACCTGAGCCGCACTGAGGCTCTTTGGGTTGTGTCGGAGAAGACTTCACGCAGTGCTGCCATCAATATTTTTTGATAAATTCTTGGTTATACAATGAATGTGACTGTGGACAAAAATCTGTGTTGTTGTGACATCGCCTAAGCTTAACAAAACCATGCCACGTCGGTAATCAAATCTCAAGGCAGTACAACAAGGTTGTGTTAGTGTGTGATATTTTTTGGCCAGGCAGGAAGTGTAGAATGTGCACAGTCACATTCATGGCCACAAATATGTTGACAAATTTATGACAAAGGGTCCATAGAAATGTCAATAAATTTATGTACATATAATTTTAACAGTGTGGAAACCAAGCAATACATATTAACTTATTAAGTAAGGAAAAGCAACGCACACAAACAGGAAAATATAGAAAAAAATAGAAAATTTATTTACAACATGGGGAAGGGAAGGGAACATGCCAAGGATGGCAAACTACCCAACAGGGGCACAAACAAACATAGACTGGAAGATGGCCGCCATTGTAAGCCAGGCGAACCTCTGGTTCAGAATATTGGTTCACTTGAGATAATTACTGGCATTTGAGGAGATGTTGGAGCTGGTCCGCATCTTTGATTACAAAGATTATGACTGCCGTAAGGGCCCTTACGGCAGGAAGAATAACACCCGCAAGGATCGTATCCTTGACAAGCTACGCACCACCATCCTGGAGCTGTTCGGGAAGGACCGGACGAAGGACCAGGTCCGAAAACGCTGGTCCAACCTCAAAGCACGCGAGCAGGAGCAGCTGAGGCACATCCGTCGCGTCATAGCCAAACGTAAGTGTCATGTTATATTGTAAAGCGCTGCGTAAACCGTTGGCGCTTTATAAATCCTGTATAATAATAATAATAATGTGCTAATGTGCACAGAAATACGTTGATTGATCTAGTCCAACTGGGGCACAAACAAACATAGGGGAGGAGGAGGCTGGTCTCACTGCCGCTCCAGGATGCCAGCGGCATTGCTTATATGCTCCCGCAATTCCTGGATGGAATCAATAGTTGTTACAGCCAGGCGTAGCTCGCTGATCGCCATCCGGTTAATTTGCCTAATGCTGGATGATGTGTCCGGTCTGGCTTCTCCTTCTATATATCCAATAAATGAAAGAAGGAAAATACAGTAAGTAAAGCAGGTTTCTATTTTTGACTGAAAGTCTTGAAAAAATATAACCGTAGTATATACCAGTGCTGGCGGCCTCCTGAGGCTCCGACTCCTCCACCACCACCGTCACCATCTCATCCGGTGCTATGTCTAAGAAATTAAAGAAATAAAAAATACAGTAAACAACAAAACTGATTTATTTTTGAACAAAAGTCGATGCAAAATACAACAGTAAAAAAAAAAAAAACCTGGACTCGCGGCCTCCTGCTGCGGCTCTGGCTCCCTCTCTCCAACATCGCCATGCTCCTCCTCTTCCTCCTCCTGCTCCTCTTGTGCTATACATAATTATTTTTTTTTTTAACCCCTTAATGACCCCTGACGTACCCTGTACGTCCTGTCCTCGGGTCTCCCTTAGCGGCGCCAAATCCCCCTCCCGCCCGATACTCACCTCCCTCGTCGGATCCCACGGCGATCTGGCAGGGAGGAAGCCTGCCCATGTGATTTACATGGGCAGGCGAGGCTGATGATGTCGCCACGCTGCGTGGTGACGTCATCAGAAGGTGCCCCCATGTAATTCCTTCGGAGCCCTCTATCTCCCCAACCATTGATGCTAGCAAAATGCTTTTTGCACCGCTGAAAAGGGGAGAGTCTCCCCTTTTCAGCGGTGTATAGCATTAACCGTTTCGCCGCCGGATCGCGTTTTAGCGTGAATTGGCGCCAAAACACGATTCGAACCTGGAGGGGGGCTGACATCTTGGATGTCAGCCTAGCCTCCAGGTCCCCCCCACCCACTGACAACCTCACCATATGTGTGAGGATGTCAGTGGGCCAGTTAACCCTCTAGCTGCCATGTAGAGAAAGGGATCCTTAGGATCCCCTTATCTCCCGATCCATGGCAGCTAGATGGTCATATTTGACATCATTTGAAAGGCCTGATCATGGCCTTTCAAATGATACCAAACATGACCAGGTTTGGTTTAAAATAAAAAAAAAATTTAAAAAAAAATTAAAATAAAAAAATGTGTTTTTTTTTAAAAAAAAATTTTGTCTGGGGGGGTTTAATTAAATAGGACCTAGGCTGACATCTCAAAATAATTAGCACAAAATGGTCAGAATGAGCGCAGCGCACATAGGTGAACTGGCTCAGCAGTGAAAGGGTTAAAAGGTAAAAACATGTAAAAATTGGGTATTTCTATTCTCGGGATAAAATTTGGAAACTATTTAGCCGGGGTCTTTATTGGTGGTTATAGCTTTAGGAGATTAAATTACGAAAAAGTGTGTTTTTACCATTTTTTTCATCATATTTCATATTTTTTTTATATTAAATTATTGGATATGATGGAAATAATGGTATTTCTAGAAAGTCCATTTAATGGCGGGAAAAAGGGTGTATAATATGTGTGGGTTGAATAAACGAGTAAGAGGAAAATTTGACCTAAACCCTAACAGCGCAGAAACGTAAAAACAGCAGCGGTCACTAAAGGACGGATTTGTGTAAAACCGCCCGGTCACTAAGGGGTTAAAATACAGTAAACAAAAAATGTTTCTGTTTTTGACCAAAAGTCGTTGCAAAATAAAACCATATATACCAGCGCTGGTGGTCGCCCGTGGCTCCTCCTCCACTGGGGCACTGGTGCCTGCCGGGGCAGATGCTGCCTTCTTCCGGTCTTCTGCCAAATCCAAAAAATAACACGTAAATAATGCAGACTGGAAAAAATGGTATATCTATACAATATATTGCCGAAAGTATTGCGACACCCCTCCACTACCCACTAGCACTACCAGCTTAACCCACCACTACTCCCATCTCATTGTTCTAAAGTCACAAAATATTTATTTATTTCCTCTGCACATAGACTTATATTACCGTTCAATTATATATTTTTTTTCAGAAGTAAACATTACGTTTATTCAATAAAAACTATTATTTGTGTTGTGTGCGTACAAAACGCATTGTGTGACTGCTTTTAGTTATTTTATAGATGGCCTCAGCCTCAGTTTCACTTTCAGTTTCTGCGAATAAAACTGTGGATATAGCAGAAACAACAGAAATCCGCCATTTTGTTTTGAAATTTACATCTAAAGCGTTCACTAATGACACTGCTGCAGCAAACTGAATTGCTGCGCTGCAACAATTCAGCAGCTGCTGAGGACGTATTGAACGCGGCTCTGTTTGGATGCACTTTCAGAAGAAGAACTACATGTCCCATCCTACCACTTAGCAGAGACGAGAGATTTTTGTTGATGCGCAGGTGGGAGCCAATATTGGGCAAGCTGCGGGTCATCTCGTATGCATCACTCAATCACAACAACCTCCCCCCAAGCACACTACAGACTATACACACAGTGCCAAAAGAAATCCAGCATTGTAACTCCATCTACATACATCAAATGTCACAATTTTCACGAATACGTAAAATCACAAAAAAGAAGAGCTATGGCAAAAATGCATGTATGACGAGTTGTGAAAACGCAAAGCTATACACAATCACATTGCATGAAAAAAGGACTAGATAAATCAACGTATTTCTGTGCACATTAGCACATGCAAGCACATTATTATTATTATACAGGATTTATATAGCGCCAACAGTTTGCGCAGCGCTTTACAATATAACATGACACTTACGTTTGGCTATGACGCGACGGATGTGTCTCAGCTGCTCCTCCTCGCGTACCTTGAGGTCGGACCAGCGTTTTCGGAGCTGGTCCTTCGTCCGGTCCTTCCCGAACAGCTCCAGGATGGTGGTGCGAACCTTATTGAGGATACGGTCCTTTCTTGCGTTATTCTTTCTGCCGTAAGGGCCCTTACGGCAGTCGTAAGCTCGTCTGTCAAAGATCCGGACCAGCTCAAGCATCTCCTCAAATGCCATGTTGCTGGCCCGCTTCTTCCTGGGTGGTGGGGTTTCATGGGTGCAAGACGATGAGGAGGTGTCTGAATGGCACTCGTCTCTTGGAGCCATGATGAATTGAATAATAAAAACAATATTTTTTGGCCTGTCCAAAAAGTTGTCAAAAAACTGGCTCAATAAAGTTACGACATCCGCGTGCGCGACTCGCGGACGAATCGGATCCGACTACGAAGGAATTATCGTAGTGACAGAATTATCGGATCATTGGAAACAAAAAAAAAAACAAGTGATACGCATTTACAAATACAAAATTTACAGAATCAGCGATATAACCGATAATAGTTAAATATACGATGTCCAGAATTACCAAAATGGGACCGAAATCATGAATAGAGTGAAAATAAATTTCGATTTGACACATTTCAAGTCCATTCGAAAATATTTCGTTTCGGCTCGGAAAACTTTTCGGATCTGCCATTTTCGGATCTAAAAATTTTCGGAAAATCGGCCGCATCCGAAAACACGAATCGGAAAATTCCGAAACCCGAAACGCACATCCCTAGAAGGCATCTCCTCCATTTTTCCCGGTTCCCCTTCTGATTCATCACTAAGGGAAGGGTAGTCGCACAGCCGGGGCTCCCAGCCCTCGTCCTCCTTTTCTTCCTCCTCGCCACAATCCCACTCAAGGTCATCGCTGGATGAGGAGCAGACATTACGCCACCCCTTGATGGAAGCAGTAGACCCCAAAGACCCCGTATTTTGACCTGGGGTCCTTTGGAGCGTCGGGCTGTCTGTTGTGGTAAGTTCTCCTCGGAAGTAACAATGTCCTCTGGGTCACATTCAGACAGAGAAGATGAGCAGGAAGACAGCGGTGGATCCTGCTGGCTGGGAGTGATGGGAGTTGAAAGTGCCATCATGGAGTTCTTGATCTCTTGAGCTTTCTTTAGCCTGGCCTTCATTAACTGTTTGAAAGGGATCTGTGTCATATTTGAAACTGGCATGGACATGATCTCCATAGGGGTTGGTAGATCTCTCTCCACGGGTACGGTGGTCTCCAGATCCATGGGAAGGACAGGTTCCATGGGCACAGTGCAATCAGTCTCCAGAGGCATTACAGGGTTCTCATACTCCTCTTCTGAACTGACCTTCAAAAGATGTCACATGCCTGGATACAGCGGACACAGTTCATCTGGGGACAGGTTTAGGTACAGGAGTTATTCGGGGTGCAGGTTTGGGTGCATGCACTCATACAGCAGGTCTTCTGGGTGCAGGTTTGGGTCTGACAGGTTTTGACATAGTACCTGTAGCAGGCCTGGGAGCCTGAAGTTGCTGTAGAGTTCTACACACTGGAGCGCGTTTGGAATCAGCAGCAGGCTTAGGTACTGGTGCTGGTTTGACATCCGCAGATCTGGGGGGGGTTTCTGGGCAATTTGATATCCAATGCGATCCTGCCCCGCAATACCAGGCACAGATTGTTATTTTTTTCTCCTGACATGTTCTTCAGGAGACAGGGGATCATGGCGTTTGTTTGGAGGAGCGCACACCTTAGTTGAGGTGCACAGAATATTTTGCAGCAATGTCACCAGGGAATCAGCCAGGTTTTTAAACAGTTCCTGGAAGGTCTTTTTCAGTAACTCCACCATAAAGTGCAGCACTGCGGGCTCATTTGTACACGGCTGGTTCATTCTGTCAGGGTTGGGGATGGTACCAGGGTGGCACCGGGGGTGAGGAGAGTATGAGCCCAGCGTGCAGTGGTCTGCACAAATTAACAGAGGATAAGGGTAGAGGAGGGTGGATGAAATATGATGACTGATCAGGTTGATTGCAGAGGGATGATAAGAATGATGGTTATAGTTGCAGGAGCCAGGAATTGGGGATCGGGATCAGCGTAGCAACAAAGCAACGATGTTCACTCTTCACGAGCTGTAATGAACCAGCAATGTGTGAGTGTGGGGGCAGAGCCCTTTATTTTGTGAGTCACGTGTGTTTGGTGTTAACTCTTACAATGCTGGCTGCAGGGCAGGACCAGAATAGGAAGTGCACCACCAGGGGGGGTTTCAGGATGGTGGCAGCCATGGGGCATGACACGGGGTGAAGAAACTTCATCTTTCCGGTGGAATTCTCTGACCCTCCTTGCCCAGTTACCTTTCTGTGCCCTGTTGGGTTTGTTCATCTGTTATATTGCATTTTCACTGTGGTTCCCCTTTGCTGTTTTTGATATGGCTCGGACTAACTTGACGGACCTGCTTTATTTTTGAATCCAGGCCCAACTCCTTTTTGACGTGCCCTCCCTACGCTGTTTTCATTTATTTTTCGCTGCCTCCTTTGACTTTTTATTTCTGTTATTTGATGAGACCCCCCCCCCTACTTGGGGATGACTTTGAGGACATTTGTCTCAGTCCTTGCCCTCCTGAAATGCCCCCCCCCCATTTGGCCTATTCAGAGACTCATTTGAAGACACCCCTCCCTCTTTGGACACTCTTTTGCAGTCCTTGTTTTACAGAGAGGTGGTTACGTGTTGGTTCTGTGTTTGCGCTTGTTCCTCTCCCCCTTTTTTTTTTTGGATATGGGACATTGGGTATTTCTGGGCAAGCCATTGGAGTGGGTACCATGGCTCTGACCACAGATCACCCAGCCACGTGGCCTCTCCCATGGCCTCCAATTCCCTGCGGGATTCCGGAGCGTGCCAGGGATGCCACCTTTCCCAAGCAGTCCCCCATTCCCCCCCACACTTTTTTTTCCTTCTTCACACTTCTTGTTGCCTACACAGATACCTTAACCTGCTGTTAACCCGTTGACTATATCGCCTCTCTGATATTGCTGACTTGTGTCTCTGAGTGTCCCCTTTTTTGTTCATTTGCTGACTATTGATATCTGCTTTCTATGTCTGTTATATTGATGATTTGTTGCAAAATAAAATTTTGAAATGAAAAAAAAAAGACGGCTTCATCACTATAGACATCCTTTGTGATGGAAGTTCGGAAAGGCAAGCCGGGTTAGTAGTTGCCAGGGTTTTTATAGTTAGACTGACGTACGTTTCTATGGCATCAATAGGAAAGCGCCGAACGGACCAATGGGTGTTCGACTCTGATTTCACACACGCCCTGTCCAATGAAACGTACGAATATGCCGGCACTTTATAAATAAAAAATAATAATACTGTGCCCAGAATGGAAAGTATATATATATTTTACCATGCCTCAAAATTTCCACTCGCCTGCTCGCATTTGGCGAGTGGAAATAACATGAGGGCGAGTGGAAATGCAGATGCAGGGCAGGATAAGGGTTAGGTGGGGCAACTAGTGGCGAGTAACTCTTAAGGCCTGGCTAGTAGCTTGGGACTTGAAATTTTGAGCCCTTTACCTATAGATGTATCCCTTATCATACAGTCAAAATTGTGGCGGTTGTGTCATGCCCAGGTACCGCGGGGTGGCACCGGGATATGGGTAATATGAACCCAGGATGCAGGTTTGCACAAATAAACAGGTTGGTAGGGGTGGAGGATGGAAGTATAAGGAAACTGACCATGTCGGATTCTGTATGATGATGGGAAGCGTGGAATAATGCAGGAACCAAAATGAACAGGATCAAAATCGGTTTTTGCAGAGCAGCAAATCCACAGTACTTCACGTGAAGCACACAGGAGCTGTAACGAAGCAGCAATTGGTCAGTGTGAGGCGGAGCCCTTTATTTTGTGTGTCACTTGTTGGTGTTTGACTGTTTCACTGCTGGATGTTTATACTGCATACAGGTTATGGGGTGGAACAGAACATAAAGTGTGCTGCCAGGAACGTCAGAGGATGGTGATGAGGTGGGCATAACAGGTTGCTCCTTTTCTATCGACTCTGTACACAGTGTGTGGTTAGCATTAGCAAAAGTCATGGAGGCTCTTCGTCAAAGCTGTAGACTTCCAGTGTCCCTATGCGCAGCTTGGTCCTTCACAATATGGTCGTTTATATCACTTTTCTTCTGAGGGCAACGCAAGAAACAAAAACCCTAACCCTTTTGTCAGCTGGAGCCTCACACTGGGCCCCTTTTGAGTTGGACATGGCTCCCTATCTGGGCTGTGCTTCTCAAGAAACGGCACCCCTGATCTTGTGTGAGTCACAGAGCCTTAAACTGTTCCTATGCAAGACTGTCTCAAACGTGTGCAGTGCTGAGAGCAGGTTTCATATCTGGGTTGTGCTGGGTGAGAACCCAAGCCTCTCTGTTGGAGCCGTAGCTCCGACGTGCCATGCAAAGAAGATGGGTCTTCAAACCATGCCCACGCTCACCTTGGCCTCTCTCAATATAGCTCGGATGGCAGGTTTTTAATCGGGGGCTGTGCTTGAGACTGAGCATCAACCACAATTGGCCGGACTGGCTGCTCCGGTTCTTACACAACCTAGCTAGTGCTAAATCTGGTAATCTATTTCAGCAGGCCACTGCTTTCATGTCTGAGAGCCTAAGCCATGGGTCAACACCCTTGGCCCTCCAGATGTTGTGGAACACCATCAACCATGGTGCTCATCCACTCATCTGGTTGGTGGAGTTTCATGGAAAATGTAGTTCCAAAACTACTAGGGGTCGGTGGTTGAGGTTGTTGACCCCTTGCCTAAGCTTTCATTGGGGTTTACCCATTTTAGAGTACCCACTGCAGCTTCACCTCAGTGCATAGGCGACTCTACAGGGGGGCAAAGGGGGGCAATTGCCCCCCCCCCGGTTATTCCTTGCCCCCCATGTGCCCCCCCACCAAAAATCAGCATCCAGCTTCCCACACTTCTTCGGACCAATGTATCTCCGTCCCTGTGCATCGTATATGGACGTTCTATGAGTCATTAGAAAGGGCAGATTCTGGCCTTTCCAATGATATCCAACATGACCATATTTAGTGTGAAGTAAAAGTCCGAAAACATTAAATAAAAACATGCACTTAAACTTAAACATTTTCACAGGGTTGAAATGGCTCAGTAGTGAAATGGTTAATGTTCAGACTATACATTTTATTGTGTATTACATTAGTTTTTGCCTTGGTTTAGTTGTATATTAAGGGTTAATGGGTAGGCTTCATCCCTTACAGTATGTATTTGTTTTTCCTTGATTAATGGCATTTTAGGGGTTAATGAGTAGGCTAAATGCAACAAAGTTTATTATTTTTATTGTATTTCTCTGGGTTTATGGCATTTTAGGGGTTATTATGGAAGTTAGAATATAAAGGGTCTAATCATCTTTATATCCTCTGCTTCTCGTCACATTTCGGGGAATTCATTTCGCCAAAAATATGGTGAATTCCCTATTTAGCGAATGGTCACTGTAATTTGATAAAAGTGGAGTCGCTGAAGCAGCTAAAGGACATTCAGAGACAACTGGCGAATAGCGGCAAATAAAATTTAGAATTTAAGTATCAGGTTAGTACAACAAAAAGGCATCATTGCATCACATTACTCATTGCGTCACATTACTCTGGGGTTTTGGAATCTTATTTATATATACTTATTTAGGGCACTATTACTTGGTGTGAGCTAACCCTTGCATCGGCATGTTTTTGCGTTAGCGTCAGGTTAATTGAGTCTAGCGCCAGACCAACAGATCGTTTGCCTCCCGCTACAAATGGGAAAAATCACTTAGCGCGGCGCTGTTAGCGATTTTTACCGCGAGCTTCCTGTACTTTCCGCGTCCTTTACTTAACACGGGTAGAGCTAGAGATCTCTAGTGCTTTTGCAGCTAAACGCTCATTTGGTGCCGGCACTAATTTTTTGAGGGGCGCTAATTGCAACATTTTACCTACTGCTCAACCCTGGTGCTAACTCCAAAAAGACAGAAAAAACAGGTCCTCGCCCAAAATTAACAGGCAATTGAAAGGAATGCAGCACAGGTGTTCTCTTGGCCCCATACACCATAGTAATGGATCTGATCAGCAATGTCGCTGCTGTTGCAGTCAGCTGTATTAAGATATATATGTATCCTTTATTCACATACACTATATTGCCAAAAGTATTCGCTCACCCATCCATATGCAAGACAAGGCAGGTGAGCGAATACTTTTGGCAATATAGTGTATATCCTAATTCTAATATATTGCCTAATTTTAAACAATTTAAGCTGGGGGTTATTCATAGTATGTAAGCGTATGATTATTAGGATGACCGTGTGGACCATGTTTAAAGGGACACGTGAATAAGTCTTGCCCTGAAACATGTATTATTTATATGCTGCAGCAGGGAAGTTATTGTGGCTCACCTGGCCTTCCTTTTGGATCTATTAAATGCAGTGTAATGATTCTACATGCTCTTGGGTGGCATTTATCATGCAATGCCCATCAGCCTTAATACAGTATATGTGTGCATTAAAACATGGATGATACGGCCACCGTGGAGGAATTTAATAATTCAGGGGTGTGAGGTTATTCACTGGATGTGTTCATATTCAAGCTTGTGAGGGCGGGGAATAGGTATGGCCCGGCACAACCGCATTAGCGCTGGGTCTCAGCCCGGGTCTTAGAGTTTCCCTAGCGTGCGCCAAATGACCTTGTTCATGGACTACCGCGGACAAGGTGATCTGTTAGTAGGTCGTCAGGCACTAACAGGGTTATTCAGAAAGCAGTGAAAAGCAGGAGAATGACTGGAGAATGGAAAATTCTAGGTCAAAATAGCCGATTTGGAAAGTGAGATGAATGGGATAATTTTTCTGGTTTGGTTATTTTGACCTAGAATTTTCCATTCTCCAGTCATTCTCCTGCTTTTCACCTCTCTGTGAATAACCCTGTAAGTTTTAGCGACTCGGGCTAAATTTTTCCTTTAGTGATGGTGTTTTAGCTCACACCAGGTGATAGGGCCCTTAGTTTTATTCAGTGGTGTGATTTAGTGGTGACAATTATTAGTGCCCCCCCAGTTTTGGCTGCTGAATCTTATGTGCCCCCCCTAAATATTGTTCCTAGAGTCGCCACTGCCTCAGTGTAATATATCCTGCCCTGCTACCCAGCATCAGTGATTGCCTTTGTATTTGGACTTGTACAGCTGGCCAAAGGCATGACCCCGGTAGCCGTAACACTTATTGACCTGATCCTGTCATAGTGGATATAAACAGAAACTGGAAGAAAAGAGAAGAGCTCCATGTGTTCGACCAATTACTACCAAGAGGCACAGAAGCCGTGCCGTGACCTCTCCACATGAATGATGTGGGCCAATCGATAAATATAAACATTTGGCTTTGTTCCATTAAGAACCTGTTTACACAGAGACTCGTTATCCCTGACAGAAGGTACAACGTGTTCTTTGGAAGTGTTGGGAGATAGAGTAATAACATACCACACTTTGTGTGATTCATAAAAGATTTGTGCTGCTTCTAGTAATTTTTAGGAAGGGAGGAGTATCCCGCTGCAGGTACCACTTAGCTTTGACGATAAGAGCATTCGTTACCAACAAGTCGTTCCAACACCACTAATGACCCCTTTTGGCCTGGCCATTGTCAAATGCAGTTGGAGATCCTGTGTTTCTTTCCTCTGCATGTATCTCAAGTTCTGGTTCCCCTTCTTCTGAAAGACCTCGACACAAAGATCGATAAGATCTTCCAGGATCCTTTGCCGCTTGAGTAACATGGTTCACTGTCTTGTAAGATCTTTGAACCTGTCGATGGTTCTCCATACGTGTGCAAAATTCCAAAACCTGAATTCCCTACATTGTACTGGGATTCTCTTTGTGAGTTTTATAGCTACCCACTTTGACCACCACTATTTATTGTGACCATGCCAGCTGTAGCCTTTTCTACTTTCTTCTTCTACGTTTGGTTTCACGGTTGGGAACATTCTGTCATGGAAATTCATACATACGTGGGTGCCTGGAGCTCACACCTCCTGTGCAAAAATGCCTCTGGTGATTTATGTTCACCCTGGTTGCACAATACCACCTCATGGGTGGAGACCCTTTCTTCTTGACTAATGTACTGAATTAAACCTTCCCTATACCAGATTACAAAATTTATGTAGGATAGGTGGGGGGATCCTAACCTTGCCAGTCCAGATATTCAAGAATAAGCAAGTCTTACGGCTGTTATACATCAAGGGACATGTAGCCCTGAAACGTCTTGGGGATCCCAGGTCAGCCGTCACGTATCTACCCGGACTGAATCCACCACAACCAGCTCCATCCTTATCTGATGTTGATGAAGCCAAACGTTGAAAAATGATGAGGGGTTATGCTTAGAGGCAGTGATCTCTGCTATCCTAGAGGAACGGTGGTGTGTCTTAGACACCCATGGCGTTGGTCATGCAGTGTGCAGGGTTAGCGGGTATGAATCTAGTATGCGGAAGGCCAGACTTGGTTACAAGGCACAGAAATATGGTTTATTCGGATAGTACACAGGGGCAAAGGCAAAACCAATACTGAAAACAGAAATAGAGGTGGCTGAGCAGGACAGGAATAGGGTTGGACAATGGCACATAGGCTATGAGCTGAGCACAGGATAGAAACAAAGGTGAGCTGGGCACAGGGGCGAGACAGGAAGAGAGCTAGGAAGACTAAGGATAGTGGGCAATGCAGTTATAGGGAACAGACAACAACGGAACCTATAGACACAGTGTGAAACGGGACACAAGAAGACTTACAATATACAGGACACAGATGTGGATAAGACAAGGGGGTGGAGCAGCAGAGGTCTTGGAAGTAAGGGAAGTGGCAGGCAGCTGGCAGAGAGGGTAGTCTTCACCCGTGGCAATAGGTCATGGCAGAGAGGGTAGTCTTCACCTGTGGCAATAGGTCATGGCAGAGAGGGTAGTCTTCACCCGTGGCAATAGGTCATGGCAGAGAGGGTAGTCTTCACCTGTGGCAATAGGTCATGGCAGAGTGGGTAGTCTTCACCTGTGGCAATAGGTCATGGCAGAGAGGGTAGTCTTCACCCGTGGCAATAGGTCATGGCAGAGTGGGTAGTCTTCACCTGTGGCAATAGGTCATGGCAGAGTGGGTAGTCTTCACCTGTGGCAATAGGTCATGGCAGAGAGGGTAATCTTCCCCTGTGGCAATAGGTCATGGCAGAGTGGGTAATCTTCACCCGTGGCAATAGGTCATGGCAGAGAGGGTAATCTTCACCCGTGGCAATAGGTCATGGCAGAGAGGGTAGTCTTCACCTGTGGCAATAGGTCATGGCAGAGAGGGTAGTCTTCACCTGTGGCAATAGGTCATGGCAGAGTGGGTAGTCTTCACCCGTGGCAATAGGTCATGGCAGAGAGGGTAATCTTCCCCTGTGGCAATAGGTCATGGCAGAGTGGGTAGTCTTCACCCGTGGCAATAGGTCATGGCAGAGAGGGTAATCTTCACCCGTGGCAATAGGTCATGGCAGAGAGGGTAATCTTCACCCGTGGCAATAGGTCATGGCAGAGAGGGTAGTCTTCACCTGTGGCAATAGGTCATGGCAGAGAGGGTAATCTTCACCCGTGGCAATAGGTCATGGCAGAGAGGGTAGTCTTCACCCGTGGCAATAGGTCATGGCAGAGAGGGTAATCTTCCCCTGTGGCAATAGGTCATGGCAGGGGGGCTGGTAGAGAGGGTAGTCTTCATCCGTGGCAGGAGGCTGGTAGAGAGGGTAATCTATATCTGTGGCAAGAGGTCAAGGCACAGGAAATCCAAACAGACCAGGAACACAAGAAAGGAATGCTTGGAGGCACAGGTAGGTAGCAGGGCAGGATAAAGGCAAGGTCACAGAACACTTCTTGCTAGTAGACATGTCAGACACCCACTGTCCGACTTCAATGTTGGTGCATTGTGATAGTGGCTTTGCTTCCTTTTGTGGAGACCTATTCAGGTGGGATGGGGTACACCTGAGGCTCCTTGGAGTAATCCGAACACCCAGGTCGGATCCTTAGGGGCCTGGATGGTGCACAAGGCTGAGGCAAAAACCTGGTCTGGAATCATCTGTGAGCAGAGCAGAAAAGAGGCTGCCGGAGTCTAGCCAGTGTCCTAATGGCATAACTGGCCATCCTGCATGCATCAGGGTTGGAAGCATGACAGTACCCCCCCCCCTTAAAGGTGCACTTTGGCGCCCAAGGACAAAACAATAAACTGGGATTGCTGCATATGGTCACCACCACGAATCAGAGTCCCATTCCTACTGGGCACAGAGAGCTTGCTCAAATATGACCAGGTCTTCCATGTGGACTAATGTCCCACTGGATGCCCACACACAACCTTCTGGAGCCGGAGTATCGACCGGTGTCATAATGGCATAACTGTCCTTCCTGCGTGCGTCAGGGTTGGAATCATGACAGCGTTTTACAACAGATGCTGCAACGTAAACCCAGGAGTTTCCTAATAGTATGTCTTAATGGAGGAAGAACAATGTGTTCCTAGAAGCCAGACAGCTCATACATGGTTTCCGGTGGTTATGTTGATTTAATCAGCCTCCTCTAAAAAAAGCAAAATGCCACTCATTATCCTTACACAAACATGAAGGTGGATCAGCACACCACCCATGAGACATGGAGAACTGGTACATAACGTCCTGGAGAGGCCAACTCCCACTGCACTTATTTCATGAGCAAAATAGGACCAGGCACTCAAAGGGTTATTCAAAGAAAACCAAACTTGCCGCCGAATTGCAATGAACGGTTCAATTTCATGGCCTTTCAGCTATTCAGAAAGATAATTCGCCAGATATTGACGAGTTGCCAGCGAAATACGGTGCTGTTTGCCGGCAGTGAAATCCCCATAGAGAAGCAATGGTTAACCTATTCAGAGACACCGAACAGCAGAGAAATGTTGTAGAAATGCCCTGATTTTCGGGGTTTTCGTTCGACAAGTTTAAACAGGCGAATGCCAGAGGCTTCAATGAAAAAAAAAAAAAATCCCTGTTTTTAAAAAAATTTATTCAACCATTTATTCTTTTCATTTACAGTAAAAAGTGTTTTCATTAATTATTTTTTTTTTAATTTTTTTTTGGGCGACATTTATTTATTCCGATTTTTATTTTTATTTTTTTATTTCTTCTTCTGTAACAGACCTTTTTATTATTATTATTGATAGAACCTTATGTATTATTTCCATGCATTATTTTTGTTTAACACAGCCTTTAAAAATTGCATTTTTAATTTTTTTTAAACCCCTGTTCGGCGGCTGACCGGAGGTGTTCAGTGGTTTGCAGCTGCATTCGGCTGTTTATCTGGTGCATTCGTTGTTTTTTCGGTGGTTTATCGGATGCATTCTATGTTTTTTCGGCTGCGTTCGGCAGAGCCATTTGGTGCACTTCAGGAACCTTGTGGTGAATGCTGATTTCACCAGGGTCGGCAAATTGAGCTCGCCGAACAAGAGACCACCAAAATTTAGGTGCTCTGTGAATAACCCCTTCAGTCTTCCAACTACTTCAGATTTGTTGGGCAAAAAATGGCAATGTTTCGGCGCTACATGAGCCTTACTCAAGCCTTGAGACTGAGTGCCCGGTCCTTTTTTGCCCATCGACGAAGGCCTCCTATTCACAAAGCACCGAAATTGATTATAATTTCTAATCTATTTCTCCAAAAATACAGTGCAGTCAATATTTAACCCCTGCTCTCACTGTATTGTGGTCGAAAATGGAGTCGCTGAAGCAGTTACCGGATGTTGGCCAAAAGCGCCGAATTGGACCCCAGCGAATTCAACAGAAGTAAAAAAAAAAAAAAATTGAATGCCAATGTGCAATGATGTCAATGGGAGGGGGGAGGTCCAGGAGGAAGTGGGAGAAGACTGTTCACGGCGCCAAGCCGTGGGGCTGTGTCAACGTGCCGAGCGCATCCCCTGCACCCTAGCTAGAAAGAGGGGAGGCGCTTAGGGCCCTGTCCACAGCCAAGAGGCCAAAAGATTTTTTTTTTACATTGAAACCTATTGGATTTACCGGTTTTAAACCTGTCAAAACGCCAAAAATCTGGTAATTTCGCCAAAATATCTGTACAATTTGGCGTCCTGTGAATAGACGAGTCAACAGTTCTCAATGGGACAGTATCGATGCCGCCGAATCTTGGTCAAATGCGCCGTATTTCGCTGTCAATTAGCCGGCATCTGGCGAATCAACAGCTGTGTGAATAGAAGAATTGGCCCAAATTTGCAGCTATGTTGAAATTCCCCATTCGGTGCAATTCGGTGGCAATTTCACAGTTGGTGAATAACCTCCTAAGTGTTGTGGGAGTCGGCCTCTCTCGTTTTGGCACGCCAGTTCTCATGCACTTGTTTCTTTCGTATCTCCACCATGAAGTACTTAAATCTAAATCCCGTGTCCTAATGAATACTTAAATAACAAGAGGAGAGGACAATGGATAAGTAGACATGTCCCGGATTGGTCCACCCTGCCTATACGTGGTCATCATCGCCCTATCGGCTGCCTCATGGAGCAATAAAGCGGATTAGATGAAATGCCACTTTCCAGGAATCCTGCGGTGGAGCATGCGTGTCACCCGCATGATAAACATGTGGAATTCCTGCTCAACCAGTTTTTTTTCTCGCGCTCAAGTACAAATATTTTTTTTTTATTCTACACCTTTACCGACAGCGCAGGAGGGCTCGCTTATATTTAAGTCCATCAGAGTCCACATTCATTCACCTTCTTGAAGGTCCAGGGAAGAGGAAAGGCAACGTGTCCCCCTCATCTAGCACACGCATCCACTCTACGGGTAAGTTACGTTCGGAATCGTTTTGTTGTACGTGTTGTAGGTTTTAAAGACAAGCAAACGGAAAACAAATAAGTGTTCCTTGAGTGATCTGGGGCTTGTGACAACGCGTTTAGCACTAGGTGACATCTTGTGAAGTATGAAGCGAATAATCGAGTGCAGGGCAGCCATCAGAAATATTGGGGTCCCTTAATAAACCACTGGTCGGGGACCCCTTCCGTCAGCTGTCCATATCCATACACAAATATAAGAATGCTACCTCTACTGCTTACTGTATTTTTGAAGGAGTGGGCTAAATCTCTGGTGGTCCATCAAGGGAATAAATCATGTTTCGTGGTGGGCGATCATCCACCTGCACCTTTACACCTCTTTCTGAACCCATCACTCCTTCGGTGACGAGGCAGAGAGATCTTGCCGGCCCCAGATGCTGTGGTCCATTGGGAAATTTGTTGATATCTTGGTGGGCCAGTGCCCCAGGAACCAATGGACCCTTGATCATATCATGGGCTGTCACCCCTTCCCCTCTTGGCAGCCCTGTACTAGTGGTGGAGAAATTTGTTGATATCTTGGTGGGTCAGGAACCATTGGGCCCTTGATCATATCATGGGCTGTCACCCCCTTCCCTACTTTTGGCAGCCCTGATCTAGTGGTGGGGAAATTTGTTGATATCTTGGTGGGTCAGGAACCATTGGGCCCTTGATCATATCATGGGCTGTCACCCCCTTCCCTACTTTTGGCAGCCCTGATCTAGTGGTGGGGAAATTTGTTGATATCTTGGTGGGTCAGGAACCATTGGGCCCTTGATCATATCATGGGCTGTCCCCCCCCTACTCTTGGCAGCCCTGATCTAGTGGTGGGGATTCACCAAGCATCAATATGAGGCTGTCGACTACAGAGAAGTTGTAGTATTACTTGGAGAGAAGCAGTGAGGGGATGACGGCACTCGGGTACAATTCAACGCTGCTTCAGAGAGTCAGTAGAAGTTGGGTGTACAGGGAAGCCACCCCTATGAAGACAAAATAGCAAGCGGGGACTCAGCACTCCAGAAACAAGGACGTATTTTGGTTACAGCAGCAACAGCGACATTTTGGCTGGACTCTCACCCTTTTCAAGCTTGAATACTGACCCACTGCCCCAATGGACGTGCCTCAACTGTAACCATTTTGTCTCATAGTTATTTCCAAGATCCTAGTGGGGGTGCGACATGTTCCCAGGATGTCCCTCATTTATGGACAAGCAATGGCACGTTGGTAACCCCAAACACACTGCATCATGGGATTCCTGACGAGGCTATTCACTGAAATCTGAATTTTTTTGTCTTAATGAAATGAAGCCAAAATAGCTGGATTTTTAACATTTTTTTTTCCACTCAAGTGAGATCCTGCAGCTCAGCTATTTTATCGAAAACCTGCAATTCTCCACCGATTCCCTGCTCTTTGAGTTACTCCTTCTGTACTTTATGTCTGTTTCAGCCTCATCGCTATATTCAAATTTATTTCTAAAATATTTTACCAGGAAGGATACATTGAGATTAATCTAGGTTTCAAGTGTGTTCAAACTCCAATATAAATTTCTATACAAAAAAATGATAAAATTAGCAATAAATATATACACTATAATGCCAAAAGTATTCGCTCACCCATCCAAATAATCAGAATGAGTTGTTCCAGTCACTTCCATGGCCACAGGTATATAAAATCAAGCACCTAGGCATGCAGACTGTTTTTACAAACATTTGTGAAAGAATGGGTCACTCTCAGGAGCTCAGTGAATTCCAGCGTGGAACTGTGATAGGATGCCACCTGTGCAACAAATCCAGTCGTGAAATTTCCTCGTTCCTAAATATTCCGCAGTCACCTGTCAGCTGTATTATAAGAACGTGGAAGTGTTTGGGAACGACAGAAACTCAGCCACGAAGTGGTAGGCCACGTAAACTGACAGAGCGGGGTCAGCGGATGCTGAGGTGCATAGTGCGAAGAGGTCGCCAACTTTCTGCAGAGTCAATCGCCACAGACCTCCAAACTTCATGTGGCCTTCAGATTAGCTCAAGAACGGTGTGCAGAGAGCTTCATGGAATGGGTTTCCATAGCCGAGCAGCTGCATCCAAGCCATACATCACCAAGTGCAATGCAAAGCGTCGGATGCAGTGGTGTAAAGCACGCCACCACTGGACTCTAGAGCAGTGGAGACGCGTTCGCTGGAGTGACGAATCGCACTTCTCCATCTGGCAATCTGATGGACGAGTCTGGGTTTGGCGGTTGCCAGGAGAACGGCACTTGTCTGACTGCATTGTGCCAAGTGTAAAGTTTGGTGGAGGGGGGATTATGGTGTGGGGTTGTTTTTCAGGAGCTGGGCTTGGCCCCTTAGTTCCAGTGAAAGGCACTCTGAATGCTTCAGCATACCAAGACATTTTGGACAATTCCATGCTCCCAACTTTGTGGGAACAGTTTGGAGCTGGCCCCTTCCTCTTCCAACATGACTGTGCACCAGTGCACAAAGCAAGGTCCAAAAAGACATGGATGACAGAGTCTGGTGTGGATGAACTTGACTGGCCTGCACAGAGTCCTGACCTCAACCCGATAGAACACCTTTGGGATGAATTAGAGTGGAGACTGAGAGCCAGGCCTTCTCGTCCAACATCAGTGTGTGACCTCACAAATGCGCTTCTGGAAGAATGGTCAAAAATTCCCATAAACACACTCCTAAACCTTGTGGACAGCCTTCCCAGAAGAGTTGAAGCTGTTATAGCTGAAAAGGGTGGACCGACGTCATATTGAACCCTATGGATTAGGAATGGGATGTCACTTAACGTTCATATGCGAGTCAAGGCAGGTGAGCGAATACTTTTGGCAATATAGTGTATTTGCAAAATACAAAATAAGTTCAATGTGCAATAAATATTAGCAAAATTATAAAATTAGAAATAAATGGAAGTAAAATACAAAAATGTATCAAATTATTAATAAAATAAATATTTGTAAAATACAAAAATTATCCAATTAGCAATATATTTGCATCCAAAAAAAATTGCAAAGATACAGATTTGCAAAATACAACATTTTTTAAACTTGCAATATCATTCCGAAGAAAGTTCCAATGGGAACTGAAACGTTAGTGTTTTTCTAAAAAAAACTTTTGTATTTTCATCTAAGCCAGTCTCCATATGCGTCGGAATCTTTGGGAACTTAAATTTGCAATAAATATACATATATTGGCAAAATACAAAAAAAAAATTAAATGTTGAATAAATGTTTTACATAATATAAAATTAGGAATAAATATATATTAGTGAAGTGTGAAACAATATCAAATTAGTAATAATGTATACTTGTAAGATACAAAATTGATACAATAGGCAACAAATATTTGCAAAGTAAAAAATTATAAAATCATATAAATTTTAAAATTGGCAAAAAATATATTTAAAATAAAAATGCTGAAATAAGCAATATACCTTTGCAAATACAAAAAAAATTGCACCAGAATATATTTTTGTAAAACACATTTTTATTACGAAGTTTATATTTTTGTAATTTGTAAAATACTGAATTATAATAGACAAGATTAAAAATATATATTTTTTTAAAGTATAACTCGTTAAATAAATTGACATCTCCCCCATGACACCTTTTATATTTAATTCTATTTTCTTTTCCTGCTTTTATAATTAACCTGAACATGTAGCTAAAATAGGCAGTAATAAAGTGTTGGTATTGCCCCTGTGTAATGCAGTGAATGACTGTAGATTGCATGTGTTCGTTTTCTGTTTGGTCTTTTTTTTTCCTGGGTTTTGTTCATTTATGTATGGCGGGTTTATACTTTCTTTATCTGCCTCTTTAGGTTTCATTAGAAGCTCTGTGTGTGCACAATAGTATAGTATTACTAACCCTTACATTAAACAATGTGTGTGACACAGCGTTTTCTCTCTCGTTAGTGATTTGCCCAAACAAGGTGTTATCCAGTCATTCCGCATTCTTTGATTAAACCAAGAGGTTTGTAGGATTATATGGATTTATGCACAATGTCTCAAGGGCTGAATACAGGCCAAGACTCGTCAATTCAGCCTTTCACCTATCACTAGGCATCCTCTGTGTATGAGGGCATCACAGAGCTCCACAGCATTAAAACTCACAGTAATGTGCAGTGTGAGCGTATCGCAGAGCTCCACAGCAATAAAACTCACAGTAATGTGCGGTGTGTATGAGCGTATCACAGAGCTCCACAGCAATAAAACTCACAGTAATGTGCAGTGTGTATGAGCGTATCACAGAGCTCCACAGCAATAAAACTCACAGTAATGTGCAGTGTGTATGCGTGTATCACAGAGCTCCACAGCTATAAAACTCACAGTAATGTGCAGTGTGTATGACGGTATCACAGAGCTCCACAGCAATAAAACTCACAGTAATGTGCAGTGTATATGAGCGTATCACAGAGCTTCACAGCAATAAAACTCCCAGTAATGTGCGGTATGTATGCGTGTATCACAGCTCCACAGCAATAAAACTCACAGTAATGTGTAGTGTGTATGAGCGTATCACAGAGCTCCACAGCAATAAAACTCACAGTAATGTGTAGTGTGTATGAGCGTATCACAGAGCTCCACAGCAATAAAACTCCCAGTAATGTGCGGTATGTATGCGTGTATCACAGAGCTCCACAGCTATAAAACTCACAGTAATGTGCAGTGTGTATGAGGGTATCACAGAGCTCCACAGCAATAAAACTCACAGTAATGTGCAGTGTATATGAGCGTATCACAGAGCTTCACAGCAATAAAACTCCCAGTAATGTGCGGTATGTATGCGTGTATCACAGCTCCACAGCAATAAAACTCACAGTAATGTGCAGTGTGTATGAGCGTATCACAGAGCTCCACAGCAATAAAACTCACAGTAATGTGTAGTGTGTATGAGCGTATCACAGAGCTCCACAGCAATAAAACTCACAGTAATGTGTAGTGTGTATGAGCGTATCACAGAGCTTCACAGCAATAAAACTCCCAGTAATGTGCGGTATGTATGCGTGTATCACAGAGCTCCACAGCTATAAAACTCACAGTAATGTGCAGTGTGTATGAGCGTATCACAGAGCTTCACAGCAATAAAACTCCCAGTAATGTGCGGTATGTATGCGTGTATCACAGAGCTCCACAGCTATAAAACTCACAGTAATGTGCAGTGTGTATGAGCGTATCACAGAGCTTCACAGCAATAAAACTCCCAGTAATGTGCGGTATGTATGCGTGTATCACAGCTGCACAGCAATAAAACTCACAGTAATGTGTAGTGTGTATGAGCGTATCACAGAGCTCCACAGCAATAACACTCACAGTTACTGTGAATGTTATTGCTATGGAGCTCTGTCATACGCTCATACACACTGCAAATTACAGATTTTTCCTGCTCTGCTGTTTCGTAATATGCTCATACACACCACGTATTCTGACTCTGATCGTTGGATAGCGATTTATCCCTTGCAGAGACCTCTATGCCTGGCCTGTATAAGTAGATGCAATCACCGAGGACAATCCTTATCAGATAGCTGAACTCACCAAAACACTGTTTCTTTCCACGACTTGCTTTATTCCGTACATCAGGTTACAGCAGATCACAGGATACAGCAGATGATGGAATGATAGGTTTTATGCGGTCAAAAGATGATACTGTCCTTAGCTTGCAGATGAATAGACATGTGTTGCTAGATAACTACACCATGCTACAGCTCTTACAAGAAAGAAGGGTGGAACTTCACACACACAGGAAGTGCATCATCATAAAGCGAGGGAAAAAGAGAAAGCATGTACAATACAGAAAGACCACTAGGTGGCAGCATAAGGACTATCTATACAGTGTAAATCCCCATCTAAATGAATAACCGTAACAGCACACTCCCCGTCTGGCATTGAAAATGTCACTATATAAAACATCGTAACGGTAGTTATGCAAGCGCAAATAACTACAGTGTAATTTCCTGATGTCTTGAAGACCTAAGTAAGTTCAGTCTCCAAGCGGTAAGAGCAAAACAAGTTCCGTGATAGGTCTGATAAAAGTCTTTACAGTTCCTTGTCTTGCGACCTTCACCTCCACCTTACGTACCTTACCATCATCGCTAGAGATGCTCTTTTTAATAAGTCCCATAGGCCACTCTATCCTTTCGGCTTGCTGGTCCTTGAGGAGAACGAGATCTCCAACTTGAACATTCGGGTTCAGGCGTTGCCATTTCCAGCGTCCTTGCAGAGTGGAAAGATACTCCATCTTCCAACGATTCCAGAAGCAGTTGGCAAGGTGTTGTACTCGCTTACACTGGTTGTAGCACATTTTTCCTGCTTTAAAGTTTCCAGGTGGAACAGGAACAGTCACGAGTTTCTGGGTAAGAAGAGTAGCTGGAGTAAGGATGGTTGGGTTCTCTGGATCTGTAGACACTGGAACAAGTGGTCTAGAATTGATTACGGCAGATGCTTCTCGCGATGGAGAAACGTTCAAAGCGTTGACAGCCCAAGACGAGTCTTTGTGCAGTTCTGGTGACAAGAGTTTTGGCTTCAAGAGGAATATCTGGATCTTCGTCAGGATTTTGCAGATCAAAGACATCAGCTGTTGTGTCTTCTGGATGATCCAGCAGGAATTCCGGACCTTGTGGTATGGGACAGCTGCTATGGCGTCAGAAGATGCATCTGAGAAGATGTGAAGTTCCTTTCTCTGACTTGTAACAAGAGAAGCTGAAGTGTAGCAGCGTGTGGCGACTGGCTCCCTTCTGAACCTCATGAGTACACCTACGAGGTTGTTGGTTAGGTTAGGACCAGTGAGAAGAACATTGTTCAGGGATATGCCTTGGTGCTTGGCACTGGAGTCAAATACTACCCTGATTTGTTTTGGCTTACGTGGATGATACACTCCGAAGAAAGGCAGGTACCAGCACTCCTCATGTTCTCGAAGAGGTGGAGCTGGCTCAGCATGATTATTGTCAAAGATCCTTTTCATAAAGGCGATGAAATGGTCCTTCATTTCGGGTCTGTTCTTTAGTGTTCCTTGAAGTGACTTGACTCTGGATAAAGCCTGTTCACGATTGTTTGGGAGTTTGACCCTTGCAGCACGAAGAGGTAATGGTGCTACCCAGCTGTTAGACTCATCCTTGAAGAATTCTTTGTCCATTACTTTGATAAATTCTCTGTCTTCAACTGATAAGGCTGTTTTGTTGTCATCACTTGTAGTACAAAACACTGTGGTACCTAGGTTGTCATCACAGAGGATAGGAGTGACGTCGGACACGCAGATGATGTCAAGAGGCTTCTCCTTTACCTCATAATGGTGAGGACACGGTTTGAAGTGGGATACACGTCCGTTTCCTAACACGTGAGTTTTGAAGGAGTGGATCTCAGATGACGTGTGCATTTTATCCAAGCATACACATTGCCCACTATTACCCAGCCCAGGTCAAGTCTTTGTGCATAAGGGGCATCGTCTGGTCCGTCGCACTGTTCGCGTACTTTATGTACTCTGAGAATGTCTCTTCCTAGCAGGACCAAGATTTCAGCATTCATGTCCATTACTGGAATCTCATCTACAAGATGCCTTAAGTGCGGATGGTGATATGCAGCCTCTGGAGTAGGAATCTCTTCCCTTTCGCCTGGTATCTGGTCACATTCAACTAATGTTGGTAGGGGTATTCCCTCTCTCCCCTTGATGTGCGAGACCATAAACCCGTTGGCCCTTCTGCGGAAAGTCTCTACGCGACCAGAACAGGTTCTGAGAGTATACTCAGTTGCATGTCCCTTTATGCCGAAGATCTCAAAGAATTTAGGCTTAACAAGCGATCTGTTGCTCTGTTCATCTAATATGGCATACATCTTCGTGGCTTTCTCCGGTTGACCCTCTGGGTATATCTTGACTAGGCATACCTTGGCACAGCATTTGTAATCTAAGCCTTCTCCGCAGACTTCCATGCATGAAGAAGAAATATTCCCTATAGCTGGAGCATTACCTTGTTGCTCCCCGCCATGATTTGAGACAGGTTCAGAGGTAGGTAGCTGCTGTGGGTTGTCTGGAAGTGGAGTGGGGTGCATAGCTGTAACATGTCTGTCGCTGCTGCATTCTGTGCACTTGATGACAACTTTGTTCGAATGAGAAACTAATTTGGAACGAAGGAGGTTTAAGAATTATCACCGTATATTACACAAGAGGAAAGGGGGAGTGAGTTCCTTTTGTTCTATGGGATCAGGCGGGGGTGTCCTTGTTTTTATGGGCAGAAACATGGCTCTTTGTGATTGGGTACAATGGGGAGATAAACAATGGAAAAGAGGGGGAAGGGAGGTTATAAAAGGCTGTGCGTGAGACAAGTTTGGTATTGCAACTAATTTTCTTTTACTCCCACCCAATCCACCCTGTTTTATTTTCTCTTTCAGAGATGCTGGTTTCTCTACAACGTCGGAAAGGTCACGCAGCAGAAGCACCACAGATAGGGGCAATGGAGTGGTGATTTCACTACTCATGCAAGACCGCCTGTGGTTTCCCATATGGAAATATGCCGTGTCGCATGAACCTGGTTCATGGTTTAAATGGCCGTGTCTGGGGGATTGTATAAATATCGACATGGTTAGTTTACCTATTGCATCAAGTGATACACCATGTTACATGAAGCCAGCCCGAGGTTTTTTGAACGGCCAGGGTTGGGGGATTGTCTTTGATAAAAGCATGGTTAGAGTAGTTATTATCGATCAGACAGTATCCCAAGATTGGGGTACTTTACCATGTGGCAGGAAGCCAGCTGGTGGTTTGTTCGGCCACAGCTGGGGGATTGCGCTTTAAGATGGACATGGTTTAGGTTAGGGAGCAGCGGCAAAATAGGCGGCATGGCACGTGGAGGGCGATAGTGGGGGGATGGTCTGCAGGGTACGGGGTGAGTGTGGTTCGTACGGCCAAGCTCAAGTGCCTTTCTGGTTTGCAGATCCTCTCGGCCTGCTATCTGCCATAAAATAAACTGAGCAGATGTGTGGTCAGCCTGCTTAGCCACGTGGGGCGCTATTTCTGGGCAATGCTTGTGGTGCATTGCAGTTGCCAGTGTTATCTGGCTGCCAGTGTTATCTGGTGTAGCGAATTTGGCATACGAGGATTGATAATAATAATTCTGCCTTAGAGGCAAAGAATTTGGCCTTAAGTAATAAAAGACGTGACCTTTTCTAAATGCCAATACTTTGTTGTGTTTTTATTTACGGGAAGGGGGGGGGGAAGGCGGGGTGGGAGGGCCTTGGGGGGGGTTTGTAGGTTTAAGAAGGTAACTTACATGGGAGAAGATGTAAGAAGAGAATAGGGGTATAATTCTTAACAGTCTTTAGCAAAATGTCCGTAAGAGGCACAGCACCTGTAGCATACCCCAAGTTTTTGAAGAATCTCCCTACGCTCTTGTAAAGTCTTTGCCCTAAGGCCACGGCATTTCTTTAAAGGGTGAGGTTTCTTGTGAATAGGGCACTGACGATTAGGGTCTTTATCGCTATCACCCGAATCCCTCTGGTTTGCACGAGAGGACACGGGTGGTGAGATGTCTGTCCTTTTAACAGATATGGCTCTATTAAAGTCTCTACGTATAGCCGCTGTGTTATCATACCTTGATGAGGATGCTGGTGATGATGATGAAGCTGACAAGTTGGTTTCGCTGAAGCTGAAGCTGGGATCGTTTCTTGTCCAGGCTTGTTCGCTGATGAACCTGCAAAAATATGAGAATGGAGGAAGGATACGTTATAGTCTCTTTTGTATCTTGAGCCGTGTTGCGCCCATTTCTCTTGCAGGCCGTATGGCAGTTTAGACGCCACTGGATTGACACCATGAGCAGTGTCCAGGAAGCTTAGTCCAGGTAGACTTGGGTCTGTCTTTGCCAACTCTAGCTCCATGAGGAGATCACTCAGTTCTTGGAGCTTGCGATAGTCTTTGTTACCCATTTTTGGGAAGTTTTGCAGTCTCTTGAACAGAGCGCCTTCTATGGCTTCAGCGCTGCCATAAGCTTGCTCAAGTCTTGCCCACGCAGCAACGAGACCTACATCCGGGTGGTCAACATGTACTGTTCTCAGTCTTTTAACACGATCGGTGGATTCTGGCCCCAGCCACTTTATGAGCAAATCAAGTTCCTCCTTGGTAGCAAGGTTCAGATCAGCAATAGCAGCCTTGAAGGTTGATCTCCAGGCCCTGTAGCTCTCTGGACAGTCGTCGAACCTTGAGAGGCTGGTGTTAATGAGCTCTCGGCGTATCATATATCTGGCGAAGTCAGTCAAGTCTGATCTCTCACTCTTTGGTGCCAAAGTAACTTGAGGAACCGCTTGGGTGTTAAAGTTCTCTGGTGATGAAGGGTGAGGTTTACCAGGATAAAAGGACGTTGGAAGAACGTTTAACTTTGGTGTAGTCTCTAAGGCTTCTGCTGGCTGCGGCTTGAGCTGCGGCTTGTCACTGGTATTCACCTTGCTGGCAGAATGAGTTGATGTGATTTGCTGCGTAGATGTTCTTGTGTTGTGGGACTGGAAGAGGCTCAGGCATTTGGAGCTGAGAGGTCTCTGCATTGAGAGTCAGAACAGTGTTGGGAGGAGGTACAGGAGATGACTGTGTATTGTTGCAAATGTTATGCTGTAAAACGTATACGCTAATGCGTTCGACTGGGTCTTCCAGTTCTGCTGGGATAGGGCAGTCTGCATTAGTACTTTGTCCCATTGCTTCTTCGAGGACCTTCAGCCTCGCTACGGCAGCTGCTTCCTCCTTTTCCATTTGCAGAATCTTGATTTGGGATTCCGTCTCTGCTTGTCGGGCTTTGCTGGGAGCTTCTACCTCTGCTTGTTTTTTTAGCAAAGGAGCTTTGCACTTTCTTTGACTCTGCTTCAGCGCGTGCCTCTATTAGCTTGTCGCTTAACGTTGAATGTCTGGAGCGAGAGGATCTAGAAGAATGTGTAGTGTGCTTGGTTGATGTGGATCTGTGCGATCTGGTCTCTTGCAGTTGAGCAATGCGGAGTTCTGCCCTTTCTTTGGCAACTTGCACTAGGAGGTCTCTTTGTTGGTTTAGTGCAGTGGTCAGCAACCCGCGGCTCTGGAGCCGCGTGCGGCTCTTTCATCGCCATGCTGCAGCTCCCGGGATGGTGCTCATGCTAGGGCGCAGACAACCCCGACCTGGAGCTTCCCCACACTCCGCCGGCCACTGTCACTGGGATCTATCACCATCACCACGCTGTGCGCTTGCTCTTGGCACAGCGTAATGGAAGATGTTGGCTCGTGGTGGTTGTCCAATAGTATGCTAATACTAATAATACATGGGGGGCTGAGGGTTATAAATTTATACATGGTGGGGCTGGGGGTTATTCATTTATACATGGGTACTGGGGGTTATTATATATGGGGAACCTGGGTGAGTATTATATATGGGGGTCCTGGGTGAGTATTATATATATGTGGGAACCTGGGGATTATTATATATGTGGGGCCTGGTGGGGTTAATATTTATGGGGAGAAGAAATTTAATAATTATAAATAAATGGCATCATTCATGGCATGGCTGCATTAAGCTCTCGAGCAGAGTCCTCCCTCCTACTGTTCTGTGTGTTTTGTGTATGGATATACAGGTGCATCTCAATAAATTAGAACGTTATGGAAAAGTTAATTTATTTCATTAATTAAACTCAAATTGTGAAGTTTGTGTATTATGTAAATTCAATGCACACATACTGAAGTAGTTTAAAGTCTTTGGTTCTTTTAGTTGTGATGATTTGGCTCATATTTAACAAAAACCCACCTCAAAAAATTAGAATACTTCATAAGACCAATAAAAAAAGCATTTTTAGTGAATTGTTGGCCTTCTGGAAAGTGTGTTAATTTACTGTAATTGTCTTAAAAAAAGATATTATATCGCTAGAAAAAGTGCAGAGACGGGCAACTAAATTAATAAGGGGGATGGAAGGGTTAAGTTATGAGGAAAGACTAACAAGCTTAAACCTGTTTAGTTTAGAGAAACGGCGCCTTAGAGGGGATCTGATAACCTTATATAAATATATACGGGGCCATTATCAACCATTGTCTGATAACCTATTCATTAACAGGTCTATACATAGGACAAGGGGTCATCCATTTAGGCTAGGGTCAGACTAACGCATTTTTCACGTTGTCCGTGAAAATGTGCGTTCGAAGAATGGACGTATTTTTTCACGGAATACGCAATAGCGGTCATACTATGCGCAGTTTCATCCGTGATTTTGTACGGATCATCAATAAAACACTTTGCATCTGGACGTTATGTTGGCCGGACATTAGCAGCGTCTGACGTCTCCAATTCACGCACACACGCCTCTAGCGGACGCAGCGCACTCTGTACGTCAGTACTAGTGGTTTAACGTTCTCGAAAAAATGCGTTCATTTTCCACTTGCGTTGCGCAGCCGGACTTTTGTGCGACCGTACTTCGTATATTGGCCGTCATTGCCCGGCATCTGCTGCTAGCACGGCCGTGATTAAGTGCGCCAGAACGCGCGTTCGCACTGCCTCAGTCTGACCCTAGCCTTAGACTGGAAGAAAGAAAATTTAGCTTAAAGCATAGGAAGGGTTATTTTACGGTGAGAACAATAAAGCTGTGGAATTCTCTGCCTGTTGAGGTGGTTGGGTCAGAGTCTGTACAGACTTTTAAAAAGTGACTGGATGACTTCCTGCAGACACAGAATATTAAGGGTTATAATATTTAATATGTGGGTAAAAGCTTCTTGATCCAAGGAGAAATCTGACTGCCATTCTGGGGTCAAGAAGGAATTTTTTCCCGGTATGTTGCATATTGGCAAGCGCTTCAGACTGGGTTTTTTGCCTTCTTTTGGATCAACAGCAGTAGGTTATGTGGGAGAGGCTGAACCCGATGGATGCATGTCTTTTTTCAGCCTATGTAACTATAACTATAACTGTAAACAAGGTGGAAAGCCTGCCCAGAGGGCAGTCTATTGTGGATATACTGCCCCTGCTCATGGATATATGCCCCAGCTCATGGATATACTGCCCCAGCACGTGGATACTGCCCCAGCTCGTGGATATTGCCCCAGCTCGTGGATATTGCCCCAGCACGTGGATACTGCCCCAGCACGTGGATATTGCCCCAGCTCGTGGATATTGCCCCCCAGCTCGTGGATATTGCCCCTGCACGTGGATATTGCCCCAGCTCGTGGATATTGCCCCCCAGCTCGTGGATATTGCCCCCCAGCTCCTGGATATTGCCCCCCAGCTCATGGATATTGCCCCCAGCTCCTGGATATTGCCCCCCAGCTCCTGGATATTGTCCCCAGCTCCTGGATATTGCCCCCCAGCTCCTGGATATTGCCCCCCAGCTCATGGATATTGTCCCCAGCTCATGGATATTGTCCCCAGCTCATGGATATTGCCCCCCAGCTCATGGATATTGCCCCCCAGCTCCTGGATATTGCCCCCCAGCTCCTGGATATGGTCCTCAGCTCATGGATATTGCCCCCCAGCTCCTGGATATTGCCCCCCAGCTCCTGGATATTGCCCCCCAGCTCCTGGATATGGTCCTCAGCTCATGGATATTTCCCCCCAGCTCCTGGATATTGCCCCCCCCAAGCTCTCATGGATATATGCCCCAGATCAGACCCCAGACCAGACATGGGGCGGCTGTTCGAATGCTCTATCGGCATTCGGACAGCCGCCCCTGGAGCTCCGCGCCATACTTACCTTTCCGAGCGGCGCCGGGGAAGTGAAAGTTTCCCCGCTTCCGGTCTTTGAAGGACCCAAGCCGCGGTCACGTGACCGCGGCTTGGGTCCTTCAAAGAGCGGAAGCGAGGGAACTTTCCCTTCGCCGCTCGGGGGTTGGATGCGCGCGGCAGCCGGGTAGAGGCTGCGAGCGCAGCCTCTACCCGGCTGCTGTGTGCATCTTGTAACCGCCGCGGCGAGCGCACAGCCGGCTCGTGCCGCGGCGGTTGCATGCGCGCGCAACCAACCGCCGCTGGTTGCGCGCGCATGCGCAGAGTAAGGCTTGGCGATGGACACGCCAAGCCTTACTCAATTATAGTATAGATGTACTCAATACTTGGTAGGGGCTCCTTTTGCTTTAATTACTGCCTCAATTTGGCGTGGCATGGAGGTGATCGGTCTGTGGCATTGCTGAGGTGCTATGGAAGCCCAACTTTCTTTGACAGTGGCCTTCAGCTCATCTGCGTTTTTTTGGTCTCTTGTTTCTCATTTCCCCCTTGACAATATCCCATAGATTCTCTATGGGGATCAGGTCCGGTGAGTTTGCTGGCCAGTCAAGCAAACCAACACCATGGTCATTTAACCAACTTTTGGTGCTTTTGGCAGTGTGGGCAGGTGCCAAATCCTGTTGGAAAATGAAATCTTCATCTTTAAAAAGCAGGTCAGCAGAAGAAAGCATGAAGTGCTCTAAAATCTCTCGTTAAACGGGTGAAGTGACTTTGGTTTTCAAAAAACCACAGTGGACCAACACCAGCAGATGACATTGCACCCCAAATCATCAAAGACTGTGGAAACTTAACACTGGACATCAAGCAACTTGGGCTATGAGCTTCTCCATCCTTTCTCCAGACTCTAGGACCTTGGTTTCCAAATGAAATACAAAACTTGCTCTCATCTGAAAAGAGGACTTTGGACCACTGAGCAACAGTCCAGTTCTTCTTCTCCTTAGCCCAGGTAAGACGGCTTCAATGTTGTCTGTGGTTCAGGAGTGGCATAACAAGAGGAATATGACAATTGTAGCCAAATTCTTTGACAAGTCTGTGTGTGGTGGCTCATGATGCCTTTACCCCAGCCCCAGTCCATTCCTTGAGAAGTTCACCCAAATTCATGAATTGATTTTTCTTGGCAAGTCTTTGGAGGCTGCGGTTCTCTCGGTTGGTTGTGCATCTTTTTCTTCCACTCAACTTTCTGTTAACATGCTTGGATACAGCACTCTGAACAGCCAGCTTCTTTGGCAATGAATGTTTGTGGCTTACCCTCCTTGTGAAGGGTGTCAATGATTGTCTTCTGGACAACTGTCAGATCAGCAGTCTTCCCCATGATTGTGTAGCCCAGTGAACCAAACTGAGAGACCATTTTGAAGGCTCAGGAAACCTTTGCAGGTGTTTTGAGTTGATTAGCTGATTGACATGTCAACATACTCTAATCTGTTGAGATAGTGAATAGGTGGGTTTTTGTTAAATGTGAGCAAAATCATCACAATTAAAAAGACCCAAAGACTTAAACTACCGTATTTTTCGCTCCATAAGACGCACTTTTTTCCCCCCAAAAAGTGGGGGGAAAAGTGGGTGCGTCTTATGGAGCGAATATGGCCCAGCAGCTCGTGGATGTGCCTCCGCTCACCTGCCGCCGCCGCGTTCGTCTCCCTCTGAGCATGCGTCTGGCGGCAGGAAGCTTGGGCACTCGCCTGGGGGAGCCACGTGACCGCGATCTCCCGAGATCGCGGTCACGTGGCTCCCCCAGGCGAGTGCCCAAGCTTCCTGCCGCCGGACGCATGCTCAGAGGGAGACAAACGCGGCGGCGGCGGCGGCAGGTGAGCGGAGGCACATCCACGAGCTGCTGGGCCATATCCATATGTGAGCTGGGGAATAATCAATGTGTGAGCTGATGGGGCAAATCCATGTGTGAGCTGATGGGGCAAATCCATGTGTGAGCTGATGGGGCAAATCCATGTGTGAGCTGATGGGGCAAATCCATGTGTGAGCTGATGGGGCAAATCCATGTGTGAGCTGATGGGGCAAATCCATGTGTGAGCTGATGGGGCAAATCCATGTGTGAGCTGATGGGGCAAATCCATGTGAGCTGGCTGGGGCAAATCCATGTGTGAGCTGATGGGGCAAATCCATGTGTGAGCTGATGGGGCAAATCCATGTGAGAGCTGATGGGGCAAATCCATGTGTGAGCTGATGGGGCAAATCCATGTGTGAGCTGATGGGGCAAATTCATGTGAGAGCTGGCTGGGGCATATCCATGTGAGAGCTGGCTGGGGCAAATCCATGTGAGAGCTGGCTGGGGCAAATCCATGTGTGAGCTGATGGGGCAAATCCATGTGTGAGCTGGCTGGGGCAAATCCATGTGTGAGCTGGCTGGGGCAAATCCATGTGTGAGCTGGCTGGGGCAAATCCATGTGTGAGCTGATGGGGCAAATCCATGTGTGAGCTGGCTGGGGCAAATCCATGTGTGAGCTGGCTGGGGCAAATCCATGTGTGAGCTGGCTGGGGCAAATCCATGTGTGAGCTGGGGCAAATCCATGTGTGAGCTGGGGCAAATCCATGTGTGAGCTGGGGCAAATCCATGAGCTGATGGGGCAGATCCATGTGTGAGCTGGGGCAAATCCATGTGTGAGCTGGGGCAAATCCATGTGTGAGCTAAGGCATATCCACGAGCTGGGGCAATATCCATTATTACACTATTTCATTCAGAATATTTATTTTCCGGTTTTCCTCCTCTAAAAACTAGGTGCGTCTTATGGTCAGGTGCGTCTTATGGAGCGAAAAATACGGTACTTCAGTCTGTGTGCATTGAATTTATTTAATACACAAGTTTCACAATTTGAGTTGGATTAATAAAATAAATAAACTTTTCCGCGACATTCAAATTTATTGAGATGCACCTGTATGTTTGGTCTCTCCCATTGTACAGCGCTACAGAATTTGTTGGCGCTTTATAAATACTTGTAACTGTAATTAATCGAAATATATATTTTTTTATACTAATGACATGGAGATTGATTTTTTTTAAAAAAATATTATTAAAACTTTAAGTTTAGAGTACCCCTCCCCTCCCATAGCATAAAGGTAAAAAACGATATATATGCAGTGTTATCTTCATTTTAGATGTCAAAAGGGGTTTGCGGCTCCCAGTGTTTTCTTTTTTGCGGGAAATGGGTCCAAATGGCTCTTTGAGTGTTTAAGGTTGCAGACCCCTGGTTTAGTGCATCAGTCTTGGTCAGTTCTGCTGAAAAGTCTTTCATATTAGAGTCCTGCAAGAAGTCTGTGTATTTTTCTGACAGCCTCTGGTAACGTTGATATGCAGCAGACAGACGATCTATAGAGTCTCTTAATTCAGCTGGGTGATTGTTAAAGTGTGGTAAAACTGACCTGCATTGTGACGTTCTGTCCCACAGGTCAGACAGATTGCTGGAGAGCTCATCTCTAGTGCATTCATAGTTTTCTCTGAGTTTCTGTGTCGGTTTTATTGTGCGTTTGGGTTTTACACTTGGTTCGGTATACTCTGCAGAATCTGTTCCGTGCACGTCTGCGGGTTCAGGGACATGATGAATCTGCGTCGATTCAGCCATAATAGAGTGCACAGAACCTTGTCTGGACATTTTAATACGTTTTTGCAAAAATAGTACTGTCTCTTTTAGAAGATGAACGGCAGCTTAGACAGGCAGGTAACACAGTTAAATGCAGAGAAACCGTTTTCAATATTCAGTGAGATGCAGTAAGCTTGTGTGACCATGTGCTTCCCAAGATTGCCGATGGCACTGAGCTTGATTGCAGATTAAACACACACACATGTGCTTCCATAAAATGTCCGATGGCACTGAGCTTGATTGCAGATTAAGCACACACATATATAGTAGCAGGCTGTAGGATTCTACACATCTTTTGACTATTCTGACTCCGATCGTTGTATAGCGATTTATCCCTTGCAGAGACCTCTATGCCTGGCCTGTATAAGTAGATGCAATCACCGAGGACAATCCTTATCAGATAGATGAACTCACCAAAACACTGTTTCTTTCCACGACTTGCTTTATTCCGTACATCAGGTTACAGCAGATCACAGGATACAGCAGATGATGGAATGATAGGTTTTATGCGGTCAAAAGATGATACTGTCCTTAGCTTGCAGATGAATAGACATGTGTTGCTAGATAACTACACCATGCTACAGCTCTTACTCAGAAAGAAGGGTGGAACTTCACACACACAGGAAGTGCATCATCATAAAGCGAGGGATAAAGAGAAAGCATGTACAATACAGCAGTGGCGTAGCGTGGGTTGTCAGCGCCCGGGGCCAGCCAAGAATTGTGCGCCCCCACCTGTGGACACGTTATCGATATTGCCCCAGCTCTCACATGGATTTGCCCCAGCTCATGGATTTGCCCCAGCTCATGGATTTGCCCCAGCTCACACATGGATTTGCCCCAGCTCACACATGGATTTGCCCCCAGCTCACACATGGATTTGCCCCAGCTCACACATGGATTTGCCCCAGCTCACACATGGATTTGCCCAAGCTCATGGATTTGCCCCCAGGTCATGGATTTGCCCCAGCTCATGGATTTGCCCCAGCTCATGGATTTGCCCCCAGCTCATGGATTTGCCCAGCTCATGGATTTGCCCCCAGCTCATGGATTTGCCCAGCTCATGGATTTGCCCCCAGGTCATGGATTTGCCCAGCTCATGGATTTGCCCCCAGGTCATGGATTTGCCCCCAGCTCATGGATTTGCCCAGCTCATGGATTTGCCCCCAGCTCATGGATTTGCCCCAGCTCATGGATTTGCCCCAGCTCACACATGGATTTGCCCCAGCTCACACATGGATTTGTCCCAGCTCATGGATTTGCCCCAGTTCACACATGGATTTGCCCCAGCTCACACATGGATTTGCCCCAGCTCATGGATTTGCCCCAGCTCACACATGGATTTGCCCCAGCACACGGATTTGCCCCAGCTCACACATGGATTTGCCCCAGCACACGGATTTGCCCCAGCTCACACATGGATTTGCCCCAGCACACGGATTTGCCCCAGCACCTCATGGATTTGCCCCAGCACCTCATGGATTTGCCCCAGCACATGGATTTGCCCAGCTCATGGATTTGCCCCCAGCTCATGGATTTGCCCCCAGCTCATGGATTTGCCCCCAGGTCATGGATTTGCCCCCAGGTCATGGATTTGCCCAGCTCATGGATTTGCCCCCAGCTCATGGATTTGCTCCCAGCTCATGGATTTGCCCCCAGCTCATGGATTTGCCCCCAGGTCATGGATTTGCCCAGCTCATGGATTTGCCCCCAGCTCATGGATTTGCCCAGCTTACACATGGATTTGCCCAGCTTACACATGGATTTGCCCAGCTCTCACCTGGATATTGCTCCAGCTCCGGCAGGGGTTGAGGGGACCCAGATGCCGGGCAGCGCGGGAGTGCCTGCCCGGTCCTGAAGAGTCCATCCTGTTGAAGGTGATGCGGCTGCGTGGCGTGCGCAGGTCACGCGGTCCGGCCAGTCAGGTGGTACAGAGACTCAGTACCACCTGATTAGCCGGACCACGTGACCTGCGCCTGCACGCAGCCGCTTCCCTTTAACAGGACGGACTCTTCAGGACCGGGCAGGCACTCCGGCGCTGCCCGGCATCTGGGTCCCCTCAACCCCCGGGCCAGTTTTAGGGGCGCAAATGCGCACTAACAAAACTGCGCCCGGGGCCACGGCCCCCCCAGCCCCCCCACGCTACGCCACTGCAATACAGAAAGACCACTAGGTGGCAGCATAAGGACTATCTATACAGTGTAAATCCCCATCTAAATGAATAACTGTAACAGCACACCACGCGTTACTGTATGACAGAGCTCCACAGCAATATAATGCACAGTAATGTGCAGCGTGTGATCTCTCATGAGTTGCTCTGTCACTATAGGGGTTATGCACAGAACGGTGAATTTTCCCGTACCGTGCAATTTCGTGTTCATTCTGCTATTCAAAAAGCTGGTGATTTGCCAAATTTTGGCGAACTGCCTGCAAATACGGTGCCTGTTCGGCAGCAGTGAAATCCCCCATAGGGAAGCAATGGTTAATCTATTCAGAGACACCGAACAGCAGAGAAATGTCAGTGAAATGCTGTGCAGTTCGGTGGTTTCATTCGGCAGGTTTATTCAGGCGATTCCATAGGCTTCAATGTAAAAAATATTCCCGTTTTTATTCAATATCTAATAAACTGTTTATTATTTTAATCTGCAGCAAAAAGTCTCTTTAATTTTTTAGGCATTTTTTGGAAAAAAATTTGTTCTGATTATTTTTATTTTTTTTAACCTGGTGTTTTTTTTTTCATTCTGTAACAGACCTTTTTATTATTATCCATAGATCCTTCTATATTATTATTTCCAGGCTCTTTCATAAACTATTTTTTTACAAACGCCTTTTAAAAGTTGCGGGGGGTGGGGGGTATGTTTTTTTGTTTGGTTTTTTTCTTCCCCTCTTATTTATTCAACGGGTTATCAGATCGATTCGGTGGTTTGAGGATGCGATCGGTGCATCAGCCTCACAGACCGCCATGCAGGACTCTATACCCTGGGAGCAGGGACCAAGCGGAGCTGGAATCAGGGCTGATCTCCGGTAAAAGCTTCCCGTCCTGTGTTTCTATGCAGGGCAGCCACGAGGAGTGACAGCCCACGACATGTTAAGGGACCCAGCTGCTACAAGGGGCCCTGGACCATGCAAAAACCCTGCACAACTTGTCTAAGTGCCACAGATGTAGGCGTCTCTTCATGCCACCCAGGACTGGCCCACCAAGATACCATCAAATTTCCCGGTGGGCCGTAGCATCTGGGGTGGTCGACCAGTGGATCAGTAAGGGGACCCAACCGGTGAATCAGTAAGGGGGCCCGACCAGTGAATCAGTAAGGGGGCCCGACCAGTGAATTAGTAAGGGGGCCCGACCGGTGGATCAGTAAGGGGGATCGACCAGTGAATCAATAAGGGGGCCCGACCGGTGGATCAGTAAGGGGGATCGACCAGTGGATCAGTAAGGGGGATCGACCAGTGGATCAATAAGGGGGATCGACCAGTGGATCAGTAAGGGGGATCGACCAGTGGATCAATAAGGGGGATCGACCAGTGGATCAGTAAGGGGGCCCAACCGGTGAATCAGTAAGGGGGGCCCGACCAGTGGATCAGTAAGGGGGATCGACCAGTGGATCAGTAAGGGGGATCAACCAGTGGATCAGTAAGGGGGATCGACCAGTGGATCAGTAAGGAGGCCCAACCGGAGAATTAGTAAGGGGGCCCAATCGGTGAATCAGTAAGGGGGCCCGATCGTTGAATCAGTATGGGGACCCAATCGGTGAATCAGTAAGGAGGCCCGACCAGTGTATCAGTAAGGGGCTCCATGATTTCCGATAGCAGCACTGTATCTATGGATGGTAAACAGATTGTAATCGGCACGTTTTCATGTAACACACAGCCCGGAGCGGCCCAGGATTCTGTACAAAGGTTACTTCCCTCGACTTGAGATCGAGGTTCTCGAGTAAATTGTCACGCTCAGCAGGTTGGCCGTGCGGTCCCTGTGCTGAGAAGAGGGAGGGACGTTGACTCTGTTTTTTTTCCCGTTCCTTGCAGCCGGACGGTTGAGCTGCACGCCGACGGGACAGACCGTTTTGAGATGACTATTTTGGAGAAGTGTATGGAGTCCCAGGACTTGCCCTGTTCGGTCTCCTGTCCCTGAGTTACTTGGTGGCCACACAAGGATGGAAGCTACTAAGAGTATCATGGCGCACATTGTCTCGGAGTGGTGGAGAACCAACCTGGGGAAATATGGAGGCTGGGCAGGTAAGGAACGTCGGTCACCAATAGACCTTTCTCCATAATGGTCAGCATCTAAATAAATATTGAATTGCTTCTATGCTGCGTCTAATTACGTCACCTTTTGGTTTCCTGCTGGTTCTCCTGAGCTTCGAGCACCAACACCACCCGAATAGGGTCGTATAGAATGTAAACGTCCTGAAAGTATGAGAGGACCTTCCATCGTGGTTATTCACAAACTATCTGTTGTGGAACTGAAGGTCACCATTGTTGAAACTACGGTGAACTTTGGCTATCCACAGATGCAGAATTCAACCCCGGCAAGCGAAGTTGCTGCGAACCATGACATCACTAATAGTCTTCTGTAAAATGAGAAAACTCTGGCTATTCTCCATTCAGCTTGTACTACCTGCTGACACCACCGGTGTATGTGCCGATCATGTATACACAGCACAGACAGCGCAGTGCCAGCCTCCCCCTCACACACTGATACATCGTGCCATGTATACACAGCACAGACAGCGCAGTGCCACCCCCTCACACACTGATACATCGTGCCATGTATACACAGCACAGACAGCGCAGTGCCACCCCCTCACACACTGATACACCGTGCCATGTATACACAGCACAGACAGCGCAGCGCCAGCCTCCCCCTCACACACTGATACACCATGCCATGTATACACTGCACAGACAGCGCAGCGCCAGCCTCCCCCTCACACACTGATACACCGTGCCATGTATACACAGCACAGACAGCGCAGCGCCAGCCTCCCCTCACACACTGATACACCGTGCCATGTATACACAGCACAGACAGCGCAGCGCCAGCCTCCCCCTCACACACTGATACACCGTGCCATGTATACACAGCACAGACAGCGCAGCGCCAGCCTCCCCTCACACACTGATACACCGTGCCATGTATACACAGCACAGACAGGGCAGTGCCAGCCTCCCCCTCACACACTGATACACCGTGCCATGTATACACAGCACAGACAGGGCAGTGCCAGCCTCCCCCTCACACACTGATACACCGTGCCATGTATACACAGCACAGACAGCGCAGCGCCAGCCTCCCCCTCACACACTGATACACCGTGCCATGTATACACAGCACAGACAGGGCAGTGCCAGCCTCCCCCTCACACACTGATACACCGTGCCATGTATACACTGCACAGACGCAGCGCCAGCCTCCCCCTCACACACTGATACACCGTGCCATGTATACACAGCACAGACAGGGCAGTGCCAGCCTCCCCCTCACACACTGATACACCGTGCCATGTATACACTGCACAGACAGCGCAGCCTCCCCCTCCACACACTGATACACCGTGCCATGTATACACAGCACAGACAGCGCAGCGCCAGCCTCCCCCTCACACACTGATACACCGTGCCATGTATACACTGCACAGACAGCGCCAGCCTCCCCCTCACACACTGATACACCGTGCCATGTATACACAGCACAGACAGCACAGCGCCAGCCTCCCCCTCACACACTGATACACCGTGCCATGTATACACAGCACAGACAGCGCAGCGCCAGCCTCCCCTCACACACACACTGATACACCGTGCCATGTATACACAGCACAGACAGCGCAGCGCCAGCCTCCCCCTCACACACTGATACACCATGCCATGTATACACAGCACAGACAGCGCAGCGCCAGCCTCCCCCTCACACACTAATACACCGTGCCATGTATACACAGCACAGACAGCGCAGCGCCAGCCTCCCCCTCACACACTGATACACCGTGCCATGTATACACAGCACAGACAGGGCAGTGCCAGCCTCCCCCTCACACACTGATACACCGTGCCATGTATACACTGCACAGACAGCGCAGCGCCAGCCTCCCCCTCACACACTGATACACACCGTGCCATGTATACACAGCACAGACAGCACGCAGCAGCACCAGCCTCCCCTCACACACACATGATACACCGTGCCATGTATACACAGCACAGACAGCGCAGTGCCAGCCTCCCCTCACACACTGATACACCGTGCCATGTATACACAGCACAGACAGCGCAGCGCCAGCCTCCCCCTCACACACTGATACACCGTGCCATGTATACACAGCACAGACAGCGCAGCGCCAGCCTCCCCTCACACACTGATACACCGTGCCATGTATACACAGCACAGACAGCGCAGCGCCAGCCTCCCCCTCACACACTGATACACCGTGCCATGTATACGCAGCACAGACAGTGCAGCGCCAGCCTCCCCCTCACACACTGATACACCGTGCCATGTATACACAGCACAGACAGCGCAGCGCCAGCCTCCCCTCACACACTGATACACCAGCCATGTATACACAGCACAGACAGCGCAGCGCCAGCCTCCCCCTCACACACTGATACACCGTGCCATGTATACACAGCACAGACAGCGCAGCGCCAGCCTCCCTCACACACTGATACACCGTGCCATGTATACACAGCACAGACAGCGCAGTGCCAGCCTCCCTCACACACTGATACCCGTGCCATGTATACACAGCACAGACAGCGCAGCGCCAGCCTCCCCCTCACACACTGATACACCGTGCCATGTATACACAGCACAGACAGCGCGCAGCACCAGCCTCCCCCTCACACACACACTGATACACCGTGCCATGTATACACAGCACAGACAGCGCAGCGCCAGCCTCCCCCTCACACACTGATACACCGTGCCATGTATACACAGCAGACAGCGCACCGCCAGCCTCCCCCTCACACACTGATACACCGTGCCATGTATACACAGCACAGACAGCGCAGCACTAGCCTCCCCCTCACACACTGATACACCGTGCCATGTATACACAGCACAGACAGCGCAGCGCTAGCCTCCCCCTCACACACTGATACACCGTGCCATGTATACACAGCACAGACAGCGCAGCACCAGCCTCCCCTAACACACTGATACACCGTGCCATGTATACACAGCACAGACAGCGCAGCGCCAGCCTCCCCCTCACACACTGATACACCGTGCCATGTATACACAGCACAGACAGCGCAGCGCCAGCCTCCCCCTAACACACTGATACACCGTGCCATGTATACACAGCACAGACAGCGCAGCGCCAGCCTCCCCCTCACACACTGATACACCGTGCCATGTATACACAGCACAGACAGCGCAGCGCCAGCCTCCCCCTCACACACTGATACACCGTGCCATGTATACACAGCACAGACAGCGCAGCGCCAGCCTCCCCCTAACACACTGATACACCGTGCCATGTATACACAGCACAGACAGCGCAGCGCCAGCCTCCCCCTCACACACTGATACACCGTGCCATGTATACACAGCACAGACAGCGCAGCGCCACCCCCTCACACACTGATACACCGTGCCATGTATACACAGCACAGACAGCGCAGTGCCAGCCTCCCCTAACACACTGATACACCGTGCCATGTATACACAGCACAGACAGCGCAGTGCCAGCCTCCCCCCACACACTGATACACCGTGCCATGTATACACAGCACAGACAGCGCAGCACCAGCCTCCCCCTCACACACTGATACACCGTGTCATGTATACACAGCACAGATAGCGACCTATAAATGACACCGCATTTTTTCCTGGTGAAGGTTCACTGACTGGTTAATAAATAGATGTGAATATTTACAGTTTGCTCTTCGGTTTATCGCTCCTTTATGTGAATCTATAGCTCTTTATGGGACAGTTTGTTGTTGTCGCTCACAAACTGTAACCTTGTTTAGTGTCAGTTGGCAGACGATTTCTCCGTTTTTTCCATTGTACAAACGATTCTCTCCTGGATTAAGCACTTTTCGGTGGGTGCGTGGGAAGGTACTTGCCAGCAGCATCCATTGGCCGGCCGGGTTGAAAATTTATAAATTATACATCTGCAACATAGAAATTCAACTAACGAGTCCTACTTTATAATCCCAAACACAAAGCTACACACTGCTCAATCCTGCACTCAACACATACACACAGTGCAGCAAACAAATACACCTGCTTGTGTTAGGGTTAGTGTTTGTATGTGTGCTTGTTTTAGGGTCAGTGTCTGTATGTGTGCTTGTTTTAGGGTTGGGGTTTGTATTTGTGCTTGTTTTCGGTTTAGTGTTTGTGTGCTTGTTTTAGGGTTAGTTTTTATGTGTGCTTGTTTTAGGGTTAGTGTCTGTATGCTTGTTTTAGGGTTAGGGTTTGTATGTGTGTTTCAGGGTTAGGGTTTGTAAGTGTGCTTGTTTTAGGATTAGGGTTTGTATGTGTGCTTGTTTCAGGGTTAGGGTTTGTATGTGTGCTTGTTTCAGGGTTAGGGTTTGTATGTGTGCTTGTTTCAGGGTTAGGGTTTGTATGTGTGCTTGGTTTAGGGTTAAGGTTACTTTTAGGGTTGAATAGAATTCATGTGGAAATGTAACATCTTAATATTTGATTTTTTTTTTATTTTTAATTTTAAAATATATCCTTCATTAACTACTGCTTTGTCGCGTCGTGCTTTACCTCCACATCAGTGTGTCGCGATGTGCTTTACCTCCACATCGGTGTTTCGCGATGTGCTTTACCTCCACATCAGTGTGCCGCGATGTGCTTTACCTCCACATCAGTGTGTCGCGAGATGAAGAGGGAAGAGAAATCACTGAGGCAGTTTATAAATTGATACAAACATGAGGTACAGAGCGTTTATATAATGATCCACACGCGTGGTACAGACAGTTTATATGATTATCCGCATCATGCATGCACGGTTCAGACAGTTTTTATATAATGATCCGCACGCGCGGTATAGGCAGTTTATTTGATGATCCGCACGCACGGTACAGGCAGTTTATAGGATGATCCGCACGCATAAACTGTCTATATGATGATCCGCACGCGCGGTACAAACTGTCTGAACCGCGCATGTGGATCATCATATAAACTGTCTGTACCGCGAGTGTGGATCATTATATAAACTGTCTGTACCGCGCGTGTGGATCATTATATAAACTGTCTGTATCGTGCGTGCAGATCCTCATATAGACAATGTACAGTTGTGTTCAAAATTATTCAACCCCCACTGAAATTGAGTGTTTTGGCCAGTTTGACATTGATTTTGATCATTCAGTCATCTTGCTTACAATTAAATCAAAGAGGCACGTGTAGGTCAGCCAAATATAACATAACATTTATAATGAAATAACCACAAATGTCTTTTCTGTGCTCACATCATTATCAGTTTTATTCAACCCCCAAGTGACATTCAATCTTAGTACTTAGTACAACATCCTTTTACAGTTATAACAACTTTTAAACGTGAAGCATAGCTTGACACAAGTGTCTTGCAGCGATCTACGGGTATCTTCGCCCATTCGTCATGGGCAAAAGCCTCCAGTTCAGTCACATTCTTAGGCTTGCGCACTGCAACTGCTTTCTTTAAGTCCCACCAGAGGTTCTCAATCGGATTTAAGTCAGGTGACTGCGATGGCCACTCCAAAATGTTCCAGCCTTTAATCTGCAACCATGCTTTAGTGGACTTGGAGGTATGCTTGGGATCATTGTCCTGATGAAAGGTCCAACGTCTCCCAAGCCTCAGGTTTGTGACGGACTGCATCACATTGTTATCCAATATCTCCTGGTACTGAAGAGAATTCATGGTACCTTGCACACGCTGAAGCTTCCCTGTACCTGCAGAAGCAAAACAGCCCCAAAGCATGATTGACCCCCCGCCATGCTTCACAGTAGGCAAGGTGTTCTTTTCTTCATAGGCCTTGTTCTTCCTCCTCCAAACATAGCGTTGATCCATGGGCCCAAACCGTTCTAGTTTTGTTTCATCAGTCCACAGAACACTTCTGTGGTTTGTCCACATGACTTTTGGCATACTGCAGTCGACTCTTCTTATTCTTTGGAGACAGCAAGGGGGTGCGCCTGGGAGTTCTGGCATGGAGGCCTTCATTACGCAGTGTGCGCCGTATTGTCTGAGCTGAAACTTCAGTACCCACATCTGACAAATCTTTTCTCAGTTCCTCAGCAGTCACACGGGGACTTTTCTCCACTCTACGCTTCAGGTAGCGCACAGCAGTCGAAGTCAGCATCTTCTTTCTGCCATGACCAGGTAGCGTTTCAACAGTGCCCTTTGCCTTCAATTTGTGAATGATGCTTCCTATGGTCTCTCTTGGTATGTTTAACATCTTTGCAATCTTCTTATAGCCATTGCCCTTCCTGTGAAGAGTAATCACCTCTTCTCTTGTCTTCCTGGACCATTCTCTTGACTTCATCATGTTTGTAACCACACCAGTAAATGTCTAGAAGGAGTTGAGTATCACAGTCATTTTAAAGCTGCCTAATTGGTGCTTATTATGCTTTATTGCTGCTCCGTGACATCCACAGGTGTTTTCAATACCTGATTGAAAACACTTGAATGAACCTCTGTTCTTCAGAGTGGTAGTCTTTAAGGGGTTGAATAATTGTGTCAATGAAGAATTCATTCTGAATACAATTACAAATGTACACTAAATTCCCTAAAACCCTTTACAGCATTGGGGGTTGAATAATTTTGAACACAACTGTATATAATGATCCGCAGGCGCGGTACAGTTTATATGATGATCCGCACGCGCGGTACAGGCAGTTTATATGATGATCCGCACACGCGGTACAGACAGTTTATATGATAATCTGCACGCGCAGTACAGACAGTTTATATGATGATCCGCATGCACGGTTCAGACAGTTTATATATACAGTAATGATCCACAGGCACGGTACAAACAGTTTATATGATGATCCGCACGCGCGGTACAGGCCGTTTATATGATGATCCGCACGCGCGGTACAGGCAGTTTATATGATGATCCGCACACGCGGTACAGACAGTTTATATGATAATCTGCACGCACAGTACAGACAGTTTATATGATAATCTGCACGCACAGTACAGACAGTTTATATGATAATCTGCACGCACGGTACAGACAGTTTATATAATGATCCACACGCGCAGTACAGACAGTTTATATGATGATCCGCATGCACGGTTCAGACAGTTTATATATACAGTAATGATCCACAGGCACGGTACAAACAGTTTATATGATGATCCGCATGCGCGGTACAGGCCGTTTATATGATGATCCGCACGCGCGGTACAGGCAGTTTATATGATGATCCGCACACGCGGTACAGGCAGTTTATATGATGATCCGCACACGCGGTACAGGCAGTTTATATGATGATCCGCACACGCGTTACAGACAGTTTATATGATAATCTGCACGCACAGTACAGACAGTTTATATGATAATCTGCACGTGCAGTACAGACAGTTTATATGATAATCTGCACGCGCAGTACAGACAGTTTATATGATAATCTGCACGCACAGTACAGACAGTTTATATGATAATCTGCACGCACGGTACAGACAGTTTATATAATGATCCGCACGCGCAGTACAGACAGTTTATATGATGATCCGCATGCACGGTTCAGACAGTTTATATATACAGTAATGATCCCCAGGCACGGTACAAACAGTTTATATGATGATCCGCACGCGCGGTACAGGCCGTTTATATGATGATCCGCACGCGCGGTACAGGCAGTTTATATGATGATCCGCACACGCGGTACAGGCAGTTTATATGATGATCCGCACACGCGGTACAGGCAGTTTATATGATGATCCGCACACGCGTTACAGACAGTTTATATGATAATCTGCACGCACAGTACAGACAGTTTATATGATAATCTGCACGCGCAGTACAGACAGTTTATATGATAATCTGCACGCGCAGTACAGACAGTTTATATGATAATCTGCACGCACAGTACAGACAGTTTATATGATAATCTGCACGCACGGTACAGACAGTTTATATAATGATCCGCACGCGCAGTACAGACAGTTTATATGATGATCCGCATGCACGGTTCAGACAGTTTATATATACAGTAATGATCCACAGGCACGGTACAAACAGTTTATATGATGATCCGCACGCGCGGTACAGGCCGTTTATATGATGATCCGCACGCGCGGTACAGGCCGTTTATATGATGATCCGCACACGCAGTACAGACCGTTTATATAATGATCCACACGCGCAATACAGACAGTTTATATGATGATCCGCAGGCACGATACAGACAGTTTATATAATGATCCACACTCGCAGTACAGACAGTTTATATGATGAGCCGCACGCACGGTTCAGACAGTTTATATATACAATAATGATCCGCAGGCACTGTACAGACAGTTTATATGATGATCCACACGCGCGGTACAGGCAGTTTAAATGATGATCCGCATGTGCGCTACAGACTGCATGGTACAGAGGGTTTTATATAAATATTCACAGGCATAATACAGTTTATAAACCGCTCTGTGATGACTCGAGACTCATTCTGGTGACTGATACAGTTTTCGAATTTGGTCTCTCATTACGGGTTGCTGAGAATTTAGCAGAAAGCAGCCGAGCTGGAATCGTACGCATATTTTCATGACCTTAGGTTTTGTGATTCACTCCTGCTTCGTATGTATATGTGGGTTTGCTGCATCATCCAGACAATGACCTGGCGTGTGTGTGTGCTATGTCGATGAGTAAACATTAGATAGCAGCTCTCCTCCTTGAACTCACAGAGCCAGGAGCGCTAATCACAAAACACGGGTGGAAATATCTGTGTACGGGAAGATATCGCCTTCTAGCAAATGTTACAATTTAGATTTTACAGCTATTGCTAGCAGCCTTACAGGAACGTCCTCCTCGACACTGACCCCTCAGAGCTGCATACGGAAAGACATTATTATTATTACAACAACCCTTTATTTATATAGCGCCACAAATTCCACGGCGCTTTACAAGATCAGTGTACAAGGGGTTAATACATTAGAATACCGCACATGGATGATACGACCAGATTCAGGGGGACCCTGTTCTTAAGGGAACTTACAATTTATGAGAAGGTTAAGTATTTTGTGAGGTTGGCGCATCCATATCGCTAGGTGTCTTGCCCAAGGACACTCGAAGGTGGCGTCTTCTGAGTGGGATCGAGTCATCTTTTCATGATTGTGGTGATGATCAGCGATCTGGAAGTTAGGTTGAACCCGCTTCTTGTAAAGTCGAGACTTCTCCACAGTTGTACCGGAGGGTTGTGCCGAGTGGTATTTGACTTCTCCACGGTTGAAGGGTAGAGACGTTACCACTGGACTCCACAGCCGATTATGTGTGGTAGGCAGGTGTGTACCGTTAGGTGTCTCGCCCAAGGACACTTACTGGAGGTGCTCTAGCCAGGATACAAACCTGTGACTCCACGGTTATAGAGCAGTGACGTTGCCTCTACTCCATCCAGCCAGTACATTCAGTGACCTCACCGGTATCCGCCACTATAAGTAACGTAGAACCTGGGAAAATACCAGAACGTGATGGCTTCACCCTCGTCAAACATTGTCTTCTCACATACAGATCTTGACCTTCCATTCATCACTCCTTGTTTTGATTAAGGGAAAACATTAAACGGTGGAAGTCCAACCAACAAAGAGACTACTGTAGAAGACACCACTTCTACACTTTGCCAGACTCCTCAGCCGGGGCATGCAAAAAACCCGAAAACTTTTCAATAAATATGCATAGTCTCTTATTACACAGACACCAACATTTTCAGCTTGTGGAGACAATTGTGTAACTTTTAATAGACATCTAGAGGAGCTCCTGACTCTATGTGTCACCACCATGAATGACCTAGACCGGTCTTCCTGCACCATTGAAAAAGTGTGCGATCGTACCATTAGATCATTTAGACATGTATCTGGACTTTACTTTGAGGACCATAGACCTCCCCACCTCTAAGGATCAATGTTCCCCCTAGAGTTCCTTCACCAGTTTGGGTTTCACCTCTGTGCCGTTCCATGTAGACCTATTAAAGCACACCGACATAGTCAACAGCCTTGGTACATGTCATGAGTTACCTTAAAAATGTATCTACGTCACATACTTCAACAAAGCATATCTCCCATATCTGAACCGACAAGTCATGGTGTTCTTTGAAGCCACCAAGGCGCTCCTAAAACAGATCTTCACCAAGTTATCTTCAGAAATTGTCTACCATAACAGGATTCACTTTATTCGTCCATATCAGACACATCATAGTCTCCTGCATTCCTAATTAAACACACCCTGCCCCCCTCCCACGCTCTGAAATGCATCAAGACAGACTCGTATCAGTTATCCGGACTTGCTGGACACTCTAGGAGCCAAAGCCAACCTTTATCAACCAATCACTCCTCAGTTTTCCAGGAGAATCTGGGACTATGTCTGCGGGTTCCCTCCCTCTTGTTCCATGTCCATGCCTCTTCCCTTCTCCTTGGACCCAGATTTCCATATTTCTGTCTAATTCTCCTAATGTTGGCCCTGTGCTGGCTGCCTTGATCTTGTGGCTGATGCTGGACATTCCATGTCTGTACGTTGTCAATCTTGGTTCCAAAGGTGTGTTGGAGGTGTGTATTATTGGAGTGTGTTTTAACCGTTAAGTGGTGGAAATGGTGACCTCTATCTACAGGTTCTACAAGTTCATTTTGTGTTTTATCTCTTGCTTTTGATGTAAATTGATAAGAGCATGTTAATCATTATGGTGGCAGTGGCCTCCTGTGAGATCTCTACATTTTTATTGACCACCACTAATCAAAGCCAGGAATTTCGCTCAATATATATCGAGACTGTAAAATAATCCAGACTGTTTTACAGATTTTAACTTCACGCAAAGGGCAGAACTGTTTTGAAATGAATGCGTTGACGATCGCACCATCAGTGCGTGTTCTTCAGTAGCGTCACCTTGGCTTGGGTGAAGCCAGTGGGTTGACGAGCCAGTTGTTGGGTTTGAGAAGGTTACATGGATTTGTGCTCTTGGGAAATGGTTCGCCTCTTGAGCATAGTTGACGAAATTATTTTTTTTAAAAAAAGCTAAACATTAACATACCTCATCACTTTCCAGATGTCTGGTGCTGTTAAGGTTTTGTCTCGGTGGAACAGATATACGGCTGCACCCACCTTTTGTTTTCTTGATTGTTTGGAGTCTCCGATGTTTTATCTGGATGGAACTGCACTTCTTAACAGAGACATTCCCTATTAACATCCATTTTCTAGATCTTTTTTTCCCCAATGTTGAGGACACGGTTCTCCAACATCATCTCTGTAGATCAATGACGAAAGTAGAATGAGGACCTTCCTGTAAATGCCTGTAGCTGGCTCCAATGGCTGATCACAGGTCTGTTGTGCTTTTATTGGAAACAAGCTCCAAATTCTCTATCCCAATGCAAGATCCCAATGGATTCACAGACCTGGGTATCGGTTTTCACACCAAGTGCACCAGAAATCAGACCACAACGTCACTCCCAAGTGACATTGTTTGGTTCTCAACAACCATGAATGGTCCATGGTTTACCGAACTTACTCAACGTCTATTCCAAAAAGCATGTCAATTAAACGTAGGTCCATCGTGGTCCATGAGGACTGCTGACCTACGAGACTCGATTTGTAGATGATCTGTTGTGGGGACACGGAGAACGTGTAGCTCACGATGTACCTGCAACATAATTCTAGGAACATAAAAACATAATCGAATCAACCCACACACTCTGTAAAGTGTCTACAGAGCTGGCACTGAGCTAGAATATGGATGGGGTGGGGTTGAATATGGGACACGGTTCTTCGTGGTCTGGTGAGACTAGAAAAGCGAGTTCCAACTTATAAAATGGCAAATATTTCGTAAAACACGTCATGTTTAGCAAAAAATGAAACCAGCAAAAAGTGCTGATTACCTGAAATTCAGAGGCAGCAGATTGTGTCGAATAATCTTCTCGCGGGCTGGTGGAACATCTTTCGAAGTGAAGTTTAGGAATCTGTTTAGAAGGTATTTTCTGTCTATTTAGACCTCGCACGCTCACAAGCCTCTCCTCACACGTAACCAGGCCTCGCACGCTCACAAACCTCTCCTCACACATAACCAGGCCTCGCACGCTCACAAGCCTCTCCTCACACGTAACCAGGCCTCGCACGTAACCAGGACTCTCACGCTCACAAGCCTCTCCTCACACGTAACCAGGCCTTGCACGCTCACAAGCCTCTCCTCACACGTAACCAGGCCTCGCACGCTCACAAGCCTCTCCTCACACGTAACAAGGCCTTGCACGCTCACAAGCCTCTCCTCACACGTAACCAGGCCTCGCACGCTCACAAACCTCTCGCCACATATAGCCAGGCTCAGCACACTCAAACCTCTCGTCACACATAACCAGGCCCAGCACACTCAAACCTCTCGTCACACATAACCAGGCCCAGCACGCTCACAAACCTCTCCTCACACATAACCAGGCCCAGCACACTCACAAACCTCTCCTCACACATAACCAGGCCCAGCACGCTCACAAACCTCTCCTCACACATAACCAGGCCTCGCACACTCACAAACCTCTCCTCACACATAACCAGGCCTCGCACACTCACAAACCTCTCGTCACACATAACCAGGCCCACACGCTCACAAACCTCTCCTCACACATAACCAGGCCCAGCACGCTCACAAACCTCTCCTCACACATAACCAGGCCTCGCACACTCACAAACCTCTCGTCACACATAACCAGGCCTGCACGCTCACAAACCTCTCGTCACACATAACCAGGCCCAGCACACTCACAAACCTCTCCTCACACATAACCAGGCCTCGCACACTCACAAACCTCTCGTCACACATAACCAGGCCCAGCACACTCACAAACCTCTCGTCACACATAACCAGGCCTCGCACACTCACAAACCTCTCCTCACACATAACCAGGCCTCGCACACTCACAAACCTCTCGTCACACATAACCAGGCCCAGCACACTCAAACCTCTCGTCACACATAACCAGGCCCAGCACGCTCACAAACCTCTCCTCACACATAACCAGGCCCAGCACACTCAAACCTCTCCTCACACAATAACCAGGCCCAGCACACTCACAAACCTGTCCTCACACATAACCAGGCCTCGCACACTCACAAACCTCTCGTCACACATAACCAGGCCTGCACACTCACAAACCTCTCGTCACACATAACCAGGCCAGCACACTCACAAACCTCTCGTCACACATAACCAGGCCCAGCACGCTCACAAACCTCTCGTCACACATAACCAGGCCCAGCACACTCACAAACCTCTCCTCACACACATAACCAGGCCTCGCACACTCACAAACCTCTCTCGTCACACATAACCAGGCCCAGCACACTCACAAACCTCTCGTCACACATAACCAGGCCCAGCACACTCACAAACCTCTCGTCACACATAACCAGGCCCAGCACACTCACAAACCTCTCGTCACACATAACCAGGCCCAGCACACTCACAAACCTCTCGTCACACATAACCAGGCCCAGCACGCTCACAAACCTCTCGTCACACATAACCAGGCCCAGCACACTCAAACCTCTCGTCACACATAACCAGGCCCGCACGCTCACAAACCTCTCCGTCACACATAACCAGGCCCAGCACACTCACAAACCTCTCGTCACACATAACCAGGCCCAGCACACTCACAAACCTCTCGTCACACATAACCAGGCCCAGCACGCTCACAAACCTCTCCTCACACATAACCAGGCCTCGCACACTCACAAACCTCTCGTCACACATAACCAGGCCTACACGCTCACAAACCTCTCGTCACACATAACCAGGCCCAGCACACTCACAAACCTCTCCTCACACATAACCAGGCCTCGCACGCTCACAAACCTCTCGTCACACATAACCAGGCCCAGCACACTCACAAACCTCTCGTCACACACATAACCAGGCCCGCACACTCACAAACCTCTCCTCACACATAACCAGGCCTCGCACACTCACAAACCTCTCGTCACACATAACCAGGCCCAGCACACACAAACCTCTCGTCACACATAACCAGGCCCAGCACACTCACAAACTCTCGTCACACATAACCAGGCCTCGCACACTCACAAACCTCTCGTCACACATAACCAGGCCCAGCACACTCACAAACCTCTCGTCACACATAACCAGGCCCAGCACACTCAAACCTCTCCTCACACATAACCAGGCCTCGCACACTCACAAACCTCTCGTCACACATAACCAGGCCCAGCACGCTCACAAACCTCTCCTCACACATAACCAGGCCCAGCACACTCACAAACCTCTCCTCACACATAACCAGGCCCAGCACGCCACAAACCTCTCGTCACACATAACCAGGCCCAGCACACTCACAAACCTCTCCTCACACATAACCAGGCCCAGCACACTCACAAACCTCTCCTCACACATAACCAGGCCCAGCACACTCACAAACCTCTCCTCACACATAACCAGGCCCAGCACGCTCACAAACCTCTCGTCACACATAACCAGGCCCAGCACGCTCACAAACCTCTCCTCACACATAACCAGGCCTCGCACACTCACAAACCTCTCTCGTCACACATAACCAGGCCCAGCACACTCAACAAACCTCTCGTCACACATAACCAGGCCCAGCACACTCAACAAACCTCTCGTCACACATAACCAGGCCAGCACGCCCACAAACCTCTCGTCACACATAACCAGGCCCCAGCACGCTCACAAACCTCTCGTCACACATAACCAGGCCCAGCACGCTCACAAACCTCTCCTCACACATAACCAGGCCTCGCACACTCACAACCTCTCGTCACACATAACCAGGCCCAGCACGCTCACAAACCTCTCCTCACACATAACCAGGCCAGCACCTCACAAAACCTCTCCTCACACATAACCAGCCTCGCACACTCACAAACCTCTCGTCACACATAACCAGGCCCAGCACACTCACAAACCTCTCGTCACACATAACCAGGCCCAGCACACTCACAAACCTCTCGTCACACATAACCAGGCCTCGCACACTCACAAACCTCTCGTCACACATAACCAGGCCCAGCACACTCACAAACCTCTCGTCACACATAACCAGGCCCAGCACACTCACAAACCTCTCGTCACACATAACCAGGCCCAGCACACTCACAAACCTCTCGTCACACATAACCAGGCCTGCACGCTCACAAACCTCTCCTCACACATAACCAGGCCTCGCACACTCACAAACCTCTCCTCACACATAACCAGGCCTCGCACGCTCACAAACCTCTCCTCACACATAACCAGGCCCAGCACACTCAAACCTCTTCTCACACATAACCAGGCCTCGCACACTCACAAACCTGTCCTCACACATAACCAGGCCTCGCACGCTCACAAACCTCTCCTCACACATAACCAGGCCCAGCACACTCAAACCTCTCCTCACACATAACCAGGCCTCGCACACTCACAAACCTCTCGTCACACATAACCAGGCCCAGCACGCTCACAAACCTCTCGTCACACATAACCAGGCCTGCACGCTCACAAACCTCTCCTCACACATAACCAGGCCTGTGCGCTCATAAACCAAACCTTGCTCTTATCACACACACTATAAAGATATGATTGACATTGTGTTTGTGTCAATGAGTGCACTCTACAAAATTGCTTTCACAGCTGCTTTGTCTGGTAGTGGCTGTGTGTAAACTCTGGTTTGGGTGCATGAGGAGTGTGGATGTGTGGGCTTTGCCACTGATTGTTAGATGTGTGCACTCTGGTCTCACTGTAATGTTGACAGTGAAAGCACATCACATCCTGCTCATACAGAGCATGGTGCCAATAATCAAATGCGGGGATCAAGTATAAGCCTGGCGGTGCCATCCTGCCCGGCCAAGTATAGCCCAGTCTTGATACTAGAGATTCATGTCCCGAGGTATCGGGTGTGAACCAATGGGATCGTGAGAACATAAAGATAACAACACAAGAGTTCACTAAAGGACATGAGTAAGGAGAACAAGTAGAACCAGGTCAGACTGGGAAACCGGGCCAGCCGGGTGTACCAGGAAAAAGGGACAGTAACCGCTGACTGGTACGGAGTTCACTGCCAAAGGCGAGACGAGGACACCGCGTACAGGACATTCTGCTGTCTTGAAGACTGACGTCTTATTTTGTGAAGATGAAGACCAGGGCTCAGTGTTTTCATTCACGGAACAAAATGTGCACCAACAGGTTTCTGACAAGACCGGCAGAAAAAGAAGACAAGGTCTGAAAGCAAAAACAATGGCAAGGCCTCTCTTACCCCACCCTCTTGGAATATTATGTTCTCATATGCAACTGTGTGCGGGTAAATACATATACTAGGCAGCTTGGGTCATACAACACCCTAGGGGGGTTCACAAACTTTTCAATAAGTGTAACCACCACTTCCTCTGTGACAGGGCTGATAGCCATCTCTCAACCTGGACAAGTCACTGGTGGAGTCCTGTATGTCCTGCAGCCATCTAGAGGAGCCAGGACAGAATTTACAAAGGAGATCATGAATGATATCCTAATCACCACTGGATCTCCTCGGAGTCGCTTGCATTCTGAAATGGTCTAACAGGACCCACAACCTCAGAGAATGCTTGACCAGCGGTCAGCATGCACATCTTTTTATTAAGCCAGATGGGCACCGGGGCTCCTCTCATTTCCATGATCATGGTTGCCTTATGAGTCACCTGGTGTTGCAGTAGGATCATCAAGGTATCAAACAATGGCTAGTCTTTACGAAGACTAAAGGAAAAGGCCAGAGAGCCGAAAGCAAAACCGGATGCAGTGATCATGACTGCCCTTGATCGTTTCTCTCTCTCCTCTGGCTTCTTTCCCTCAACCTTCCATCATACCCAGATTACCTGTGCTCTAAAGAAGCCATCTCTTGACCTCTAAGTTTCTAGAACATCTGGTCCCACTCCCAATTTACTGGTTTCGTCAATTCTAACCCCTAACTTGACCATCACCAACCTGGCTTTGGCTCCCATGACCAACCAAGACTGCCCTGACCAAGGTGACTAAAGGTTTAGTTGCTGCTAAATCCCTACTTGTTCTTCTTGATTTTTCTGCAGCTTTCAACACTGTTGCCTTCTGGCTGCTCCTCAGGGTCTGCAAACCTGGTCTCTCATACCTCATTCCTTTGTCAATCTCTTTGTCACACTCCTTGTCTCATCTAGAATTCAGTTTGATTTGCTGGTGCTCACATACAAAGCTCTCCATAACTGTGCCACTACCTAAATCTCCTCTCTGATTAGCTGGTATGTTCCACCCTGGTCACTTCTCCCGGCCAATGATCCGTTATTATCCTCTCTTCGTACCCGTACCCGTCGCTCTTGCCTTCAGAACTAAACCTGAGCTGCCCCGTTTCACTTGACGCTGTCTAGCCTTGTTTCCTACCATTGTTTGTATGGAAACTCAATGCCGATCGCCAAAGTTTATTCGCCAGAGTTGCCAACACTGGTGAAACAATGTTATCTGGAGAATAGCCACAGTTTAGTCCCCTTAGAGAACCATAATGGTGGTATTGATGTTCAGCGTTCTTCACCGTTATTAACAGGAACTTGGCCTGCCGCTGGTGGATCGCTGTCCAGCACCACTGGACTAACGTACTGTGTTTCTTCCCATACAGTGGTAACGGGTGCAACCAATGGAATAGGAAAAGGATATGCCGAGGAGGTAAGTCATCCTCTCTTTTCTATGTTTGTGTATGTGTTGCTGGTAAACTCGAAATCTGGATAATGCTCGCATATCCCGGGTAACCCTGACATCACCCAGTCATTTGGGGTAAGGCCTCAAATGAGACCAAACTTCGGCTTCAACCTGAGAAAAGCATGGATTTACCCAAACGCTGCTGGTTAATGAGCGCCATTAAAGCCTAACCCTACCAATCAACTTCATCCATGGGGGCCTGGCTAGTCCATAGATAACTAGGGTGAAGCCCAAAAATTAAAAATATTTGCATCCTTGCCCAGCGGTTCTGGGTAATGCTGGCTATACCGGGTTACGCTAGCATTACCCAACGTCTGGCCTTTCCTCGTAACATATACCTAACTCACACAAATCCCGCGTGCATGTATTACATCATTTACCTCTATCCCCCTGCGTCTAGCTGGCCCGGAGAGGATTCAACGTTGTCCTCATCAGTCGCTCTGTGGACAAGCTGAAGAAGGTTGCCGAAGGCATAGGTAAGTGATGGATACATTAATGGGATGTACATCTCATTTTAACCTTTTCATTACTTGGCGATTTGTGTTGAAAAAAAATACAGGGTGTCCATAAAGTCTCTTTACAATTTCATAAATTTATTCCAAAGTCATGTGAAAAGACAGATAAATAAAAATTATTATATTTAAGTGTTTTTTGCCTCATTTAATACACCTCTATATGGGCACCATTACTTGCACACAGGGCCGGTGCTAGACTATTTTGCGCCCTAGGCAAGACCAGCTACTTGCACCCCCCCAAAAAAAAAAGCTCACATGGGTATATTTGCCCCCAGCTCTCACATGGTGATTATATTGCCCCCCGCTCACATGGGTACATTTGCCCCCAGCTCACATGGGTACATTTGCCTCCAGCTCACACATGGCATGGAGATATTGCCCCAGCTAACACATGGAGATATTGCCCCAGTTCACACATGGATATATTGCCCCAGCTAACACATGGATATATTGTCCCCAGGCTCACACATGGGTATTTGCCCCCAGGCTCGCACATGGATATCTACCCCCAGGCTCACTCATGGATATCTGCCCCCAGGCTCACACATGGATATCTACCCCCAGGCTCACACATGGATATTACCCCCAGGCTCACACATGGATATCTACCCCCAGGCTCACACATGGATATTTGCCCCCAGGCTCACACATGGATATTTGCCCCCAGGCTCACACATGGATATTTGCCCCCAGGCTCACACATGGATACTTCCTCCCAGGCTCACACATGGATATCTACCCCCAGGCTCACACATGGATATCTGCCCCCAGGCTCACACATGGATATCTGCCCCCAGGCTCACACATGGATATCTGCCCCCAGGCTCACACATGGATATTTGCCCCCAGGCTCACACATGGATACTTACCCCCAGGCTCACACATGGATATCTACCCCCAGGCTCACACATGGATATCTGCCCCCAGGCTCACACATGGATATCTACCCCCAGGCTCACACATGGATATTTGCCCCCAGGCTCACACATGGATATTTTCCCCCAGGCTCACACATGGATATCTGTCCCCCAGGCTCACACGTGGATATCTACCCCCAGGCTCACACATGAATATCTGCCCCCAGGCTCACACATGGGTTTTTGCCCCCAGGCTCACACATGGATACTTGCCCCCAGGCTCACACATGGATACTTGCCCCCAGGCTCACACATGGATACTTGCCCCCAGGCTCACACATGGGTATTTGCCCCCAGGCTCACACATGGATACTTGCCCCCAGGCTCACACATGGGTATTTGCCCCCAGGCTCACACATGGATACTTGCCCCCAGGCTCCCACATGGATATTTGCCTCCAGCGCTGTCTCCGTCTTCCTGTAGCCAGTCTCTGCGTGCTGGCGTCGCTGCTGGCATCAAGGAGATGGAGGCGTGGACTTGGTCCAGGAAGCTGGAAGCACCAAGTCCACGCCTTTGTCTCCTTGACGCCGGCGGCGACGCTGGCTCGTATTGGGGCTGGCTGCAGCACGTGGCCGCCCCAGGGTGCCCCGCAGGCATTTTTTTTACACAATTGGTCGGGCCGGCTGCCGCTGTGCCCTAGGCAGGTGCTGCGCTCTGGGCGCCCGCCTAGTTGGCCTAGCGGCAGCGCCGGCCGTGCTTGCACAAAGCACATCATTACGGTACTGGATTTCTTGCCATGTTGGCTGTAGCTTCTCCTCATCAATGGTGGTAATGGCATCAGTGATCCTCTGCTTTAGATTAGTGACGTCCCTTTGTACCTTTGTTCCATACAACATATGTTTAACATAACCCCATAGAAAGAAGTGGAGGGGGTGATATCTGGTGAACGAGGTGGTCAGGGAATTGGGCCAACCCTTCCAATCCACCGGTCACCAACCATCATATTCCAGCAAGATGGTGCACCACCACATTGGGGACTGCATGTACGTGGGTTCCTAAATGAAACATTTCCAGAGCGGTGGATTGGAAGGGGTGGCCCAATTCCCTGGTCACCTCGTTCATCAGATATCACTCCCCTCCAGTTCTTCTGTATATGCTACAGTTTTACTTGGTGGGTGTTTGTCACAAAGGACAATCCTGCCTGTATGCTGATAATGCAGGCTCCATGTGACACTGTGCCAGATAAGGGCCATCTAGAGTTTAGAACTTTTCATCCCAGTGATGTTTCTGCAAAGAATTAACAAATACATGCAAAATGAGCAAATTTACAGTGTTTCCCTGGCAGGAGAGCACTCAGTTTCCAGCTCTACCTGGTGCAGAGTGCAGACCATACTAATCACTCCTTCAGTGATAACTCGGTGCTCTGATGCCACAGCCTACTGGGAAATATCCCGGTAGGCCAATCCTGGGTGGTATGGAGGGCCCCTTACACCTGTGACGAGCTGCACAGATTTTGGCACAGGCCACCTGGTGCCACTGGTCCCCTGAACATATCATGGAGTGTCACCTAAACGATGGTCGTCCTGTATGTTGTGTTCCAATCTACGATAGGTCTAAAAGGGTGTGCAGTGTTTCGGTCTGTAAAGACCACCTTTCTCACGCAATGTCTTTAAAGCCGATACGTTGCACACCCATGAAATGGGTCATATAGTCAGTTCTCTGTTTGGGATTTATGTGGAGTGGAGGCCACTCTGTGGACCACCCATCTACCTGAGGTCATTCTAAGCCTGTGCGTGCATAATCCCTTCCTCTTCACATATGTTGTGTCGTGACTCTGTAGAAAAAGAAACCGGACGCCAAACAAGAGTCATCCAAGCGGACTTCACGAGAGGAAACGAGCTCTACCAGTCCATTGAGGAGGGCCTGAAAGACCTGGATGTCGGAATACTCGGTAATATACCTCGGCCTTGTTTCCGGCTCTCATTCTGTTGTCCCTCGGTTGATCTCGGTCATAGGGGAATGTGAAAACTGTAAAGCGTACGATAACAAATTCCATCTAGAAGTCAACGGCGCATGTCACGAATCGTCTAGAATTTAACCACCGAATTTGCCACCAAACAGTAAATTTCACCGTTCGGTGCTATTTCAGGGCAATTCGTCTTTTCACGTAGCTGTCAATTTGCTGAATACAGAAATACAGGGGAATTGATGGTAAAATACGGTGTAGTTTGCCGGCATCTAAATTATCCCATTGAAACCTGTCGTTTCGTCTCTTCACAGAACACTGAATTGCACCAAACTTTGGCTAAAATGCCCTGATTTTCGGTGATTTAAATTCAACAGGTTTAAACAAGCGGATCTAATAGGTTTAATGTAATATATATATATATATATATTTTTTTTCTTCTTCTAAACTCTAGGGCCCCTATTACATTCTCCGCGCAGTGTATTTTGCCTCCTCAAATGCGCTTTTGCGCGAGGGGCAAAACCCTTTGCGCTGAACGTCGTATTACAACGTTCGCGCAAACAATACGCGTTATCGTTTAACACGGATGGACCTGCGCGAGCGTGATGAACTGTGCGCGTCCTATACTTAACATTCTGAGCGCAAATTCGTTCTTGCGCTGGAATGCGGATGGTATTTCAATCGATGCGCATCTTTTTACAAATGACGTTTGCGCGCATAATTTTAACGTCTTTGAAAAGCTGGTGGTAACGGCAAATCGGAACGTTCTGGCCGAAACGAAAAACACCAGCACGGAAAAATAATACAGCACAGTATAGTTACACATTCTACACATACCCAAACAATAAAACTGTGAATTGGTGCATATTTTTTAGCAGGCATGGATCCTGACATAGTGGTGCATTTAATATTGATAATAAAGATCTTTAGATCAAAAGGTCTACTTGACTTGTGCTGTGTACCTTACGTCAGGCCTCAAAATTTCAAGTCCCAAGCTACTAGCCAGGTCTTAAGAGTTACTCGCCACTAGTTGCCCCACCTAACCCCTATCCAGCCATGCCTCTGCATTCTCACTCGCCCTCATGTTATTTCCACTCGCCAAATGCGAGCAGGCGAGTGGAAATTTTGAGGCCTGCCTTACATCATTCAGATAAAGTACATCTAAAACTCTTGATGTAACGGTTCCTCCTATGGTCACGGAGCCTATTGGGACCGTAGGAGGAACCGTTACATCAAGAGTTTTGACTCCTTCTTTTGTGGAAAAGGGTAATATTGATGAACTTCTGAGCACTTCTGTTGCACAACCCATTGTCTCAGGAACTTTAGAAGTGAATGACCAGGATACCAGACCTTTAGTACGCATTGGATCGTGGCGTATGGTCCTCTTCACATTCTGCATTGGATGCTAGCAACCGGACTTTGGACATATCCTTAGTGCATTATCGATTTATTTGTACTATCCTGCACTTTATTTCTTTTGCATTTGCACTTTGTAGCACTGCATGTTTCCACCATTGCATTAGCACTTTTATACTTACTGGAAGTTATCGCTGCACTGCTTAGATGCACTTTATCTGAATGACGTAAGGTACACACCACAAGTCAAGTAGACCTTTTGATCTAAAGATCTTTATTATCAATATTCATTGCGTCACTAGGAATCCTCCTACCCTTCCTTTTATTTAATTCAACTGTTTATTCTAAACAATTTCAGCAAAACGTCTCTTTATTTATTTATTTACTTTTAACCCCTTAAGGTATTTTTTTTATGTTTTAGACTAAATTTTTTAATCCCAATTTTTTTCTAACTTCTTTTTTTTTTTTATTCTCTAACCGGCCTTTTTTTTTTTCTTTTTAAGAGCATTTTTATTTTTAAAAAATATTTTCTTTTTCTTTTTTTTTTATTATCTTTTTTTTGTATTTTTTTTTATTTAGAAGACCTTTTTATTATTATTTAGATACACTTTTCTACATTTTTATTGATTTAAGCTTCTGTTAGGAGAATCGGAGATTTCCATTTTTTTATGTCTTCTTCTCCAGTTCCGTGGAATTCGCCGATGCCAATTCAGCGGTTATCGGCGCAATTCGAACTGCAACTCCTACAATTCCCCGGCTATCAAATACATTGGAAGAATTCTGGGAATTGTAGGCCTCAACAGCTGGTGGTGGGGGCTGTGAATTTGACAGCCCTGGTCTAGGCTGTCGCTGGGTGTTGAAGCCAGCACTATGTGATGGTGTAGACCAGTGATGGCGAACCTTGGCACCGAGATGTTTCTGAACTACATGTCCCATGATGCTCAGTCAGCCTTATTTGTGAATAAGCATCATGGGACATGTAGTTCCGAACCATCTGGGGTGCCATGAATATTTGGGGTGCCATATATTAATATCAGCTGTATGAGGAACAGAGAGTCAAATGTCTGACGCGTCTCTCTCTGTCCTCCGCAGTGAATAACGTCGGGATGACTTACTCTGAAGGAGCAGTGAGGTTCCTTGACGTGCCCGACGTGAGCAAGGTGAGCGCGCTCTTTAACCGCAGTGCCTTAAAAAAGGATTCAGACCCTTCAAAATGACCACGTCTCGAAAAAAAAATATTTATATATATTTTTTGTTATATGTGATAATGTCCCATTGGTTCAACGTCCGGAGTTATTTTGGTGCAAAAAAATTCAAGATGCGCAGATTATAAAAACACGTGTCCCCTTCACTGCGGATCTCCGAGGAAACTGATGGCCATGAAGAAGAGCATTCGACAGCAGAAAGAGATCCAGCACGCAGACTCCAAGGGGACAAAACATACCAATGATGTCCCATCCATTACTCGGACCAAACATCCAGCAGCTCTGTCACCGCCCCACCTAAATATTGCCCAGAAATGGTCATCCACAGAGAATGGTCCTTGACGCATTGTCTTTTAACCATGAGGATACAAGTATCGGAGGCTCGCTGGTCACGTGACACCGTCGCTCTTAAAGGGATACTCTTTAAATAATATATTTCCCTTTCTTTGCCCTAAAATAATTGGAGAGATCCTGCTGACAGCCTCGGCCAAATTATTATCTTATTTTTATTTCTTAGGTGATTTTGCTCCCCTTTTTTCCCTCGCCGAGCGCTCCTCCTCCTCTTCGATTCAGGGATTCCCGAACCCGGAAGTCCTTGAGGCTTTCCTGCGCAGTTTGTGCTCCCATGCAACTTGTTTAGCGTAGGAACCGCAAATTGTACAGCGCTACGGGACTCGCACACTTTATGTACGTATGTTCCGTATCACCTGCGCAGAGCGATGGATGGTGCACGCGCATGCACAGATCTGATCCATCAGCTGCCTCTCCGAGAACGCTCGCTACAGCGATTGGTCTCAGAGGGTGACGCCGGACTCTCTCTTTGTGTGACATCACTAGTGACCGGCAGCTGGGAAACTGAAAAAAATCGCAGATGCTGGGAGGATGGAGGAAACTCCTCCGCTTCACCCTGCAATTTCTCCAGATCGAGGGAGCTGGGGTGGAGAAGGGGGGACACTCTACTCATCCTGAACACTTTGTTTTAACGTGGTCAGGCTGTGAGGAGTGTCCCTTTAATCTACATTGTTACACAATATCAGTTAGAGCCCCTGATGAAGCCACTGAGCGAAACGCGTGTCACACGGGGAAGGCTGAAGTAAATGGCAACTGTCTCAAGAGCTCCGCACCAAACTGGTCGATCCGGGAGGGTGGCCGGATGGAAGCTCTGACTCTAAGCCAACCAATGGCACAGGAAGGACAGTGTGGCGTCTGGTAAAAAGGTACTCTGCTGCGGTACAGGAACTGGTTTTGTGGTCAGATAAGAATATAACAATAATAATGATTAAGGCCTTTGTGGCCGAAACGTCACTGATTCTGTGGGCTAGTTGATTCTCCCACAAATAAATACACACTTTGGCAGCTGGAGTCCTGCTTTATTTCTTTTTTTCAAGAATATAACAAGTCACCCCAGTTCATACTTTTATGTGTGGCACATATTTTTCTTCCCGATATCTACTCGACAATAATGTTGGCTTAGAGTGCACAATGATATAACGAGTTATTCAATAACCAATGTTATGGCTCCGAGGTTCCAAACAACGGTAAACCTCGCTGTTCTCGCAATTCCGCGAGGAAAATCCAACACCGACAGGTGAAGTGCATACAAACAGCATCTAGGTGCAGGGTGTTTAATGTCGTCTATGCTTCGCATGAATACTGTGAGTTATTGTCTATGTTTATCTGTTACTATCTGCTAATAGGATTACTGTGTGGGTCACTGTATCCCTTTCCAACTCCCTCTATCTAGAATGTGTTTACATTTTTTAAAGGTTAGAGTGGTCTTCGTTTATCTGTCTATGTCAAACAATCCACCTTAATCTAAAACTGTATAATCTGAATCCCCTGGATATCCTCACTATCTATCATTGATCTGCTTTGTTGGAATGTTGGTCTATGCGTCTTGGTGACCAGAGTTTATCCCATTATCTATTCTGTCCCTTGTCTAATTATGTCACAGAGAGCAAGAGGCCAGGCAGTGATTTCTGAGCAGTCGCAGCGATATTCCAGGGGGAGGGATTAATGATGAAGTGCAGTAAGAAGCCAGGGCGTCATTTTCAAGTTCATCGATGTTCAATTTATCATTTTCATTGTCAATTCATTAAAGGCTCGGTTAGTCTGACTGTTCTAACCTTCAGATCTGCGTGCCGACTCATTTCTGGGTTATGCTGTCACCACACTTTCATTGTAGTGTCCCCTCCTCCTTTCGCCTGCTATTCTTGTGTGAAAGAATTTTGGAAGCCAAATGAAATTTTTTTTTCTTTTTTTTGTAACAGCCCTTTTTATTATCATTCATTGGATCTTATGTGTAAATTCCAGACATTTTCATTCAGTACTTTTCTTGTAACAGCGTTTCACTTTTCGAACATTCGGGCTAGGGTCAGACGAACGCATTCTGTGCGGACTGTGCGTCCGTGCACAACGGACGTACTTTCTGACTGACGACAAGGTAGTGTGGCCACACGGTCCGTTATTTTTGACTGACGTAGAGAAAAAGAGGGAGCTATGGGAAATAATATCAATATGAAAAATGATACAAATTGATACATGATATCAAAAACCATTTTGTCCGTCAAGGTGCCGGACGTCAAAAATGCGGACGGTCTGACTTCCTCCCATCACTTACACACAAAGCTATGCGGACGTGGCGCACTCTGTGCGTCCGTCCTAGAGGATTGATGTTCTTGCCTAACCTGCATCCCTTTGCTGCGTCCGCAGTTCGGTGCGCACTCACTTCGTGTGTTGTTCTCTATTGCTCATAATTCTATGCTACCACGGACGTTAATATGTGCGCAAAAACGGACGTGAACACTGTTCTCGTTTGACATTAGCCTCAAGCGTCCGTTTTTTTTTTTTCACTCCATTCGTCTGTGGTGTCGGGTTTTCCCAGCGGCTGCTCTGCGTGTGATCGGTGGCTGCTCGGGTTTCTCCGGCGTGTTCGGCGGGGTTAATCCAGATGTTTTTGCGGGTTTCTGTGTGCAATCGCCAGGTATTGCGGTGTGTTTGTTTGCGGCGGCTTTTCCCTGCACTACGACGACCCTGTGGTGCTTGCTGAATACACCGCAGGGTCACCGAATGGGATCGCCAAATTGCACCGAATTGAAGAGAACGAAACGTCACCAAACGTGCAGTGACTTTTCGATTCTCTTTGAATAACCCTGATCTAGTGAAGGGGTTAAATCTTGGATGTTAGTTTGACACAGCATATTGGGCTAGAATGGAAATATTCCAGCTTGGTTTTGGTAATAGCACAACCTCTTGTCTAGGAACTGGTCTGCAGTGGCGTACCGTGGGTTGTCAGCGCCCGGGGCAAGGCAAGAATTGTGCGCCCCCCCCAACATGTGGACACAGTAACACACCATGATTCCCTTCCATCAGTATAGTATTGACCCCCTTACCCCACAAGCACATGTATTGTATATTAACAAAATACTAATATATAATAAAAAAAATGAAACACACATGCCCCCCTTGCTACGCCACTGCTACCAGTCACCCTGTCCCAGTATACCCTAGCATAGTTCCACACTCACACTATACCCAGTCACTCTTTCCCAGTACCCCCTGTCACCCTCTCCCTTCAAGTACCCCCCAGTTACTGTCAGTACTAACTTTCTCCCAATACCCCAGTCACTCTCTCGCCAAGTACCCAAGTCACTCTCTCTCTCTCCCAGTACCACCTCCAGTCATTCACTCTCTCCCAGTACCCCAATCACTCCCTCCCAGTACCCCCAGTCACTCACTCTCTCCCAGTACCCCAGTCACTCTCTCTCTCAGTACTCCAGTCACTCTCTCTCACTCTTTCTCTCTCCAAGTACCCCCACTTTCTCCCAGTACCCCCAGTCACTCACTCTCTCCCAGTACCCCAGTCACTCTCTCTCTCAGTACTCCAGTCACTCTCTCTCACTCTTTCTCTCTCCAAGTACCCCCACTTTCTCCCAGTACCCCAGTCTCTCTCTCTCTCCCAGTATCCCCAGTCATTCTCTCCCTGAACCTCCATTCACCCTCTTCCTGTACCCCCAGTACCCCCACACTCTGTGTTGGTCACGCTGCTCTGGTGTCGCACAGTGTCGCCTACCTGCATGGAGTTGCTGGTGGCCCGGGGGGGACAGCTGTCCAGGGGGCTTAGTGGAGATTTTAAGTGTGCTGCAAGGCAGGCCCCTCCCTCCTTCCTGTTCAACGGCTGCATGGCTGCCAGCGGCAGGGGGACTGGAACAGGGCTTCAAAGGGGGCTGACAAGCGTGGTACAGGGTGTTCTGTTGAATAATGCTGCGCTGCTTCACATGACTCATGTCAGTGTTAAGGAGGAGTCATGACAGGACCAGAATTTTCTGCCCTGGTCCTCCCTTCTGGACGCTGAGTGCTAAGTCACCGCCGGCGTGGAAAAACTGTCGTACCCTGCTGGAAAATATTAGTGGTTCAAATTTCTTTTGAAATTTTGCGCCCCCTAAGAAAATTGCACCCGGGGCGACCGCCCCCGAGGCCCCCCTCACGCTACGCCACTGCCGGTCTGTACTGCTCTCTTCTGCTGATGCTCCATGGACGGTCTTTTTCAGTTAAGCCGGAGTCAGATGAACGCACTACGTGCACTCGTACTGACATGCCTCCTGGCGTCCGTCGCAGCGTTGTAACGCTTCGACGGGGCCAGCCACACGCTGTAGTACACACACACACGACTTGCGCATGCTATCGCAGACGTGCTGAAAGCCTCCCCGTCGAAACGCTACGACGCGCATTCGGTGGGGCTACAAAGCGCGATCCTCTATAGGATCGAGCCTTGCAGCGCAGAGCGCACTAACTGCGCTCAGCGAGGTGGCCACACAGGCGCCAGAGTGGAAGGAACGTCCACTCTCACAGACGTTCCTTCCTTTCTTAAAAACGCTCGTCTGACTCCGGCCTTAGGGAATGTAAAGTGATGTTTCATAAAACCCCTGCGTCCTGCCGGCGGTTTTTACGTAAAGTCACTCAGTAGTGAAGGGGTTAACGTTGGTGTTAACCAGGAGCTAATCTGCTGGCGTTTTGCCGATTCCGGATTATGTGCGATTTAGCTGTCATAAAACATGAGGTGACTGAACGCCATCGGCAAAAAAAATAAACATTTCTTATTCGTTTAACTTTATTTAACATTCAGAAAACTGACAAAAGATGGAGTCTGGAGGCACCTTACCTGCCTGATGGTAGCCGTGTCCTCCTGTGAACTTCACATCGCCGGCTTTATTGTGGTTGAAACAGCGGTAGGTAGTGGATCAGCCGCTCATTGATTTGGCATTTGAAAAAACCAATTAACATGGTGAAACATTCCAATATAGATTGATCATCCCTGATTTGGAATGTTTGGGTCCCGAACACTCTGGATTCTTCCAGATTTCACAATAAATAAGAATCTGATGACAGAGCGAAGGGGGATTGTGGCATCGGAGCCGCAGTCCTTTTCCTGCCGCAGCATGGTGGAAGTGCAGCTTGTTTCTGTGCAGCACTTCATGCGCAAGGGCTGCCTAGCGGCTCCCAGCATGTGCCGCGCTCTGCCGCAGCGATCGGGAGCCGCGTCTCAGTGAGGCACAACTCGTATGGAGCATCAATAAAGTGAGTATAATGAAAACCGACAAGGCACCAAAAAGTCCGGATTTCAGACTCTTCTGGATTAGAGATGTACTTACCGCTGATCCCACAGCGATGACAGACACTCCAGACTGAAGGACATGAAGACCAAAGAGTTCTCCTTGTTCTTCCGCTGGTTATGCACAATCCATTGCACAGAGTCACATTTATTCCAGGCCTGCGACTTCCTCGCAGCCGTCACGCTAGTCAATGCACACGGCCAGTCATTGCTGAGCTGGGAGCGCATTCCTATATATTCCTGGTCTTCTGCTCAGAAACCAGACCAGCAAGGCGGTGACTGTCGGCTTTCCGGGACAGGAGTGAATCAAATCGCCCGCATTCAGAGGAAGGGGGACACTCAGGTCAATCTGGCCACTTAATGTGCTATGAATGGTCACAGTGCCCAGATCAGGGGTTTCAGCAGCACATTTTTGGACATCTCCCATAAGGCCCAGCAACTCATAAGGTTGGCAACATCTCTCATGTTGAGTGACCCACATAGAGAAGGGCTGTGCAGGGGCAAATAGGGCACTGTGACAACACGTGCTCTCCTGGGCCATTCGTGGCCTTGCAGAAGCTATTGTACCCACCTTTAAGCTTCAGCTAAGGGCTGGAGAAAGGCACGAAAGGCTGCTGGTGGGTGACTAGGGGTCTGACAAGAGAACGGCATTAACAGATGTGACCCGATCTGAGAAAGGAGATCTGTTAGAGCTTGATTTATGACGTTTGCCAAACCTTCTTTTATTGAAACGAGTCCAGACAAACGAGTGGGAATCTTTTAGACGAATCCGATGTTTTGGATATGTACAATGCTAATAATTCTACCCAGACCGGTATAAGGGTAAGAAGCGGCAAGACGGAGGAAATTACATAATGATAAAATCACTGAAATCTCTCTCTTCTTTCAGGCAATAACAGAAACTCTGAACTGCAACGTAGTGTCCATGATTCAGGTAACGGCATCACCTCTGCCTGCTGCCCATACAATGAATTATACAGCACCGCAGCCTGTCTCACCCCTATAGGGTAACACAGACAGGGGGCGCTGTGAGTCTCTCCCACCCCTATAGGGTAACACAGACAGGGGGCGCTGTGAGTCTCTCCCACCCCTATAAGGTAACACAGACAGGGGGCGCTGTGAGTCTCTCCCACCCCTATAGGGTAACACAGACATGGGGCGCTGTGAGTCTCTCCCACCCCTATAGGGTAACACAGACAGGGGGCGCTGTGAGTCTGTCTTCCCCCTGCAGGGTGACACAGACAGGGGGCGCTGTGAGTCTGTCCTTCCCCCTGCAGGGTGACACAGACAGGGGGCGCTGTGAGTCTGTCCCTCCCCCTGCAGGGTGACACAGACAGGGGGCGCTGTGAGTCTGTCCCTCCTCCTGCAGGGTGACACAGACAGAGGGCGCTGTGAGTCTGTCCCTCCCCCTGCAGGGTGACACAGACAGGGGGTGCTGTGAGTCTGTCCCTCCTCCTGCAGGGTGACACAGACAGGGGCGCTGTGAGTCTGTCCCTCCTCCTGCAGGGTGACACAGACAGGGGGCGCTGTGAGTCTGTCCTTCCGCAGGGTGACACAGACAGGGGCGCTGTGAGTCTGTCCTCCTCCTCCTGGGTGACACAGACAGGGGGCGCTGTGAGTCTGTCCCTCCCCCTGCAGGGTGACACAGACAGGGGCGCTGTGAGTCTGTCCCTCCTCCTGCAGGGTGACACAGACAGGGGGCGCTGTGAGTCTGTCCCTCCTCCTGCAGGGTGACACAGACAGGGGGCGCTGTGAGTCTGTCCCTCCTCCGGCAGGGCGACACAGACAGGGGGCGCTGTGAGTCTGTCCCTCCTCCTGCAGGGTGACACAGACAGGGGGCTGTGAGTCTGTCTCCTCCTGCAGGGCGACACAGACAGGCGGCGCTGTGAGTCTGTTCCTCCTCCTGCAGGGTGACACAGACAGGGGCGCTGTGAGTCTGTCCCTCCTCCTGCAGGGTGACACAGACAGGGGGCGCTGTGAGTCTGTCCCTCCTCCTGCAGGGTGACACAGACAGGGGCGCTGTGAGTCTGTCCTTCCCTGCAGGGTGACACAGACAGGGGCGCTGTGAGTCTGTCCTTCCTCCTGCAGGGTGACACAGACGGGGCGCTGTGAGTCTGTCCCTCCTCCTGCAGGGTGACACAGACAGGGGGCGCTGTGAGACTGTCCCTCCTCCTGCAGGGTGACACAGACAGGGGGCGCTGTGAGTCTGTCCCTCCTCCGGCAGGGTGACGCCGTGTGAGCAACAGAAATATCTGACTTTTCTTAATATTATTAACTATGTATTGTGATTTATTTTTTTTATATTTTTTTTTGCAGATGACACGAATTATCCTCCCTGGCATGGTGAAGAGGTATGTGTGCACTTATTCACAGGTGTAACTATTCGTGATGCTGCCCTGACTCCTTTTTGGGCCCTTTATACCAATAAAAATGTCATGTAGTTATACACCCGCACACCCTGAATATATGGAGGAGCCTCTAAAAAGACACCCGCACACCCTGAATATATGGAGGAACCCCTAAAAACACACCCACACACCCTGAATATATGGAGGAGTCCCTAAAAAGACACCCGCACACCCTGAATATATGGAGGAGTCCCTAAAAAGACACCCGCACACCTGAATATATGGAGGAGCCACTAAAAAGACACCCACACACCCTGATATATGGAGGAGTCCCTAAAAAGACACCCGCACACCCTGAATATATGGAGGAGCCCCTAAAAAGACACCCACACACCCTGAATATATGGAGAAGCACCTAAAAAGACACCCGCACACCCTGAATATATGGAGGAGCCCCTAAAGACATACCCGCACACCCTGAATATATGGGGGAGCCCCTAAAAAGACACCCACACACCCTGAATATATGGAGGAACCCCTAAAAAGACACCCACACACACCTGAATATATGGAGGAGCCCCTAAAAAGACACCCGCACACCCTGAATATATGGAGGAACCCCTAAAAATACACCCGCACACCCTGAATATATGGAGGAGCCCCTAAAGACACACCCGCACACCCTAAATATATGGAGGAGCCCCTAAAAACACACCCACACACCCTGTGGTGGAGCCCCTTATGATAGTCATGTGGTAGTTTTGTGGTAGTTATGGTGATAGTCATGTGGTAGTCATGGTGATAGTCATGTGGTCGTCATGGTGATTGTCATGTTTTAGTCATGGTGATAGTCATGTGGTAGTCATGGTGATAGTCATGTGGTAGTCATGGTGATAGTCATGTTGATCTGTATATTATGTATATTCTGGGAAACATTGTTTTGTTTTTGTATCGTCTATGTGGGGGTGTTTTAATGTGGGGGTGTTTTAATGTGGAGGTGTTTTTATTGGGGGTGTTTTAATGTGGAGGTGTTTTTATTGGGGGTGTTTTTATTGGTGTTTTTATGTGGAGGTGTTTTTATGTGGATGTGTTTTTATGTGGTGGTGTTTTTATGTGGTGGTGTTTTTATTGGTGTTGTTTTTATGTGGAGGTGTTTTTATGTGGATGTGTTTTTATTGGTGTTGTTTTTATGTGGAGGTGTTTTTATGTGGAGGTGTTTTTATTGGTGTTGTTTTTATGTGGAGGTGTTTTTATGTGGATGTGTTTTTATGTGGTGGTGTTTTTATGTGGATGTGTTTTTATTGGTGTTGTTTTTATGTGGATGTGTTTTTATTGGTGTTGTTTTTATGTGGATGTGTTTTTATGTGGATGTGTTTTTATGTGGTGGTGTTTTTATGTGGAGGTGTTTTTATGTGGGGGTGTTTTTATTGGTGTTGTTTTTATGTGGATGTGTTTTTATGTGGTGGTGTTTTTATGTGGAGGTGTTTTTATGTGGGGGTGTTTTTATGTGGATGTGTTTTTATGTGGGGGTGTTTTTATGTGGATGTGTTTTTATGTGGAGGTGTTTTTATGTGGTGGTGTTTTTATGTGGGGGTGTTTTTATTGGTGTTGTTTTTATGTGGTGGTGTTTTTATGTGGAGGTGTTTTTATGTGGATGTGTTTTTATGTGGTGGTGTTTTTATGTGGGGGTGTTTTTATGTGGAGGTGTTTTTATGTGGGGGTGTTTTTATGTGGAGGTGTTTTTATGTGGGGGTGTTTTTATTGGTGTTGTTTTTATTGGTGTTGTTTTTATGTGGATGTGTTTTTATATGGTGGTGTTTTTATGTGGAGGTGTTGTTATGTGGATGTGTTTTTATGTGGGGGTGTTTTTATGTGGATGTGTTTTTATGTGGGGGTGTTTTTATTGGTGTTGTTTTTATTGGTGTTGTTTTTATGTGGATGTGTTTTTATATGGTGGTGTTTTTATGTGGAGGTGTTTTTATGTGGATGTGTTTTTATGTGGAGGTGTTTTTATGTGGATGTGTTTTTATGTGGTGGTGTTTTTATGTGGAGGTGTTTTTATGTGGGGGTGTTTTTATTGGTGTTGTTTTTATGTGGATGTGTTTTTATATGGTGGTGTTTTTATGTGGATGTGTTTTTATGTGGGGGTGTTTTTATGTGGGGGTGTTTTTATGTGGATGTGTTTTTATGTGGGGGTGTTTTTATGTGGATGTGTTTTTATGTGGTGGTGTTTTTATGTGGAGGTGTTTTTATTGGTGGTGTTTTTATGTGGTGGTGTTTTTATGTGGGGGTGTTTTTATTGGTGGTGTTTTTATGTGGAGGTGTTTTTATGTGGATGTGTTTTTATGTGGTGGTGTTTTTATGTGGGGGTGTTTTTATGTGGAGGTGTTTTTATGTGGGGGTGTTTTTATTGGTGTTGTTTTTATGTGGATGTGTTTTTATGTGGTGGTGTTTTTATGTGGTGGTGTTTTTATGTGGATGTGTTTTTATGTGGTGGTGTTTTTATGTGGGGGTGTTTTTATGTGGATGTGTTTTTATGTGGTGGTGTTTTTATGTGGGGGTGTTTTTATTGGTGTTGTTTTTATGTGGTGGTGTTTTTATGTGGATGTGTTTTTATGTGGATGTGTTTTTATGTGGAGGTGTTTTTACGTGGATGTGTTTTTACGTGGATGTGTTTTTATGTGGAGGTGTTTTTATTGGTGGTGTTTTTATGTGGTGGTGTTTTTATGTGTATGTGTTTTTATGTGGAGGTGTTTTTATGTGGATGTGTTTTTATGTGGGGGTGTTTTTATTGGTGTTGTTTTTATGTGGTGGTGTTTTTATGTGGATGTGTTTTTATGTGGATGTGTTTTTATGTGGTGGTGTTTTTATGTGGAGGTGTTTTTATGTGGGGGTGTTTTTATGTGGGGGTGTTTTTATGTGGATGTGTTTTAATGTGGTGGTGTTTTTATGTGGATGTGTTTTTATGTGGTGGTGTTTTTATGTGGGTGTGTTTTTATGTGGATGTGTTTTTATGTGGTGGTGTTTTTATGTGGTGGTGTTTTTATGTGGGGGTGTTTTTATGTGGATGTGTTTTTATGTGGTGGTGTTTTTATGTGGGGGTGTTTTTATTGGTGTTGTTTTTATGTGGATGTGTTTTTATGTGGTGGTGTTTTTATGTGGAGGTGTTTTTATGTGGGGGTGTTTTTATGTGGATGTGTTTTTATGTGGAGGTGTTTTTATGTGGAGGTGTTTTTATTGGTGTTGTTTTTATGTGGTGGTTTTTTATTGGTGTTGTTTTTATGTGGTGGTGTTTTTATGTGGAGGTGTTTTTATGTGGATGTGTTTTTATGTGGTGGTGTTTTTATGTGGGGGTGTTTTTATTGGTGGTGTTTTTATGTGGTGGTGTTTTTATGTGGAGGTGTTTTTATGTGGTGGTGTTTTTATGTGGAGGTGTTTTTATGTGGGGGTGTTTTTATTGGTGTTGTTTTTATGTGGATGTGTTTTTATGTGGTGGTGTTTTTATGTGGTGGTGTTTTTATGTGGATGTGTTTTTATGTGGTGGTGTTTTTATGTGGGGGTGTTTTTATGTGGATGTGTTTTTATGTGGGGGTGTTTTTATGTGGTGGTGTTTTTATGTGGGGGTGTTTTTATGTGGAGGTGTTTTTATGTGGGGGTGTTTTTATTGGTGTTGTTTTTATGTGGATGTGTTTTTATGTGGAGGTGTTTTTATGTGGGGGTGTTTTTATTGGTGTTGTTTTTATGTGGATGTGTTTTTATGTGGATGTGTTTTTATGTGGAGGTGTTTTTATGTGGGGGTGTTTTTATGTGGATGTGTTTTTATGTGGAGGTGTTTTTATGTGGATGTGTTTTTATGTGGTGGTGTTTTTATGTGGGGGTGTTTTTATGTGGATGTGTTTTTATGTGGGGGTGTTTTTATGTGGATGTGTTTTTATGTGGTGGTGTTTTTATGTGGAGGTGTTTTTATGTGGGGGTGTTTTTATTGGTGTTGTTTTTATGTGGATGTGTTTTTATGTGGTGGTGTTTTTATGTGGATGTGTTTTTATGTGGATGTGTTTTTATGTGGAGGTGTTTTTATGTGGATGTGTTTTTATGTGGATGTGTTTTTATGTGGTGGTGTTTTTATGTGGATGTGTTTTTATGTGGTGGTGTTTTTATGTGGAGGTGTTTTTATGTGGAGGTGTTTTTATGTGGTGTTGTTTTTATGTGGTGGTGTTTTTATGTGGGGGTGTTTTTATTGGTGTTGTTTTTATGTGGTGGTGTTTTTATGTGGAGGTGTTTTTATTGGGGGTGTTTTTATGTGGTGGTGTTTTTATGTGGTGGTGTTTTTATGTGGATGTGTTTTTATGTGGAGGTGTTTTTATGTGGATGTGTTTTTATGTGGAGGTGTTTTTATGTGGAGGTGTTTTTATGTGGATGTGTTTTTATGTGGTGGTGTTTTTATGTGGATGTGTTTTTATGTGGTGGTGTTTTTATGTGGATGTGTTTTTATGTGGATGTGTTTTTATGTGGATGTGTTTTTATGTGGTGTTGTTTTTATGTGGTGGTGTTTTTATGTGGAGGTGTTTTTATGGGGGTGTTTTTATGTGGGGGTGTTTTTATGTGGAGGTGTTTTTATGTGGGGGTGTTTTGGTTGCAGCATCGGCTCTGGGTGGTGGTTGTTAAGGTAACAGGTTCCCGGGTGCCCCCCACTTCCGTGTCTGGTGCTTCGTCGTATTTGCGTGGACGTCATGGGTTTAGGTTCCTGGTTGTTTGTGCGTATATGTACTTATTTATGATTTGTTTTCTGTTTTGATAAAAGTCTTTCAGAACTAAAACATCAAAAATGGAATAAAGATCAACTATTTTAACATTCCTGTATGGCGGGCACCGTGTGTATACATATATATATAGACACACATAGACACTGCCTGGCTCAAAAAAAGTCACCTCCTCGATGTGATTCAGCCAATAGGTGCTCGGCTTCCATTGGATAATTACTGCAGTGATTAATATGTTTCAGCATAAAATGAGGTCATGTGACTCCCTGAATATACTGAATGAGCAGGTTTTTCCATCAATGGGTTTTTTCTCCCCTGATGGCACAGCGGGCATATTCCAAGATGGCAATGCCAGGATTCATCGGGCTCAAATTGTGCAAGAGTGGTTGAGGGACCACGAGACATCATTTTCACACATGGATTGGCCACCGCACAGTCCAGACCTTAACCCCATTGAGGTTAATCTTTGGGATAATGTGCTGGAGAAGACTTTACGCAGCGCTGCGACTCTCCCATCGTCAATACAAGATCTTGGCCACAAATGAATGCCGCTCTGGACGGGAATACAATATAATGCCAAAAGTATTCGCTCACCCATCCTAATAATCAGAATCAGGTGTTCCAATCACTTCCATGGCCACAGGTGTATAAAATCAAGCACCTAGGCATGCAGACTGTTTTTACAAACATTTGTGAAAGAATGGGTCACTCTCAGGAGCTCAGTGAATTCCAGCGTGGAACTGTGATAGGATGTCACCTGTGCAACAAATCCAGTCGTGAAATTTCCTCGCTCCTAAATATTCCACAGTCAGCTGTCAGCTGTATTATAAGAACGTGGAAGTGTTTGGGAACGACAGCAACTCAGCCACGAAGTGGTAGGCCACGTAAACTGATGGAGCGGGGTCAGCGGATGCTGAGGCGCATAGTGCGAAGAGGTCGCCAACTTTCTGCAGAGTCAATCGCTACAGACCTCCAAACTTCATGTGGCCTTCAGATTAGCTCAAGAACAGTGCGCAGAGAGCTTTATGGAATGGGTTTCCATTGCCGAGCAGCTGCATCCAAGCCATACATCACCAAGTGCAATGCAAAGCATCGGATGCAGTGGTGTAAAGCACGCCGCCACTGGACTCTAGAGCAGTGGAGACGCATTCTCTGGAGTGAGGAATCGCGCTGCTCCATCTGGCAATCTGATGGACGAGTCTGGGTTTGGCGGTTGCCAGGAGAACGGTACTTGTCTGACTGCATTGTGCCAAGTGTAAAGTTTGGTGGAGGGGGTATTATGGTGTGGGGGGTTGTTTTTCAGGAGCTGGGCTTGGCCCCTTAGTTCCAGTGAAAGGAACTCTGAATGCTTCGGCATACCAAGACATTTTGGACAATTCCATGCTCCCAACTTTGTGGGAACAGTTTGGAGCTGGCCCCTTCCTCTTCCAACATGACTGTGCGCCAGTGCACAAAGCAAGGTCCATAAAGACATGGATGACAGAGTCTGGTGTGGATGAACTTGACTGGCCTGCACAGAGTCCTGACCTCAACTCGATAGAACACCTTTGGGATGAATTAGAGCGGAGACTGAGAGCCAGGCCTTCTCATCCAACATCAGTGTGTGACCTCACAAATGTGCTTCTGGAAAAATGGACAAAAATTCCCATAAACCCACTCCTAAACCTTGTGGACAGCCTTCCCAGAAGAGATGAGGCTGTTATAGCTGCAAAGGGTGGACCAACGTCATATTGAACCCTATGGATTAGGAATGGGATGTCACTTATTTATTTATTTATAAAGGATTTTACCAGGAAGGATACATTGAGATTTCTCTCGTTTTCAAGTACGTCCTTAAGTTCATATGCGAGTCAAGGCAGGTGAGCGAATACTTTAGGCAATATAGTGTAAATGCTGTGACGTCGCATGAGCTTATCGACACGATGCCGCGGCGAATGTGTGCCGCAATCACAGCAAAAGGCGACACAACCACATATTACAGCGTGTGAGCTTTTATTTGGCCGCAAAGTGTATATATAGATATATCCAGTGCGTGATTTTGCTTCGTTTTCTGGCAGGCCAACATCGCCATCTAGTGGCTCCTGAGCAGCCTGTCCGCCGCTGATACATATGATGTAACAAGGAATCTTTTGGATATTTCACTTCCCATAGCGTATATACAGGATCTCGCTGCCCCTAATCACATCCCGTCCCCCTCATAATTACGCAGCACAGAAAGCCGTTCTTACTCTGCTTTCCACCTTCTCTGTCTTTATTATTATTATTTATATAGCGCCAACAGTTTCTGTAGCGCTTCAAAACAACTAAGCTCTGTAGACAACCACGTGTGCAGTGACCCATTTATTCTTTCTCTCCCCTTCACAGAAAATCAGGCCTGATCGTTAATATCTCCTCCGAAGCTGGATCACGGCCGTACCCCCTGATCACCTTCTACAGCGCAACCAAGGTACCTGCAATAATGACCTTTGCTTTAGACCTCTTCTTCTTCTCATTGGGGACCTGGTGGGATGCCTTCAGACACCTTCTTCTTCTCATTGGGGACCTGGTGGGATGCCTTCAGACACCTTCTTCTCATTGGGGACCTGGTGGGATGCCTTCAGACACCTTCTTCTTCTCATTGGGGACCTGGTGGGATGCCTTCAGACACCTTCTTCTTCTCATTGGGGACCTGGTGGGATGCCTTCAGACACCTTCTTCTTCTCATTGGGGACCTGGTGGGATGCCTTCAGACACTGCAACACTGAAAACTCTCATTATATTGGGAGGTACTTAAATACTGCAGGTGCGTGTGCTGAGGATTAGGAGGCATCAGACACAGGCTGCCAGCACTGGAAAGGTTAACTAAGGGTTCCGTGAAACAAACCGGTGACCAGCATTGTAAGCGTTAACTCGGCCAGTTTTTAAGGGTTTTGATGCGTGGAGGTGACTCATTACGATACACCGAGCCTCCTACTGTTGGCGTATTGTCCCCGATATCTCCACCGCTCATTGTTCTGGAAGCAGTCTCCCATCCCCCATAGTTCAGGACACGTCAGAGCTCCCCCCCCCCCGATATGAATTAAGGTGTTTGTTGGAGATTTGCTTATTTTTATCAGATCCCTGTGAGGCTCTGGCTGTTATACAATAGTCTACACCAGGGGTGCTCAGCCGTGGCCTTCCAGATGCTTCCGAACTACATTTCCCATGTTACAAGACATGTTTAGAGGAGGAATGATCCATTAGGATGATTACCGTTGGGTTGGATTGAGAGAGTTTGTCGGCGATTTACCTTGGAGATCAGTAATGATGATTAGAAGAGGGTTGCGTGGAGAGGGTTTGACTGTGAGTTACTGTGGACATTGTTGATGATTAGAAGATAGGGTTGGGTTGAGTGGGTTTGACGGTGAGTTACCGTGGACATCGGTAATGATGATTAGAAGATAGGGTCGGGTGGGTTTGACAGTGAGTTACCATGGATATCGGTAATGCTGATTAGAAGAGGGTTGGGAGGAGAGGGTTTGACAGTGACTTACCGTGGACATTGTTGATGATTAGAAGATAGGGTTGAGTTGAGTGGGTTTGAGGGTGAGTTACCGTGGACATCTGTAATGATGATGATGATTAGATGATAGGGTTGAGTTGAATGGGTTTGAGGGTGAGTTACCGTGGACATTGTTGATGATTAGAAGATAGGGTTGGGTTGAGAGGGTTTGATGGTGAGTTACCGTGGACATCTGTAATGATGAGTAGAAGATGGGTTGGGTTGAGTGGGTTTGACGGTGAGTTACCGTGGACATCGGTAATGATGATTAGAAGATAGGGTTGGGTGGGTTTGACAGTGAGTTACCGTGGACATTGTTGATGATTAGAAGCTTGGGTTGGGTTGAGAGGGTTTGAGGGTGAGTTACCGTGGACATTGGTAATAATGATTAAACTCTAGGGTTGGGTTGAGAGGGTTTGTCGGGTGAGTTACCGTGGACATCAGTATTGATGATTATAAAATGGGTTGGGTTGAGAAGGTTTATCGTGAGTTACCTTGGACATCGGTAATGGAAAGCCTGGAGATATGTGTCTCCTCATCGTGTCTGTCCAATCTCCTCCTCTTACCCTGTCCCTCCTGTTCTTTTCATTCTTTTCGGCCATAATACAACTAACATATTGATGTTTCCAGGTCTTCATGGAATTCTTCTCCCGTGGCCTAAACATCGAATACAAACAGCATGGAATTACAGTGCAGGTAACTACCCGACCATGGAAGTCTCTCTTCTCGTGTCATGAAGCTAAGTGTGATGTGTTCTGGTCAGTCTGTGTGATTGACGACCTCATTGACCAGTAACTGTTCACTCCCAGTTCACTCATTTGTTTGGCGTTATGTGCCATCAATGTAGGGCAACCACGGTGCATTGACATGGTGCGCAGCCGGGGGTTGCCATCTTCACTCCGAGTGATCTGGGAGTAAACATCACTGTTAATTCCAGTGTTACTAGCGCTTTGTAGCGTCTCTGCGTGTTTTATTTGGTGGGCGGGTGAGGCATTGCCTTGTTTTAGTCTTGTCTGATCGAGAATGGGAAAGTACCATCTTCTGGTCTTGCCACAAATGACCAGAAAACCAAACTCTGCCACGGTGACACCCTGTCATTCCACGTCTCTGCAGTGCGTCAACCCTCTACTGGTTTCCACCAACATGACACAGAACATAAAGGCGAACTGGTACGTGAAGACGAGCGAGAGCTACGCCCGTGACTCTCTCAACACTGTGGGATACACGAGTCACACCAATGGCTGCCTCTCCCATTCGCTCCAGGTATGTCCTCCATCTACTCATGAGAATGCAGGGCTCCTCCGTCAGTTATAGACTCAGGGCTGGATGTATTATTAGACAAAGTAGGCACGTGCCTACAGGTGCCCACCACAGGGGGACGCCTTACTCTGTAAAAAAATTAATAAAAGTGTTTTAGACCGTTGTATCTCCAGAACCCTACATGCTACAGGGTCATATTGTCACCGATGCAGGGTGTTTGTCGTCTGTGTTATGTATGAATACTGTTATTGTCTATGTTTATCTGTTACTATGGTTTATATAAATCACTGTGTGGTCACTGTAGCCTTTCCCAACTCCCGCTATCTGGAATAGGTTTACATCTCTGGCAGACTTTTGTATCAGGCGATTGTCTACTTGTGTGACGTCTCCTCTGTTATCTAATGAATTCAGACCGTCTGATGCTCAGGCTGGGATTACATGGCACCGTGTTGTTTCATGTCTGGACATGACTGGTTCACTTGAGATGGGGGGTGGGGCTTCGTGGTGTAATTTCCCATTGGTCTCGAGGTCCGTTCTGGGACTGTATATATTTGACTCGGATGATTCAATAAACCGGTGCAGTTCCTGTCTGTTCTAAACAAACCTCCATATCTGCTTGTTGCCTCGTTTCTGGGGGATGCCGCCAAAGCTCTGTGCGTGTACCTGTCCTAAAGTTTAGGCTAAGGGCTGGAGAAAGGCACGAAGGTTTGCTGGTGGGAGAACAGGCGTTCGGCACGGCATGGAAGCGGCATTAACTAGTTGGTATCATTGGAAAGGCCAGGATTGACCTCTCTAAATGAAGCTAAACTTAAATAGGTTTATGGAAAAAATAACAAATAAATAGGAAAATATTTTAACGCCAAAGTAAAAAAAAGGTAAATTGATTTATTCTTTAATATTTATTTGCCCTGCATTGGGCAACTTTCTTTATAAACGTGAACATGTTTGTTTTAAAAAAAAATGTACATGTTTTTTTTTTTATATCCTGTTAGAAATTGCCGGTGAGGGGGGAGGGGGGAGTAGCAGCAATTAATGATGAGGTATATATTCGCATCATGAAACAGACCCTCGGCACTGGCAGAATTTTGGATGCCCCGGCCCAAAATGAAGCATCTTTTGCCATAGTTAGGGTTAGGTCACGACTTGTGCTTGTTTTAGGGTTGGGGGTTAACCCTCGCCCTAACATTATGCTCCATTTTTAGGCAACAGATTCTGCGTCTTTCTTTATGTCAACGCAGCGAGAAACTGGTATCCATTTTTTAAAAAAAATGTGCAATTCTATATTTATTGCCCCAAATAGTATTTCCACCCGTTTTGGTCAGTTTTAAAAAAAAAATAAAAAAATTAAAAAGGAGTTTGGTGGGGGTGGGTTCAGATTTCTGTGCCTACAGGCTCCTGAGATATAAATCCGGCCATGTGTCGACTCCTACCTCTTCCTTGCCTGGAGTTCTAACGGATGATATTATTGTTATCATTTTTATTTCTCTTCCTTCTTGCAGCATTATTTCCTACATCTCCTCTTCCCCGACTTCATCATTCTGTCACCGTTGTGCACCAGGTTCTTCGCCATGGTCAACAAGATGGCAGAGATTAAACAAAAAGAGAAGAAGTCGTCGTAGGAGGCACGCGACACCCGAATCCTATGAATTCCTGGTGCTTCTTCCGGTCGCCGAACTTCCGAGGACACTGAGCCTACAGAGAACGTCTTCAGCGATTTATCCCCCAATGATTTTAGATTCCCTTTTTTTTTATGATTGTTTCTGCAATAAAAGATTTTGTGATGTAACGACTGGCTGCTGTGATCAGGAAACGCTGCGTGTCGGTCTATGGTCTGTGTCCATGATCTTCTTAAGCGCTCGCCCTATGGTCCGTCAGTGGGAAACTGCGAAACCCTTCCAATGTCAAACACTTGACTCGCTCTGCTGGCCTCATCATTCAAGGCAGCCAACCCACAGGTAAGGCTTCCTGAGTGGGTAGACCACTTCCACCATCTGCCAGATCTTAAAGCCTTCATACTTTTAATTCTCTGAGGCAGCAGCCGGTGGGCTTCTTCGGGTGGGCTTGTGGAAGGTCTGTAGCACCTGTCAATCAAAAGGTGGAGCGCCAACCATAGCCGGGATTATTATTATTATTATTATTCTTTATTTATAAAGCGCCAGCATATTCCGCAGCGCTGTACAATAAGCACAGTATAGACAGGGTTACAATACATTGAACAACATTTGACAAACAGTACAGGAGGAGATGAGGGCCCTATTCCGTAGGAACTCACAATCTGGGAGGGTTGGGGTTGGAAACAGGAGGAGAGGACTGTAAGGTGAGAGTGATTGATGGTTGCGTCAGTGAGTTGGGTGGTAGGCCTCCCTAAATAGGAATGTTTTCAGGGAGCGTTTGAAGGAAGAGAAGTTAGGGGAAAGTCTGACAGTACGAGGGAGAGCGTTCCAGAGAGTGGGGGCTGCGCGTGAGAAATCCTGCAGTCTATCATGGGAAGAGGTGATGCGGGGAGAAGCTAGGATCCCATCAGACAGAGCGTTGGCGTCTCCATCTCCCAGCCTCAACTCGAGCAGATTAAGAAGTGGTAGCCACACCAGTAGATGACCACAAGGCAGTAAAGTCCACCCTCCGTTCCACAGCTGCGGTGTACGTCTACGTTTCGGAGAATTTGGTTCCAGCAGTGATGGAGAGACCAGAACTTCAAAATGACGGACTTCCAGTCAGGCGATCGGGGCCGATTGGAACTTCTCAGAAATGTCTGCCCAAAACGGACGCGGCGGAATCGCTAGCTTTCCCCCGAAATAGGATATGCTGCGGAATCCATCCTGTATCTAACCTGGCAAGAAGCACCCTTTATCTGCCAGATCGCCCACCTCACGGCTTTGCACGTATTATTCTGGAGAGTGGGGGAAACCTGCTCCGTTTAGGCTTTGCTGATTTACGTATTTTTCAAAGATGGATGTTGCGTTTCAGACGGGCAGATCCACCTGGTTTTGGACGTTTGTCTGTTCTTCTAACGTATTAACCCTCTCGTCCACACATCGTGCGCAGCGCTGGGGAATATGCTGGCGCTATACGAAGGATAATATTACCGCCACATAAAGGCTTGTGAGGAGGATATTCTGGCTGGAGGTAGAAATAAATGGGAAGACGCGTCGGCGTTTGTTGGGATCGCATGTGTCCTGTATCTCTCACCACGCGATGCCTGAATGAGGAACACTAACATGAGATGCGGCAGGATGTCATCGCCAGGGGTCACCAAGTGGGGAAACCCAACTGGATGAGAGACACGCGGCTCGGACTCGTGACCTCGAACCAAATGTGTGGAGATAATTATATCGCGATGATACATATAACAGGGTTATAATAAGAGATCATGCAGTGAAACTCGCCCCATGTGACGTATCCAGGTGCGTCTCTTAATAACACGCCTTTAACCTGTGCGGCGACACGGACGTGATGACTGCGTTCATCTGACCCAGCCTTAAAGCCAAGATGCGTCTCCGACGGACTTCCTCTGCCTGTAAAGACGTCTTATGCCACATCTCTACTAGCATAGTCTAAAAATCTTCCTGGCCTGACGCTGCGCAATCTGCATAGCCCCGCCCCTGCAGAGCCAAGAAACAAATCCATCTACATAGCTCCATCAATACAATACACCGTCTGCATAGCCCCGCCCCTGCAGAGCCAAGAAACAAATCTATCTACATAGCCCCATCCCTACAATACACCGTCTGCATAGCCCCGCCCCTGCAGAGCCAAGAAACAAATCTATCTACATAGCCCCATCCCTACAATACACCGTCTGCATAGCCCCGCCCCTGCAGAGCCAAGAAACAAATCTATCTACATAGCCCCATCCCTACAATACACCGTCTGCATAGCCCCGCCCCTGCAGAGCCAAGAAACAATCCATCTACATAGCCCCGCCCCTGCAGTCCAGATAAAACACACTCTGTATAGCCCAGCCTCAGCAGAGCCACGTCAAAGCCCCCCTGTTCATAGCACCGCCCCTGCACAGCCCAATCTACATAGTCACGCCCCGGCAGAGCCCCATATTGCACGGCTCCTGGCACTGCCATGTGGTGGTACCGTGCACACTGCGGAGGCAGGCAAAGACTCTGACCCCGCCTCCCTTTATGCTCGGAAACACAGGAGTCTACAGGCCCCGCCTCCAGCATCAGGCAGCCATACAGACTGTAGCATTATAAGCGCACGCGCAGTTCCTCTATTCCGCGATGTGTGATAATACGGCCTTTCGTGACGTACATATGAAGCGACAGCTTGGCAGCAGCCTGATGATGCCGATGGCACATGCGCAGTAGCAGTCGGTGGCCGGTGTGTGCCCGCTGAGCCTGGGGCCGCACTTCCTCGGGACCCAGGGATATGCACGAGCAGTGAGTATCAGCCAGGACCCCGGGCTCCGGCAACGACCGACCCCGGTCACTCCCAGCCAAACCCCTGCCACTCCCAGCCAGCTCCCTGGACACATGGCATGGGGGGGCGGCGCTGGAAATGGGGTCACTGACCCTACAGAGGGGAGACACGGGTTATGGGAAGATTATATGTTGGGGCTATAGGGGTGGGCTTCGGTGTAAAGGCGTTATATTGGAGGCGGCTGTAGGTTTTGGGTCGGGGGCGTGTTGGGGGTTTTGGGTCGGGCGGCTGTAGGGTTTTGGGGCGTGTTGGGGGATTTGGGTAATTGAATTACATGATATTTATTCATACAGGAAATTAAAAATTTATCTATCAATTATTTTTCAGGTGTCGGGCGGTAGGGTCGGGGGTGGCTGTACGGGCGGGTTGGGAGGCTGGCGGGTTGGGAGGCTGTAGGGTCGGGGCGGCTGTAGGGTCGGGGGCGGCTGTAGGGTCGGGGGCGGCTGTAGGGTCGGGGGCGGCTGTAGGGTCGGGGGCGGAGGCTGTAGGGTGTTGGGAGGCTGTAGGGTGTTGGGAGGCTGTAGGGTGTTGGGAGGCTGTAGGGTGTTGGGAGGCTGTAGGGTGTTGGGAGGCTGTAGGGTGTTGGGAGGCTGTAGGGTGTTGGGAGGCTGTAGGGTGGGGGAGGCTGTAGGGTCGGGGGAGGCTGTAGGGTCGGGGGAGGCTGTAGGGTCGGGGGAGGCTGTAGGGTCGGGGGAGGCTGTAGGGTCGGGGGCGGCTGTAGGGTGGGGGCGGCTGTAGGGTCGGGGGCGGCTGTAGGGTCGGGGGCGGCTGTAGGGTCGGGGCGGCTGTAGGGTCGGGGGCGGCTGTAGGGTCGGGGGCGGCTGTAGGGTCGGGGGCGGCTGTAGGGTCGGGGGCGGCTGTAGGGTTGGGAGGCTGTAGGGTTGGGAGGCTGTAGGGTTGGGAGGCTGTAGGGTGTTGGAGGCTGTAGGGTCGGGGGCGGCTGTATGGGCGGGTTGGGAGGCTGTAGGGTCGGGGGCGGCTGTATGGGCGGGTTGGGAGGCTGTAGGGTCGGGGGCGGCTGTAGGGTCGGGGGCGGCTGTAGGGGTGGGTTGGGAGGCTGTAGGGTCGGGGGCGGCTGTATGGGCGGGTTGGGAGGCTGTAGGGTCGGGGGCGGCTGTAGGGTCGGGGGCGGCTGTATGGGCGGGTTGGGAGGCTGTAGGGTCGGGGGCGGCTGTAGGGTCGGGGGCGGCTGTAGGGTCGGGGGCGGCTGTAGGGTCGGGGGCGGCTGTAGGGTCGGGGGCGGCTGTAGGGTCGGGGGCGGCTGTAGGGTCGGGGAGGCTGTAGGGTCGGAGGCTGTAGGGTGTTGGAGGCTGTAGGGTGTTGGAGGCTGTAGGGTGTTGGAGGCTGTAGGGTGTTGGAGGCTGTAGGGTGTTGGAGGCTGTAGGGTGTTGGAGGCTGTAGGGGTGGGTTGGGAGGCTGTAGGGTGTTGGAGGCTGTAGGGTGTTGGAGGCTGTAGGGTTGGAGGCTGTAGGGTGTTGGAGGCTGTAGGGTCGGGGGCGGCTGTATGGGCGGGTTGGGAGGCTGTAGGGTCGGGGGCGGCTGTAGGGCGGGGGCGGCTGTAGGGGTGGGTTGGGCGGCTGTAGGGTCGGGGGCGGCTGTAGGGGTGGGTTTGGAGGCTGTAGGGTCGGGGGCGGCTGTATGGGCGGGTTGGGAGGCTGTAGGGTCGGGGCGGCTGTAGGGTCGGGGGCGGCTGTATGGGCGGGTTGGGAGGCTGTAGGGTCGGGGGCGGCTGTAGGTCGGGGGCGGCTGTAGGGGTGGGTTGGGAGGCTGTAGGGTCGGGGCGGCTGTAGGGTCCGTGGTGGGTCGAGGGCGGCTGTAGGTTTTGGGTTGGTAGGTGTGTAAACTCTCATTGTTCTGTGTTTTATGCAGGCAAGAGATGGGATTATCCAGCAACATCAATGATGCCATAAAACCAGACGAAGATGCTGTGAGCCCCCCCAAAGCAGGGTATGAGTGTGACCCGTCGTGAGCCCCCCCCCCAGAGTGTGACGCGGTGCAAGCCCCCAAAAGCTTTGTGTATGTGTCAGTCAGTGCGAGCTCCCCCCCCCCTCTGAAAGCTGGGTATGAGTGACACGGTGTGAGCAGCTTTTCCATGGTGTTGAACTCCTCTTCCCGTATGAGTATGATGGGGGGCACATGGAGGGGGCACTGTGCGTATCCTGTGTTGGGCACAGAGCGGACTTCTTTTAATGTTAAGATGTGACTTCTCGAACATGATTGTGTGTGACTGTGCCGTGCGCGCTTTCCTCCCTGTGCAGGAGGTGACTATCGCCCCCGGAGAGCATCCACTGCAATACAGATACACCTTCTGGTACTCGCGCAGAACACCTTCCCGGCCTGCGAGTACACACAACTACGAAGAGAACATCCGGCAGTTTGGAACAGTTGCCTCGGTAAGATCAACGCACTGATACACAGTGCCATGTATACACAGCGCAGACAGCGCAGCGCCAGCCTCCCCTAACACACTGATACACCGTGCCATGTATACACAGCAGACAGCCTAGTGCCAGCCTCCCCCTCACACACTGATACACCGTGCCATGTATACACAGCACAGACAGCGCAGTGCCAGCCTCCCCCTCACACACTGATACACCGTGCCATGTATACACAGCGCAGCGCCAGCCTCCCCCTCACACACTGATACACCGTGCCATGTATACACAGCAGACAGCGCAGTGCCAGCCTCCCCCTCACACACTGATACACCATGCCATGTACACACAGCACAGACAGCGCAGTGCCAGCCTCCCCCTCACACACTGATACACCGTGCCATGTATACACAGCACAGACAGCGCAGTGCCAGCCTCCCCCTCACGCACTGATACACCGTGCCATGTATACACAGCGCAGCGCCAGCCTCCCCCTCACACACTGATACACAGTGCCATGTATACACAGCAGACAGCGCAGCGCCAGCCTCCCCCTCACACACTGATACACCGGTCCATGTACACACAGCAGACAGCGCAGCGCCAGCCTCCCCCTCACACACAGATACACCGTGCCATGTATACACAGCACAGACAGCGCAGTGCCAGCCTCCCCCTCACACACTGATACACCGTGCCATGTATACACAGCACAGACAGCGCAGTGCCAGCCTCCCCCTCACACACTGATACACCGTGCCATGTATACACAGCACAGACAACGCAGCACCAGCCTCCCCCTCACACACTGATACACCGTGCCATGTATACACAGCGCAGTGCCAGCCTCCCCCTCACACACTGATACACCGTGCCATGTATACACAGCACAGACAGTGCAGCGCCAGCCTCCCCCTCACACACTGATACACCGTGCCATGTATACACAGCACAGACAACGCAGCACCAGCCTCCCCCTCACACACTGATACACCGTGCCATGTATACACAGCACAGACAGTGCAGCGCCAGCCTCCCCCTCACACACTGATGCACCCTGCCATGTATACACAACGCAGTGCACAGCCTCTCACTGGGTTTTGTCGGCGCAGGTGGAGCAGTTCTGGAGGATATACAGTCACATTGTGCGTCCGGGAGATCTCACCGGTTACTCTGACTTTCATCTCTTTAAAGACGGAATAAAGCCCATGTGGGAGGTGAGCGGCTCCTCTGTGTCCTGGTAACCTTCATGTGGCGTGGGGGGGGGGGAATATTTAGACGGAGTTACTGCTGTTATCAGGTTAATAAGGGGTTAAGGTGGTTTTTGCCGCTTTCAGACTCTGTCTTTGAATCTTTTAACGTAAAAAAACAGAATCTGGCGAAACGTACCAATATTTATTCAGCGACTCCTGAGACGACAGAACACACGGCCCCGGCTGCCGCGCAAACGCGTGACGACCACATACATAAAAGCAAGTCACCGCAAGTGAAGCAAAAGAAACAGACGTTCCAGTCTGTCTCCTTCCTTCTGAGCATCGATCCAAGGGGGCCGCATCACTCCAACGTGTCAGCGCGTGTGTCATTTAACCTCTCTGCCACAACGAACTGACCTCATGCTCGGGTCTAATGTCACATCCCCTGCCCACTTCCCTTGTACAGCGCTGCAGAACCTGCTGGCGCTATATGAAGTACAAAAATAACTACAATCCTTTCTACAGCGATACAGAATATGTTGGTGCTTTATCAAGTTTGTGAAAATTAACTAGTCTGATGGGGGGAAGAGGGGCCTGGTCACGTGAGCTTACAATCTAAGAGGAGAGGGTAAATGGTGGTGCATGGGGGGGGCTGGAGGGGAGATCGGGAAAGGTGCATGGAGGGGAGATCAGGAAAGGTGCATGGGGAGATGGGGAGGGGAGATTGGGAAAGGCGCATGGGGGTGGTATGGAGTGAGCTGACATGCGTTTCTATGCCAGACTCGGGGGTCGTTACATAGTCAGGGGCAGCTCAGGGTGAGGGGTACAGGGAGACGATAGTAACAAGTCACTGCGCGTCTCCTCCTGCCGTGACTCCCTGGGTCAGAGGATCTCGCGCTATGGAGGCCGATGTGTAAATTGCTCGGTTTGCTCTGGCTGTGCCGCAGCGTCCCTGTGAACTATTAGGGGAAGCACGATGGAACGGGCTCACTGGGGGGGGGAGCCCAGGGGTGTGGGTTATTAAATGTGTCCTTTAATGTGAGTGCACCGGGTAAAATTCCTAAATTTTCCTATTACCATGACGCAAAGTTTAAATTCTAATAATGACTCTGAGGCGAGTATTTGCATTGCTCCCTTTATTGCACCAACAGCAGCAAAGGGTTAACTTTTGGGCAAAAATTGTAACAAGAAAAGCAAACTCTCCCCAACATGGGGAGGCCTTCCCATAGTCCTTGTCCCGCCCCAATCCCATATTCAAGTAAGCACTGCGGGAGCTTCCTCTTCCGAGCCTGCGATACGGCAACAAAAGCCAACTAGGACGGACCAGCTTCAACAATCAACGGGAACCGGATCCGAAGACAACAGGCACAACCAGAAGGCGTAAATCCACTTAGGACGCTGAAAGATAGGAAGGGACACGGAATGGAATTGGAGGCGGAGCCGTAACAGGGTGTATACACCAACACGGTGGGCCTTCGAGTCTGTTGACATAGCGAACCGCAGACACGTTTTCCATCCTCAGAACGCTGTCCGGCCGACCCTGCTTCGTGAAGCACTGGAGGGCGAACAGACCTGCCAGGAGTTCCAAGGCATTGATGTGATACGTTGCTTCTTCTGGTGACCAGCGGGCGCCCCAACCGGTCTTGCTGGTGTCGGAGTCCACTACTATGGAGAGATACTCATAAAAATGTAAACTCGAATGCAGCCCCAAACGTGGATCAATGGAGTGAGGGTCTCTTGCTCCACAGCCCCAAACAGCAGAAAATGTATGTATGTACTATGGAGGGAGGCGGTGTGCTGATCGGCTTCCCGTTCCAGCGAACTATGTTGAGGAGCCACCATCGGAGATCTGCAACCGTATCTGGAGTGAGGGTGATCCTGTCTGCGTAGTCCCGACCGGATCGGAGAGAACTGGCCTTCAAGAGTTGGAGGGCTCCGTAGTGAAGCGGACCTGGAGGAACTGCCAATCTTACCGCTGCCAGGAGTCCAACCATACAGGCCAGAGAGCGCAGGGAGCAATGACCCACCCGCAAAAGAGATCGAATCTCTTTCCTGATGGAGATCACCTTGGAGTTCGGTAGGTGTAGTGACATTTGGGACGAATCCACCAGAAATCTAAGCGACGTGAGGGAACTAGGATAGATTTTTCCTTGTTTACTAGGAACCCTAGGTCCTGGAGGAGGGTTATCGTCCAGGAGAGGTGTTTTAATAGGGACCCGCGGGAGGGAGACATCAGAAGAAATGTCGTCCAGATATATAATCAACTGGACGCCCCGGGTGCGGAGGTGGTTCACTACCAGTTTTAGAAGCTTGAAGCACCATGGGGCGGATGACCGGCCAAAGGGAAGGCATGTAAACCGCCAGGTGAGGGGCCCACGTGAACTTCAGGAAGTCGCGATGCGCCTGGTCGATCGGGACCGAAAGGTAAGCGTCCTTTTTAGGTCGAGTTTGACCATCCAATCGTTTTGGGACAGAGTCCCTGAGGGTGTGGATGCCCTCCATCTTGAATTAATGGTAGACTACCCACATTGTTGACTCGGATTTGTCTATGGACTGGAAGGCCTGGGTGTACTCGCCCATGTCTTAAAGGAATGGTTTGTCAAAAAGCATGCCCTGGGCCCTAGCACCCAAATCGTTAGAGGCCAGGTCAACCAATCCAGAGTCAACTTTAAGATACTTTTCCTGCGTTCGGCAGAAATAGCGGCGTTGGCGTTTCCCAGGAGGCAGAGCGCACGCTGTAGCCACTCGCTTTTGATCCAAGAAAATATGAGTTTTCGCTTCCTCCACCAACTCAAAAATGCGGACCATAGGGCCTGCTACATCCAGCACCTTGTCTTGACAGCTTTTTAGGACCCTGTCGATGCCCCCTTTTGGCTGACCAACCGCGCCTGCCGGTGTATTTCTGGAAACTCTTATCCACCACGGGGGTCAAGCACGTTTTACCTGTGGTGGTGGGTCTAGGGCATTCAGCCCATAGTCTCGCACGGTCCACTTTCTCGAGTGGCCGGTGCATATGGGCATCAACCCATTGCTCGACATGCGCAGCGGGACACCAGGATGTGGACCTTTTTTAGATGTTTGAGGTCCTCTGGCTTGAACAGTGGATTGCCCTGAGGGTCATAAATGCCCAGGTGTTTGGAGCGGACAGACCGGGCAGGAACCACTGCGGCCATGAGGGTGTGATCCTCCTGGAGTGTGGATCTCCAGGACTTCATCCTCCTGTCATCGGATCCTCCTACTCATCCGTGTCCGAATACTCAGTCAGCTCTGGTGTCGTTTGGAGGTGACCGCTCGACGGGCCCCGCGGTCGAGGGCTCTGTTACGAGGGACCAGTTGGGTGCTGGGACCCGGCAGTGTGGTGGGGCTGCCATCCCTGCTGTTTGCTGCGTGCGCGTCCTTAGACGGCACAGAATCGTCCCCTGGGGGGGGGGGGGTCAGGCTTCGTCTCATTAGAGGGGCCTTGCGCAGCACTGTGTCTGGAGTCTTGTGATCGAGTAGGGGAAGGCTGTCTGTCAGTGGTAGACGGTACCTGAGCATTCAGTATCGCAGTCAGCGATTGTTCCCATGTAGCAGCCAGTGTGGAGACAGCAGACTGGACCGCAGAGGTCATGGAGGCCTGGCTTGTTGGCAGCCTCCAACAGCTGGATGTGCCTCGGATTTCACATAGCGTTTACGGGATCTGCGTTCCCCTGAACGTGTCTGCAGGGAGCTGGAGACCGATGCATTGCCAGAGAGATGAGGGCTGGAATCGGTGGGCTTCGACAATGACATGGTGTGTATCGGAGAGGACGGGGAACCGCGTGTGGAGCGTATGGGGAAAGTGCGCGCACTTTAATATATTCAAAATGGCGGCCGCAAACCCTGCGTGAATTGTGCATGTGAGGGGGCGGCTACCGCCCGGCTGAGCGTGGCTTACCCGCGGGGATCAGGGAGCTAGTTGGCTTTTGTTGCCGTGTCGCAGGCTCGGAAGAGGATGCTCCCGCAGTGCTTACTTGAATATGGGATTGGAGCGGGACAAGGCCTATGGGAGGGCCTCCCCGTTACGTTTTTTCCAAAAGTTAATCCTTTACTGCTATGGGTGCAATAAAGGGAGAAATGCAAATACTCGCCTCCGAGTCCATGCATTAGAATCTCCTTTTCTCTCGAAGGATGAGGCCAACAAGAACGGTGGGAAGTGGATCATTCGTCTCCGGAAGGGCCTGGCGTCGCGCTTCTGGGAGAACATCATCCTGGCCATGCTAGGGGAGCAGTTCATGGTGGGAGAGGAGATCTGCGGGGTGGTGGTATCCATTCGCTTCCAGGTGGGTTTATTCCAGGACTCGGCACTGGCACACACCACCGGCACACGCACGCTACTGGCACACACCACCGGCTCTTCAACACTGTTTTTCTTGTCTTTTCCTCTGGCAATGTGTGCCGTGTATCGTCCGCTGTGAACCATTCATTCCTCCGTCACTAACCTCCCCCCCCCCCCTTCAACCCCCGCGTGTCTAATAAGGAGGTGCGTGCAGGGAGGGGGCCGTGAAATGATCCGGGGCTGTGTATACGCTGCATACAGGGGGGGTATACAGCCATGATGGTGAGCCTCAGCTACCAGGTGTTTAGAAACTACGTGTCCCATGATGCTCCAAGCATTGTGGACCATGTAGTTCCAAAACACCTGGGGGTGCTGAGGGTCACCGTCACTGCTATAGGGTGTAGGCCAGGTCCCATCTACTGCATTCAGACATCTGGGGGCCGGAGTGTGAGGGGCCTGGTCTAACCGGTGCCCAGATAGAGGCTCGTTGCTCTGGCCCGCGCTCTGCCCTCTGCATCCCTGGTGTGTGCTCTGCCCTCTGCATCCCTGGTGTAAGCTCTGCTGTTGCCCACGCTCTGCCCTCACCCGTGCTCTGCCCTCTGCATCCCTGGTATGCGCTCTGCCCTCTGCATCCCTGGCGTGCGCTCTGCCCTCGCCTGCGCTGCCGTCACCCGCGCTCTGCCCTCTGCATCCCTGGTGTACGCTCTGCTGTTGCCCACGCTCTGCCTTCACCCGTGCTCTGCCCTCTGCATCCCTAGTATGCTCTCTGCCGTCGCCCTCGCCTGCCCTCTGCATCCCTGGTATGCGCTCTGCCGTCGCCCGCGCTCTGCCCTCTGAATCCCTGGTGTGCACCCGTGCTCTGCCCTCACCCGTGCTCTGCCCTCACCCGTGCTCTGCCCTCACCCGTGCTCTGCCCTCACCCGTGCTCTGCCCTCACCCGTGCTCTGCCCTCACCCGTGCTCTGCCCTCAGGAGGATATCCTTTCCATATGGAACAAGACGGCCAACGACCAGTTCAGCACCGTGCGCATCCGCGACACATTGAGGAGAGTGCTGAACCTGCCCCCCAACACCATTATGGAGTACAAAACGCACACAGACAGCCTCAAGTAAGTCCAGCTCTGTGCGCGCCGCCCAACCGCCATCACCTGGGGGCAGTCTCAGTGATATATATAAGGGGAGTAGATACATGGAATAGCCTCCCAGTGGGGTCATGTTGTCAGTGTTTTGGTGAGTTCCTCGCCCCGTGTGGTTTTGGTGTTGTGTTTCTGGGTGTTGATCTGTTCCTCCTCTTTTCGCCCGCAGGGACAACTCAAGTTTTCGAAATACCAAAATTACAGTGTAGCCCCCCCCCCCCCCTCGCAGGTGAATGTCTCAGGAGAGGAGCCCGACCAGATCCTGCACCGAAACGCTCACTGTGTCTGCAGGCAGGAGCTTCATCACGTCGGGCCGGTTTTCCTGAGGGGGGAGGTCGCCCCTCTATGCAAAAAGAACACTTCAAAGCCTTCATGCCCCCCCCCCCCCCCTACTGGCATCACCCGGGACCACCACCCCCTGAGGAACCTGAGCTGTTACAGAGGATTCTGGGATTGAGTCCTGTGATGTCAGAAGGAAGGAGGGGGGGGTGTTAATTTTTATAATTCTTAAATCGTGTTTTCACCGTTCGCTCCCCCCGGCCGCCATGTCTGCTGCTACTACCAGGGGGTTGTGGCTCCCATGGTCACCGCCAGCTGTCAATCATCAGGACCCCTGGGTCTGTATGAACTGTGCCGGCGTTACTGCAGCGCCTCTTACAATATTTAAATCTGCTGAAGCCCATAATGAGGCGCATCACGGCTTCCACACAACGCCGCGCGATGATTTATACCTTTTATATACTGAAAAATACAGAAATGATCCCTCTAACGTGATTTGCATCTGATTGCTGTCTTCCTGTCTCACACTCTGTAACCTGATACCAATCACACACAGATATAACCCGACCCCCCCCCCAACACAAATCACAGATATAACCCCTCCCTGACACAAATCACACAGATATAACCCGACCCCCCCCCCAACACAAATCACAGATATAACCCCTCCCTGACACAAATCACACAGATATAACCCGACCCCCCCCCCTCCCCAACACAAATCACAGATATAACCGACCCCTCCCTGACACAAATCACACAGATATAACCGACCCCTCCCCGACACAAATCACACAGATATAACCGACCACTCCCTGACACAAATCACACAGATATAACCCGACCCCTCCCCGACACAAATCACAGATATAACCCGACCCCTCCCTGACACAAATCACACAGATATAACCCGACCCCTCCCCGACACAGATATAACCCGACCCCCTCCCCGACACAAATCACACAGATATAACTCGACCCCTCCCTGACACAAATCACACAGATATAACCCGACCCCTCCCCGACACAGATATAACCCGACCACTCCCTGACACAAATCACACAGATATAACCCGACCCCTCCCCGACACAGATATAACCCGACCCCTCCCCGACACAAATCACACAGATATAACCCGACCCCTCCCCGACACAGATATAACCCGACCCCTCCCCGACACAAATCACACAATATAACCCGACCCCTCCCCGACACAAATCACACAGATATAACCCGACCCCTCCCCGACACAGATATAACCCGACCCCTCCCCGACACAAATCACACAGATATAACTCGACCCCTCCCCGACACAAATCACACAGAAATAACCGACCCCTCCCCGACACAAATCACACAGATATAACCCGACCCCTCCCCGACACAGATATAACCCGACCCCTCCCCGACACAAATCACACAGATATAACTCGACCCCTCCCCGACACAAATCACACAGATATAACCGACCACTCCCCGACACAAATCACACAGATATAACCCGACCACTCCCCGACACAAATCACACAGATATAACCCGACCCCTCCCCGACACAAATCACACAGATATAACTCGACCCCTCCCCGACACAAATCACACAGATATAACCGACCACTCCCCGACACAAATCACACAGATATAACCCGACCCCTCCCCGACACAAATCACACAGATATAACCAACCCTCCCCGACACAAATCACACAGATATAACCCAACCCCTCCCCGACACAAATCACCACAGATATAACCCGACCCCTCCCCGACACAGATATAACCCGACCCCTCCCCGACACAAATCACACAGATATAACTCGACCCCTCCCCGACACAAATCACACAGATATAACCCGACCCCTCCCCGACACAGATATAACCCGACCCCTCCCCGACACAGATATAACCCGACCCCTCCCCGACACAAATCACACAGATATAACTCGACCCCTCCCCGACACAAATCACACAGATATAACGACCACTCCCCGACACAAATCACACAGATATAACCCGACCACTCCCTGACACAAATCACACAGATATAACCCGACCCCTCCCCGACACAGATATAACCCGACCCCTCCCCGACACAAATCACACAGATATAACTCGACCCCTCCCCGACACAAATCACACAGATATAACCCGACCCCTCCCCGACACAGATATAACCCGACCCCTCCCCGACACAGATATAACCCGACCCCTCCCCGACACAAATCACACAGATATAACCCGACCCCTCCCCGACACAGATATACCCGACCCCTCCCCGACACAAATCACACAGATATAACCCGACCCCTCCCCGACACAGATATAACCCGACCCCTCCCCGACACAAATCACACAGATATAACTCGACCCCTCCCCGACACAAATCACATAGATATAACCCGACCTCTCCCCGACTCCCCGACACAAGTCACACAGATATAACCCGACCCCTCCCTGACACAAATCACACAGATATAACCCGACCCCTCCCTGACACAAATCACACAGATATAACCCGACCCAAATCACACAGATATAACCGACCACTCCCCGACACAAATCACACAGATATAACCGACCCCTCCCTGACACAAATCACACAGATATAACCCGACCCCTCCCCGACACAATATAACCCGACCCCTCCCCGACACAATCACACAGATATAACTCGACCCCTCCCCGACACAAATCACACAGATATAACCCGACCCCCCCTGACACAAATCACACAGAATATAACCCGACCCCTCCCCGACACAGATATAACCCGACCCCTCCCCGACACAAATCACACAGATATAACTCGACCCCCCCTGACACAAATCACACAGATATAACCCGACCCTCCCCGACACAGATATAACCCGACCCCTCCCCGACACAAATCACACAGATATAACTCGACCCCTCCCCGACACAAATCACAGATATAACCCGACCTCCCCGACACAAATCACATAGATATAACCCGACCTCTCCCCGACTCCCCGACACAAATCACACAGATTATAACCCGACCCCTCCCTGACACAAATCACACAGGTATAACCCGACCTCCCTGACACAAATCACACAGATATAACCCGACCCCTCCCCGACACAGATATAACCCCTCCCCGACACAATCACAGATATAACCCGACCCCTCCCTGACACAAATCACACAGATATAACCCGACCCCTCCCCGACACAAATCACACAGATATAACCCGACCCCTCCCCGACACAAATCACACAGATATAACCCGACCCCTCCCCGACACAAATCACACAGATATAACCCGACCCCTCCCCGACACAAATCACACAGATATAACCCGACCCCTCCCCGACACAAATCACACAGATATAACCCGACCCCTCCCTGACACAAATCACACACATATAACCCGACCCCTCCCCGACACAAATCACACAGATATAGCCCGACCCCTCCCCGACACAAATCACACAGATATAACCCGACCCCTCCCCGACACAAATCACACAGATATAACCCGACCCCTCCCCGACACAAATCACATAGATATAACCCGACCCCTCCCCGACACAAATCACACAGATATAACCCGACCCCTCCCTGACACAAATCACACAGGTATAACCCGACCCCTCCCCGACACAAATCACACAGGTATAACCCGACCCCTCCCCGACACAAATCACACAGGTATAACCCATGCTGCAGACAAATGCTGTTTCCTGGCGGGTTTGTGTGTATGGTTGTGGTTTTAGTGGATGTGTTGGGCTTGCTGATTGGCTGACACTCCTGAGCCTTGAGATATATATAAATGATAAAATGTTTAATCACACACAAATACACAATGTCTGAATGAAATGCTCCCGCACGCTGTAACTGACACATTCCCACAGGCCGGGAGCTGTGGTCGGCGCTGGATGTGGTGTATGATGTGCTTTTGGTAGTGAGCACAGTGTCACACTGCCTGCCGTCATCCGGTTACCCGTATTGTGAGGAGGCCAGTCCGTGTTGCAGAGTGTGAGATCCGTGCGTGTGAGCGCGCAATATAGAGCAGCAGCCCCTTTATATGAGGATCAGTGAGGACGGGATGCAGTGTGGCCGGTGGAGTCTCATCGGAGCTGGAAATCTAGAAGTTGGATGCTCATGGCTTGCGTTCAGACATGGGTGAGCAGAGGGCCTGGCAGTGTCCGTGAGCTTAGTCCGGTGTCCCAGGGCCAGCATGGCACATGTTGACCAGACCGGGCTGTACACATCTGGCATGCTTAGCAGCCGTGCCCTCATGGAGAGTAAAGGCGATCGTCGTCCTGGAAGGGTCTGTCCGGTGCCGTGTTGAAATGTCCCATGAGGAAGATGGCGAGTGTCCCCACGACAAAGAGGGGGAGCATCACCCAAAAACACAGAACGTCCAGCACCTTCCCAATCATTATCCAGTTTTCCATTTCCTGGGCAGAGATAGAGAATTGAGAAGACAGAGAATTACACCCAAAGCATGGTGGGAGGAATCCACAGTGCCCCCTGTCTGTGACACCCTGCGGGCGGGAGGGACAGACTCATAGCTCCACCTGTCTGTGTCCTGTGCACCCGGTGTATTTCTCTTACCGCTCCTGTGATGTTCTGGGACTTGGTGCTCAATGTGATGAAGTTACAGGCGTCCACGCAGTCCTTGATTTCTGGGGCGCACTGGGCCAGGTTTCTGTATAACGTGGTTGTTAATCCCACATCAAATCTGTCAGCTGTAATACAGAGAGTATGGTGGTATCCCAGGTCCAAACTCGGGGTATATATTACTTGGCAGTGCCGCATGCTACTGGTTGGCAGGTTTGGCATTGTTGCCATGACCTTGGCCTATGTTATCCATCACACGTTGCTTCGGACGAGCCCTATATCAGGTTATATTTCAACACTACCTGTCACCTGTGGTACCAGTTCCTTCAGTTGACATCTAATCCCATCATCCTTGTGATTATGTCAAGCGGTAGAGTTTATGAGGTCCTACCAGTGATAGCTAGGTCAAACCTTTTGGTAATGGCCTGTGGACCCTTCGTTTTACAGGTATCAGGTGGTTATACATCAGCCCTGTGATATGGACTTGGGTACAAAATACAAGGTCATCGTTGTGACCTCTAAGTCTGGTTATACATCATGCCCGTAGTAGCTAGTCATCAGAAAGCCCTTGAAGTGTAAAAATGGATCAACTTATACATGATCCTAGATCCTACATCCGCACCGAGGGATCTCATTGTCTCACCTTTGAAGTCACCAGGTTTCCTGCTCATTCCATGCCGTTCCCTCTGCCTCTCGAACATGAGCTCACTCCGCGGTTTCTTTAGGACGTACTCCTCAGCTTTCAGCATAATGCCCAATGAGCTTCTCCTACGCTCACGCGGCGTCTCTTCTGCCTCCTCACAGGGCTCCACTGTCATCTGGAGGTACCGAGGCAACACTTCCAGGAGCATCTGGCCAGGAAAGGCACGCATTGTCAGTATTATCCAGGTCGTTAAGAGTGGCATCATCCCTAGGCGACCCGCCCATAACATGCGACAAAAAGGTCATGTGGACCCTTATTGGTGAAGAACCTATGGATCTGTTAGCTTATTATACCATCTAGACATAAATATACCCAACATCTCGCCTTCTTATCTTTCCTCATGATGGTTCTGCCATTTACTCCTCCTTTCTGTCCTCCATCTTTTCCCCACCATTTTTATTTCTTTCCCCTCCTCATTAATATATCCTTATCCAGGAAAGTTAGAGGTCCTCAGACATGGCATAAATGGATGAAGGCCCAGATGTGATAGGGTAACATGGCTGTCCCTTTTGGGGCATGATGTAAGAGGACAAAAGGGTGACCTCACCTATGGTATACTGGACCAATAAACGTTCATTTGAATCTCCTTGACACCCCTAAAAGAATCACAAACCGCCAAAACGGAAAAGCTCTCCAGAGTTTCCACCATGACCGCTTGTGATTTCTTGGTGAGTTCAGGTAACAGCCCAATGAGCAGTGGTGAGATGATGTCTGGCATGTGCACCCATTAGCATGCAGGATAGGAAGAGCTGGAAGACATATTTCCCTGTCTGAGCTGTAGACTCTCACATGCTTGAGTTTGGTGGTCAGGTGATGGGTGCTTGGGGTCCGCAGAGATACGTTAAGGACAATGACGCAGCTCAGGACGATGAGAGTCGACACAAGCATGATGAACATCAAATACCTGCAAGACAGAAGTCGAGCACCATGTGGATAAATGTCATGGGAAGGACAACAAGAAAGGAAAACAGTATAGCGTGGATCTACTGTAGCCCCAAAGCCTCACTTTGCTCCAAAGCTGGTTTATACTGAGGAGAGAGACAATTTTCTCTGTCGGGGGACCATTCCATCTCTCCGTTTTCTGAAGGAAGAACTAAAAATGGCTATCCACAGCAATCTTTATGGGACAGACTCTTTGCATGCCTTGCAAGGTGGATAAGCAGGGCTCGAAAACCTACAAGCACAGTCTGGGAACACTGTTTGCAGACTGCAATAGCAATATCAAGAGGGATCGGCGTTAACTCACTTGCCAATGAGTGGGACACTGAGCGAAGTCTCTGGTACCTTCTGAGCGACCAGGAAGAGGAACACAGTCTGGGCCAGGAGTACTGAGATAGACACCGTACATTTCTGGCCTCCGGCTGGTGAACGAGATGAAAGAAGTGAAAATGAGTCAAGGTATCTGCCCTTGTGGGGTTGGTCCACCAGTATGCATGGAGAAAACCACAATGTATTACCATTATCAGCAGGCCTTCATTACTCCGTAAACATTTATAAATATCTAGGAGATTCCTCACCCTTTGCCGGAAGGAAGTAGACCAGGACGCCCAGGGATGAGATAAGGACACAAGGAACGATCACATTAATGATGTAAAAGAGAGGTTTGCGCTGGATGATCAGATAGAATATGATCTCTTGATACTCCAGGTCCTCTGGTGAAAATCTCGGGTTCAGGATCTTTCGAGCTGGCCGGTGCTTTATTGCCCACTCCCCATTCTCTAATAAAAAAAAAAAACGGGAAAAGATGGTCAAAGAGTTGGGAGGGAGAAGAAGCACATACCAGAGACCGAGAAAGAATAAAGTGTTAAAAAGCTTCATTCAGTCAGTCTAAAAATTGAATAAATTGTGTTATCAACCTTCGGATGAAGGACAGAAGATAGAAGGTTTGTAGGGTTACCTGTGAAGGCCTCCGGATCTATGTCAACCCATTCTATCAACGTTTGTGTGTCTGGGTCGGTGGCCAGCTCCATATGTATTTCGTTGGTATTGTACGTCTTGGACCTACAAAAGAGCAGCAACTTGAGACCAACTCTTGAACAAAGAACAAGCTACCATCGTCAACGTTTCTTTGGAGCCACCCAGAAGTTGCACGTGAGACCATGGGATTCTCTAAGATGGTGAACATTGGGTCTTTGAGACAGAAACCAGGATATCTAGAGTGAAGCACTGGACCAGTGAGACGCAACACTGTATGATTAATAGAGAAAAAATGTGGCGGGACAGACGCTTCCTTCACACTGACAGGGATGTCCTCACTTAAATGACAGTTCTCCCCTCTGTTGGATGAGTGTAAACCTCAAACAGAACAGAAAACAAAAATAATGGTGCAGTATGTCAAGGCAGTATACTATTAAAATAAAGATAAGAGGATTGCACTCACATGGTGTGGTGTCTTAGTATCAGACACCAGATGTTTATAGCGGCTGGCAGAATTATGGAAGGAACGCCAGACTTCCCTTGGTGGTGCTCCAACGTCTGTGGTGGTCCTCCAATCTTTGGGTACTCCAAGAGCCTTGATGTTGTTTCAGTATCCGTTCCCCTGATCCTCAGCAGCGGTGTAGATCACAATCATGTGGGGTACAGCAGCCAGGAAACAGGAAGAATAGGGACAGCAAGCAAGGTATAATGGGATTTATTGGTATAAAATAATTAAAATAATCTTGGTACATCCAAACGCGTTTCGCGGTATAAAGCCGCTTCCTCAGTAGATGTCAAATGGATTTTATACCAATAAGTCCCATTATACCTTGCTTGCTGTCCCTATTCTTCCTGTTTCCTGGCTGCTGTACCCCACATGATTGTGATCTACACCGCTGCTGAGGATCAGGGGAACGGATACTGAAACAACATCAAGGCTCTTGGAGTACCCAAAGATTGGAGGACCACCACAGACGTTGGAGCACCACCAAGGGAAGTCTGGCGTTCCTTCCATAATTCTGCCAGCCGCTATAAACATCTGGTGTCTGATACTAAGACACCACACCATGTGAGTGCAATCCTCTTATCTTTATTTTAATAGTATACTGCCTTGACATACTGCACCATTATTTTTGTTTTCTGTTCTGTTTGAGGTTTACACTCATCCAACAGAGGGGAGAACTGTCATTTAAGTGAGGACATCCCTGTCAGTGTGAAGGAAGCGCCTGTCCCGCCACATTTTTTCTCTATTTATGCTTCTAACTGGGTTCTAGGGATAAGCCCGAGTGAACGGACAAGCTGCTGATTTACTGTGAGAAACATTCACAATTTACGGTTTTATTACTGCCTTTTTTTCTGCTCTTAAAGGTCTAGAGGGGTTAATTAACCCTCAACACATGAACAATTGTGAAAGGAACCACTAGGTGGCGCCCAGAACACAGATTCTTCTGTTTTAAACTGTATGATTAATGTACATCTACAGAAAACCGGGACTTAGAAGAACAAATGAATCCGGCACTCCAGACTACTGATGAGTGCCAGATAAAAGTGGTCCTCCAAGTATTCTGGAGTGCCGGATTCATTTGTTCTTCTAAGTATTTGGGGTTGGGCTTCCCCTGGTTCCCAGAGCACCTGGTGATCATCAGACATAAAGTGAGGATTTTCAAGAGCATGCATTCTGCCTCTACCTCACGCTATAACAAAACATTGAGACTGAAGATACGCCAGCCAGTGTAGGCTCAAGGGAGTAAGCAACGGTCTTTGAGACATGAGAAGGACATCTTCAGCTGGTGGAAGAACTGAAAGTGTGGTCACAGACTTTGGGTATCTCATTGGGGGCATCCCAATTGGAAATTGGGGTAACCCATTCAGAATTTACTGGGATGGATTCCTTGGGCCTGGGGACCAGTTTTGTACCTGAATACCAGGGAGCAGTTCTGCCAGTCAAACGGGAAATAAGTGACTTCGATGCTGCAGGTACTCCTGAAGATGGCTGGTGGCAGCCAGTACATGTATCCACTGCTGTATACGAGAACATTGGCATAATACGCCACTTCAAAATTGCCATCGATGCTGCAAGAGATAAGAGCCCTGGTTACTTCATATAATGTCTAACACTGTGCCGCTCAGTAGAGGGAATGATAGACTCACTTGTTCTCCAAGACAATGTCCGGTAGCCACACCATGTGATGAGGGACACGTACAAGGTCTATGCCACCATATTCCGACTCATTCCAGGAAAGCCGGTAGTCATTCCATTCCTTGGGGAGAGCAATTCTCTGGTTAGAAGCTTTCAGGCAGTTGGCGAGTTATTGGTACTTGGGGTCTAGTACTCGGCTCTGATACTCACTATCAATATCCACACATTGGTTGTCAGTGTCTCCAATTTCTCATTCTGCCCAAAAAGAGTCACAGAATAAGCAAGGCGAGTATTTTTTTACAGATCTAGTAATGCAGTGCCCCCCATAGCTGTCCATCCATTCCAACAACTCCATTCACAGGCTGGAATTAACATTTTTAGTTGATATTTTTTTACCATTTAGTCTATTGATAGTATAAAGTACTTTGTCTTTACAGTGGCCGAAATTTAAAACAAATATGGTGGATGCATAATTTATAACCCCCTAAATGAGCAGTAACCAGGAGAACTGAGCCGGTGCGAGCAACAGCTGAGTCTGGTGAGGCTCTAGATTTAATTAGACGTCATAACAGCATTATAAAGGTCATGGAACATCAAAACCTCTATGGGATAACATTGTGGAGGGATCTCGTAAAGGGTCATGTTCACCTGGGAGGAAAGTTTGGGGGTTTATACTAAGCATGTGCATGAGTACATTAGCATTCTTGTAATATCATGGCCAGTATATTCCAGTGCGAGTGTATGGAGTCTGGCGACTCCATGGGCCCTACAGCCCAGCCAAACCTGCTTGCACTCAGCTACTGGGCTCATGAACTGCCCGAGATAAACACTTTCTATGGTGGGAAAGCAGAGGACTTTGACCACCTGATGTGGCTAGTTCCCAGCTCCATATATATACTTTGTCCAAAATATTTTTGCACGTGTTATTGGGGAGGTGTGGTAAAGGGAACGTGCCAAGGCCAGTTAAGGGGGAAGTTGCTGAAGGGCCCCCAACCTGCAGTTGGGTAAAAGGCCCCAATATTTCTGATGGCAGCTATGTGTAGCATACATGGGATACTTTTAGGGGAACACTGACCCATACATTGCTATAAGGACCTTCATGCAGTCATATGGCGTCAAAGGGACCCACATGGTACCAGCCTATCATCAGTCCTTTAACACTGACAGGTAGAGATCATGGACGGGTTGTCCCATACACTGATGTAAATTTGTACTTTTTAGCCTTTCCTGCAGTATATATGGGATAAACCATGGGTGCTTAGTCTGATACAGCGATACACTGACCTCTTACCAGTCATTCTGTCCCTTTACACTTACATCTGGCCCCTAAGCCCACCTACAAAACAGGGCCCCGGCTCAGTGTCCATTTAACAAGTAACATTTGCCCCGAGAACCATACCAGGGAGATGAGGTTGGTCAGTGTGAGTTTAAGGGTCACCGTGACGATGTCGTCGATGTTTATCCACGGGCGGGCACTGGCGTCGTAGTTTGAGAAGAGGTCGTTCATTAGCCGTGACTCGTCGCTGGCCATGGAAGCTGCAGGGGAAGACACGGAGAGACATTTATTGTGGCTAGTCATTTTTATTTAGTCTTTTTATTTCAACACCATGTTCTACCTAAACCTATCGAGCAAATCCCTTGCTACAACAATAATGGATTTATTTCTGTCACACCTTGCGTTTTCATTACCCTCCTACAACTTTAGCCTATCTATCCAATCAAGCCTGGCATGGACGGTGTCCTGGTGGATCCATTTAGTAGGGACAGCACTTTAGGCATCATAGAGGATGTCGAATGCTACCAGACAAGACCACCTTGTCTCCTTTCTCTCCGAAGAGCTATTGAAAGTCAGACACTTTGGGATTGGGGCATTAGCATCTTGGGTCTACCCAGTTCTTGGTCCTCAGTCTCAGCCATTGGATGTTTGTCGATAGGACAACCTTTCTTTTACCATTGCCTCTCATATCAGTCCTAGTCTTAGTCAACCAGGATAAGGATGAAAGAACCTATCTGAGAGTTCTGCTCTTTCCTCTTTTGTTATATTATTATGATTTTTTGGGGGAGATCCTCCCCACTGATCATCAAGGCCGCTTGACTACAAGACCTGTCTATCGCCATATAGGTTTATCCTTCATTCCTTTCATAGCTGAGCTGCGTCTAGTTGCACTTTTATCTGGTCTTAGACCACACTCCTTGACACCTGGTCGCATTTGAGTTGTCTCGTGAGAGTAAGTTCATCCAGTGCAATCGACTACTTCTCGAGTGCGGATCGCAATAGAGTGAGACGACTAGTTCTATGAGCAGCCAATATCCACCTCACCATGTGTAATACCCCTACACCCTTATTGCCCTGCCTGAGTTTATACAATGAGTCAATCACGATCGTCCTGGAAACCCATTAGCGAACAAAAAAACAAATCTCAAACGCATTGGAGACATGAGATTCGAAAACTCAAGTTCAAAACCAGTGAGAAAAATCACTCCGGAAACAACTCAGCTAAAGCTAGAGCCATGTGCTGCTCAACCCCCGCATGCCTGCAGGGCGGCGACAAAGCCAATCGAGATGAGTCGAGGTGTCGGACGAATGTCAAACCCCAGACTATGCCTCATTAGCAACACTTACACCACCAGAACGCACCCAGAAAACATCAACCTTTCCAAGCCAAGCCGCACAATGTCCATATCACAGTAAATGGACCCTTAACTGGCCCGAGTCCAAAATATCCAATAGGCAAACAGAGACCGTGTACCTGTAAATACACAGCTGTGTAAACGTGGTTAGAAGTCACTTGGTGTCTGAACGTGACCCTGGACCAGAGGACCACAATTACAAAGTGCGGAGAGGCCAGGAACGTGCGATGGTGGACAACTGTCTCTAGATGAAGCTGATTAAAGCAATAAGACCAGGGCAGCCAATATGTACAGAGAGATACACACTGAAATACAGACAGACAGACCACCGGCACGATGCAGATAGAGGAGGAAGGAAGAATAGAAAGGGAGACAGATCAAATTAAATTTTATCTCTGAGTCTGTCCTGGTGTCGCTGTGTCGGTGTGAATTTGGTCAGTCTCTGTGTCGATGTGAATCTGGTCAGTATCTGTGTCGGTGTGAATCTGGTCAGTCTCTGTGTCGGTGTGAATCTGGAGGAATTGGATTCCAAAGAACCCAAAAGGAAGGTGGGAACAAATGATTAAAATTCTAAACCTTTATTGGACTTCTGAGAAAAAACGTACACACCCACAAAATGTATAAAAAACACACAAAAAAGGTCATAAATTAGAGACCATAACTCAAGGTCAGTGACTAATCACAAAAGGCATCTAATGCAGGATGAGGTCTCTGTGACAACAATTGTATGTCAAAAACTGAGAACCACCACCTGAAATGAATAATAAGCAAGAGATGCCTAAGGATCCCCTCAGAAAAGTATGCACACGTTAGAGTATACTTAAATGCTTAAAGACATGTGCCACCAAATTGGTTATTGTAGTTAACATGCACCACTCCAAAGCGTCACAATGAGGTGCAAACATAAGTGGTCCACGTCACGGAATACAACTGGTTAATACAGAGACAAGGAGTGAGCCTGGTAGCTACAATTTGCATGCACTGATTGAGAAATCACAATAAAGTGCAGGCAGTAGCAATCACCCAGCCAAAAGTATTCCTCAGAAAAAAAAAGTGCATACGTTGGAGTATACTTAAATGCTTAAAGACCTATGCCACCAAATTTGTTGTTGTAATTAGCATGCACCACTCAAAAGCGTCACGATGAGGTGCAAACATAAATGGTCCACGTCCTGGAATACAGCTGGTAAATATAAAGACAAGGAGTGAACCTGGTAGCTACAATTTGCATGCACTGATTGAGAAATCACAATAGAGTGCAAGCAGTAGCAATCTCCCAGCCAAAAGTGTATTCCTCAGCAAGAAAATTCATATAATACATAAAGGGGATCATGAGATTAAAAATCCATCTCAACATTAAACATGCTACAATGTTGCTGAACGGTGTGAATCACTATGTGAATCTGGTCAGTCTCTGTGTCGATGTGAATCTGTCAGTGTCTGTGTCGGTGTGAATCTGTCAGTGTCTGTGTCAATGTGAATCTGTCAGTCTCTCTGTCGGTGTGAATCTGTCAATGTAAATCTGTCAGTCTCTGTGTCAATGGGAATCTGTCAGTGTCTGTCCGTGTGAATGTGTCGGTGTGAATCTGTCAGTGTGAATCTATCAGTGTCGGTGTGAATCTCTCTGTGAATCTGTCTGTGTCGTGTGAATCTGTCGATGTGAATCTGTGTCGGTGTGAATCTGTCAATGTGAATCTGTTAGTGTCTGTGTCGATGTGAATGTGTCAGTGTCGGTGTGAATCTGTCAGTTTCTGTCAATGTGATTCTGTTAGTGTCTGTCGGTGTGAATCTCTCTCTGTCGATGTGAATCTGTCTGTGTCGGTGTGAATCTGTCTCTGTGTCGGTGTGAATCTGTCTCTGTGTCGGTGTGAATCTGTCTCTGTCGATGTGAATCTGTGTCGGTGTGAATCTGTCAGTGTCTGTGTCGGTGTGAATCTATCGGTGTCGGTGTGAATCTGTCTCTGTCTGTGAAACTGTCTCTGTGAATCTGTGTCGGTGTGAATCTGTCGATGTGAATCTGTCTGTCTCTGTGTCGGTGTGAATCTCTCTCTGTCGATGTGAATCTGTGTCGGTGTGAATCTGTCTGTGTCGATGTGAATCTGTCAGTCTCTGTGTCGGTGTGAATCTGTCAGTCTCTGTCAATGTGAATCTGTCAGTGTCAGTGTCGTGTGAATCTGTCTGTGTCGGTGTGAATCTGTCTCTGTCGATGTGAATCTGTCTCTGTCGATGTGAATCTGTCAGTCTCTGTGTCGGTGTGAATCTGTCTCTGTGTCGGTGTGAATCTGTCTCTGTGTCGGTGTGAATCTGTCTGTGTCGGTGTGAATCTGTCTCTGTCTGTGAATCTGTCAGTCTCTGTGTCGGTGTGAATCTCAGTCTCTGTCAATGTGAATCTGTCTGTGTCGGTGTGAATCTGTCAGTCTCTGTCAATGTGAATCTGTCTGTGTCGGTGTGAATCTGTCAGTCTCTGTCAATGTGAATCTGTCAGTCTCTGTGCCAGTGTGAATCTGTCTCTGTCGATGTGAATCTGTGTCGGTGTGAATCTGTCAGTCTCTGTGTCGATGTGAATCTGTAAGTGTCTGTCGGTGTGAATCGGTCAGTGTCTGCATGTATGTATCTGTGTTTATTTGTTTATGTCAGCACGTGACTATGCGTGTATCTGTAGATATGTGAATGTGTACAATGCGGGCCGGCCAATGCGTGTCTGCGTGCGAAAATATCAGTCTGTAAGTATTGTTTATGGGTCTGTAGTAGAGAAACAGTGTGACAATACGTCTGTATGACATTCACTATGTGTGAGACAATGAGTAGATAGAAGGTGGAGAGATAAAGAGATGATAGGTAGAAGGTAGAGAGACACTTAGATTAGATAACCAGATAAACAGACGGGAGAGATACATGGACAACAGGCACATAACAGATATAAGGTAGGCAGACAGACAACACACACATACCAGACAGATATACGTTATAAGGACAGACAGACAACACACACACACATAACAGACAGAAGGTATAAAGACAGACACCACATAACAGACAGATGTACGGTAGAGAGACAGACAGACAACACACACACACCTAACAGACAGAAGGTATAAAGACAGACAGCACATAGCAGACAGATGTACGGTAGAGAGACACATAGATAAATAAATACAATAAAGATAAAATACAGAAGATAAAAATGAAGCAGTAACTCACAGCACAGTAAAGGGATCAGAATGAAGGCTCCGAGCCTCCAGCTGCCCATGATTAGAGCGTCAGCTTTTGGGGATTGTGTACGGCGTTGGCCGGGACAGAGAATGGAAGAAAGTGAGGAGGGAGTTATTTAAAGATGGGATGTGTTATTTCCGAGCCGAGGGACAGTATCGTCTTCCGAGCCTCCTGAAGTTCCTTCTCACTGTATCCCCCCCCTCCCCAATATCTCCTCCAGCTGTCCCCAGCGTCAGGGCCCGTGACAGCCCTGTCCCATCATACTATGCACATATACTACACATGTATGAAGCAAAGCCTCACGTGACCCCGCGTTCCACTACTTATACGCCTTCTCTTACCGTGTATTCGCTCATAGACAGACGGACACATAGTGATAGAAGAACAGATAGATACATTGTTAAGAAACGTGTATAAAACAACCTGCGCCGCGCTGTAACATGTATTCAATAGATTTATAGCATTAAAATGGTGATTTTTGCATTTATTACCAGACACTCCGCGTGTTCTCTGAGCCCCGGGCTCTGCATTTTTCTATAATTCTCCCCATGTTTTTTCTTTACCAAATCAGTTGTTAGTGATAGAAGGAGCTGTCGGCCGGGCGATGATTGACAAGGGCGGCTGCGGGAGCGGGGCAGGCGGGCCTGTCAAGCATTTCACTAGGATAATGCTATGGACTCAGCATGCTATGTATTAGGGGGGATTTAAGGGGCCTGAAAAGGGGGGGTACCACGTCTTATCCGTCTATGTGGCCAGAGTCAAGGTTAATGGGGGGGGGGGTCTTTAAATAGCAGCACATCCGAGTGCAGGATCTGAGATTTGACCTACACCGCAGGACTCGGGCTTCCTCCAGCTCTTGGACGGGGTTAAAGGTTTTCCACAATATTAACATTAAACATGGGACACGCTGCATCCAACGCGGCAACTTAAAATTCAACTGTATGTGAGCGAGGACCCCTGAAACAGGATTTTTGTCCAATTCATATATTTTTATTCCTTTTTCTTTTTAAATAATAGTTCTAATATGTCGTTCAACCTGGAAAAAAAAAATATATATACAGATGTGTGAAAAAGTGTTGGCCCCCGTCCTGATTTTTTTTTTTTCACGTTTTTTCGCACTTTAATGTTTCAGATCATCAAACTAATGTAAATATTAGTGAAAGATAACACAAGTAAACACAACGTGCTGTTTGTAAATGAAGGTTTTTATTATTAAGGGAAACAAAATCCAAACCCACATGGCCCTGTGTGAAAAAGTGTCGCCCCCGTCCCCGTTAAAACATCACTGCCACACCTGTTCACAATCAAGAAATCGCTTAAATAAGACCTGACTGGCAAAGTGAAGTAGATCAAAATATTCTCAAAAGCTACACATGCTAAAATGTTTCACCCGAAAGTATTTCTGGAAAGGTTAAAGGGACCTGAGCGCTGCTCATCCTGAATACTTTATACTTTTAAAGTGGTCAGGATGTGAGGAGCGCCGCAGCTCCCCCGATCTGGTGAAATCACTGGGGGGAAGCAGAGGAGTTTCCTCCACCCAACAGCCAGGATTTTTTAAATTCCCGGCTACCAGTCACTAGTGATGTCACACACAGATAGCATTCGATGTCACCCTTTGACACAAATCGCTGTAGCGAGCGTTCTCAGAGAGGCAGCGATGGATGAGATCTGTGCATGCGCGTGCAGCTCCAAACCATTGCTTTGCGCAGACGCTACGGAACTTGTGTATGTAAACTGTGCGAGTCTCATAACGCTGCACAATTTGCAGCTCCTACACTACACATATTGTATAGGAGCTTGAATTGCACAGAAAAGCTTCAGGGACTTCCAGGTTCGGAAGTCCCTGAGCCGAAGAGGAGGAGCAGCGTGTGGTGGGGGGGGGGAGAAGTACGTTTCCCTTTCAGATAAGAGATACGCACGTGCATCCTTTGTTTGCAAATAAGTCCTGTGGGAGAAGAGAAAGGGTCAAATGTCTAATGATTGTAGACAATATTGTGCGCAGCCCGTAACATTAGGACTCGCACCCACGGAACATTTATTAACTGAAAACTTATGTTTAGAAGATTTTTGCACAAAATTCTCATTTTTCATTAGAAATAACGAGCCTGTAATCAGAGAAACTGTCAGTGTTTATGTTGTTCATCGTGAGCCAGGTAAGGGACGTCTGAACCTCTACACCCAACATTAGGGTGAACACACCAACACACCCCTATGATTGTAATACAAGTTATAAGACAATTGGATCTTGATTCTAATCCGGGCGTTACGCTAACGACTCCGGCCTCTATTCCGACTCAGCCACAATAAACTTGAACTCCTATGGACTCCAGGAGCTGGTCCAGCGTAGACGCACAGCGCTGCGTCCGATATCCAATCCAGCAACTCAGGCATGATAGAGACGCTTATTCCCATTACACCGTGTGAAACAAAACACAATTAGAGGCTTTGGTTTCTATTAATGGCCATTAAAAGTGTAAACTCACCCGCCGAATGTCAAGGCACCTCTAATGAGGGGGAGTCCTATCCAAAATGAAGCCACAGGCTGCTGTGTAGCGAACCATCACTGCTCATGCTGCTTGTCAGACATGAGGTAGACTGGTGGGCTTTTATTTAAGCCCCCCCAGAAGCAAATCCACCTTGGGATCAAAAAATCACTAGAGGTGTCTTGACGTTCGGCAGGTGAGCTTAATCTTTTAATGGCCATTAACAGAAACCAAAGCCTCTAATTGCGTTTAGTTTCACACGGTGTAATGGGAATAAGCGCAGAGGACATATTTTCTCCTTGTTATGTTCTATACATATTGTTGGGCTGGATACATTTGGTGGTTGCAGCCGCCCCATCTGGGAATAGGCGCGATCCCACCCCTTCTGTAATATAATAGAGGTGGTAACGGGAACTACTGAGGGTTTTCAGCTCGTCGATATGTCCTCTTAGCGGCTTGTTACCGACTAGAGTCTGATAGCTATATCGGAAGCCTTTATCAGCCACATTTTGGCCATTTTCCGGTTTGGCAAATTCAAATCTGGGCTTACCGACACCTCAGCTACAGAGAGAAATTCGGACAGGACATGGGTGATTCAATTTGGGTTTATTGGTTTGCCGGTGTCTGAGCATAATGTCATGTGTTGATAAATGGCGTCTCGGACGCTTGTAGCTCCATTACTGAATTGGGCCGGCTCTTACTGTACGGAGATTGCGCAATGTGCGTCGTAACCTTAAATCCCGGACATGCTCATTGAACATTAAATCCTACAAACACCAGTTTTACTGTAAATTCCGCACATGCACAGTTTTTTCTGCGAAGTACATAAATTCGAGTGTTACTGTAAATCCCAGACTTCCATGTTTTTTACTGTAACAAAGGAAATATTTCAGTATGAACTCGCGCGTTATAAATATAACAGTGAAATTTTAAAGCAGGGACTTGCGTTTTGAAAATATGACTGTAAATTGTTAACGTACTGACCCCGTACTTTAAATTTAATTCTCGCACGTCCATACATTGACATTTACTCGGTTACAGTCATAACGCGCAAGTCCGTACATTAATATTCCACCGATATGTTTACAACTGCAAGAAGCCCCGACGTTAATATTTGCACTGTTACAGTGATACTCGCGTTTCCAGGATTTAAGGTTACAACGTGCGTGGCCGGGATTTACTGTAATAATGCACATGTCTAGGGTTTACAGAATAACACGTTTCTGGGATTTAAGATTACCATGCGCATGTACGGATTTCGAGTAAGACGTGCATTTACAGGGTTTTACAGTAAAATGCACGTTTGCAGGGCTTTACATTACAACACGTATGTTCGGGATTGCAGTAACACAGTGAAACATAGAAATCGCATTCGTGAACACATGTTTACACTCTGGTTTTCGGGCTTTTTAGTGGACCCCCCTATAAAGCTGACAACACTTTTGTCACCAGTTAAGGCTGGGGTCAGATGAGCGCACTGATTGTGCACAGTAACAAATCCACTTTGTAACGGATGACATTGTGGTTACATTGTATCAGTTAGTATTGACTGATGTTGAGAAAAAAGAAAAAAAAAAGCTGTATGCTGGGGTTTCTCTACGTCCGTCTAGCTTTTTCAAGTTAATGCCATTTTGGTGCCCGTTGCAACATGCGTTGCCTGTGAAAAAGTGTGCACGTGCTTCGTGTGTTGTTCTCTATTGACTCCTTTGAAAAGCTACGACGGACGCAAAAAGTGCGCTCGTCTGACCCCAGTCTAAGGCTAGGGTCAGACGAACGCATTTTTCACGTTGTCCGTGAAAAAGTGCGTTCGAACGAACGTACGTATTTTTTCACGGAATACGCGATAGCGGTCATACGATGCGCCTTTTCGTCCGTGATTTTGTACGGATCGTCAATAAAACCCTTTTTGTGTCTAGACGTTATGTTGGCCGGACGTGTGCAGCGTCTGACGTCTCCTAATCACACAAACACGCCGCTATGCGGACGCAGCGCACTCTGTGCGTCAGTAGTAGCGGTTTGACGTTCTCGAAAAAATGCGTTCGTTTGCCACTTGCGTTGCACGGACGAACTTTCGTGCGGTCGTTCGTCGTATGTTCCCCGGCATTTGACGTCATTTGCTGCTAGCACGGCCGTGATTTTGTGCGGCTAAACGCACGTGAAAAATGCGTTCGTCTGACCCTAGCCTAAGGGGTTATTCAGAGATAGCCGAACTGGCCCCAAATTTGCTCCAAACGGTACAGTTTCATGGCCAATCGGCTATTCTGAGAGCAGGCAGTTCGCCAAATATTGGCGAATTGCCTGCACATACGGTGCCTGTTCGACGGCAGTGAAATCCCCCATAGAGAAGCGATGGTTAATCTATTCACAGACACCGAGCAGCAGAGAAATGTCAGTGAAATGCCCTGATGTTCGGTGGTTTCATTCGGCAGGTTTAATCAGGTGAATCCCATAGGCTTCAATGTTAAAAATATTCCCGTTTTAACCAATATCTAATAAATGTTTATTATTTTAATCTGCAGCAAAAAGTCTCTATAGATTTTTTAGGATCTTTTTGGCGTTTCTTTATATTTTTTTGTCAAAAATGTTTTTTCCATTTTTTTTTAAAGTCGTTTTTTTTTTTTCTTTAACAGAATTTTTATTATCATTAATTGGATCTTATATGTAAATTCCAGACATTTTCGTTCTGTAGTTTTTCTGCAAACAGCGTTTCACTTTTCAAACATTCAAGCAAACCTTTTTTTTTTTCCACCCTGTTCGTCTGCATGTTGGTTTTTTCTGGCGGCTGCTCTGCGCTGTGATCGGTCGCTGCTTGGATTTTTCCGACGTGTTCGGCTGGGTTTTTGCAGCGGTTTCTGCAGGTTTTCAGTGAGTGTTCGGCAAGTGTTCTGAGTGAAGGGTGTGCGGGTTTGCGGCGAGTTTTCCCTGCACTACGGGAGCCCTGTGCTGCTTGCTGATTACACCGCAGGGACGCCGAACTAGGAATTGCCGACTCGCCCCGAAGTGCAGGGAACAAAAAGTCACCGAACGTGCAGTGACTTTTCGGATCTCTCTGAATAACTCTGTCTGTGGTTTATTTGCCTTTTTTTCACTAATTTGACATTTTTAAAGAAACTCGAGGAGCGTCGACTCATTGTCGGCCCACGGACGAAATATTTGGAGACTCCAATGTAATGGTTTAAGTTTAGCGTTATTAACAGGAAAGCTTACTCATAAAACAACGATGTGACCAGAGGTGTCATTTAGCCCAAAATATACTAGAAACCCGGGAAACAATGTGAACGGGAACATAATGGAACCAGAAATCCACCATTCCGACCACTAAGGCCTGACTTTACTCTCTGTGGGTGACAACAAGCGAGAAGAAACACCATCGAATGGTTAATATACCTGGAGTTCCGCCTCCTAGTGGTCAAAAAGCCAAATTACAGATACCTAAGTGTATATTTTTTATTTAGCATCTGGTTCTAATAATTATACATCTTCTCCCATTTTTAATCAACACAACTTTTTCCATGTGGGAGAAGAGGATGACACGGTCAATATGGTGGTGACTGCCTCCCATTAGAACCTGCCTCCCATTAGAACCTGCCTCCCATTGAACCAATGCTACCTTTGATCTCCACCAGTTTGTGCGTCTGTGCCAGTTGTGACGTCATCTGACGTAAGGCTCTTCTAAAGATATTTCCCGTTATTTATGCTCAATATCCCCAACTCCGTCTTTGGTTGTTTTCCCCTTATTGTAAAAGTCAAGCCTACTCTATAGTGGCTGGATGGAGTAGAGGTAACACCACTGCTCTATAAATGTGGAGACACAGGTTCTATCCCGGCCAGAGCTCCTCTCCAGTAAGTGTCCTTGGGCGAGACACCCAACGGTACATACTTACTTACCACACAATATCGGCTGTGGAGCCAGTGGTGACGTCTCTACACTTCAACCGTGGAGAAGCAAGTCAAATCCCATTCAGCGCATCCCTCCAATACAACTGCAGAGAAGCAAATCTCGACTTTACGAGAAGCGGGCTACACCTAACCACCAGGTCACTGATCTGCAATCATCAACTCGATCCCACTCAGAAGACGCCACCAGCGAGTGTCCTTGGGCAAAACACCTAGTGTTATGGATGCGCCGACCTCACAAAATACTTGTACATCTCATAGATTGTAAGTTCTTGGGAACAGGGACCCCCTGAATCAGGTTATATCACCCATGTGTGGTATTCTAATGTATTAACCCCTTGTACACTGATCCTGTAAAGCACTGCGGAATATGTGGCGCTATATGTGACTGCGATAGCTGGTAATACTTAACATGACGTTAATAATGGTTAATATTTCTTGTATATAAAATGAGGTACACCGCTACTACATAGGCAAGCCTGTTTTTCCGAGAATAGAGGGTGAATGGTTTTTTGATGGTTTCTTCCCCCCGGATGAGCAACACAATTAAGTTCCTTTTTGAAGCCCGAGTTGATGTGTCACGAGTAGTTAGTTCAAAGATTTGAATATTCCTGGACCAAGCAATTCAGCTCCCTTTGAGGCCATGCAAGGTGTGAATGGTGGATGTAATTAAGAGACCTGATCACATGTCTTGACTCAATTGGAATGTTGGTTCACATTACAAAAGCAGCTGTGACGTTCTAAATTAATGTGTGTGATGGTAGGTAATTGGACTCAGGGCACCTGGGCCTGAAATTACATTTGGGAGATGTGGGACTGCAGGTTCTGGTGGGATTGACTCAAATTATTGTTCCTCAACCCTCTCTTACGTACGAGTCATACTGGTGGAGGATCACCCTATACCACCTAATAAAAATATTCAGTAGCTAAAACCAAGTCCTCCATTTGTACTAAAGTAAGATCTAGAGTCTAGATTGTAATGGTCTTTGACATTTTAAGGTGTGGCTAATATAATACTCGCCTCCGAGTCTTTATTAAAACAGTGACTTTCCATCGTTATTTTAGAAAAATCCAGTTATTATATGTTGATATTGTTTTGTATGTCTCTGCTGTATCATGTCAGGAATTTCAGAAGACATGGGTGGAGGAGACTGACTTCACAGAACTGCACTTTATGGCAAGGATTTCAGTGTTCCACTCAATGGGAACGGGGTCAAAGCAAGGGGAGACGTCTCAGGCTTGTCCTTGATTAGGTTCATTCCATTGTGGCAGGTAGGTTCGGCAAAGCATTTATCCACCAAGAAGAGGACTGAGACCCCATAACAAAGTAAAGGGTCATGGTCATGTGGAGATGACTGTTAAGAGCACGGTGAAAGGATTTAATACAAATGGAGGAAATAAACACCACTAAGAACAGGAACCAAATAAGATGAGGAAAATGGGACAATTCCAGAAAAATTTTTGGGAAAAGAAACAACCCAGAAAAGATCTACAACCAAACAACATGGCCAATGGTGGAAGCCAGTCTGGAATGGGTGTCTGACAAAATCCCTACAGCCAGGTTCCCTAATGCCAACATCCCTGATGGCCAACTTCCAGACAGAACAAGTGCCCTAATACCCTAGGTTTAAGGGGGTTAGGGCTAGGTTTAGGGGGGGCTAGGATTATGGCTAGGTTTAGGGGGTTAGGGCTAGGTTTGGGGGGGTTAGGGCTATATTTAGGGGGTTAGAGTTAGGTTGGGGGGGGGGTTAGGGAGTAGGGTTAGTGTTAGCCACTGGGATTTTGGATGTCTGGAAGTTGGCTGTCAGGGAGTTGTCTGTGTAGGGAAGCTGGCCGTCGAGGATTTTGGCATTAGAGAAGCTGGTTATAGGGATTTTGACCCAAACCCATCTGTCAATTCTGAAAATCCAGACATGTTCCACAGACCTCCTATAAAATAGTCGTAACCTGCTGAAGAAATGTCTCTTTGAAGCACAATTACCATCAAGCCTGGGGGGGGGGGCATAGCATCAACACTGGCCATCATCATGCAAGTTGTCTAGTTCACGACCAGTGTGCAGATACTTGCTACCACTTTGCATATTGTGCTAACCAATCATCTGCAATGTAAACGGCCGTGCCGATGTATGGAAATAGCCAGAGGAAGAAGCTGCTCCCAGAGATAAGGTGACCACAGTAATGTCACCGAGGGAAATATCAGCTAGCCGGGAAGTTGTGTGGAATGTTCTTTGGGATGTTAACGACCAGCGAAGCAGTAAGTACAGAGAGATATTAACTTAAAGGTCATTTCAATTAATACAGTAAGTTATAGAGTAAACACTCTAGAGCTGGATGGGCCACACAAACCACCACCAGAATCCAAGGATTAGTTCATACACAATTAGATCTTTGGACGTGGTACTATCATCGCATTTCTTGTTTTCGTTCAAGTATTTCGGATTGTTCTGAACCACCTCCTCCACATCATCATGAAGTCTTTGCTGGTTTATGGGGTTACTGTTCTCCTCTTGCTCACTGAAGGTTTCACCAAACCCACCTGCTCCAAAGAAAAGAACCTTATCAAGGACAAGCTGGAGACGTCTTGCATTAGCCTTGCTTTAACCACGGTTCCCTTGGAAATCATTGATAGCGACACAGAAATCCTGCTCCTAAGTTACAATTCCATAAAGTCCATCTCCACCTCGGTCTTCCAAAGTCTTCCACAGCTGGTCATCCTGGACCTATCCAACAACGGCATGTCCACCATGAAGATCGACTACCCACTGATCGTGGAAGATCTTAACTTGGCCAACAACTCTTTTGATCATCTTCCAAAGCTCTCCCTGCTGAAAAACCTGGTCAAGCTGGACCTGTCCAACAACGATATTGCCTCTGTCCCAGACACTGCCTTCAGTGGTCTGTCCAGATTGAAGGAGCTGCACCTTCGAAGGAATAAGATCCAGAAACTTTCCAAAGAGGTACGAATAAGTCTTGTGTTGCTTTCTTTGTAATATGGAGTGGAATTAATGAAGGTAGTGGAAACCAAGAACCACATATAATCCACCCAATAAAATATAGGGGAACTTAAACCTGGGTTCTCTGGCAGAGAAACGCCAGCACCCTCAATGTAAACCCTCTCCACGAGCTAAGCCCACCTTTTGACTTTTCTTTTCTAAGAGAGTGATGTTTAATATAATTTAACGTATTAAAAGGGACACTAGAGGAATGGGCCGGGAAGAGGCAGATGAGAGAAGTGTCAAGTTATGCATTTTGAGACCATTTATTATTTTAATCTGCAGCAAAAAGTCTCTTTATTTCTAGATTTTTTTTTAGAATCTCTTAGGCATTTTTTCAGCAAATTTTTTTCCGTTTTTTTAAAGCGTTTTTTTGTAACAGCCCTTTTTATTATCATTCATAGGATCTTATATGTAAATTCCAGACATTTTCGTTCAGTATTTTTTTTGTAAACTGCGGTTCAATTTTTACACTTTCATTCATACTGCTTGTTTTTTTTTACCACGTTCGTCTGCTGGTCGGCTTTTTCTGGTGGCTGCTCTGCGATCGGTGGCTCGTTGACTTTTTCCAGTGGCTACTCTGCAATCGGTGGCTCGTTGGCTTTTTCCAGTGGCTGCTCTGCAATTGGTGGCTAGTCTGCTTTTTCCGGTGGCTGCTCTGCGATCGGTGGCTCGTCGGCTTTTTCGAGTGTTTTCAACGTGTTTTTTCCAGTGTGCTCGGCCTGGTTTTGCCGGTGTGTTTGGCAGCTTTTCAGCAGGATTGTGGTGGGTTTGCGGCAGGTTTTCCCTGCACTCCAGGGACCCTGTGGTGAATGCTGAATTCACCGCAGGGCGGGGAACTTAGATTCTCCGAAGTGCAGGGAACGAGAGAGCACCGAAATGTTGGTGGCATTTCGGTGCTCTCTGAATAACCCCTTAAGTCACCTTTTTACAAAGCAATGGTCAGACCCCATCCTGAATGTGCCACGCAGTTTTGGGCACCTGTGTTGAAGGAGATTTTGATGTTGGAGGAAGTGCAGAAGAGGCTATAAAGCTAATAAAAGGAATGGAAGATTTTACGTTTGCGGAAACCAAAGATTAGTCTTAAAATCCCTGTCTGAAAGGAGGTATGATCATATCTATACTATAAAAGGATAAGCTAAAAACTGTCCGTCGCCAAAAGCCGTCTGCGCATGCGCGACGGACATTTGAAAGCGGCCGTTAGAACACACAGGTAGCTGCGCGTGCCGGCCGCGTGAAAAAAAAAAAAAAAAACGGCACGAGCCGCGCGCAGCTACCCGTGTGTTTACACGGCCAGATGCCCCGATCCTCCAGCGGTGACCGTCCTCCGGCTGCCGCTGGCTGCTCGGCGGGCCTCCAGGCTCAGGCGAGCCCCCGGCTCGGTTGGGCCTACAGGCCCAGCCGAGCCGGGGACTCGCCTAAGCCTAGAGGCCCGCCGAGCAGCCAGCGGCAGCCGGAGAAGGTCACCGCTGGAGGATCGGGGCCGAAGTTCCCAAACAAATACACCCCAAAATCGTCCCTGAGCTCCAGCGGAGACCTCCTCCGGCTGCCGCTGGCTGCTCGGCGGCCCTCTAGGCTTAGGCGAGCCCCCGGCTCGGTTTGGGCCTACAGGCCCAGCCGAGCCGGGGACTCGCCTAAGCCTAGAGGCCCGCCGAGCAGCCAGCGGCAGCCGGAGAAGGTCACCGCTGGAGGATCGGGGCCGAAGTTCCCAAACAAATACACCCCAAAATCGGCCCTGAGCTCCAGCGGAGACCTCCTCCGGCTGCCGCTGGCTGCTCGGCGGGCCTCTAGGCTTAGGCGAGCCCCCGGCTTGGCTTGGGCCTACAGGCCCAGCCGAGCCGGGGACTCGCCTAAGCGTAGAGGCCGGCCGAGCAGCCTGCTCGGCCGGAGGAGGTCACCGCTGGAGCTCAGGGCCGATGTTGCCTAACACATACTCACCGACATCGGCCCTTAGCTCCTCCAGCGATGGCGGCCCCGCTTGCAGCATCCTCTCTCCGTTGCTCGCCGGAATGACGTCACGAAAGCCTTTGACCCCGGGGGTCAAAGGCTTTCGTGACGTCATCCTGGCGAGCAACGGAGAGAGAGAGGATGCTGCAAGCGGGACCGCCATCGCTGGAGGAGCTAAGGGCCGATGTCGGTGAGTATGTGTGGAACCGGTGGAGGACTCGAGGCCGATGTAGGCGAGTATGTGCTCTACACACACACACACACCCTGCTTGCTCGGCCGGTATCCAAGCTTAGGTGAGCCCCCGGCTTGGCTTGGGCCTAGAGGCCCTGCCGAGCCGGGGACTCGCCTGAGCATGGAGGCCGGTCGAGTTGCATGCTCGGGCGTCCTCCAGGCTCAGGCGAGTCCCCGGCTCGGCTGGGCCTCTAGGCCCACGCCAAGCCGGGGGCTCGCCTAAGCTTGGTCGGCATCCAGGCTCAGGCGAGCCCCCGGCTTGGCTTGGGCCTAGAGGCCCAGCCGAGCCAGGGACTCACCTGAGCCTGGAGGACGGCCGAGCATGCAACTCGACCGGCCTCCATGCTCAGGCGAGTCCCCGGCTCTGCTGGGCCTCTAGGCCCAAGCCGGGGGCTCGCCTAAGCTTGGATACCGGCCGAGTAAGCAGGGTGGGTGTGGAGAGCACATACTCACCTACATTAGCCCTGAGCTCCAGCGGTGACTGTCCTCCGGCTGTCGCAGGCTGCTCGGCCGGCCTCCAGGCTCAGGCGAGCCCCCGGCTTGGCTTGGGCCTACAGGCCCAGCCGAGCCGGGGGCTCGCCTAAGCCTGGAGGCCGGCCGAGCAGCCTACGACAGCCACCGCTGAGGCTCCGGGCCAATGTAGGGGGATGTTGCCTACACATACTCACCTACATCGGCCCTTAGCTCCTCCAGCGATGGCGGTCCCGCTTCCAGCGTCCTCTCTCGCTCCGTTGTTCGCCGGAATGACGTCACGAAAGCCTTTGACCCCGGGGGTCAAAGGCTTTCGTGACGTCATCCCGGCGACCAACGGAGCGAGAGAGGACGCTGGAAGCGGGACGCGGGACCGCCATCGCTGGAGGGCCGATGTAGGTGAGTATATCCACGAGCGGGGGGGCCATATCCACGAGCGGGGGGGCCATATCCACGAGCGGGGGGGCCATATCCACGAGCGGGGGGGGCGATATCCACGAGCTGGGGCAGTATCCACGAGCTGGGGCAGTATCCACGTGCTGGGGCAGTATCCACGTGCTGGGGCAGTATCCACGTGCTGGGGCAGTATCCACGAGCTGGGGCAGTATCCACGTGCTGGGGCAGTATCAATCCACGTGCTGGGGCAATATCCATGTGCTGGGCAGTATCCACGTGCTGGGGCAATATCCACGTGCTGGGGCAGTATCCACGTGCTGGGGCAGTATCCACGTGCTGGGGCAGTATCAATCCACGTGCTGGGGCAATATCCATGTGCTGGGCAGTATCCACGTGCTGGGGCAGTATCCACGTGCTGGGGCAGTATCCACGAGCTGGGACAATATCCACGTGCTGGGGCAGTATCCACGTGCTGGGGCAGTATCCACGTGCTGGGGCAGTATCAATCCACGTGCTGGGGCAATATCCATGTGCTGGGCAGTATCCACGTGCTGGGGCAGTATCCACGTGCTGGGGCAGTATCCACGAGCTGGGACAATATCCACGTGCTGGGGCAGTATCCACGTGCTGGGGCAGTATCCACGTGCTGGGGCAATATCCACGTGCTGGGGCAATATCCACGTGCTGGGGCAATATCCACGTGCTGGGGCAATATCCAGGAGCTGGGGCAGTATCCACGAGCTGGGGCAATATCCACGTGCTGGGGCAGTATCCATCCACGTGCTGGGGCAGTATCCATCCACGTGCTAGGGCAGTATCCACGAGCTGGGGCAGTATCCACGTGCTGGGGCAATATCCACGTGCTAGGGCAGTATCCATGAGCTGGGGCAGTATCCACGTGCTGGGGCAATATCCACGTGCTGGGGCAATATCCACGTGCTGGGGCAATATCCACGTGCTGGGGCAATATCCACGTGCTGGGGCAGTATCCACGTGCTGGGGCAGTATCCACGTTCTGGGGCAGTATCCACGAGCTGGGGCAGTATCCACGAGCTGGGGCAATATCCACGTGCTGGGGCAGTATCCACGTGCTGGGGCAATATCCACGAGCTGGGGCAGTATCCACGAGCTGGGGCAGTATACATGAGCAGGGGCAGTATATCCACAATAGACTGCCCTCTGGGCAGGCTTTACAACTAGTTGTTTATAAACATACAAGACCAATACAAAGTGCTCCCTGGTGACCTGTTCATTAACAGGACTGTACAAAGGACACAATGGGTCATCCACTGAGACAGGAGGAAAGGAGATTTTATCAACAGCAAAGGTTTAAAAAATAATAATATGGAATTCTCTTCCTAAAGATGTAGCGTAATCTAGGTCAGTTGATGCCCTTAGAAAGTTCTGGAAGCTTTCCTGGTAAAATCTGATATAAAAGGGATAGAAGAATTAAAATGATCATGCGTTGCTCATCGATCCAGGGAGAAATCTGTCATTATGGGATCAAGAAGGAATATAAATGTGGGGCATATTAACGATCAACATCGGATATAACTGTAATTGAAACTCTTGAGTGATTGGAACCGCCCATCCCATGGCTTCCTTCGGGGTAAAATATTTATAAAGAAGCCCGTTCACTTGGTGTCACATTTCGATTTTGTCCTACAGCGGTTTGACAAAGTTTCTCTGTGTCTCCACCCTAAAGCAGTTTTAATCAACCCATGTAAACCAAACCATCAGCTCCACCTCTCGGTGTCTTTCAAAAAGGTTCCTCCTTGACTTGCCAACCTTAATCCAATGAGCCAGCAAAACATCCTTGTGGTACCCAACCCTTTGTGTCTCCGATTTGCCGCGTTTGAGACCTTATTAAACTTATCGCTTCCTACCAGAGGGCGACTTAAGATAAGCATCCTCAACTGTGAACCGGAGACGCCCCTGATCTCAAAGTGAACAAAAGCCCAGTTAGGTCCCAGGTGTTGAGACATGAGGTTCTAAGCCTTAAGGTAGACAACCTTGGCCGGGGCCCTCCAGAGTGTTTTCCAACCATTCGTACAAGGCTCAGCCAACCTAATGGGTATCTGAGCATCATGGAAGATGTAGTTCCGAAACAACTGGAGGGTCAAGGCTGCTGACCCCTGTTCCAAGCCGTTAGAGGTCTCCATACTTCATGACAAATTTACTACTTCATCTGGCAGACAGGTTGCCGTGAAAAGAGCTAGTCATGTATTGAATGATATCGTGAAGAGTTAAAACAGATCAGAGAGAGAGAATGACGCTTCTATATCACGTGGAAGATCCCAAATGATGTGACTTGTCACAAAAGATCCAAAGCCTTCATTCGGTTTAAAGTCCACCACAGATGGTTGGGGTATTCTTCCTCAATGCAGAAGTCCTAGTGGTGTGGTTCGGGAGTCAGCGCTTCCTTCAAAGCATCCAGTCAGATGTAAAGATGGAGCCTCTTATAAATGCTGGTGTTCAGCAGACATGTGCCTCAAATAAAACAGACTAAAACACAAAATAATGCAATTTATCTCAGGTGCACTTACAGGTGTCTTAACCCTTTCGCTGCTGAGGCATTTCACCCCTGTGTGCTGAGCTCATTTTTACCACTTTCGCTCATCATGTTTAAACGAGATTTGAAGCCACGTTTTATTATACAACCCAGACATATTATATATCGTTCTTTCCGGCAGATTCATAATATATCATTATTATATGTATAAGTCATGTTCTGTCTGTATATTATAACAAAAAATGCAATAAAATTAGAATTTACAACGTGTAAAGTGTTTTTTTTTTTCCACATTTTAACATGCGAGCGTTTGCGGTTATTTTTTCTATGGGGTGCACTTGTTAAAAAAAAATTAGAAATGGGGACTTTACGTCCTTTTTAGCAAACACCCCCCCCCCCCCCCGATCGCAAAGATTGTTAGTGCAGCATCATTGTTCACATTATAATTGAAATAGGAACAATATCGCTGCATTAACAGAACCAAAAAAATATATATATATATTTTTTAAACATACCAAGCATGACCATGTTATCATTGGAAAGCCCATGCTCTGGTCGTTCCAAATGATACCAAATATTAACCTCTAACTGCCACGTATCGGGATGAACCCCTCCTGTGCAAGGAGCAGTGTATATTGTCAAATCAGCTGTGGGAAAGAGAATTATTATTTATTTATTTTTTTTAATGGCTGCCATGACATGGAAACAGCTGTCATGGAAACAGAATAAAGTTTCCCTTTCCCAAAGCTGATTTGCCACACTATTTAAAAGCATAACTGAGAGACAGCATTAGATATTCCAACTGAGGAAGCGGGACATCCGCGAAATGCGTTTTGGTTTACTTTACCATATTGTTTTTATATTTTAATCCAATAAATCGTTTTTTTACCTTTATGGGTGAACGATTTTTCATTACACTGAGGCACCTCCCACTCACCAGAGACCCTCCCACTCACCAGAGACCCTCCCAGGAGAACATCAAGGCACCGACCCATCCTCCTGCTGAAGGGATTTTATGTATCCTGTAAGGAAAGAGGTGAACAACAAACACTTAAAGAAGGGAGATCTGGTGCTCCCTCATAATGACACCAGCCGCCTGTTTGTTTAGTGTCTGATTTAAGACACCCCCACATGTGAGTGCACCTTTTTCTTTATTCATTTCTCATGAGATAAATTGCATTATTTTGTGTTTTAGTCTGTTTTATTTGAGGCACATGTCTGCTGAACACCAGCATTTATAAGCGGCTCCATCTTTACATCTGACTGGATGCTTTGAAGGAAGTGCTGACTCCCGAACCACACCACCAGGACGTTTGCATTGACTTTTGGTGGATACGGGATATACCACCAGGTGAAGGAGATAAGCTGCTGGACTCTGCATACGTGATATACCACATTGCATATTTGCTGATTTTATTTGTACCTGTCAGCAAGTGTATGTATATATATTCTAGATTTGATCATTTATAGGTTTTAAAGGGATGAATCTTTGAGATCACTATGGGGCGCCATAATACAGATTCACCCCCACTTGCACATTCTTCCTTAAAATGGAAGTCCTCCCTCAACTCAATGTGCGACGCAAAATATCACCAAGATTTACAAAACTGCCAGCTGTGGAGAAATAACTCACAAAATAGAGATTTCTTTAGCCAAAAACATCTGTGGAAAAATCTTATCAACCACCATTTTTTTTTCGGCAGCTTGGTGGCTGTCAACCTGAAATTAGAGTTCAAACTCCGTTTTCATTGAATACCCGTATGGAGAGGCACGTGGTGCCAGCACCAGCTCTCCTTTTTAGTTTAAGAACGAGAGGGGACCTTTAAAAATTGCCGAACTAGTGGAAAAACCTGGCAAATGAACCACACAAGTCTATGTTCAGTTTGCCGCACCCTAGAAAACAGTGGACCCTCCGCCTCGCCAGGTTTGCAGATATGTGAAGCACAGCACAGGTGATATGATTTGCTGCTCAGTGATTGCACGATTCAGTCTGCGTTTCCCCAAGGTGATCTGCAAAACCTGGCCTGGTTGAGGATCCCGAGGAGAGGTTTGGGAAACACTGCTAGAAAAGGAAGCCACCATGCCATATTACAATGAAATATCTAGATTTGTTTTGAGGTCTGCCCATGTTCTGATATCCCTCATGTTTCTTCCTGAAAGGTTTTCCAAGGGTTGAAGCTACTAGATACCCTGGACCTCTCATTCAATCAACTGACAAGCGTCCCACCTCGCCTCATCTCTGAATCCGTGAAGATGGAAAAATTCTACTTAAGGGGGAACAGTCTTTCCCATATTCCAGATTATTTTTTTGATGGACTTGAGATTGCTTATGTGTACCTAGATCTGAACCCATGGAAATGCACCTGCGACCTGGAGTACTTCAAAACATGGGTGGAGGAAAACGAACATAACATCTACACCATCCACTATGGAAGTCCAGCAAATGAAGGTAAAAGTGTTGTCTGCACTAATAAGGTTCCACTTGTGGACTTTGAACTTCCGTGTCCCAAAAAAGGAGATGAAGACCCAGTAATTACAGACGACCAAACTCAGGATTGGTTATGGAATAAACCTACTACCATCTGGTGGAAGACCACAATGGCTAAAACTACACCAATGATGACCACCGAAATGAAGACTACAAATCAACCTACCACAACTCCTATGACCACAACTATTCAACCTACCACAACTCTGAGGACCACAGAGAGGAAGACTACAAGTCAACCTACCACAACTCAAATGACCACAGAGAGGAAGACTACAAGTCAACCTACCACAACTCAAATGACCACAGAGAGGAAGACTACAAGTCAACCTACCACAACTCAAATGACCACAGAGAGGAAGACTACAAGTCAACCAACAACATCTGTCATCACTACAATGGAGCAGACTACAATGCACCCAACCACACCAGTGAAGACCAGGCTTGTGACAACCACAGAGCTTTATTTGCCAATTCCACACACCACCGCACTAGTCATAAAAACAACTGAGGTAGAGAAGACTACAACTTCACACCATACACTGCCACCAACCACCACACTTGGACAGGTGATGGACACTTCATGGTACACAATGGCTTACTCCCCTGAACTATTCCCAAGTATGAGTAAACGGAGATCATGGCTGGAGGAAACCATCATTGAACATTGCTGCTTCCTTCACCTCCTACTCTACTCGATAATCCTGATTCTACTCCTGCTACAGATGCTGGTGTGTCTGGCTATACTTACGTGGGCTTGTACCTCATACCGCCATTACCTCCACATCCTAAGAGAAAAGGTACCTCGGGTTAAGCTGATTCGGTACAGCTGGAGGACGATGCAAGACAAGGACGACATTTTGCTCGTACGTGGTGGGAATTCCCACTTTGGTCAAGATGAGCCAGTGCCGATGCTAGTGTTGGAGCCAGGCTCTAGGGATTACTCCAAAAGCTACACCTCTGCTATACTGTCATGACTCAGAGAAGCTACGCCCGGCTCATCGGCACGTTCACGCACGAGTATGAATGAAGCATGTGTACCGTTAAAAAACGATCCAAAGTGCCGAGTGTAAAACGACTTTATAACCAGCAAAGTCTCGCCCTGCCTGCCCCTACCCCGCACAAAGTATTCTTCCAACCTGGCCATGATTTTCAATAAAGAAACACAATGCTTAACTTCATTCTGTTATTTCCGCATGGTGGCATAAACGGGGATAATTGCTACTTGTCACCAATGCCGCTGAGGAGGAGGGGTGACGTGCACTGACACGTCAGACATAAAAACCCAACCTTCACACACCTAAATTATAGTGCATTAATACATCTGATTACAAACACCCTGCGTCTATTGACACACATCGAGCCATCACATGGATACTACGATGCAACAAACACCGGCACTACACAAACACGCACCTTTGTATCTGTGCATGGGGGACAGCGGTGGCAGCTGGTGACATCGTAAGACGATAGAATCTGACCCCATGATCATCTCCAGCCCAACACCATATCCAACATATGCGTTACAAAGTGCTTCATGCAACAGGTAACTAGTGATTTAACCCTTGCACTTTCAAAGTCGCGGTAAGTGTGCCCCCTGTGGAGAAACGAAACTCACCGAGAATCCACTCCTATCCTTCTGTAATACTGTAAAAAAGCTGCAAAAAGCAGCCCTCACTATCACCAAGCTCATAAACTTTACTGCTGCATTCCAACAGCCAGGGATTTGTCAGAATACAGGGAGAGCTGTGGGGTCACTCGCTGCTGCACAGGGATAAGATTCAGGGGGTTATAAGGAGTGTAAATCCATGTATAGTACAGATAAAAGGTGTTGCTGTAATTGCCATACACAGGCATTATGCAGCACATACAGATACAAGGTGTTGCTGTAATTGCCATACACAGGCATTATGCAGCACATACAGATACAAGGTGTTGCTGTAATTGCCATACACAGGCATTATGCAGCACATACAGATACAAGGTGTTGCTGTAATTGCCATACACAGGCATTATGCAGCACATACAGATACAAGGTGTTGCTGTAATTGCCATACACAGGCATTATGCGGCACATACAGATACAAAGTGTTGCTGTAATTGCCATACACAGGCATTATGCAGCACATACAGATACAAGGTGTTGCTGTAATCCCATACACAGGCATTATGCGGCACATACAGATACAAGGTGTTGCTGTAATTGCCATACACAGGCATTATGCAGCACATACAGATACAAGGTGTAGCTGTAATTCCCATACACAGGCATTATGCAGCACATACAGATACAAAGTGTTGCTGTAATTGCCACACACAGGCATTATGCAGCACATACAGATACAAGGTGTTGCTGTAATTGCCATACACAGGCATTATGCAGCACATACAGATACAAGGTGTTGCTGTAATTACCATACACAGGCATTATGCAGCACATACAGATATTGCATTGCTAATAATCTCATTATGATCACTACAAATCCCCAAAAGCAGGAGATCTCACCATTTTATTATCTGTCTGCAGCACATTTACTGACACAAAGGCCATTTTTGCCTGTATGCTGACAATGCAGACCCTGTGTGACACTATATAAGATAAGTGACAACATCTCGAGTTTACCTTTCATCCCAACAATCTGTATGTAAAGCATACTCTATTAAATATGGGCAAATTTATATTACTTTAGTTTTTAACCATTTTAGAACAATTTGTGCAAAATTTCTATTTTACCTTATATTTGTTAACCTCGCATCCCACGTTTGAAATATTATGATATGGTTTCAACAAAAATAATCTGGTAGTGAAGGGGTAAAATAGTACCGAGTGATCCAATATAATCCGCTTAATGACTCCTCGATGTGGATTGATCGTGTCGGCGGTCTCACTTTGCAGGGCTGACCATACGCTTGTTGAGGCTTTGGATTACGACTAGCTGGGCTGGTGATCAGAGCCGCATACAGGGCAGCATTTGTTGTGTTAAGAGTCCAGAGCTTTTCTTAATATCCCAGGATTTATACCTTATAATCACCACATGGCGCCTCTCTTCCCAATCTCACCCGCAGAAACCGGTCTCCCTTCTGTATTTACGTTAAAAGCAGAAAACAGTAAGTTTAAAAAAGTTATTTATTACCTTTCCTGTGGTTTCTGTGCCGTGTCTCCTCAAGACAGCCCTAGAGGATAAAGCAAAGTAACAGCCTCTACTTCTTGGCCGCTCTCCCCGCCTGTCCAAATGCAATGTGAATGGGTGACATCACAAACCCCTCAGCAGGAGCAGACTGAGCATGCCTGAAAAGGCCTCAAATGGGGCGGTGTCCTAACACTTGCTCCACGTCGCTTCCAGGTCAGCAGGGGTGGCTAGGGGTACCATAGAGAACCTCCAGTCTGTGTGAGACCTTAATGACCGTACCCAAAAGAGTCCAAGGGACCTGACCACTGACAAACTATAGACACCATCGTGACTGGAGTATCCCCTTCATAAGAACCCAATGTGATACAATGCGTCCACGGCTGGTGCCTCGATTGCTGACAATTACATGAAGAGGTCTGAGCACCTTAGCGAGTACAAGGAGAAAAGAACACACAACAAGATGATTCAATGCCAGCCTTTATAGGTGGGGTGGGTGTTTGTTCGGTGACCCATGGCCATTACCTCATCCCTGCAGACTTCACATTAATGGCTGTGTTTGTAAAATGTTCCGCCTGCCCCCTTCCCAAAAAACCATGCTCAGCTAAGGGGAGGGAATGGCAGGCCTTAAGACAGGCATCGGGGGCTAGATGGACCCCGAGACCGTCGTACAAACCCTTGTCCTGGTAAAACCACTGCAAACACACAACGCCGAGCTGGAAACACAGCCGGGTGCAAAGCATTGTGGGGAGGTGGTGGGATTGTGGGGTAACTAACGGGCAATATTCCAGCGCTGCGTCTGCTTCCTCATTGTCGGGGGGTCTTTGTAAAGCCACACAATAGAGAGGGTCTCGTCATGTCAGTATCACTGGTTAAGAACGAACAGAAGTGTGAAGAGTCCCAACTCGCTACAGCGGGGAAAAAACAACCCAAAAACACCCAAAAACCGTTTCATTAGTTTAAATAAACCCACACATACAGGTACACAAATATTGTATATAGCCGTGTATATGTGGACGTTAAGACGCCCCCTGGCCCGCTCCCCCCCCTAATAAAAGCTAAAGGAGACCTTTGGAGGGTCAGAGAGGTAAGAGGTGTGATGCACCGCTCAGCTGTCCAGCACTCAAAAGGTTAAAGAGCGCAGGGAAAGGCCCAGGGGCTAGCGATTTATTTCTATAGGTGGCAGCACGCGGTACTGCGCTCAGTCCTCTGCCTGCGGGCGGGCGTGCGGCTGACGGGACTCGTCTCCTCCTTCCCGCACCCTTCAGTCGCTCAGGAACATCTTCTTGTAGAATTTGTTCATTTGTTCGAGGAAGATAAAGGTCAGCACCGTGTGAGGTCCGAGACGGGCGTAATACGGGGTGAAACCTTTCCACAGGCTGAAAAAGCCCTCGTACCGCACGACCTTCATCAGAACGTCCTGCAGGGGGCGGAAAGAAGCAAAAAAGAGCATTACTTCTACATACAAACACACCGGCGATTAATGGGTTAAAGGGTCAGTGTGTATAGTGACATAATGACAGTGAGGGGGTTAAAGGGTCAGTGTGTGTATAGTGACATAATGACAGTGAGGGGGTTAATGGGTTAAAGGGTCAGTGTGTGTATAGTGACATGATGACAGTGAGGGGATTAATGGGTTAAATGGTCAGTGTTTGTATAGTGACATAATGACAGTGAGGGGATTAATGGGTTAAATGGTCAGTGTGTGTACAGTGACATAATGACAGTGAGGGGATTAATGGGTTAAAGAGTCAGTGTGTGTATAGTGACATAATGACAGTGAGGGGATTAATGGGTTAAATGGTCAGTGTTTGTATAGTGACATAATGACAGTGAGGGGATTAATGGGTTAAATGGTCAGTGTGTGTATAGTGACATAATGACAGTGAGGGGATTAATGGGTTAAAGAGTCAGTGTGTGTATAGTGACATAATGACAGTGAGGGGATTAATGGGTTAAAGAGTCAGTGTGCGTATAGTGACATAATGACAGTGAGGGGATTAATGGGTTAAAGTGTCAGTGTGCGTATAGTGACATAATGACAGTGAGGGGATTAATGGGTTAAAGTGTCAGTGTGTGTTTAGTGACATAATGACAGTGAGGGGTTAATGGGTTAAAGGGTCAGTGTGTGTATAATGACAGTGAGGGGTTAATATAATGTTCCATACAGCGCATGTATTATTATAAAGCGCTGTATCGCCCGCTCTGTCCGTAACGCAGCGCACCTTGCTGTTGGATTTCCTGTGTATTACGCAATGGGGAGAGTGCGTTTCAGGAGGACATGTCACACTGAGCTCTAGGCCCGTTCCTCCACGCGTAGGGGTCCTGCAAAAGGCTCAGAGCTCTGGGGAGTAATCAGACCCCTATGGCACGTGGTGCATGAACCAGCCGCGCTCACTCCCGCCCCAGATCTCACGGAATCCCTCCTCACCCACCGCGGCCCCTCACCTGTGAAAACGGGCATTCTCACTGCCAAAACTGCCCGGGACTTACATTTCCCGTCACTCACTCCTGGTTTCCTCTCTTGAACCGAAAAAAAAAATAAGAGCTTGGATGATGTGATCAACACCTCAACCATGCCCACCAGTCGCCGAACAAGCCCATCAGTCACCGACCAAGCCCGCCGGTCACCGACCAAGCCCGCCAGTCACTGACTATGGTCAAACATGGCCACGAGTCACAGGAATGCCCAGTCAACAAACATGCCCGCCAGTCACTGACCAAGCCCACCAAACATACCTGCCAGTCAACATGCCCGCCAGTCACTGACCATGCCACCAGTCAACAAACATGCCTGTCCAACGGTCTCCTGGACTAGCACATAATGACCCAACCAGGGACATTAATCTGTGTCTTGCAGGTGTGCTTCAGCTTCCCCCACGTCTTGGTCCTCCTCATTGCCATTATGTGCTCATTTCATCCAAATCCCAACTTCTGGTCTCTCGCTGTGACTGGTTCGTGACACATGGCCATGAGGGGATGGTGTGGGCCTCCTCCAACGTAGGTCTAACTACATTGATGCCACAACCTCTGCCTTTACCGAGGATTCAGAGTGACGGAGCCCCTTGCCCCATTCTGTGGGACCTGAGACGGCCACATGACACCCTGGATCCATCAAAAGCAGATGGGTCAACCGAGTCGCAGCAGAAGTGGTTCCACCTCTGGGTCAGGACCCACCGTGCTGAGGAGAAGACGCCTCATTCCTCCCAATCTCGCGCAGCATTTCCACTCCGTAGCAGAACAGTGGGCAGGTTGACCGGTGTCCACGCGAGGTGGCCCAGTTGGCATGAAGTTGGGAGTTCTGGTTTTTATGAAGCCCACCCAGGCTCCCGGATGGAATCTGATCACAAGGTGCGCCATGTTACGGACACGAGGGACTCACCGAATCTTAACTACCGTAAACCCCTTTTGCTTTCAGAGTCATTGAGGCCGCGCACTGCTCCTCCTCTCAGGGTAATGGGGCTGTGTAGTTTGGAGAGGTCCTAGTGGGACCTGGCGGGAGAGATCTCAGGTCTTGGAGGTGGAGGGGAGGAACGTGCTGCCTCAATGGACACAACGAAAGGAAAGGGATTTAGTCGTGTAAAATTCTGTGTAGGTTTCTAAGCTACGGATGGGGAGGCAGCGAGTCCGGCACCGGTACGCCAGCCGCAGTGATCAATGCCAGGCCGAGGCTGCAGACCACCATGGCCCGACTGACAGAGGGTGCCTTTACTTGCTCCTCACAACTCCCATCATGTATGAGGCTAAGCATCGTCGGGGTGTGGTACCCGGCCACGTGCCAGAAGATGGTGTGTACGTTACTGCTCCGGCTGCCGCGGCACACGAGTCCCCCCGGACACACCAAGCGCTACTGGACACAGAGCAGAGAGAGCAGAACATGTTCAGGATGGATCCAACCAGATACAAGCAGGCATGTACTCCATGAGGGCCCTAAACCAGGGCCAGAAGATGGCTGAACGTGGCATCACCTGTCCTTTAGGAACTACATGCCCCATGATGCTCCTCCTGCTCGAGGGCAGGCTGAGCTTCATGGGTGGTGCCGTTTTGAAGAACATAGGGGCCAAAGCTCAGCCATCACTACCCTGCGCCCGGATCTCGTGATACCTCGTCAGGCCATGGAGAGGGAGGAGAGTCTTTACCACTTAATACAGGAGAAACATATCGGGTAAAAAAACATGCAAAATAATCAAAATGATAAACAAATGGACACTTCGGTGACGCCTGCAGCTCTCTCCACCCCAAGAAGGAGCAGGCACGTCAACCATGAGGAGCATTTAACCTGCCGATGGTTGCAGCCCCCCCCCAAACGCACAGACTAGAATGTATACTGACCCCAGGGAGACCCTACCAGCCGGTAGCCCATAAGACACCACGCTCTGCAATCACCTCGTTACGAGCAGAGAGGAAGCACAGTACATCTTGGCTGGTTGTTATGGAGCTGGGGTGTCCACCAGTGACCCTATTGCTGACACTGGACTACAAAGGGACTACAGAAGGGCTGATCTCTCTGAATCATGGGGAGGGGGATCACGGTGGGTTAAAAGCACATTTATTGGGTCTCTCACCAATCCACTCCTGTATTCAGGTTTGCCGTCGATCATCCTCATGTTCTGGATCCTGGAAATGAGAAGAGGGATATCAGAGGTCCCTCCGACCACAAGGTGGCGCTACTACGTTTTAGAAATTTACACTGATCAGCCACAACATTAAAACCCCTGCCTCATATCGTGTAGGTCCCCCTCGTGCGGACACGTTGGGGCATGGACTGAACCAGACCTCTGAATGTGACCTGTGGGATCCAGCACCAAGACAGCATGGATCCATGAGAAAGGCTCCTCCAGGAACCTATGCCAAGGGATCCATGGGAAAGGCTCCTCCAGGAACCTGTGCCAAGGGATCCATGGGAAAGGCTCTTCCAGGAACCTGTGCCAAGGGATCCATGAGAAAGGCTCCTCCAGGAACCTGTGCCCAGAGATCTATGGGAAAGGCTCCTCCAGGGACCTGTGCAATGGATCCATGGGAAAGGCTCCTCCAGGGACCTGTGCAATGGATCTATGGGAAAGGCTCCTCCAGGGACCTGTGCAATAGAACCATGGGAAAGGCTCCTCCAGGGACCTGTGCCAATGGATCCATGGGAAAGGCTCCTCCAGGAACCTGTGCCAAGGGATCCATGGGAAAGGCTCCTCCAGGAACCTGTGCCAAGGGATCCATGGGAAAGGCTGCTCCAGGAACCTGTGCAATGGATCCATGGGAAAGGCTGCTCCAGGAACCTGTGCCAAGGGATCCATGGGAAAGGCTCCTCCAGGAACCTGTGCCAAGGGATCCATGGGAAAGGCTCCTCCAGGAACCTGTGCCAAGGGATCCATGGGAAAGGCTCCTCCAGGAACCTGTGCCAAGGGATCCATGGGAAAGGCTCCTCCAGGAACCTGTGCCAAGGGATCCATGGGAAAGGCTCCTCCTGGAACCTGTGCCCAGAGATCCATGGGAAAGGCTCCTTCAGGCACCTGTGCAATGGATCCATGGGAAAGGCTCCTCCAGGAACCTCTGCCAATGGATCCATGGGAAAGGCTCCTCCAGGAACCTCTGCCAAGGGAACCATGGGAAAGGCTCCTCCAGGGACCTGTGCAATGGATCCATGGGAAAGGCTCCTCCAGGAACCTCTGCAAGGGATACATGGGAAAGGCTCTTCCAGGAACCTGTGCCAAGGGATCCATGAGAAAGGCTCCTCCAGGAATCTGTGCCCAGAGATCCATGGGAAAGGCTCCTCCAGGGACCTGTGCAATGGATCCATGGGAAAGGCTCCTCCAGGGACCTGTGCAATGGATCCATGGGAAAGGCTCCTCCAGGGACCTGTGCAATGGATCCATGGGAAAGGCTCCTCCAGGGACCTGTGCAATAGAACCATGGGAAAGGCTACTCCAGGAACCTCTGCCAATGGATCCAGGGGAAAGGCTCCTCCAGGGACCTGTGCCAATGGATCCAGGGGAAAGGCTCCTCCAGGGACCTGTGCCAATGGATCCATGGGAAAGGCTCCTCCAGGGACCTGTGCCAATGGATCCATGGGAAAGGCTCCTCCAGGGACCTGTGCCAATGGATCCATGGGAAAGGCTCCTCCAGGGACCTGTGCCAATGGATCCATGGGAAAGGCTCCTCCAGGGACCTGTGCCAATGGATCCATGGAAAGGCTCCTCCAGGGACCTGTGCAATGGATCCATGGGAAAGGCTCCTCCAGGGACCTGTGCAATAGAACCATGGGAAAGGCTCCTCCAGGGACCTGTGCAATAGAACCATGGGAAAGGCTCCTCCAGGGACCTGTGCCAATGGATCCATGGGAAAGGCTCCTCCAGGGACCTGTGGCAATGGATCCATGGGAAAGGCTCCTCCAGGGACCTGTGCAATGGATCCATGGGAAAGGCTCCTCCAGGGACCTGTGCAATAGAACCATGGGAAAGGCTCCTCCAGGGACCTGTGCAATGGATCCATGGGAAAGGCTCCTCCAGGGACCTGTGCAATGGATCCATGGGAAAGGCTCCTCCAGGGACCTGTGCAATAGAACCATGGGAAAGGCTACTCCAGGAACCTCTGCCAATGGATCCAGGGGAAAGGCTCCTCCAGGGACCTGTGCCAATGGATCCAGGGGAAAGGCTCCTCCAGGGACCTGTGCCAATGGATCCATGGGAAAGGCTCCTCCAGGGACCTGTGCCAATGGATCCATGGGAAAGGCTCCTCCAGGGACCTGTGCCAATGGATCCATGGGAAAGGCTCCTCCAGGGACCTGTGCCAATGGATCCATGGGAAAGGCTCCTCCAGGGACCTGTGCAATGGATCCATGGGAAAGGCTCCTCCAGGGACCTGTGCAATGGATCCATGGGAAAGGCTCCTCCAGGGACCTGTGCAATAGAACCATGGGAAAGGCTCCTCCAGGGACCTGTGCCAATGGATCCATGGGAAAGGCTCCTCCAGGGACCTGTGCAATGGATCCATGGGAAAGGCTCCTCCAGGGACCTGTGCAATGGATCCATGGGAAAGGCTCCTCCAGGGACCTGTGCAATAGAACCATGGGAAAGGCTCCTCCAGGGACCTGTGCAATGGATCCATGGGAAAGGCTCCTCCAGGGACCTGTGCCAATGGATCCATGAGAAAGGCTCCTCCAGGAACACTGGGACGTAGTACACTGATACACTGGGCCGTAGTGAGACCAGCTACCCCCTCTCTGGTCCAGTAAGTGCGGGGCTGGTTGCCTGAACTATGATAACCCTTTGTGGACTCCGGTAAATATGAATGTGCTCTATCAACCAGTTAGGTTAGGAGGATCAGATGCTGGTTGGGCAGATTTTGGCAAAATCTGGTGGTTTTGGGGAACAGGAAGCCGAGACGTCGCTCCTATTCAGGTTCGTATAGTGAGGAAACAGCAGGAGAAACGTGTCGGGGAATCGGGCCGGTAGGACGCAAGACGTCCGCGAGAAGCTGAGCATCACTAACCTGGTCTTTGCGATGTCGACTGGCATGGAAGCCGCGGTGGTGACGAGCCCGCTGATCATACTGGCACAGAAATGGCACAGGATGTTATCCCGGAAATACCCTGAGGACGGAAAAACACAAGACACTTAACTCACATAACACTGTGTGTAACGAGAGGAGCGCAACGTGTGTCCCTGGACACTACAAGGCTCAATACTGCCAGGACGTGACCTGAGAGAAGACCACAACACGTGAAGACGAGGAGAGGAGCATCAGCTGCACTTAATATAAAGGGCCTGTACACAACAACTACACAACTTCTAACACATCACAATCGAGCGAAGACACACAGGAACACAAAATACATACAACTTCTATCATCTGTGTGTGAAACAACTTCCACCTGCAACACCGCAACACACAGATATGTGTGTGCGAGAGACGAGCGAGTATGCGGCCCGAGAGCGCGCGAGAGACGAGCGAGTGCGCGGCGAGAGACGAGCGAGTGCGCGGCGAGAGACGAGCGAGTGCGCGGCGAGAGACGAGCGAGTGCGCGGCGAGAGACGAGCGAGTGCGCGGCGAGAGACGAGCGAGTGCGCGCACCGAGAGCATGCGAGAGACGAGCGAGTGTGCGAGAGACGAGCGAGTGTGTGCGCGCCAAGAGTGTGCAAGAGACGAGCGAGTGTGCGAGAGACGAGCGAGTGTGTGCGCCGAGAGTGTGCGAGTGTGCGAGAGACGAGCGAGTGTGCGGGAGACGAGCGAGTGTGCGAGAGACGAGCGAGTGTGCGAGAGACGAGCGAGTGTGCGAGAGACGAGCGTGTGCGCCGAGAGTGTGCGAGAGACGAGCGAGTGTGCGAGAGACGAGCGTGTGTGCGAGAGACGAGCGAGTGTGAGAGAGACGAGCGAGTGTGAGAGAGACGAGCGAGTGTGAGAGAGACGAGCGAGTGTGAGAGAGACGAGCGAGTGTGAGAGAGACGAGCGAGTGTGAGAGAGACGAGCGAGTGTGAGAGACGAGCGAGTGTGCGCACTGAGAGTGTGCGTGCGTACCGAGAGCGTGCAAGAGACAAGCGAGTGTGCGCGCTGAGAGTGTGCGAGAGACGAGCGAGTGTGCGAGAGACGAGCGAGTGTGCGCGAGACGAGCGAGTGTGCGAGAGACTAGCGTGTGTGCGAGAGACGAGCGAGTGTGCGAGAGACGAGCGAGTGTGCGAGAGACGAGAGTGTGCGAGAGACGAGAGTGTGCGAGAGACGAGCGAGTGTGAGAGACGAGCGAGTGTGTGAGAGACGAGCGAGTGTGTGAGAGACGAGCGAGTGTGCGCACTGAGAGTGTGTGTGCGTACCGAGAGCGTGCAAGAGACGAGCGTGTGTGCGAGAGACGAGCGTGTGTGCGAGAGACGAGCAAGTGTGCGCGAGATGAGCGAGTGTGCGAGAGACTAGCGAGTGTGCGCCGAGAGTGTGCGAGAGACGAGCGAGTGTGTGAGAGACGAGCGAGTGTGCGCACTGAGAGTGTGTGTGCGTACCGAGAGCGTGCAAGAGACGAGAGAGTGTGCGAGAGACGAGCGAGTGTGTGCGCCGAGAGTGTGCGAGAGACGAGCAAGTGTGCGCGAGATGAGCGAGTGTGCGAGAGACTAGCGAGTGTGCGCCGAGAGTGTGCGAGAGACGAGCGAGTGTGTGAGAGACGAGCGAGTGTGCGCACTGAGAGTGTGTGTGCGTACCGAGAGCGTGCGAGAGACGAGCGAGTGTGTGCGCCGAGAGTGTGCGAGAGACGAGCAAGTGTGCGCGAGATGAGCGAGTGTGCAAGAGACTAGCGAGTGTGCGCCGAGAGTGTGCGAGAGACGAGCGAGTGTGTGAGAGACGAGCGAGTGTGCGCACTGAGAGTGTGTGTGCGTACCGAGAGCGTGCGAGAGACGAGCGAGTGTGCGCCGAGAGTGTGCGAGAGACGAGCAAGTGTGCGCGAGATGAGCGAGTGTGCAAGAGACTAACGAGTGTGCGCCGAGAGTGTGCGAGAGACGAGCGAGTGTGCGAGAGATGAGCGAGTGTGCGAGAGACGAGCGAGTGTGCGAGAGACGAGCGAGTGTGCGAGAGACGAGCGAGTGTGCGAGAGACGAGCGAGTGCGCCGAGACGAGCGAGTGTGCGAGAGACGAGCGTGTGCGCCGAGAGTGTACGAGCGAGTGTGAGAGAGAGACGAGCGAGTGTGAGAGACGAGCGAGAGACGAGCGAGTGTGCGAGAGACGAGCGAGTGTGTGAGAGACGAGCGAGTGTGAGAGAGAGACGAGCGAGTGTGCGCGAGACGAGCGAGTGTGAGAGAGACGAGCGAGTGTGAGAGACGAGCGAGTGTGAGAGAGACGAGCGAGTGTGCGCACTGAGAGTGTGCGTGCGTACCGAGAGCGTGCAAGAGACGAGCGAGTGTGCGAGAGACGAGCGAGTGTGTGCGCCGAGAGATGAGCGAGTGTGCGAGAGACTAGCGAGTGTACGAGAGACTAGCGTGTGTGCGAGAGACTAGCGTGTGTGCGAGAGACTAGCGTGTGTGCGAGAGACGAGCGTGTGTGCGAGAGACAAGCGCGAGCGTGTGCGCCGAGAGTGTACGAGCGAGTGTGAGAGACGAGCGAGTGTGAGAGACGAGCGAGTGTGAGAGACGAGCGAGTGTGAGAGACGAGCGAGTGTGAGAGACGAGCGAGTGTGCGCACTGAGAGTGTGCGTGCGTACCGAGAGCGTGCAAGAGACGAGCGAGTGTGTGCGCCGAGAGTGTGCGAGAGACGAGCGAGTGTGCGCGAGACGAGCGAGTGTACGCACTGAGAGCGTGCAAGAGACGAGCGAGTGTGCGAGAGACGAGCGAGTGTGCGAGAGACGAGCGAGTGTGCGAGAGACGAGCGACACAGAAGCCACTCACCTGAGTCCAACAAGAACTGCTTGGATTGAGAGTATGAAGCCAACTGAGCCGCATTAACAACCACCGCGCGCGCCATGGTGGGTACACAGCCCTGAAAAGACAGCAAGGAGACGTTACACCTTCCCTGACTGCGCACGCGTGCACACACACACACACACACACACACAGCTACACCATGCCGAGTATACACAGCACAGGCTGCGCAGCGTCAGCCCCACACACCCTCCACATTGTGGTCACTCCCTCTTCTCGGGTGATCCTGACGAGGGCGTTGAACACGTTGCTGTACCCGCGCCTCTGATCAACAGGTAACCTACAACATTGAGAACGCATTTAGTGAATCTGCCGCCATCGTTCCACCCTCAACTAAGCCCACACCCCCCCCCCAGCACTTTGGATATAATCACCTCCCGTCGGCCGTCATTCTGATGAGGGCAACCTCGGCCGGAGTTCCTACAAACGCTCCCGTGGCGCCCGCTGTCATCCCGATCGCTGCCTTCATGAAGAAGTTAGGGGGGGTCCCGTCCGCCTTCGTCAGCTTCTCAAACAATATCGTGTAAATGCCCAAACGTGTGGTGGTGTAGGTGGCCTGGCGCAGCAACCCAGCGGACAACCTGTGAGGGGAGGCACGGGCAATGCCGGATTATCAACCACACAGACAGGGGGCGCTGGGAGACCCTCCCTCTGCAGGAGACACAGTGACCCCCCCGGCTCCTCACCCTGTGTAGATGCCCCCTAGCCCCTCGTTCCTCAGGATGCTGCCCACTGCGTGGAAGCTGGTCTTGTACTCCTTGGTCTTGGCCCCCTCCCCGCTGAGCTGCATGCGGTTCTTCACCAGATCCAGCGGTTGCACGAACACCGTGGCGCCCATCCTGCGGACAGAACACAAAGGGGTCGCATCAGGGAAGGTCTCAGGTGAATGGAGAGCATCGTCCACGCGGCGCGGCGGCCTGAGCGTCGCATTCTCTGGAAGCCTGTGAGGTCCAAACCAGTGACGATCGCACTTTGCTGCACAGAGCGAGCACCTCGAGCCGGAAAGGTCACCGGGAGTTGGGTTTCACTCGTCTCCGTATGATGTCCCCTCCGGCCACCGCTAAATAAAGCTGCAGGAGATCCTGCTCCGCACTACAGGGTAACGGTATGTGTGAGCGCTCTGCGCGGCCCCTGCCCATTTACATCGCTGGCAGCTGGCGTGAGGACCACATCTGCCCATGAGGAGAACCTGACCCAGATCAACAAGGAGGATCTTTCCCTAAAACCGAAATCATTCTGCGTCCTCTCTCATCATCACAGATTTAATCGGCTGATCCTCCTGACATCATTACTGGTGAAAAAAATGATCCAATGATGTCATCAGAGCTCCGACACCAAAATCCTATTCAATACAGGTGCTGGGAGGAGCCGTCCCAACTGGTCCCAGAGGAACCTGTGTCGAGGCAAGCTGCTCAGCCTCCAGAGGAGAAACCAAGGTGGTCAAAGTCTTGGCCAGCGAGCAGAGCTTCCCACCACCGACAGACCAAGCGGTAAGCGACAAGGTGGTAAAAGCGGCCACAGGAGAAGCTGCCAGGACGGCGGGCTGGTGGAAGGTGTGTTAGCAAGACGCACAATGGAAGCCTCTGTGATCCCGTGTTTATGGTATAAACCTCCGCTCCTGCCGGGGACGCATCTCCTGAGATCCAAAACCTCAACACAAGCTTCCAGAGGACTGACCAGGAGACGAGCCCCATTTTCCATGGGGCATCAGATCCTTCAGGAGACATGGCGCCCGTCCCACACGAGGTGCCCGAGGCGCGCGTCCCACACGAGGTGCCCGAGGCGCGCGTCCCACACGAGGTGCCCGAGGCGCGCGTCCCACACGAGGTGCCCGAGGCGCGCGTCCCACACGAGGTGCCAGCGCGGGTTTGTCACAGAAACGCATCAGCTTGAAAAGCGTGTTTTGCCGAAATGTTGCTGAGGTCACAAGAAAAATCAGACTGCTTTGTTGGGCGAGCGCCGCACCGGCTCATGTACCGGGAATATCGTGGCCACCAGCCACACGCGATGGAGCATTGCGATATGTGCCGCGTATAGACCATGACGACCGCCACCACCCACCCCTCTGATCCCCTCTCCCCCACCGGTAAGTCAGGACGCCCCCCCTCTCACCCCACCGGTAAATCAGGACGCCCCCCCCTCTCGCCCCACCGGTAAGTCGGGACGCCCCCCTCTCCCCCCAGTATGTCAGGACGCCCCCCTCTCCCCCCAGTATGTCGGGACGCCCCCCTCTCCCCCCAGTATGTCAGGACGCCCCCCTCTCCCCCAGTATGTCGGACGCCCCCCTCTCCCCCAGTATGTGGGTACGCCCCCCTCTCCCCCCAGTATGTGGGTACGCCCCCCTCTCCCCCAGTATGTCGGGACGCCCCCCTCTCCCCCCAGTATGTCGGGACACCCCCCCTCTCCCCCCAGTATGTCGGGACGCCCCCCTCTCCCCCAGTATGTCGGGACGCCCCCCCTCTCCCCCCAGTATGTCGGGACGCCCCCCCTCTCCCCCGGTATGTCGGGACGCCCCCCTCTCCCCCGGTATGTCGGGACGCCCCCCTCTCCCCCGGTATGTCGGGACGCCCCCCTCTCCCCCGGTATGTCGGGACGCCCCCCCTCTCCCCCGGTATGTCGGGACGCCCCCCTCTCCCCCGGTATGTCGGGACGCCCCCCTCTCCCCCGGTATGTCGGGACGCCCCCCCTCTCCCCCGGTATGTCGGACGCCCCCCCGCAGTCAGTCCGCAGTATTACCCGGCCAGCCCCCCGAAGAGGAACTTGATGGCTTTAGGGGAGGATCGCTGCTTAGGTTTCTCTGCCATCTTGCCAGTAGCTGCCGGGAGACCCCCAAGGTGACACCACACCGGAGGAGACAGAGCTTAGAGGGGGCGCGGCCTGATGACGCAAGGGCTAGAGGCGGCGGCAGACATATTAGAAAAGGGCGTGCTTGTGAAAATATCATAGGAACGACACGGTAACGCGGAGAAGCCGCCATATTTACTGATGGCAGCAATTCTGATAGTCATAGACTAGCGTTAACATAGTAGTCATTGATGTGCCAGGGTCACGCCCACAAGGCCAGCAGCCAATACAATTCCCGGGTGGTAGTGAGTTTAGAAGTGGGCGGTGCCATCTTTGTTATGGGCGTGTCTTGTATAATAATTATTTTAATGTCAATAAAATGTTATTTAGAACAAAGTGTCTGCATTACAGAAAGCGACTCCTACCACCAGCTCCACCACCAGCACCAGCATGGCATTCTACTTTACACCAGCATCACAGGGAGTATTGTTACTGTGCAGCTCTGTTATACACCCACACACCCTGAATATATGGAGATTTTGTTCACTTCAAGTTTATTCTCCGGTCATACACCTCTGCCCTCCACTTGGCCAAACAATCCTTCTTCTCCTCTCTTATATCTACGCTGTCCTCCAACCCTAAACGGCTCTGGTCCACCTTCAACACCCTCCTCTACCCACCTGCACCTCCCCCCTCAGCTGCCTTCAGCGCTCAAGACCTGGCAGACTACTTCCTCAGTAAAACTCTAACTATCAGAAGCAACATCCCAACACAAGATAGTTATCTGCCACCTCCACTCCCACAGGTCCCCTCTGCCACCCTCTGCCGCTTCCTCCCAGCCACTGAGGAGGAAGTCAATTCCTTATTGTCCTCCTCACATCTCACCACGTGCCCGCTCGACCCCATTCCCTCACATCTAATTCCTCCCCTCTCCTCCTCCCTCACCCCTGCTCTCACACACATCTTCAACCTATCTCTCTCCACTGGCTCCTTTCCATCCGCCTTCAAACGCGCGCTAGTTACCCCTTTACTAAAGAAACATCCCTAGACCCCAATTCTCCATCCAACTACCGTCCTGTATCCCTGCTTCCCTTTACCTCTAAGCTCTTAGAAAAACTAGTCTTCAACCACCTCTCCCTCTTCCTGTCCTCCAATTCACTACTTGACCCCCTGCAATCTGGCTTCCGTCCCCTACACTCAACTGAAACTGCCCTCACCAAAGTCACCAACGACCTCCTAACTGCTAAAAAACACGGCCACTATTCTATTCTCATCCTGCTTGACCTCTCGGCTGCTTTTGACACTGTTGACCACCCCCTCCTTCTACAGACCCTCAACTCTCTGGGTCTCGGTGACACTGCAATTGCTTGGGTTGACTCCTATTTATCCAACAGGTCCTTCTGTGTGTCCTTTGCTGGAAACTCCTCCTCCTCATTGCCTCTATCTGTTGGTGTACCTCAAGGCTCTGTCCTTGGTCTTCTGCTCTTTTCCATCTACACCTCCTCCCTGGGCAAAATCATCAACAGCTTTGGCTTTAATTACCACCTCTACGCTGATGACACTCAGATCTACCTCTCTACCCCTGATCTCTCTCCCCCTGTCCTCTCAAAAGTCAGTGACTGTTTATCTGGCATCTCCTCCTGGATGGCCTCCCACCACCTAAAGATCAACATGTCAAAGACTGGGCTCCTACTTATTCCTCCCTCCAATGCCTCCCCACCTCCTGGCTTCTCTATCACGGTGGAGGGTATCACCATCTCCCCATCAAACCAAGTTCGCTGTCTTGGAGTTACACTTGACTCTGCTCTTTCCTTCATCCCCCACATCAAGTCTCTTTCTTCCTCCTGCCGATACCAACTGCGTAATATTTCCAGAATTCGGCCATTTCTTACCGCTGTCACCTCAAAACAACTCATACACGCCCTGGTAATCTCCCGATTTGACTATTGCAATAATCTCTTATCTGGCCTCCCTCTGTCCCGCCTCTCCCCCCTACAATCCATCCTGAACGCCTCCGCCAGGCTAATTCACCTCACCCGCCGCTCTGTCTCTGCCGCTCCCCTCTGCGAGTCCCTCCACTGGCTCCCCATCCACTGCAGAATTAAGTTCAAAATCCTTATCCTGACCTACAAAGCTCTCACTGGCTCAGCTCCCCACTACCTGTCCTCACTAATCACCAAATACACCCCAGCCCCCTCCCTAAGGTCAAACAGCAACCTGCGCCTAGCTTCTCCCCGCATCACCTCTTCCCATGATAGACTGCAGGACTTCACACGCGCAGCCCCCATTCTCTGGAACGCTCTCCCTCGTACGGTCAGACTTTCCCTAATTTCTCTTCCTTCAAACGCTCCCTTAAAATATTCCTATTTAGGGAAGCCTACCACCCAACTCACTGACGCATCAATCACTCTCACCTTACAGTCCTCTCCTCCTGTTTCCAACCCCAACCCCTCTAGATTGTGAGTTCCTACGGGAATAGGGCCTCATCCCCTCTTGTACTGTTTGTCAAATGTTGTTCAATGTATTGTAACCCTGTCTATACTGTGCTTATTGTACAGCGCTGCGGAATATGCTGGCGCTTTATAAATAAAGAATAATAATAATAATAATAAAGGAGCCCCTAAAAAGACACCCACACACCCTGAATATATGGGGGAGCCCCTAAAAACACACCCGCACACCCTGAATATATGGAGGAGCCCCTAAAAAGACACCCGCACACCCTGAATATATGGAGGAACCCCTAAAAAGACACCCGCACACCCTGAATATATGGAGGAGCCCATAAAAAGACACCCGCACACCCTGAATATATGGAGGAACCCCTAAAAAGACACCCGCACACCCTGAATATATGGAGCCCCTAAAAAGACACCCGCACACCCTGAATATATGGAGGAACCCCTAAAAAGACACCCGCACACCCTGAATATATGGAGGAGCCCATAAAAAGACACCCGCACACCCTGAATATATGGAGGAACCCCTAAAAAGACACCCGCACACCCTGAATATATGGAGCCCCTAAAAAGAGACACCCTGAATATATGGAGGAACCCCTAAAAAAACACACACACACCCTGAATATATGGAGGAACCTCAGTATTTCAGGAATGATAAGGCTGGTGCAATGTGACTCTGTTTAAACTTGACTGGCTGAATCCTAAAAACAATAAACACTGCTCCCAGTTTAAGGCTTTCCAGTTAACACAATTCATCTCCTCCCCCACTCGCATTAATATGAAAAGCCTTAACCATACATTGCTGGACTGGATTCTCTCCTCATGTCCTGATAGAATACAGGAGGCAGGCGTTCTCGCTAATAGCTTCAGTGATCACTGTCTAGTGTACTGTGTGTGCAAAATAAAGGCCACAAAATCAACCCCAAAAGGTAATAGTCACCAGGTCCTTCAAGAAATTTAATCTGGAATCCTTCCTAAATGATCTCAAACGGCTCACGTGGTACAGGCTAAACCTAATCCCAGACCTGGACTGTGCAATTGAATACTTTCAGTCAGAGCTCCTGGAAGTCTGGAATGCCCATGCTCTGCTGCGTAAAGTGCGAGTAAAAGGGGCACATCTCCCCTGGGTTACAGCTGACCTCACACACATGTACCAGCTTAGAGATTCACTCTGGTCAAATTTCAAGAGTACTGGATCCATGAACGATCACTGTGAATACCGAAAATGGCGGAATGCATGCACAAAGCAAACAAAAATGGCCAAAGCCCAATACTGCAATGAAAATTTAAACAATAACATATCAAACCCGAGAAATTTTTGGAAAATCATAAATAACATACAATCGCCCCCTGTCCACTCCCAACCAGCTGCTGTCAAAGTAAACAACCAAACCCTGCAACACCCCCTAGCTGTAGCAAATGCCTTTTAATAACTATTTTGTTGGATGCGCCAACACCCTGATTGCTAAGCTAGCAATTGAAACACATTCAGTAAGGCGGCACACAAGTCAGATCCTTCCAACTGTGCAAAAACCCTGTATCAAAGAGAAATTCAGTTTTAGACCGGTGCCTGTCAGTGCCATTACTAAACTTCTCTGTAACCAAAAAATGAAACACCAGTCAGGACCTGACCAAATCCCAGCAATGCTGCTGAAAACCAGCGCCCCGGCAATTGCAAAACCTGTCGCAACCCTAATCAATGAATCACTGGCGACTGGATACATACCCAAACTCTGGAAGACTGCGAGAGTGGTACCTATCCATAAAAGTGGAGACAATACTTTGGTATCCAACTACCGTCCGATATCGTTGCTTCCTGTAATGTCAAAAATCCTGGAAAAATGTGTTTACACTCGATTACTATCAGTATTGGAACTATTTAACCCCAGATCAATCCGGCTTCCGTCCAAATCATTCAACCACAACCACCCTTTTAAAAGTCTGCAATGATATCCAGGCTGGCATGGAACAAGGAAATCTAACTGGAGCCATCTTCCTTGATTTTGCCAAGGCCTTTGACACAGTAGACCATGGCATCTTGTTTGAAAAACTTAAAAACTCTGGCATTGGTGATCGCACGCTAACCTGGTTTCAATCATATGTATCCGACCAATCACAATATGTGTCAATTTCTGTCAGCTCCTCCCTCCCCCTCCCAGTCACGTGCGGAGTACCCCAAGGCTCGATACTCGGCCCCCTGCTATTCACAATATTGATAAATGATCTGCCCAATGTCTGCAAAGCCTCAACTGTACACATGTACGCAGACGACGCTGTAATCTATACCAGCAAACCAAATCTCCGCAGCTGGAGGCCGCGCTGCAAGAACAATTCACAGAGGTAGAAAAGTGGATCATTTTCTAAATGCTGACAAAACTGTTACAATGCTCTTTGGAACAAAACCTAAACTACACAAATTGCAAACACCCCATCTATGTGTCAGGACAAAATCAAATGACACGCTGACCACAGTCACTTCTCTCAAATATCTAGGTATGTGGTTAGACCCTAATCTATCCTTTGGCCCCCACATCGAAAAACTCTCATCTAAACTCTACCCCAAACTAGGTGCCCTGTACAGAAACAAATCCTGCCTGAGCCCCGCGGTAAGAAAGCAGATTGTACAACAAATTCTTATGCCAGCCATTGAATACGGAGATGTAGTGTATGCAGCCACCCCGCAAACACACCTACAGAAACTTACTACATTGTATAACTCATTCTGTAGCTTTGTGCTACAATGTAACTACATGACCCACCATTGTGACATGTTAAAAGAACTAAACTGGCCATCGCTGGAATCGAGACGCACCCTTCACCTTTCCAACCTGGTGTTTAAGAGCTTCTCTGGGAAGCTGCCACCCTACCTGAATAGACTGCTTTCCCTAGCAGCTCCCACATCCTATAACCTCCGATCCAGGACCAGCACCTTACTTGCAATACCACAATACAAAAAGAAAGTGGCTCGATCCTCATTTTCCTACAGAGCTCCACAATTATGGAATAACATCCCAGACGCCGTCAAATCTTCCCCCAGTCTAAAGTCCCTTAAGACTTCCCTATTAACATACATCAATACGAAATGCACCTGTAAACATATAGCATAGTGACTATATACAGAATGCACCTGTAAACATGTAACATAGTGACTATATACAGAATGCACCTGTAAACATGTAACAGTGACTATATACAGAATGCACCTGTAAACATGTAGCATAGTGACTATATACAGAATGCACCTGTAAACATGTAACACAGTGACTATATACAGAATGCACCTGTAAACATGTAACAGTGACTATATACAGAATGTGCCTGTAAACATGTAACATACTGACTATATACAGAATGCACCTGTAAACATGTAACACAGTGACTATATACAGAACGTGCCTGTAAACATGTAACCTAGTGACTATATACAGAATGCACCTGTAAACATGTAACCTAGTGACTATATACAGAATGCACCTGTAAACATGTAACACAGTGACTGTATACAGAATGCGCCTGTAAACATATAACATAATGACTATATACAGAATGTGCCTGTAAACATGTAACCTAGTGACTATATACAGAATGCACCTGTAAACATGTAACATAGTGACTATATACAGAACGCACCTGTAAACATGTAACATAGTGACTATTTCCTACATATTTATTTTCTGTTAATCTGTATATTTGTGTTGTTTTTTTAATATCTTGCATTGTATTACTTTGCTGTAACACTTCAATGTTCTTGAACCCAGGACATACTTGAAAACGAGAGAAATCTTCCTTCCTGGTAAAATCCTTTATAAATAAATAAAATTCGGCCATTCTTTTCTCTGGTTTCCTCAGACGCAGGGGACACCACGGCAAAAAAACAAGGTTCAATTGAATTCCCCAATTCAGGACTGTCCTATTAGAGCATTTGTTTGGTGATGAGACACACAGTGCAGGGTCCTTGGCCCTTAAAAGGTTAATAGGTGTTGAGGAATTCTGGGAAATATAGGCCAGAGGGCACAAAGCAGCCTCCTATGTGTAGGGCCATTCATACGGCAGGTCAGGAGACATGGATCGATCATGGAGACCTTGAGAGGAAAACTCGGAGGTTGACGCGATGAGACGGGCAGACGCGCTCCATGTAAACTGATAATGAACGGGGTCAGACTTTGACTGAAATACGGGATATTTGGTATAAAGTAGTGATGATGAATAGAAAATAAATATATATATGTAATAATACATAAGGCAGACGTTATTGGCTGAGCCTCCTGGGAGTGGAGGCCTTAAGACCGCCGATCACTAAACGCCCCCCGCATCAATATAAGAGACGGGACAGCTTCCCGTAAAGACACCGCGGGGCTCATTCAATAAACCAGGGGTCTCAATCTCTGAATCCCCCCCCCCCAAGCTGTTGACTGCCTACAATTCCCAGTGTTCTTGGAATGCAATATGTGGACTGAGAATCATGGGAGTTATAGTTCAGAAACATCTGGGGGGCGGAGTTTGACAGCCATGCACTAAACACTTAAAGGGACAGTACCACTTACAAATAAAACCACGTTATAAAGCACATCAAAAAGCAAACACGTTATAAAACACATAAATCACATTATAAAAAAATTATAAAACACAAAGCACATTATGAAAACATTATAAATCACATTATGATGTGAAGGAGAAAAGTTACCAGGAAAGGCTTAATGATCTTAACATGTACAGCTTGGAAAAAAGACGAGACAGAGGAGATATGATAGAAACATTTAAATACGTAAAGGGAATCCACAAGGTAGAGGAAGGGAGTATATTTAAAAGGAAACAAAGTAGCAAAACAAGAGGACATAGTCTTAGATTAGAGGGGCAAAGGTTTAAAAGTAACATCATTTTACTGAGAGGGTGATGGATACATGGAACAGTCTTCCAGTAGAAGTGGTAGAGGCCAAAACAGTAATTGAATTTAAGCAAGCATGGGATAGGCATAAGGCTATCCTAAACAAAAGATAAATCCAGGTAAAGTATCCATGTAATTGGGCAGACTAGATGGGCCGAAAGGTTCTTATCTGACGACATTTTTCTATGTTTCTATGATACACATTATAAATCACAATATAAAAACACATTATAAAGTACACTATAAACACATTATGAAACACATTATAAAAGTACACTATAAACACATTATAAATCACATTATGAAACACATTATAAATCACATTATGAAACACATTATAAAAGTACACTATAAACACATTATAAATCACATTATGAAACACATTATAAAAGTACACTATAAACACATTATAAATCACATTATGAATCACATTAGAAACACATTATAAAGGTACACTATAAACACATTATAAATCACATTATGAAACACATTATAAAAGTACACTATAAACACATTATAAATCACATTATGAAACACATTATAAAAGTACACTATAAACACATTATAAATCACATTATGAAACACATGCTGCTGCTTTTTCCCTTTGTTTGAAGTAATAGCAGGTAAAAAGGAAAATAAAGTTAGTTTTGTAAGAGGTTTATGGAGAGAATCTGACCCCAATAAAACACAGAGATATAGATCTGACTCGTGCTAATTATTAGATAGAAGAATCTAGAAGTTCATGTATTATTTTCTTGTTTGGTGGATTTTATTTGGGAATTGGGATTTAGTAGATATTCCGTGTTTTGCCCAGCTCGCTGGTTTGCTTCAGTGGGAGAGTGAATCTTGATCCTGTGGATAGGTGTCTTTATGCTCATCAATAGGTTTTTCTATGTAATATTTATGCTGATAAAGGGGCTTCCTTTCCCGCATTGGTAAATCCCTTCAGTGCGCTGAGAAACGTATTGAGAGATTTCAGGATTATCTTTCCTGCCTTATCCTGCTGCAACGGACCTGTGACAGGACGCACTGACACTGTGCAATTTGGAGGGGGCTGTGGGCTTGCCTCCTGCCCACGGATTATGGCCCAGCAACAGAACCAGAGATTTTGGGGCTGATTGCCGTCTCCCCCCAACCATCAGACACGTGGCACACAGAGCTAAATACAGTGGCAAGAAAAAGTATGTGAACCCTTTGGGATTAAGTGGAATTTTGCATGAATTGGTCATAAAATGTGCTCTGATCTTCATCTAAGTCACAACAATTTGAAAAACACAGTCTGCTTAAAATAATACAACACAAACATTATATGTTTTCATGTGTTTATTGAACAGAACATGTAAACATTCACAGTGCAGGGTGGAAAAAGTATGTGAACCCCTAGCCTAATGACTTCTCCAAGAGCTAACTGGAGCCAGGAGTGAGCCAACCTTGAGTCCAATCAGTGTGATATTATTGGATGTGTTGCTGAAAGCTGTCCTGCCCTTTAAAAACACACACCAGTTTTGGGTTTACTGGTTTCAAGAAGCACTGCCTGATGTGAACCATGCCTCGCAGAAAAGAGCTCTCAGAAGACCTACGATCAAGAATTGTTGACTTGAATGAAGCTGGAAAGGGTTACAAAAGTATCTCCAAAAGCCTTGATGTTCATGTGTCCACGGTAAGACAGACCGTCTACAAATGGAGAAAGTTCAGCACTGTTGCTACTCTCCCTAGGCGTGGTCATCCTGTAAAGATGACTGCAAGAGCACAGCGCAGAATGCTTAATGAGGTAAAGAAGAATCCTAGAGTGTCAGCTAAAGACTTAAAGAAATCTCTGGCACATGCTAACATTTTTGTTGACACATTTACAATAAGGAAACATTAAAAAAGAATGGAGTACATGGGAGGACACCACGGAGGAAGCCATTGCTGTCAAAAAAGAATATTGCAGCACGTTTGAAGTTTGCAAAAGAGCACCTGGATGTTCCACAGCACTACTGGCAAAATATTCTGTGGACAGATGAAACCAAAATTGAGTTGTTTGGAAAAAACACACAACACTATGTGTGGAGAAAAAAAGGCACAGCACACCAACATCAAAACCTCATCCCCACTGTAAAACATGGCGGAGGGAGCATCATGGTTTGGGGCTGCTTTGCTGCCTCAGGGTCTGGACGGATTGTGGTCATTGATGGAAAAATGAATTCCAGAGTTTATCAAGACATTTTGCAGGAAAACGTAAGACCATCTGTCCGCCAACTGAAGCTCCGCAGAGGATGGGTGATGCAACAGGACAATGACCCAAAGCATACAAGTAATTCAACAAAAGAATGGCTTCAACAAAACAAAATACGCCTTCTGGAGTGGCCCAGAGTCCTGACCTCAACCCGATTGAAATGCCGTGGCATGACCTTAAGAGAGCGATTCACAACAGACATCCCAAGAATATTGCTACACTGAAACAGTTTTGTGAAGAGGAGTGGTCCAAAATTACTCCAGATCGTTGTGCAGGTCTAATCTGCAACTACAGGAAACGTTTGGTTGAGGTTATTGCTGCCAAAGGAGGGTCAACCAGTTATTAAGTCCAAAGGTTCACATACTTTTTCCACCCTGCACTGTGAATGTTTACATGTTCTGTTCAATAAAAACATGAAAACATATAATGTTTGTGTTGTATTATTTTAAGCAGACTGTGTTTTTCAAATTGTTGTGACTTAGGTGAAGATCAGAGCACATTGTATGACCAATTCATGCAAAACTCCACGTAATCCCAAAGGTTTACATACATTTTCTTGCCACTGTATATCCGCAGTCACTGGTTCCTCTGAACCAGGTCAATGCGGGTTTTGTAGCTGCACGTCTGGAACTACTAGCTGGTTAAGGCTGGTGTCAGACGCGCGTAGTGTTCACGTCCGTGATTGCGCCTAAAAGTACGTCCGTGATAGCATGACAGAAAGTCCATTGGAGCCTGTTACACAAAGTACGTCCGCACTGAACTACGGACGCACCACGGCCGCGGCAAACGGACGCAAGGCAGGCAAGAACGTACAACCACTAGAACGGCCGCACAAAGTGTTGTTGTTTTTAACATTTTTAATTGAACCATATGGATTTTTATTATGTAAATATTCCATGCTTTGGAATTATTTGTAATTGCTGCTTTTTTTCCCTTTTATGTGATGTTCCGGTATGTGCATCCACTCCCTTGGGATAAGAACCATCGGGCATTGTTTGCCAGCCAGAGATTTAAACCAATGAAGCGCACACACAATTCCTCCCTCAGCGTTTGGGATTTTATAGTGAATAGAGACCATCACATGCAAGCGAGTGAGTTATCACCTTGCTTGTATGGGGACCCATGGAAACCGTTGTGACGGATGTCATTGGACTGCGACGGGCGTCATTGGGCGGTATCGAAATTACCGCACCGGGATACAGAGTCAGGTGGTTTCCTTTATTTAATATAAAAGGACGGTAGTGTACCAGGACGGTAATTCCTACTTTCACTCTTATCTTCTTTGCTACTGATGAAGCGCAGGGAGGTGCGAAACGCGTATAGCTGCTCATTTTATTGTTTTTACTTATTCTTTTACTGAGCAATAAAAGCTTTCTTTTGATACCAAAAAAGAAAGTTTTTGTTTACTCTTTGGGTGGCCCCAAAGCACCCAATAAATTGGGAGACGATCAGTACCAGGGAAATCATCTACCTGGAGATACGGGCAATTAAGGTGGCCTATTTAACACCTGAAAGGCGACCATATGAGAGCTGGAAGCTCTCATAAACTGTGAGTGTTTATTTGGCGGTTTGAAATCTTTTTAGACATTTATACAGCATAATACGCTATGTAACCTCTCCCCTTTCTTTGAGGTATACGCAAGACATATATACGCATCTCTTTATTGAAAGAAGTTTGGGGATATTCTGAAGAAGAAATTATAACTTCCTTGCCGTGTAAGGAAATTTCCCCCTTTTTTTCTCTCCCTTTTCCTTTATTTGTTTGTCTGTTCTTTGTCTCCTACACGGAGGCGCGCTGCTCAATCTTTTGTGTAATTTACAAAGTGCGCTGCGTCCGCAACGTCTGCATAGCTTTGTGTGTGAGTGATGGAACGTGGTCAGACGGACTGCATTTATACGCCCAGCATTTTTTTCACGGACAAAATGGTTTTGCTTTTTAATTTATTTTCCCTCCTACATCCGTCAAAATATATACGTCAGTGAAAAAAACGGACTGTGTGGCCACTACTGTGTCTTCTGTACTGACGTACGTCCGTGTGCACAGACGTACAGTCCGTAGAAATCACGCTCGTCTGACCCTAGCCTAATTCTTCATATTAACCCGGCTGGGTTAAATGTACAATTTCCTCACAGAAAGTGACTTTTTCCCTCAGGAAAATATATGTGTGTGTCCCCTTGATTAAACCAGTTCCATTCTGACCCTACATGCAGTCACGACTCATGGTTTGGGTAGCAGCTATATATCTGTTTGCTGTTCAGGGGCGGATCCAGGGGGGGGCAATGGGGAAATTGCTTGGCCGCTCGCCTGGGATGGGAACCACCTGACCAGCGCACGAGATTGCGGAGTTGACGTGAACTCCACAATCTCGTGTCTGCGCTGGTCAGGTAGTTCCCGGCGATCGGCCAAGCTGCATGCCGGCGGCCGCTCGTAAGGAGAAGAACGGCCAGCGGTTACTTGGAGCGGCTGCGGAGGGGCCTGGCAGCAAAGGAGGTGAGAGCTGGGGGCAAATATATATCCATGTGAGCTGGGGGCAAATATATCCATGTGTGAGTTGGGGGCAAATATATCAATATGAGCAGGGGGCAAATATATCCATGTGAGCTGGGGCAATATATCCACGTGAGCTGGGGCAATATATCCATGTGAGCTGGGGGCAAATATATCTGCCTGTCACTGCAAACCCAACACCAACTCTTGGCCAAAACTGGTAGAATGCCCCCCCCCCTGTTGCTGTTCCAACGAAAGGCTCCAGATCTACAAACTCGGCTTATTTCTGGGGGACGCTAGCAAAGCTCTATGGGTACCCGTCTTTAAGCTGCGGCTAAGGAAGGACTGGAGAAAGGCACGAGAGTCATGAGCAGAACCCGGAGGTCCAGCAAGGAAACGGCAGTGGCAGATGTGACCCTGTCGGGGTACAGAGATCTGTTACAGTACCCATGTGTGCAAATCATCTATGGCACTAGGACTAAATATTGCCATACCCTTGTCCCTCGGTTTTCTCCACCGTATAGGAGTTTTTTCCCCTTGTCCTGATGGTTATTTCCCCCCTATTTATTGTGCAAGTCCAGGCCGAAGTTAAATTATCCTTAAAATTAACTTGTGTTCTACTATTTCAGGTCTTCTCTTTCTTAGAGAAGCAGACCACATGACCGCGGTTTAACGCCCATGGGCTCCCACAGGCAAGTCTGGCCCCCAAAGTGCGGGGTGGTCCTAGCAGTGAAGGTTCAGGCTTACCATTCCCTACCCTCCTTCCTTTCCCCACCCCTCCCCCCTTGGTGTGACACCCAGACGGGTTCTGAGCCCGCACGGGAGGCCGACAGTCCATTGCACTTACAGGTCTTACCGAGTAATAATACCTACGAGAGATCGTCCCCCGAGCACCTTCCCACCCTAAAATACCCAAAGCTCTAAAATGTTTCCATTTTGTGGATTTTTCTCACGAGAAAACAGTAACTAAAACCTTTGCAAAATTTATGCTTTGTAGCTGTGGTTTATCTTTTACAGTATTTGACAGTTGATGAGGTGGAGGAGGGAATGTTTAGATAAGGCTGCAGGAGGTCTATTGTTCTCCAGGTTGAGATAGGGAGCTTAAAAGCCTTCTAATCTACCCCCTGGTGATGTCCTTTGAATACATCCCACACAATACAATGATGTGAGTCAGTGACTGACCCATTCACTCCATTCTATGGCCAAAGCCACACAGTGAGGAGCATTTCACACTAGATGCATAGACCAGAGTGATGGGGGCACAAGATTGAGTTGAGGTTTTGAATAACATCCATAAGTGATCCCACAAAGAAGTGGACCTACCAATAGTTTGCCTCAACCATACATTTCTTCTTGATGTCTACTCTTGGGAAAGGAGTCTATGGGCACATATGAGCCATACATTTTAGCCATAGATTTTGGGTCTTCTAGACTCTAGAACAACCCAGAAAAGGAGCAGAACACAGCCAAGCATCGAAGGTTTATATGGATTCTCAATTCACAGTGGACAACAGCCCACCACCCATTTGAGTAGCTCTATTAATTCCACACCAAACCCAACTGTCAAAAAGGAAACACATAGCGCGTCCAATTCTACGGACATGGTATTATTAAGGTAACAGAATGTACAATTTATGTTCACAACCCATGAGAACTCACAAGCTCATCATTGGGTCTGACGCTAAGAGATGAACGAAGAGTGGAAGACACATCTGCTGACCATCCAACTGTTGGGTCTGAAGCTTATAGATGCACGAAGAGTGGAAGACACATATATTGACCGCCCAACTGTTGGGTCTGAAGCTTATAAATTAACGAAGAGTGGAAGACACATCTATTGTCCATACAACTGTTGGATCTGAAGCTTATAGGTGAACGAACAGTGGGAGACACATCTATTGACCGTCCAACTGTTAGATCTGAAGCTTATAGGTGAACGAAGAGTGGAAGACACATCTAGTGACCATAAATCTGTTGGGTCTGAAGCTTATAATTGGGAGAAGACAAGAGAGATGAAATGTTTGGCCCAGTAGGATATGGAATTTACAAATGAAGAGAAGCCACCAGTGATAAACCAACCAACCCACCATTGTATCCCGAACCTCAAGATGAAGATGAAAAGCCATCAGTGATGAATCGACCTGCCGACTGCTTGGTCTAAAGCTCATGGTGCAAAAAGGAGAAGCCACTACAAGCTAGATTCCAAGTCAGGTGAAATCTTGGGCAGGGTAGTTGTAGACTTAGCAGAGCCATCGAATTCTATGGAACTGGTACAAAAAAAAAAAAGCTATTTACTCCACCTAAACCTCCAATAATTAGAAGAAACAACATGCTTCTGTTTATACCCATGAAACGTTTTATCTCCAGTAGAAGATGAGAAGTACGAGACATGGGTTAAGGAGAAAAAAAAACAACAACACAAGAGGTCCAACCCATGATAACAATCAGGAAAGATAACACACAGCAATAAAAACATAATAATGAGTGTTTTATGACGGAAAAGTGAGTAGAGCGAAAATGTTTGCTGTGTGACTCCTCATTCAGTGAAAACAACAAAAACAATCGTAAAAATAAAGCTCTAGATCAGTAATGGCTAACCTTGGCACCCAGATGTTCCGGAGCTACATGTCCCATGATGCTTAGTCACACATAAGGCTGTCTGAGCATCATGAGACATGTAATTCTGAAACATCTGGAGGGCCAAGGTTTGCCATCTCTGCTCTAGATCTTCAGATAGTGAGTCAAGTGCTCAGTAAATGTCTTAATGGAGGTCCATGAGTGGTGGTTCTCACAGGGCGCTGGTCCTCCCAACCCTCTTCATGCATAGGTGAGAGGATTGTGACTAAAACCAGCTCCGGTGAGAGAAGCAGGGAAGACACGACATGAACTCTTGAGGCGAGGGGAGATAGAGAGGAAACACGATGAGGTGAGGGGAGACAGAGAGGAAACACGCTGAGGTGAGGGGAGATAGAGAGGAAACACGCTGAGGTGAGGTAGAGAGGAAACACGCTGAGGTGAGGGGAGATAGAGAGGAAACACGCTGAGGCGAGGGGAGAGGAAACACGCTGAGGTGAGGAAGAGAGAAACACGCTGAGGTGAGGGGAGACAGGAAACACGCTGAGGTGAGGTAGAGAGGAAACACGCTGAGGTGAGGGGAGATAGAGAGGAAACACGCTGAGGCGAGGGGAGATAGAGAGGAAACACGCTGAGGCGAGGGGAGATAGAGAGGAAACACGCTGAGGCGAGGGGAGATAGAGAGGAAACACGCTGAGGTGAGGGGAGATAGAGAGGAAACACGCTGAGGTGAGGGGAGATAGAGAGGAAACACGCTGAGGTGAGGTTGAGAGGAAACACGCTGAGGTGAGGGGAGACAGGAAACACGCTGAGGTGAGGTAGAGAGGAAACACGCTGAGGCGAGGGGAGATAGAGAGGAAACACGCTGAGGCGAGGGGAGATAGAGAGGAAACACGCTGAGGTGAGGGGAGAGGAAACACGCTGAGGTGAGGTTGAGAGGAAACACGCTGAGGTGAGGGGAGACAGGAAACACGCTGAGGTGAGGTAGAGAGGAAACACGCTGAGGTGAGGGGAGATAGAGAGGAAACACGCTGAGGTGAGGTAGATCTCAGATAGTGAGTCAAGTGCTCAGTAAATGTCTTAATGGAGGTCCATAAGTGGTGGTTCTCACAGGGCACTGGTCCTCCCAGCCCTCTTCATGCATAGGTGAGAGGATTGTGACTAAAACCAGCTCCGGTGAGAGAAGCAGGGAAGACACGCCATGAACTCTTGACGGTAACAGAGATCGGTCTCTTACTCCCTCGCTGTATCACAGCTCATCTTATGAGCCCAGAGGGATAACGGGTATGTCGGGCACAGGGTGAAGGTCTCTGCCAGGGCTGCATAGACAGAGTAGCTATTGGAGATGTGTGCCCAGGTGCAAGCCACAAAATACAACCAGTGAAACGGTAACTAAATCCGCACCAACTGCCTCCAGCACAATGAGATAGAGAGGGATGGGGCAGTTGGCAATGAAGGTGTGTATGTGGAAAACAAGGGCACAATGGGAGGAGGCAAAGGAAGAACACAGCGGGAGGAGTGGGGAACAGTGTGGGGGCACACCGGGGAGGTGAAAAGAGCAGTGCAGGAACACAAACAGGAGGCTAGACAAACAGTGCAGGGGACAATGGGAGGTGAGAAGAACGGTGCAGGGGAGCAACGTGAGGGTGACAAACTGTGCTGGGGCACAACGCAAAAGAGACAAATGGTGCAGGGAGCAACGCAAAAGAGACAAATGGTGCAGGGAGCAACGCAAAAGAGACAAACGGTGCAGGGGAGCTACGCAAAAGAGACAAACGATGTAGGGGCGCAAAGCAAGGGAGACAAACAGTGCAGGGGAGCTACGCAAAAGAGACAAACGATGTAGGGGAGCAACGCAAGGGAGACAAACAGTGCAGGGGAGCTACGCAAAAGATACAATCGGTGTAGGGGCACAACGCAAAAGAGACAAACGGTGTAGGGTTTCAACGCGAGGGAGATAAACGGTGCAGAGGTGCAACGCGAGGGAAACAAATGGTGCAGGGGCGCAACGCAAGGGCGATAAACGGTGCAGGGCGCAATGGGAGGCGAGAAGAACAGATTTGGGATCCAATTGGAGGCAAGAAGAGCGTTGTAGGGTCACCACGGGTGGTGAGAAGAAAGGTGCAGAGGCTGCAATGCTCTACTTTTGGGAAAACAGATTTGAAAGTGATTGAAAGTAAATAAGGCGAGGTGAGATAGAGAGGAAACACGATGAGGCGAGGGGAGATAGAGAGGAAACACGCTGAGGCGTGGGGAGATAGAGAGGAAACACGATGAGGTGAGGGGAGAGGAAACACGCTGAGGTGAGGTTGAGAGGAAACACGCTGAGGTGAGGGGAGACAGGAAACACGCTGAGGTGAGGTAGAGAGGAAACACGCTGAGGTGAGGGGAGATAGAGAGGAAACACGCTGAGGTGAGGTAGATCTCAGATAGTGAGTCAAGTGCTCAGTAAATGTCTTAATGGAGGTCCATAAGTGGTGGTTCTCACAGGGCACTGGTCCTCCCAGCCCTCTTCATGCATAGGTGAGAGGATTGTGACTAAAACCAGCTCCGGTGAGAGAAGCAGGGAAGACACGCCATGAACTCTTGACGGTAACAGAGATCGGTCTCTTACTCCCTCGCTGTATCACAGCTCATCTTATGAGCCCAGAGGGATAACGGGTATGTCGGGCACAGGGTGAAGGTCTCTGCCAGGGCTGCATAGACAGAGTAGCTATTGGAGATGTGTGCCCAGGTGCAAGCCACAAAATACAACCAGTGAAACGGTAACTAAATCCGCACCAACTGCCTCCAGCACAATGAGATAGAGAGGGATGGGGCAGTTGGCAATGAAGGGGTGTATGTGGAAAACAAGGGCACAATGGGAGGAGGCAAAGGAAGAACACAGCGGGAGGAGTGGGGAACAGTGTGGGGGCACACCGGGGAGGTGAAAAGAGCAGTGCAGGAACACAAACAGGAGGCTAGACAAACAGTGCAGGGGACAATGGGAGGTGAGAAGAACGGTGCAGGGGAGCAACGTGAGGGTGACAAACTGTGCTGGGGCACAACGCAAAAGAGACAAATGGTGCAGGGAGCAACGCAAAAGAGACAAATGGTGCAGGGAGCAACGCAAAAGAGACAAACGGTGCAGGGGAGCTACGCAAAAGAGACAAACGATGTAGGGGCGCAAAGCAAGGGAGACAAACAGTGCAGGGGAGCTACGCAAAAGAGACAAACGATGTAGGGGAGCAACGCAAGGGAGACAAACAGTGCAGGGGAGCTACGCAAAAGATACAATCGGTGTAGGGGCACAACGCAAAAGAGACAAACGGTGTAGGGTTTCAACGCGAGGGAGATAAACGGTGCAGAGGTGCAACGCGAGGGAAACAAATGGTGCAGGGGCGCAACGCAAGGGCGATAAACGGTGCAGGGCGCAATGGGAGGCGAGAAGAACAGATTTGGGATCCAATTGGAGGCAAGAAGAGCGTTGTAGGGTCACCACGGGTGGTGAGAAGAAAGGTGCAGAGGCTGCAATGCTCTACTTTTGGGAAAACAGATTTGAAAGTGATTGAAAGTAAATAAGGCGAGGTGAGATAGAGAGGAAACACGATGAGGCGAGGGGAGATAGAGAGGAAACACGCTGAGGCGTGGGGAGATAGAGAGGAAACACGATGAGGTGAGGGGAGACAGAGAGGAAACACGCTGAGGTGAGGGGAGATAGAGAGGAAACACGCTGAGGCGAGGGGAGAAAGGAAACACGCTGAGGTGAGGGGAGATAGAGAGGAAACACGCTGAGGCGAGGGGAGACAGGAAACACGCTGAGGTGAGGTAGAGAGGAAACACGCTGAGGTGAGGTAGAGAGGAAACACGCTGAGGCGAGGGGAGACAGGAAACACGCTGAGGTGAGGTAGAGAGGAAACACGCTGAGGTGAGGGGAGAGGAAACACGCTGAGGCGAGGGGAGATAGAGAGGAAACACGCTGAGGCGAGGGGAGATAGAGAGGAAACACGCTGAGGCGAGGGGAGATAGAGAGGAAACACGCTGAGGCGAGGGGAGATAGAGAGGAAACACGCTGAGGCGAGGGGAGATAGAGAGGAAACACGCTGAGGCGAGGGGAGATAGAGAGGAAACACGCTGAGGCGAGGGGAGATAGAGAGGAAACACGCTGAGGCGAGGGGAGATAGAGAGGAACACGCTGAGGCGAGGGGAGATAGAGAGGAAACACGCTGAGGCGAGGGAGATAGAGAGGAAACACGCTGAGGCGAGGGGAGATAGAGAGGAAACACGCTGAGGCGAGGGGAGATAGAGAGGAAACACGCTGAGGCGAGGGGAGATAGAGAGGAAACACGCTGAGTTGAGGGAGGTGGAAAGAAAGACGTAGAAACTGTGAAAAAGACAGGAGAGGGTATTCACAACCTCCGAATTAGCCCTGAATTGCACCAGATGGTGAAATTGCACGAAGTTCTGGTGCATAGACCCGGAGATGAAATGGGAAGGGACGTCATTGGGGTGAGGGATATGAGTAGGAAACACGAGGTGAGGGAGATGGAAAGACAGGAGGTAATGGAGGGGGCTCAACCTTGGCCCTACAGATGTTTTGGAATATGTTTTCCCACAGGGATCTGTCGACCTCATGACTGGTGGAGTATCATGGGAGATGTAATTCCGTGGGGAAATGTTGACACTCCTGATTTAAGGGGATGAGGGAAGGTCTTTGGGGTGAGGTAAATGGAGAGGAAACACATTGGGGTGAGAGGTGAGAGCCGCCAATGGGGTCAGGAGGTAAAAACACAAGAGCTGAAGAAATGGGGAGACAGACTGGGCAAAGGAGGAGAGACATGACAACAAAGAGGAACAATGGAGGGCGATAAAAGAGAAACGAAAAGGGTGTAAAAACTGGAGGGTCACACACAGGTTGGAGGAGATTAAGAGGAACAATGGATTCCTCCTCGCGCTGTGTAACACCTGCCTGTTTACATTTGTTTTGGTTACGTGTCTTCACGACCAATGGGGCCACATACCTGAGGGCTTCACCAACGCCTGTGCATGGACCACGAAACGGATAACCCTCTCCGTTTCTGAACGTGGGACAGTCTCGTCTCGGATTTTTTAATGAATTATACAGTAAGAAATATTTGGGAATATTCCCAGTGTATTCCTTACTGTAATAACCTGTTTGTCGAGGAGATGCCGCCACCTGCTGGTCAAAAGGAGTTACTGCAGTTCTGAGCTCCATGCAGGATCAGTTGGGGAAAAGTCCGTCAGAGACAATCCCCAGCTGCTTTTAAAATAAAATAAAAAAGGGTTACCACCTGGGGCACCGTGCCCAAATAATAGGGGCATGTTCTGAAACCCAAATGCAAAGGAAAATCATCTGCAACAATTTCAAAAATATGCCAATTTAAAAAAAATCACGTTTCATCAATTTTCGGAAAAGTAAAAAACAAGGTGGACCTTAAAAAGCGAGAAGAAATAAAAACAAAGGGAGAGTCGTCCATCCTAGGATGAAATTACACTTTTATATATTGAAAAACCACTCACATTAAAAGAGACACTACCACTAACATAAGCGGTGACTAGATTACACACAAAACCTCATTAAAAAACACACTATAGAGAACACCGTAAAACACATTATAGAAAACACGCTATAGAACACATTATAGAAAACACGCTATAGAACACATTATAGAAAACACTTAAAAACACATTAAAAAACATGCTATAAAAACACATTATAGAAAAGACTGTAAAACACATTATAGAAAACACTATAAAACACTATGCTGCTGCTTTTTTTTGTTTGAAGTAATTTCATGTAAATGCGAAAAATAAAGTTAGGTTTTTATCTCCGGTTTCAATTTTGTGGATTTTTCCCATGATGCAACATTTACCAAAATATGTGCAAATTTTTTTTACTTTGTGGCTGTGGTTTATCATATACAGTTTTAAACAGTCAATGAGGTGGAGGAGGGTAGGTTTAGAAAAGGCATCAGGAGATCTATTCTTCTCCTGGCTACCCGAGGTAAGAGCTGGCATCTGATTGAGATAAAACAGGGAGCTAAAAAGCCTTCTAATCTACCCCCTGGTGATGTCCTTTGATAATTTAGTTTTTTTTATCTCCTGTTTCCATTTTGTTGATTTTTACCACGATGCAACATTTACCAAAATCTGTGCAAAGGTTTTACTTTTTTTTACTGCTGTGGTTTATCTTATACAGTATTTAACAGTTAAGGTGATATGAGGTCTGTTATTCTCCAGGCATCCTGAGATAAGAACTGGCAGCTGAATGATATAAAACAGGGAGCTTAAAAGACTTCTAATCTACCCCCTGGTGATGTCCTTTGAATACATCCCACACAATACAATGATGTGAGTCGGTGACTGACCCATTCACTCCATTCTATGGTCAAAGCCACACAGTGAGGAGCAAGTGATGGAAAGATACAACACAAAATATCACACAATGGATGCACCCAGTGACACATATAGAGGAAAATATCACACAATGGATGCGCCCAGTGACACATATAGAGGAAAATATCACACAATGGATACACCCAGTGACACATATAGAGGAAAATATCTCACAATGGATGCACCCAGTGACACATAGAGGAAAATATCACACAATGGATGCACCCAGTGACACATATAGAGCAAAATATCACACAATGGATGCACCCAGTGACACATATAGAGGAAAATAATTTTACTATATATAACACCTCTATATAAATAGAGGTTTTACCGCACCCGGCCCAAACACCTGAGTTACCTCCTATTGACCCGGCCGTTCAGGCATCTAATAATGCAGCTGTCTTTAACGCTGTCGCCACCTTGTCGGCAGGTCTTACAACGTCTATGATGGAATCTATGGTGGACACCAAGCTTGCTAACCAGTCTGAGGCAATGATAATCCCGGGCAAAACACTCACCACAGTGAGGCCCCCAGACGAGCCCCTGATTTGTTCCACAGGCAATTTTTTTTTATTTTATTTAAAAAAATCAAGACAGAAATCCAAACATCTCCATAGAGGGATGGCATCCCGCACCATGCCAAGGGAGATGACATGTCACCCTAACTTTCACAAAAGAGCCCTACACCGCCGGGCGTTTGTGGTGGATGACCAAGAGGGTTAACACCTCAGATCTGGCTCCTGAATCGGGTGATTCTCCCAATCTAGAGCTGGATGAGGGAGAGGACTCCCTAGATATTCATGCCCCGGAGGATGATTCCCTGGTTTATGAGCCCACTTTTCCATTGGCTACTACTCCATTGGAGTTTATTCTGTCTCAAAGACCTCACACACCCGAGGTCCGCTGAGTGGGCGCCAGATCCTCACATGGCACAATGGGTGGACGCTTGAGTCTGGAGAGCCTTGGATAGGGCTACTCGAGCCAAGATGAAGGCAGAACACCCACGCCCCATTACTAGTGGCAAAACCTGCCAGACCCTTCAACTGGACCCGAAGTTTGTAATATATATTGAGCCCCAAGGGTGGTCGGCTGAAGAAGGGGTTGAGGACAAGCTCCTAGATGATAGGTCTAGAAAGCGGACAAGGGGTCCCAACATATCAGAAGGAGCTAATTGACCCTGCCATGGTCACAAACCGGGTTAGTGAAAGCACGTCCCGTGAAAATTATATTGAGGGAGTTAGATGCCCCAGCATACCCCCCCCCCCCAGATCCTCGAGGAACCCTTTTCCTAACAGTGCTGAGAGATTTTCTAATATCTTCTTTGGAGTTTTCTGCTGCCTAAGTTCGGTTTCCCGGTTCGGATTCCACCGCTGAGGGAGGCTTCTGTTCCAGGTTTCTGAAGTTTGGATGGTCTTTTCTCTTTCTCTACTGGTTCCTGTTGTTTTTGGACTTTAGTTTCAAATTTCAAGAAACAAGGAAATGGAAAGCTGAACCTGGATATTTAGGGGGGGGGGGGATTGGTTGTTGGGGATATGGGGGCGTGTCACTGCGGTATATGTTGTTCATGTTTAATTGTTTTATTTCCACGGCAGCAAATAAATGTAAGAAAAGAGATGCCGTACTCGCCTCTGGGACCTTTATTAAAATCCTAACTTCCCTTCTTACTCACAATAATTAATTACCATAGATACTGTGCACAGACAGCCAATCAGAACGGGAGATTTGCCGAGCGTTGCATAAATGTCCACAGACCAGATGAGCCACAAAGCTTTATTTCATTTTATATGACAGACGTTGGTGGTTTTATACAGGAGCGGGCGGTGAGCGGTTTGTATGGGGCGCTCTGCCACGTAGGTCACTGTAACTATGTGTGAAACCCCCGGGCTGTTTGTCCCACCCCAGGGAAACCCCTCCATCCTCTACTCGGCATGTCCGTGCCACGTACTGACGAGGAGCAGCATCCCGCGCAGTCTCTCCACTGCTCCTATAATGTGATAATTTCTGAAGGCTGGGGAGGTCCTCACTCAACTGAAGATTCCAGGGTCGTTTAACTGTAAACTGCTCACTAAACGATGCAAATCTTCAACTGTCCAACGCAGAGAGGACTCAGCAGCGCCCCCTACTGCGCTACTGCTAAAGGGGCTGCAACAAAAAACGACAGAAGACACAAACTCAAAATAGGGTGGAGGGCCAGACTCATAGCGCCCCCGGTCTGTGTCACCCTGCAGGAGGAGGGACAGACTGACAGCGCCCCCTGTCTGTGTCACCCTGCAGGGGGAGGGACAGACTCACAGCGCCCCCTGTCTGTGTCACCCTGCAGGGGGAGGGACAGACTCACAGCGCCCCCTGTCTGTGTCACCCTGCAGGAGGAGGGACAGACTCACAGCGCCCCCTGTCTGTGTCACCCTGCAGGGGGAGGGACAGACTCACAGCGCCCCCTGTCTGTGTCACCCTGCAGGAGGAGGGACAGACTCACAGCACCCCCTGTCTGTGTCACCCTGCAGGGGGAGGGACAGACTCACAGCGCACCCTGTCTGTGTAAGTCTTTGTGATACTTACTCAATAACAATGGGGTCATTAAAGGTCACCAGAAGATCTGTTGAATAATGCGGCAATCGACATAAAACCAGATATATATTCACTGTGTTAAGAGCCTGGAAAAGAAAACAAATAAAGTCCTCACACACTGGTACACCGTGCCATGTATACACGTTACAAGCATTTATAAAGCGCTAACAAATTCTGTATCGCTGTACAATGAGAGGGACAGAATGATAAATATACACACACGTGTCCATACAAGATAAACACACTGAACAGTAGGCCCTGCTCAAGAGCTTACAATCTAAGAGGAGAGGGGTGACACATTAGGAGAGGGAGAATAGAGAACATGAAGTATCGGGGGACCGTGTGGGCTATGTGGGAAGATTATACAAGAAACGTACATTGAAGGCTCATGGAGTGAGCTAATGGGCTTCTCTAAAGTAATGCATTTTCAGAGACTTCTTGAAGGACTGGAGAGACGGGGAGATTCTAATGTTGCAGGGGACGGAGTTCCATAGAAAGGGGGCAGTTCGGGAGAAGCTGATGGCATCAAATCATTGGCAGAGCAAAGTGGCCAGGATGTACCTGTTAATTAGGAAGGAGATGTAAGCAGGGGCGCGGTTATGGAGAGCTTTGTATGTGATGCACCAATATTTTTAATTGGATTCTAAAGGAAACAAGGAGCCAGTGTAGAGATTGACAGAGAGGCGAGAGGTGTGAGAGGTGCAGGAGGTGGGTGAGGTGCGAGGTGCAGGAGGTGAGGTGGGTGAGGTGCGAGAGGTGCAGGAGGTGAGGTGGGTGAGGTGCGAGAGGGGAGGTGTGAGAGATGCAGGAGGTGAAGTGTGAGAGGTGCAGGAGGTGAGGTGCGGTAGGTGAAGTGCGAGGGGTGCGGGAGGGGATGTGCGGTGCGGGAAGTGAGGTGTATGAGCCTGGCACAGGCGTTCATAACAGACTGCAGAGGGAGAATCTGTGAACTCTTAAGGCCAGAGAGATGGAGGTTACAGTATAAAAGGCGGGAGATAAGAAGAGCTTGGGTAAGCATTCTGGCAGAGTCCTGATTAAGGCTGGGGTCAGACGAATGCAGTGCGAACATGCGTTGCAATCGCACTTTATCACGGCTGTGCTAGCAGCAAATGACGTCCAATGCCGGGCAGCATACGAAGTACGGCCGCGCAACGCAAGCGGCAAACACATTTTTTTGAGAACGTGAAACCGCTAGTACTGACTAGCTGCGTCCGCTAGCGGCATGTGTGCGTGATTAGGAGACGTCAGACGCTGCTAATGTCCGGCCAACATCACGTCCAGACGCAAAAAGGGTTTTTTGATGATCCGTACAAAATCACGGACGAAAATGCGCATCGTATGACAGCTATCACGTATTTCGTGAAAAAATACGTCCATTCGTTCGAACGCACTTTTTCACGGACGACGCGAAAAATGCGTTCGTCTGACCCTAACCTAAGACCGAGGCGGATGCGTGCAATGTTCTTTTAGGTGGAAGTAGTAGGATCCGGTTAGCGACTGAATGTGAGGAGTGAAGGATAGATCAGAGTCTAGGAGGACACCGAGGCAGCGAGCCCAGACAGCGCAGCGCCAGCCCCCTTCCTCCCCCTCACACATGTAATAAGTGTTGGATATATAGTTATTAATTAACGCTCATTCCTTGTTTGATTTGGTTTAATCAGATCATTTAAGATGTCGCGGTTGCTGCCAGCGCTGCGTGTGATGCACTTTGACCGGCTTTTACACCATATTAAGCTAATGAGTTTATGGCTGGGTTTCACCAATGACCGTCAAGCCAACAATCTGAGCTGATCGCTTAGAATCCAGGCACAAGTAATGAAGAATCCAGGCACAAGTAATGAAGAATCCAGGCACAAGTAATGAAGAATCCAGGCACAAGTAACTCCTCATACGCCTGGAACAATAACGCCGAGACAGCAAACTTAGCCCGCCACATGTTTTGGAACTACAGTTCCCATGATGCTCAACCACTCAGTTTCATGGGAGACATGCCAAAACATCTGGAGGGCCTAAGTTGCTGAGCCCTGCTCCAAAACATCAGACGGGGTCTATCTACAGAACGTCTGTGTGCTGTTAAACCACTATATACCCCCATTGGTACGACATGCACCTTATAGAGCGATAAAACACACTCATACACACCGCCCATTACTGTGAGGTTTATTGCTGTGCAGCTCTGTGATACGCTCACACTGCACATTACTGTGCATTTTATTGCCGTGGAGCTCTGTGATACGCTCATACACACCACCCATTACTGTGCGTTTTATTGCTGTGGAGCTCTGTGATACACTCACACTGCACATTACTGTGCGTTTTATTGCTGTGGAGCTCTGTGATACACTCACACTGCACATTACTGTGCGTTTTATTGCTGTGCAGCTCTGTGATACGTCACACTGCACATTACTGTGCGTTTTATTGCTGTGCAGCTCTGTGATACGTCACACTGCACATTACTGTGCGTTTTATTGCTGTGCAGCTCTGTGATACAGTAATGTGTATGAGCGTATCACAGAGCCCCACAGCATTAAAACTCACAGTAATGTGTGGTGTGTATGAGCGTGAGTTTTACTGCTGTGGAGCTCTGTGATAAGCTCATACACACCGCACATTACTGTGAATTTTATTGCTGTGGAGCTCTGTGATACGATCACACACACTGCACATTACTGTATCACAGAGCTCCACAGCAATTAAACTCACAGTAATGTGCAGTGTGTGTGAGCGGGAGTTTAATTGCTGTGGAGCTCTGTGATACAGCAATGTGCAGTGTGCGTGAGTGTGAGTTTTATTGCTGTGGAGCACTGTGATGCATTCATACAGTTTAGTTTCAGCTCCATCAATCTTCGCATTAACACACAAGTTGCTCATTTAACCCATCACATACCTCTTCATTGAACTTTGCCACTTGCTGGAGCCCGGTAAGTGCCCACGCGCTGGCACAGTTGGTTAGAGATAGCTGTGCCAGGGGAAAAGGCTCCACACTCAGGACCTCTGACCTCCCCTCAGCGCTGTTACCGGACGCCACGTCTTCGAAGTGGTATCTGCCTCCACGAGGAAAAAAAAAGAAAGATTCAGTCAGGATTCCTCTGTGCCGCCCACTGCGCCTGGCAAAGAGGAGGAGACCCCCATTACCGTGCTGCCTCCGTGTCCGTCATCCCCTCCTGATACTCCAGCAGCTCCACGATGATGCTCTGGTCCGTAGACGCATGGGCAAAGACCTCCTGATTATCAGGGATCTCACGCAGGTCACTGCATGTACATAATATATATATATATTAAGCAAAACATAGAAATGAGAAAGTGACAGAGACACAAGGAAAGACAAAACAAAGAAACAGGCTCTCACTTTTTACATCTTTAAAAAAAAACAAAACACCAAACCCTAAATTCTACGTATAGTGTCCCTTTAATTAATGCCCCCCCCCCGCCGGCGCGCGCCCTGTGACCTGCAGGCGCCAATGTCCCGGCTGGGGTTATATTTCCTGGCTCAGACCTGACATCCTGTATGGCGTCGGGCAAGATGGCGGAGAAAGCTCCTCCGTAGAGCGGGCGTTTGTCTGTCACGGCGTCCATCGGGCGGGCGGAGACCTGCGTGGGAGCAGAGCACAGAGGGCGTGAAGAGAAGCGCTGCCACCACAGAGGCCAAAGTCAATCCAGAGGGAGCATAAAAGAAAGATGGCCGCCAGCGCTGCCGTGGGATACTCGTTGGGCGCCACATGAAAGCGCTTCCCCACACTGTATAACATTTTTCTAGCCCCTTCCTGGTATTTGGGCCGTTCTTAAACTCCCCCACGCGGTCCAAACACTGATTGTGATGTTAATTCAGCGAGAAGCGTTTGATTGGTTGATCGCGCGTTAGCCACAAGCGTGCAGCTCATCCTCCGTGATACTCTATGAAAAGCGCATCATTCGACGACAGGAACACGAACACAGGGGACAGAGCAGTAAAAATACAACTGGTTTGGGGATTTTTTTTTTTTTAAAATAGATTTTTCCAGAAAAGAGAAAAAAAAAAAAAAAGACAGTACAGCAGGGGTTAATAGTAACCCTTCCAGTCAGACATGTCTTAGATCAGGTGACCTTTCACAGAACAGGAGGATAAACCGACCAGTATAAACCACAATAATTATAAGACATGTATTAAATGTATTTATTTACTTCATACAGTCAGTGATGTACTGGCACTACATCTCCCTTGAGGCTTTGCCCATCTAAGAAATGACTGAGCATCATGGGAGGTGTAGTTCCAAGACGTCTGTAGGGCCCAAACTGCCCGACCATTGTCACTTTTATTGTAGGTTTCGCTTTGTGCGGCCCCTCTGTTATTGCGTCACGCACAGTATAGTATACACGCATAGTATAACCCGTTTGCGGGCGTCCTGTGGTGTCACCGTGGGCGTTTCCACCGAGTTGGAACCAGTTATCACATTATACAGCGAGATTTCACGTCAACTAGAGACACTCCAGGCACTGCGTCCACTTAGGGCGGTGACGGGGAACCACGGCACCCTAATGTTTCAGAGCTGCATGCGCCACCAACGTCAGGGTTGGCTGTGCATCATGGGACATGTAGTTGAGTAACATCTGGGGACAATTAGGGTTGCCAGGTCAGCCATGTTTTCCTGGATACATATTGCTATTTCACACAGTGGGGAGCACAGGGTAAAGAGCTGCCCTGTAACATGTATAATCCAAAGGCTGCAGGAAGGAAATCAAGGCAGGTCACATGGGATTACATTCGGATTTCTTCCCTGCAGTGTGTGGATTATACATGCTGCAGGGGGGCATTTTTCATGCACTGACCATCGGCATGAATTAATAATAGGTGTCCACAAAAACATGGCCGACCTGGCAACACTGCCAATAAAAGCCATGCATGAGGAACCTGAGTGGGCCTAAAGGCCCTGGAGGACAAACATAGGGCCCTATTACATTCTTAACGCAAAAATGCACGCTAAACATGTGTTTTTTTGCGCGAAGCGTTAAGGCTAGGGTCAGACTAACGCTTTTTTCACGTTGTTCGTGAAAAAGTGCGTTCGAACGAATGGACGTATTTCTTCACGGAGTACGCGATAGCGGTCATACGATGCGCATTTTCGTCCGTGATTTTGTACGGATCATCAATAAAACACTTTTTGTGTCTGGACGTTATGTTCGCCGGACGTGTGCAGCGTTTGACGTCTCCTAATCACACAAACACGCCGCTATGCGGCCGCAGCGCACTCTGTACGTCAGTAGTAGCGGTTTGACGTTCTCGAAAAAATGCGTTCATTTGCCACTTGCGTTATGCGGACGAACTTTCGTGCGGCCGTTCGTCGTATGTTCCCCGGCATTGGACGTCATTTGCTGCTAGCACGCCATGATTTCGTGCGGCTAAACACACGTTAATACTGCGCTAGTCTGACCTTAGCCTTAACGTATGAAAATCACCGCTGGAATTACATTCCTCGCGCATTTTTTCATCCGTCGGGAAATTGCACTCGTAAAGCCGACGCGCTAAAATGCGCGCAAAGTACCGCTGCGCGCAGAAATCAGTGAGCACAATGTCATTTTTGACGCGAGTCCGTCATTTTGTGCAGACTGCGCACAACAGACGTACGTTCTGCCGGAAGACAAGGTAGTGGCCGTCATTTTTGACGGATCTAGTAAAAAACACGCGCATCGCGGTTCTCCGTTGTGAATGCGCAGTTTGGTACGGTCAGATTGTTACAATTTGCCGTTACCACCAGCTTTTCAAAGACGTTAAAATTCTGCGCGCAAACGTTGTGCGTTAAATTTTGCGCTAAGATTGTAATGCATTTGCGCTCACAATGTTAAGCATAGGACGCGCACAGTACATTACGCTCGCGCAGGGATCGCGCAGGTTCACCCGCAGTAGACGTTAACGCGCATTTTTTGCGTGGACATTTTAATACGACGATCAACGCAAAGCGTTTTGCCCCTGGCGTTAATGCGTTTTTGCGCACGCGTTAATGTTTGCGCGAAGAATGTAATCGGGCCCATAGAGTTTGAAAGTGCTGCCCCTCAGCATGCAGGATTCATACGCTACAGGAGGGGAATCAATTCACGAATCAAGGCGCTGGAGAGCGTACGAATTCTGGGTACTGCAGGGCAGCTCTTTCATGTGCCACCCACTGAGCGATAGGTGGGGTATCACTGGTAGGCTCGCCAGATCAGCCATGTTATCCTGGCCACATATTAAAGTTTCATGCAGAGGGACCCACAGGGAAAAGTGCTGCCCTGCAAGATGTATACTTCATATGCTGCAGGAAGGATTCCTTACCTGCAATGTATGGGTTACACATACTGCGGGGTGGCATTTTTCATGCACTGCCCATCAGCATGAATAAATTATATACTTCCAGGAAATCAATGTGAATTTGAGAATATTAATAAACCCTGGCTAAAAGAAACACATGAAAAGTGCTGCCCAGGTGCTGCAGAGCACATACATGCAGGAGGGAGCCAGACACGTGACCCCACTGGGATCCCACAATACTTCCTGCCAGAGGTTTACTGCAGCATATATATAGCCTGAGAGGTGTAGGGCAGCACTTTACATGTGTTACCATTGGCAGTGTCGGCTCAATCATGACACTAACCTGCCAAGCAGCTCAGCAAACCACGTGCACTCTGCAGGAACAAGAAGCCCTCCGCTGACGTCACAGAAACACCTTAGCCGCCATCTTAAGCAAGGGCGTGGTGGTGGTGGTTAAGCCCGTCTAGTTTAGCGTCGGCCATTTTGAATGAGGGAAAGGCTGGAACAGAGGCTATGGCTCCCAGGGAGGCCGCCATGATAGAAGAGGGCAATTTGCCAGTAGTTTCAGTATATTTAGCTGCTTGGTTATTTTCACATACAATTAGGTGGAATGGTGCCCTCAACAACACCTTTATATGTCACCTGGTGCACTGTAACTGCTATATAATATAGTATAATAACTAGTAGTGCCCAGACCCTCCACAGACACTGGGCTTATTCACTAAACGGTGACTGCCAGGGAATCACAAGGGGATATGGAACAAGAGCAGAATATCTTATTTACAGCCAGCGATTTATAACAGCATTTACTATAGTTTAAAGACGCGTTGCTGGGAGTTTTAATGCTGCGCAGCTCTGTCATACACCTGCACACCCTGAATATATGAAGGAGCCCCTAAAAACACACCCGCACACCCTGAATATATGGAGGAGCCTCTAAAAATACACCCACACACCCTGAATATATGGAGGAACCCCTAAAAACACCCACACACCCTGAATATATGGAGGAGCCCCTAAAAACACACCCACACACCCTGAATATATGGAGGAGCCCTTATAAACACACCCACACACCCTGAATATATGGAAGGAGCCCCTAAAAAGACACCCACACACCCTGAATATATGGAGGAGCCCCTAAAAACACACCCACACACCCTGAATATATGGAGGAGCCCCTAAAAACACACCCGCACACCCTGAATATATGGAGGAGCCCCTAAAAAGACACCCACACACCCTGAATATATGGAGGAGCCCCTAAAAACACACCCACACACCCTGAATATATGGAGCCCCTAAAAAGACACCCGCACACCCTGAATATTATGGAGGAGCCCCTAAAAAGACACCCGCACACCCTGAATATATGGAGGAACCCCTAAAAACACACCACACACCCTGAATATATGGAAGAGCCCCTAAAAAGACACCCGCACACCCTGAATATATGGAGGAGCCCCTAAAAAGACACCCGCACACCCTGAATATATGGAGGAGCCCTAAAAAGACACCCGCACACCCTGAATATATGGAGGAACCCCTAAAAAGACACCCGCACACCCTGAATATATGGAGGAGCCCTAAAAAGACACCCGCACACCCTGAATATATGGAGGAGCCCCTAAAAAGACACCCGCACACCCTGAATATGTGGAGAAGCCTCTAAAAAGACACACACACACCCTGAAAATATGGAGGAGTCCCTAAAAATACACCCACACACCCTGAATATATGGAGGAACCCCTAAAAACACACCCGCACACCCTGCATATATGAAGGAGCCCCTAAAAAGACACCCACACACACCCTGAATATATGGAGGAGCCCCTAAAAATACACCCACACACCCTGAATATATGGAGGAACCCCTAAAAAGACACCCACACACCCTGAATATATGAAGGAGCCCCTAAAAAGACACCCACACACCCTGAATATATGAAGGAACCCCTAAAACGACACACACACACCCTGAATATATGAAGGAGCCCCTAAAAAGACACCCACACACCTGAATATATGAGGAGCCCCTAAAAATACACCCACACACCCTGAATATATGGAGGAACCCCTAAAAAGACACCCACACACCCTGAATATATGGAGGAGCCCCTAAAAAAACACCCACACACCCTGAATATATGGAGGAGCCCCTAAAAAGACACCCGCACACCCTGAATATATGGAGGAGCCCCTAAAAACACACCACACACCCTGAATATATGGAGGAGCCCCTAAAACGACACACACACACCCTGAATATATGGAGGAGCCCCTAAAAACACACCCGCACACCCTGAATATATGGAGGAGCCCCTAAAAAGACACCCGCACACCCTGAATATATGGAGGAGCCCCTAAAAAGACACCCACACACCCTGAATATATGGAGGAGCCCCTAAAACGACACACACACACCCTGAATATATGGAGGAGCCCCTAAAAACACACCTGCACACCCTGAATATATGGAGGAGCCCCTAAAAAGACACCCCACACCCTGAATATATGGAGGAGCCCCTAAAAAGACACCCACACACCCTGAATATATGGAGGAGCCCCTAAAAACACACCACACACCCTGAATATATGGAGGAGCCCCTAAAAACACACCCACACACCACCCTGAATATATGAAGGAGCCCCTAAAAACACACCCGCACACCCTAAATATATGAAGGAGCCCCTAAAAACACACCGCACACCCTGAATATATGGAGGAGCCTCTAAAAATACACCCACACACCCTGAATATATGGAGGAACCCCTAAAAAACACACCCGCACACCCTGAATATATGGAGGAGTCCCTAAAAATACACCCACACACCCTGAATATATGGAAGAGCTCCTAAAAAACACCCGCACACCCTGAATATATGGAGGAGCCTCTAAAAATACACCCCACACCCTGAATATATGGAGGAACCCCTAAAAAACACACCCGCACACCCTGAATATATGGAGGAGTCCCTAAAAATACACCCACACACCCTGAATATATGGAAGAGCTCCTAAAAAGACACCCGCACACCCTGAATATATGGAAGAGCTCCTAAAAAGACACCCGACACACCGACCCTGAATATGAGGAGCCCCTAAAAAGACACCCGCACACCCTGAATATATGAAGGAGCCCCTAAAAACACACCCGCACACCCTGAATATATGGAGGAGCCCCTAAAAACACACCCGCACACCCTGAATATATGGAGGAGCCCCTGAAAACACACCCACATACCCTGAATATATAGAGGAGCCCCTAAAAAGACACCCGCACACCCTGAATATATGGAGGAGCCCCTAAAAAGACACCCGCACACCCTGAATATATGGAGGAGCCCCTAAAAAGACACCCGCACACCCTGAATATATGGAGGAACCCCTAAAACGACACACCCACACACCCTGAATATATGGAGGAGCCCCTAAAAAGACACCCACACACCCTGAATATATGGAGGAGCCTCTAAAAAGACACCCGCACACCCTGAATATATGGAGGATCCCCTAAAAATACACCCACACACCCTGAATATATGGAGGAGCCACTAAAATGACACCCGCACACCCTGAATATATGGAGAACCCCTAAAAACTGGTATCCCGGTGGGGAGTGTTGCGGTATGGAGCGTGCCGGTATCCCGGTGTGGAGTGTTGCAGTATGGAGCGTGCCGGTATCCCGGTGTGGAGTGTTGCAGTATGGAGCGTGCTGGTATCCCGGTGTGGAGTGTTGCGGTATGGAGCGTGCCGGTATCCCGGTGTGGAGTGTTGCAGTATGGAGCGTGCCGGTATCCCGGTGTGGAGTGTTGCGGTATGGAGCGTGCTGGTATCCCGGTGTGGAGTGTTGCGGTATGGAGCGTGCTGGTATCCCGGTGTGGAGTGTTAGAGTATGGAGCGTGCCGGTATCCCGGTGTGGAGTGTTGCGGTATGTTGCGTGCTGGTATCCCGGTGTGGAGTGTTGCAGTATGGAGCGTGCTGGTATCCCGGTGTGGAGTGTTGCGGTATGGAGCGTGCCGGTATCCCGGTGTGGAGTGTTGCAGTATGGAGCGTGCTGGTATCCCGGTGTGGAGTGTTGCAGTATGGAGCGTGCTGGTATCCCGGTGTGGAGTGTTGCGGTATGGAGCGTGCCTGTATCCCGGTGTGGAGTGTTGCAGTATGGAGCGTGCCGGTATCCCGGTGTGGAGTGTTGCAGTATGGAGCGTGCCGGTATCCCGGTGTGGAGTGTTGCGGTATGGAGCGTGCTGGTATCCCGGTGTGGAGTGTTGCGGTATGGAGCGTGCTGGTATCCCGGTGGGGAGTGTTGCAGTATGGAGCGTGCCGGTATCCCGGTGTGGAGTGTTGCGGTATGGAGCGTGCCGGTATCCCGGTGTGGAGTGTTGCAGTATGGAGCGTGCCGGTATCCCGGTGTGGAGTGTCACGGTATGGAGCGTGCCGGTATCCCAGTGTGGAGTGTTGCAGTATGGAGCGTGCTGGTATCCCGGTGTGGAGTGTTGCGGTATGGAGCGTGCCAGTATCCCGGTGTGGAGTGTTGCGGTATGGAGCGTGCTGGTATCCCAGTGTGGAGTGTCGCAGTATGGAGCGTGCCTGTATCCCGGTGTGGAGTGTTGCAGTATGGAGCGTGCCGGTATCCCGGTGTGGAGTGTTGCAGTATGGAGCGTGCCTGTATCCCGGTGTGGAGTGTTGCAGTATGGAGCGTGCCGGTATCCCGGTGTGGAGTGTTGCAGTATGGAGCGTGCCGGTATCCCGGTGTGGAGTGTTGCGGTATGGAGCGTGCCTGTATCCCGGTGTGGAGTGTTGCAGTATGGAGCGTGCCTGTATCCCGGTGTGGAGTGTTGCAGTATGGAGCGTGCCGGTATCCGGTGTGGAGTGTTGCAGTATGGAGCGTGCCGGTATCCCGGTGTGGAGTGTTGCAGTATGGAGCGTGCCTGTATCCCGGTGTGGAGTGTTGCAGTATGGAGCGTGCCGGTATCCCGGTGTGGAGTGTTGCGGTATGGAGCGTGCTGGTATCCCGGTGTGGAGTGTCGCAGTATGGAGCGTGCCGGTATCCCGGTGTGGAGTGTTGCAGTATGGAGCGTGCTGGTATCCCCGTGTGGAGTGTTGCGGTATGGAGCGTGCCAGTATCCCGGTGTGGAGTGTTGCGGTATGGAGCGTGCTGGTATCCCAGTGTGGAGTGTCGCAGTATGGAGCGTGCCTGTATCCCGGTGTGGAGTGTTGCAGTATGGAGCGTGCCGGTATCCCGGTGTGGAGTGTTGCAGTATGGAGCGTGCCTGTATCCCGGTGTGGAGTGTTGCAGTATGGAGCGTGCCGGTATCCCGGTGTGGAGTGTTGCAGTATGGAGCGTGCCGGTATCCCGGTGTGGAGTGTTGCGGTATGGAGCGTGCCTGTATCCCGGTGTGGAGTGTTGCAGTATGGAGCGTGCCGGTATCCCGGTGTGGAGTGTTGCAGTATGGAGCGTGCCTGTATCCCGGTGTGGAGTGTTGCGGTATGGAGCGTGCCTGTATCCCGGTGTGGAGTGTTGCAGTATGGAGCGTGCCGGTATCCCGGTGTGGAGTGTTGCAGTATGGAGCGTGCCTGTATCCCGGTGTGGAGTGTTGCGGTATGGAGCGTGCCTGTATCCCGGTGTGGAGTGTTGCAGTATGGAGCGTGCCGGTATCCCGGTGTGGAGTGTTGCAGTATGGAGCGTGCCGGTATCCCGGTGTGGAGTGTTGCAGTATGGAGCGTGCCGGTATCCCGGTGTGGAGTGTTGCGGTATGGAGCGTGCCTGTATCCCGGTGTGGAGTGTTGCAGTATGGAGCGTGCCGGTATCCCGGTGTGGAGTGTTGCGGTATGGAGCGTGCCGGTATCCCGGTGTGGAGTGTCACGGTATGGAGCGTGCCTGTATCCCGGTGTGGAGTGTTGCGGTATGGAGCGTGCCGGTATCCCGGTGTGGAGTGTTGCGGTATGGAGCGTGCTGGTATCCCGGTGTGGAGTGTCGCAGTATGGAGCGTGCCGGTATCCCGGTGTGGAACACTCAGGTACGGATTGGAGTTTCCAGGTATTACCGGCCTCCTTCCTTGCACCCCTGTCTTTAATTGCAGAGTAATTAGGTAGCAGCTTGTGGCTGGGGCCTGGGTTGCACACCCCTATATAAAGGAGACACGGCCAACCAGGAGACATGTGTCTTGTCAGTGTTACTTAGTACTTTTTTTGTTAGGTTTTTATTTGGTTTTCTCCCGTTCTTGGTGGTATTTGCTACAATGCGATGGACACTCCTAGCTGGGTAAGTGTACTCAGAAACTATGGGGTGATTGATCAGGGAACTGTATGACTGACTTTCTGTCCTAGAACAATCTAGCACCTAGGTATGTTTGTCCACGGTCTGGATGTTTTTGAACAACCTGACTGGATGTTCTGGGGACTATAGTTTTAAGATTGCTGGACCCCCCCCCCCCCATGCAGAAGATCCTAGTCATTCGGTTCTCCATATACTTGCGCATCCCCCTCCAGCTGGTCTACTTTTGCTGAAGTATGGCCTTTGTGTTCATGGTGTTCGGCATGTAGGTTAAGAGATGACATTGTCAATGTCGTCACCCTAGGTATGGCCTGTACTGGCCCTTTTAAGGTCTCTCTGCACCTGAGCTGGGCAAAGAACCTCTGCAATGCTTGATGGACCTTGATTAGATTCAAGCATGGGGTGCTGTAGCAGAACCTTAGTCTGCAACCAAGATCTTGTGTAAAGGAACCAGATTGTGGGTCTGGACACTTGGTAAATGCATGCATAACCTAAAACCCCCTGTGCTGGTACAGGGCCTACAGATCTGCATACTAAAATGCTCCTCCTTTTCAGAGTGGCCTTGCTCTGCTTGAGTCTGCCATTGATGGCCAGCGCTGCATCATTCCCGGACGGTAAGTCTTGGATTTGATCACCAAATGCCTTCCATGCTCCCTCAGCACCTACATCGTATAATCCCTGACCCTTGCTCATATTTGTAGTCTCCATAAGGTGACGGTATTGCTTCTTAGCGGTAGAACCATATTTAATTTTGGCTCAGTCGTGGCCCTAGATCTGTCAGATGTGGAACCGGCCCCAGAGACTAGCTGTCCCTAGACTTCTCAGTAAATGACACCCTCAACAATTCTGAGCAGTGGCCTCTGATCGACCCCCTTCTCGTCTTGATCAATGACGTTTCTTGTACAGGGGTTTATCGGACTGAATGCCGCAACCGTTTCCTCTGGATCTGGGTGGAAAAGGATTTCTTGGGGCCAACGTGGCAGCTGGAGGTCTTCAGTGAGTAGACTATGCAAGACTTCTAACCTTGCACATCAGCCATTCTACTTGCACGACTGTCAATATGGGGCAAAAAACACTAGGTCCATGCAAAATGGCCACCTTAAGAGTGTTGGTCTCCTATGTTAAGCTTGGCTTGTATACCTCAAGCTGGAACTGATTCCAAGCCTTGTTTTATAAAATGTACTAGAGTTCACTAGACTGGATGTGACCTTCCTCCTTATCCCATCTTGTATCTTCAGATGAGACTGGATCCACAATCCTCCTAAACGATGACACATTATCTCAGTGTGGATATACGAAAAGTCGTGATGTGTACGGTAACGTGGAAGTCAGAGTTTCTGTCCTTGGGTGTTATGTTGGCAACGTGGTAAGTATAATGTATAACATGCATCAGTTGGTCCCCAAAATGACTGCCCTCCTAACCCCAGGTTTCTTCCAGAATGACCAAAAGTTTGACTTCAGAGTCCAGTTCAATGTGCATCGCAGGGACCAAGCAACCCAGTACTTGGTGTCAAAGTCTTGCAGCGTTAGTGACCCCTGGAACATGAGGGAGATAGTATGTGAAGAGAACTACATGGAGGTAAAACGCTTTTGCAGGGACTGGCGCAAAGATCCAGCCTCTTCTACCAGATGGGGAGCTTATGTAGACTTTTGCTCTATTCCAGGTTTCCGTGATCAGAATTGTTCCTCTGGATAGAGAATGGCTGAAGACAGACCCTCAACAAACATGGCCTCTGGTATGTATGAGCAAGTATCTTTATGTGCGCTGGACCCTGTCTTGTCTGCCACAGGTGGCTTAGCTTCTGTGCCAAGGGGACAGGCAGGTAGGTCATTCAAATCTTAATGTAGCAGAGATGTGTTTATCACTTCTCTTGCACCACCAGTTTCTGCAGGTCTTCCCAATAACCAATGGGGACAAGGCCAACATAGGAACAGAAACCAAGTAGAGAGCCCTAGAGTAATTTTGGTGGAGGAAGAAAGGTTTACTGGTCAGGAGCACCAATTACAGAAATGGTAGGGACCTGGGTGATCGGTCTGCATCAGTAACATGGTACCCAAATCTGAAGCTGTTTTGAAGGATCAAGATTTGGTGAGGCAGGACTACAGCTGCTCATGCCTTAGCATTGGTGGGAACAGGTCATCTGACAACCTGATCTAGAAGGGTTGATTGTGGGCTCCCGTTTTTGAGTTTCTGACCATGCCAGTCTATAATTCAACTGGCTTCCTGTAACTTTAAAGGTGCCTCGTCTCTGGTCCCTCGCTTTTTGAGGAGCATCAGGTGAGACCTCTTGCAAGTCTCGCCAAGAGCTAAAACTGATCAGCCTAAAGACTCAACTGTAAAATCTGGCACTTGAGATCCAAACCGAAGCTTTCTTTGCAGCTGTCTAGTTCTTCAGAAACCTCACTTGTCTGCCTCTTCAGAAACGCTGGCATTAAACGCCTCTTTCAAGGAAAGACTCCTACATGGAATAATCCTCCTTTCTCACCAGGTCTATGGCAGGCTGTCCCAACGCTGGCAGGTCCAGTTCATTGTGAACAACACCCTACTCACAATGTCTGCTGCAGATGCTTTTCAAAGAGGATATGGTGTAAATGCCACAGCAACTAGGGTGGTGTTCAGGGCACCTTACCAGACTCTGGAGGTCATGACCATGAAGGTGAGCTGGTACTCAACACTGGCACCCATGCATGCTGCTAGTGCAGCCTATAACATCTTGCTCTTGCCACTACAGGCTGATGGCTATCGCTACGAAGTGATCCTGAGTATTATGTACTACAGTCAGGCTCTGATTCGACTCATTGTGAATACCACCCTAGCCTGTCCCACAGGTGAGTTGGTCACCTGAGTTATCTTAAACTTTTTTACCGATATTTGCAACTTCAGATCCAGATAGGTCAATAGTCCATGCTTGGCCTATTGACCCTTTACCTCCTGTCTATGGTACAGTCAGAGCATCCCCCTAGGCCTTTGACCACAAATGCTTAAGTCACTACATGTAGTTCACCCTAGGGTCAGAAATGTTGGTTCTTGTCTCCTGGCTTGTGAAGGTGCTCTAGGACTGACCTAGAAACTGCTGTAGTTGCCACACTCCATAATGCTGAGCAGGCTTCCAGCCACATGAAGGGCATGTCTTTGTGCTTGGAAGCACACACCATGGAATTGCTACAGGTTACTGTCTCTAGTGACAGGGGCTCTGATCCAAAACTTGGTCTTGTAGCAAATGGTGCGCAACCCAATAACCTGAGATTTTCTTTTTCCCCATCTAGACCCTCCCATCTTCACACCAACTACACTGTCATGGCTGTCCCCTGCATTCCTCACTCCCTTGGTCCTTGACCCATCCCTGTACACACCAATGAGCTTAAGCCTGGGTCTTAACGGACAGCTGATATCAAGCAACATAATCACTCAAAATGGCTATACCTTCCGGCATGATAAGCGGACTATTGAGGTCACTGTGCCAATTGGTGCTCCAGGAGGCTACACAGAGGTAGGTGGATGTGACATGGTCTTCCTTAAAGCTCAGACACATTATCATGCCAGAATGATCTAATAGGAATCTCTACTCGCCTGTTCCCACAATCCCTTGCCCTGGGAGCATAACACATTAATCCAGCTCATGGCAACACACTACCTGTTCCTATAAAACCAGGAACTACTGTACATTCCCTTGTACAGGACACTAATCTGACCTCTCCATGGCATAAAGTTTGTCTAGAACATGCAGTTCACGCATCTAGATCTGGAGTTGTTCATGCAGTATTATGACTTTCTGGGGATAAACTCTTGCCTGTCATTTTGTATATGGTTGACTGCCTCACCAGTTCTGTAGCCAAAAAAATCATGGGTGCAGCAGCGCAAAGATTAGACCAAGCTGTAATCAAGTGCATTCCTTTGCTTTAGAGCGAGATCCTGAATAACACTTACGGGTCAACTTATCGTATTCACCTCTTCACGGATCAAGAGTGGAGTGAGCTGCCAGCTGACATCACCCGACACACCGTTTGGAAACGCATAGCAACTCCCTTTCAGCCAATGCCTCCCATCTTCATCAACTGTAAGCTTGCCTGCTCTAACATAGGTTGTGCCTCCAACATTTTTGGTTCAAAAACTACTAGAAAAATTGGTTGGTCCCTGTAAAAGAATGGGAATCACAGGTTGGATGTGGTGTATGGAATGTAGACCAGAAACTTGCCATAGTCTAGATCTTTTAGACTCGCTACAATGGCTTCATTGTGTTGATGGAAGCTCATGACAATTTGGTCTCTTTCTAGACACCATTCCAGAAAGTGGCTACTTCAACGTTTCCCTCGGTAACTTCTTCCCAGATGTGGATCTGAAGTCCTTCATTATCAACAAGGTTCCATTAACTCTGACAGAGGCAAAGAACAGTGGACTTGTTGTCCACAAAGTGCCAAACTCAAATGGTACAAACGCATTCTTCCTGCAAGTGCCCTTCAGCAATCCCCTTGTGGTTAAAGAGGTAAATGTGCTTGCTGTTCAGAAGTCCTTTCCTACACTAAAGCCCTGTCGCATGCGTAGTTGGCACAAGTCTAGTGAGGGAAAACTTGTGTAATTGAAGTGGGTTCATCAGCTTGGCCTACAATCCCCTAAACCCTGTAGCTACTGTGTGCAGACTTTAAACTTGCCAACATGTAATTTATCCATGGGTTCACTACTAGATTGTGTAATCTCATCCAAAATGCAAGGCACCTGCTACAATGGTGACCTTTACTAGTTTGGAAGACTTGTTGCAACTTGTCACAAGGTTTTGTTTAAGCTGGTTTTGAAGGCTTCCAACCCAATGAAGCCTTGGTTGGATCTTGTGTCTAGATGACACCAGTTGTCTTAACTCTTTCTTGTAGTACCTGTCTGGTGCAACTAGGCTCTACACTCTCTACGTGACATACCTCATGACCCTTACACCAAAAGACCAGGACTTCACATATGCAGAGGTGGTGGAGTGCAGCCTACAAGATGTTGGTGAGTAATTTGTCTCATTGTGAACCTTCTGAAATGTCTCAACTCTCAACTAATATTTAATGCCTTAACTTGCTCTAGTTACACCAAAGTACATTGGCTCCTGTGGCACAGACAGACTCATTCTTGAAATGACCCATGGCAACCTTGACCACTACTGGGTTCCTTACATCAGGGACTTGCCTCTGACAAGGGATCTGGCACAATCTCAGAACTATGTGACCTACCAGCAAGGATCAGTCTTCCACATTGAAGTTCCTCTATTTGCTGTTGGATTGGTCTACGAGGTGAGCTACAAAGTCGTGCCCAACTGGAGCTGTAAGCTTTTAGCTAGTTATCCATAAAAAGCAGGATACAAATCTCTACCTGTGGCAGGGTTACTGAGTTAAGTTACAACTACCATCCCACTAAACAGTGAATGGTCATCTTTCATGACACTACAAATGAGCCTGGTCTTTTGCATTTCAATCGCTTTGCATCTCCCTTCAAATCTAGGATATCACCCTGAGGGGGATCGTGGCCCGGTTGGATTGGACTCTGAGGGACAACAAGACCCTGGCAATACTGAGTAGACATTCACACACTTGTAGGTTCCCTGCTGATCGGCTGCTCGGTGAGTTGACAGTCACTGCATTAAAGGGTGAGGTGAACATTGATCTGTCACCCAGTCTGGATGTTCTCTTTTGCTCTAGTTTGTTTCCCCAATGGAACCGTGAAGGCCACAGTACTAAGCCTGGATACAAGACCAAACTTCAACCCCAGGAAGACGCACCTGAAAGACCAGACATGCACTCCTGAGGAGGCAGACGATACACGGGCATTGTTCTTTTTCTCAGTGTTCAGCTGTGGGACTACCAGTCAGGTAAAGCAATGACCTCAACAAACTGCTTGTCCAGGACATTCCCATCACAATATACATTACTAAGTGTGTCCATGGTGCAGCTTGGGCTGACACTAAATCAAAGCAACATGGCTTAAAGGGTTGACTTAAATCTCCAATACACTTTGACATGGCTGCAGTGTTGCAACCCAAAACCTAGGGGGCAGCTACTGGGGTCTGACTATTGGATAAAATTCCTTTTTAATTGTAACATCTTCTTACTCTTGAACGTGACTTAAGTTGCCAATACCCAAGAAATTCAAACTGAATCGCTCTCCTTGAAGACTGAGTTCCATTGAACTGCTGCCACACAACTTGGTCTATGCGGTGAACCTGCAAAGCTTGCGATCTTGTTGCACCATGTGTAGACCACATTAACTTGTGTAACCTGTCACAATCTGAGCACTCCACATAATCAAATTGGTTACAAAATGGGCCTTTATTGCAGACTTGCGGCTTGTACAACCTCATAACAGGTCCTAGCAATCCAAACATGGATTGGGACGTACCTCCTCCTGGGGCATCTAGTTTTGTGGGCAAAAATTGGGATGTTGGACTTGGTGTGATTATTGTATACACGTTCCATTGTATGGTGACACTACTTCAAAATGAAATACACCCTGAGCTCTTAGTTGGTTTTTAGATGCCACTTGACACTAACTTGGTTTGCCATTCTGGTCATACAGAATCCAAAGGCAATTATGCCCTTTAATCTGACTTCTCATCCCTGTGCAGCCTGACAATGACCACTACTAGACATTAGTAATGTTAATGGAAACCTGGCCAGATCCCTGTCAATTTTCTAATGGGGTGGGTGCCCCCCCCAAATCTAACTTGCATATCCCTTAAGAACTTGCTCTTGTAGGCCAGATTATCCCTACATAATGATGCTTAACATGCTTTGTTCTGAACTTGTCGTCTGCACTTAGTTTCACATGCAGTTTTATAGAAAAAAAGTGTTGCTTTGCTTGACTGGCACTTTACATATAAGCTCACCTGCCCCACCAAGGCACCTCTTGGTAAGAAGGGGTCCTAGCTATAGAAGCCGTCCCTCATGCTTGAACTGGGTTTTTACGCCTTTTTTTTTTTTTTTTCCCACTGGCTTTGGGCATAACACTTCTATCTGTTAATGGACTTTTCCATTAGTTTGACAGCGACTTCCTCGTGTATGAGAATGAAGTGACCTTTGAACGAGAAGTCTTGCTGAAGAACCAGCCAATCATTTCTCGAGACTCTACCTACAGGTGGGTTGGCTTTGTTCACTCAGCTGGTTGGCCACAGGGCAGGAGAGTACCCTGACTCTTGTGGGATGTGGCCAGAAAACCTCTTGCCATCTGGCTGATTTATTCAGCCCTGTCCTGTCACTCTGTGCCCTAGGTTGACCCTCAGATGTAGATATCCAATCCGGGACAGCCAGCGGCTCTATGGAAAGTCAAAGGGACTCCAAAGCCAGCGTGGCTTCTCTGTGGTGTACAGAAACAACCAAGCCAAAGGTGACTGGTCAAGCAGATGGCTCTTAATCGTAAAAGCATGTGTAAAGTGTACTAAATGTGTCTTTATCTCCCAAGCCATCAAGAAGCGGGCGAACGAAAACCTGGGAACCAAACTAAGGCTCTCAAAAGGTATGTAATACAAAGACTGCTTAATGTGTCACTTGGTTCAAAAAACCATCCAGGCACCAGAACGCCAGCTTGCATAGCATGTAGGTCTCGTGCTGGAGTGACAACTGCATAACCTTACACCCTACAAACTTGGGTTCTGTGGAGGCATGAAGCACCAGCAAGGTCTTCTGCCCTCCTATTGCAACTGGACAACCATTCCAAACAAGACCTGGCACATCTACAGCAAATGCAGGCTCTAGCAGAATGCAGCTTTACTTAACCATACACCTCTAGACACATCGCCTAGCACCCATATCAGCCTTGCAGTTCATGCAACAATCTTGCATGTGATGTAACTCCATGTCTATCAACCAATGTTGGCAGATTAAGGTGACACGTTTACCCAGTTGGAACTATGTATCTGCTTAACCAACAAACTACAAAGGACTTGCAAGCCCCAGAATCAACTCTGACATGGATGCAAAGTCTATCGCTCCAGTTCCCAGGTTGCAATATTGCAGCCCAAACATTAACTTCAGTTCATGTGTTTTGGTGACCTACAAGGAAAGTCTGCATATTGACAAGCTAATTCGTTTCAGTGTATGATCCCAAATGATTTTTTTTTTTTTTTTTACCTTTTGTCCTTCCTAGACGACTCCTTCGCTTCATTCTACCAGCCCAGAGACTTCCCTGTAGCCGTCAGACAAGATTCAGGTCTTTATTTTGAGGTGGACATGCACAGGAAGCTGCCTGGATTTCCCCAAGCCATGCTGCAGGAGTGCTGGGCTACACCAACCTCCCAGATGGACGACGTCGCTCAATGGGACCTGATTGTCAATGGGTAACTTGGGTGGGGTGGTCATATACTTCAAGTATAGTAAGACTTGATTTCACAATCTTGTAACATGGGGCAACTGGGATGAGTGAGGGTGTGCAGGAACTGCCTCTAGCTCTGGGCCATTACATGCTTTCAGGCACAGACTAACAGGGTTGTTCAGAGCGTGAAAAGCAGGAGAATGACTGGAGAAATTCTAGGTCCAAAATGGCCAAACCAGAAAAATTCTCGCTTTTCATCTCACTTTCCAAATCGGCTATTCTCCCTCTGCATAACCCTGTACCACTTCCAGGAGTGGTATACTGGGCAATCAAAGGCGGCGGTCAAGAGCTGCTTGTGAACAGGACAGTTGGCCAGGGATCATATGAAGCAGAGGGTTTTCTGCCACCTTCCATTGACCTTGTCTAAACGGTCCATTATAAAGCTGTCACTCGACCTACTTATCCTGGTCCTTGACACCCAAAAAATGGCAGCCAGCTTGTTAACACTTAGCCATGAGACCCAATGGTCCTGGTATTGGCCCATTACCAGTGAAAACAGCCAGGACACTTGTGTTTTGCTGAAATGCAGGACGGTCTTGGTATGAACTTGTATCTCTAGTGCAGAACATGGTCTGGTTTCTGTATAGGTTGTGACTACACTAGGATTACCTAAGCAGATCTTTACAAGTTGCTCTTGACTCGTACTGTTCTTCCAGGTGTGCCAGAGAGGATACCACTTACTCCACTACACTCGCGCTGGACCAAGACTCTCATCCTCGGTTCTGGGTGAAGATAGACGGAAATGCCAGCAGCCAGGTCATTAAAATTCACTCTCCTGTGACATTGCTACAAGGTCCTTCCACTAACTTTGGCCCTCTTTGTCCTTTAGATCTACATCCATTGCCTGATATCTCTACATGAGACGGCAAGCTGCAGTGGAACCATGAGGTCAGATCAGACAGGTCAGTGTTTTAATTTCCAGAGAAATGTAGATCCTTGCTGCTAATACCTTCTAGTTGTCAAACTTTGACTTTATTCCTGCCAGACCGGTGGTACAACAGGTATCTGGCACCTTCTAGACCAAGTGTTTCAACAAGCCTCAGGAAACAGACTTGCATGGTTCAGCATCCAAGTTGACAACTGCTTAACAATTTGGCTCATTGTCATTACAGGGAAGAGAGCTGTACCTCAGTCCGGTCCTTCTGATGCAATCTCAGCAGGTCCAATCAGTATCATCAAAGATGACAGTGTGCAGTTCCTGCATGTTGGTGAGTATCCATATCTAAAGGTGCTTCTTGACTCACCCAGGAGATTGTTAACTGGTTGACTTTGTTCCTCCTAGGGGAGAAGACTTGGCCGACCTGGGTATGGATCGTCTCCGTAGGACTTGCTGTCCTCATGTTGCTGGTTGCTGCAGTCTTTATAGCTATTCGTGTATGAATTAAAAACATGGATTTTTCTTACTCCTGTGTCTGCATCTTTACTCCATACGTTACTCCATCTTTAATTCATTAAGACTAGACTCTCTCAAGACAAATGATGGCCAATATATGCAGAATCCTAAAGCTGGCCCTGTCTCGGGTATGAACTTTCTAAACACAGGGTGTAGAGAAGACCTCATGGTCACTAGCAAGATGGCAGCACTCAGGATTAAGAACTAAAAGGGAATAAAATTCCCTTGGACCACAGAACCCTGTTCTAATACTCAACGCCCCATGACTTGCTTGGTTTTTGGAAGGGAACTGTGCAGAATGTTTAGTCAACCAGCTTCACTTGGCTTTTGGACAGGCCCTGATCAACTTAAGACTGGGATCACAGGTTAAACCTAAAGTATGCATGACTTGCTTCCCCCCCCCCCCATATGGCAGGGGGGGCCACCGGGAACTACCAATGCCTAATACTTACTGGCTGCATAACAATGGCCACCATGATGCATTTAGTTGTAGCAGGTATGAGTTTCAGTTGTGTCTTGGACTCTGCTCTAGCATTTCTTGCAGGATGTCATGACACATGTCACTGTTAAATGACTCGTCTTCCATGTGACTCTACATGAAGACTTGTGTAGAGAAGGAAACCTGGTGCCCTCACATTCAAGGCCCCGACCACTGACATGCATGGTGGTGCATTGACGTGTTGGCTTACTACAGCCTGGTAATTGCTGGTTTCCATGGTGTTGGTTCTGCTCTTCTCATCTCTTGTAAAAGGACTGAGTTATGGGAACTTGAACCTCCATAACCAGGGTCTTGGCAGCCTAGTTTGCAGAAGGTTCATTCACCAGACATTATAGCCACATGGGTCATGCAGTTTCTGGATTTACCGGTGTCCTTTCTGAAAGGGGTTGCGGCCTTGGTCCTCGGTGTACTGGAACTGCATGTCCCAGGTCTTTTGCAACACCTGCAGGACAGATGTTGGACAGGACAGTGGAGCTCTAGTGGAGCTGAACTCCCAGCATTGACTGGGAAAGCTTCATGGAAGTGGTGGTTCTAGACTCTTAATCTAAACTGGGGGCAATGACCTGACGTTCGTGTCATTGCCAAATCTCAAGGAATATCCTTTCCACTGTGGCTGTAAATTAAGTCCTAAAGCTCCGTGCTAGGAGATGCCCAGACTCCTGGTGCCAGAAGTACATGCTATACACCTGTGGGGATGTAGTTTTTGCACCTGGGCGCACCTTTTCTCTGTGCCATCTAGGTCCTGGTTTCATCTCTATTCTAAATCAAATGATTCAATGACCCTCTTCGCATTGGCAAACCCAACCAGGTGGTCCATTCCTCCTGTGCAATGCACATCCTGATGACGTGGGCTGCTCTCACGTATGGTATAGAATGTGTAGTTTTGGTGCTTTTTCTCCCAATAAACTCCATGAATTGATTAGGTCCAATTTTGGCAAAGCATGGTGACCAACCAATTGTTCTTGGGTGTTGGGAAACTGCTGAAGTCTCATGTTCTCCTAATGGGAGGTTTTATATCCATAAAAATGTGTCAACATTAAGACCTTGTAATTTTTTTTTTACTTAAATTTTTTTCAAAAAAAATTAAACCGCTTTACACGTCGCATTTAAAATGCCCGAAATCAGGTCCTTCTCCAAAAAAATGTTACAATTCATTCTGTGAATAGAGCAATACTTTCCAATGGGACAGCTTGGATGTTGGCGAATTGCACCATATTTGGCAAAATGATAGACTAGATGCATTGCCCCCAAATGATGTGTTCAGTGCGATTTGGAGAATTCAGAGGGTAGTGAATAACCCCCCCCCCCCCCTGCAGTATCCAGTGCAATGTGCATTTCCCTGATTATCAGTTAAGCCACGCAGCCTCGTTCGTCTGGGAAAGCATGCAGAAGGAGGGAGGCAGTGTGTCGGGATTAGGATTGGGGGGTGGGGTATGACAGCATGGCAGGAGTATCAGAGCTGGGTGCAGCTCCCGGCACACAGGAGGGAGATGGATTGAGCATCTGATGTGGTAGGAGCGACCCAGCACAGCATCTGCAGGGACCGCCTTGGACGGACGCAGCACGCCCCGAGCATCGCCAGGATGAGGAGCGTGAGTGCGTGCCACCACTAAACAATCCCAGTGATTATAAGGACATTCCCGGGTCAGGCTTAATCACATTAATCTCCATGGTAACGGACCGGTTTGTTTCCGGGTGCTGAGCCTTCAGATTTCCGTTGCGCTTTCCTCCGGGCGGACGTGAATTCTGCATTCAGCCAGGCAGGGCTTGAAGGTGCCGGCCGGCAAAACGCACAAACCACCCTCACATGGCATGAAATTCATTAAGGCAGAAAGCGGGTGTCTTTAAGCCCCTCTGTGAGGGATTTTCTCCCCCCCCCCCCCTCCCCTCAATTTCATACCACGGGTGCATGAATTCCTCATCCTGCCGGGAAGGACTTTAAAGCGACACTCCAAGGCACAAAGTCGAAGAGTGAACCGAGCCACCATGGCAAGTGGTCTCTTTGCCATCAGTTTCTGTATGTCCTGACCTTTCTACAGCGCTGCGGAATATGTTGGCGCTATATAAATAATTGTATTTGTCAGGGCTGCTATAAATCCAGGGATTGGGTTATTGCAGTCGAGTTATTGTATCAGGTCAGAGACAGCTGGATACGCCGGACAATATGCAGGGATCTCAAACTCCAGTCACCAGATGTCTCTGAACTACATCTCCCATGATGCTCTGGCCATCCATTGCACTCATAGAATCCTGGGAATTGTAGGCAAATGTCTTGGGAGGGGGGCAGAGATTGATATTCCTGGTTTAACGTGACCATCCTGCAAACAAAATATGGCCTACGCTCAGTGTCCCAATCTTTAACCCCTTCATTACTGTGATGGTGTATACACGGTCAGCGGTAGCAGACAGTTGCCCGAGATCATGTTTGCACAATCTGGGGCTGTGCTGTGTGATTGCAAATGACGTTTGTCGCAAATTAATTTGCTTCTGGGCTTTAGAAGGCGCCCCCAAAGTTTTAGCGCTGTGACCGTCATGTCCGAGGTGTTAAAACTGTTTAAAATCGTCTGAATGTCCTGACATATCGGACTTTCCCCAGCCGACGCACGAGCTGCAGTTCTACCTGCAGTAACTCCTTTCGGCCAGTAGATGGCAGCATCTCCCTGCCCTATAGATTAATACAGTAAGGAATACACTGGGAATATTCACAAATATCTCACCGTATAAATAAAAATGATATTTAAAAAAAAAAAAAACACCAGTTCCTGAGAGTGGATTATTGGAAAATCACTTGGTAGTGAAGGGTTTTAAGAAATAAGAGGTTTTTAGATGCCTTGTACCAGGCGTAAAAGTGTAAGCTCCGCTGCCAAGATGACAACAAACCAAATGGCGCTTATACTCCCCATGGCTGCTTTATTCTTCCATTTTTTTTTTTCCCCCGCTTTTTTTGTCCCGTTGGGCAAGGGGCGGCAGATGTTTGGAACTACATCTCCCATGACACTCCACTGATAGACTCTTGGGAAATGTAGTTGCAAAACATCTTGAAGGTTGCTGATCCCTGACTTGAGTAAATTCACAAAGCGCCGGTGTTTGCTGAAGCTGCTGCTGTTTGGATTCCTCTTTTGTGAAACATCGACATTTTGTCACCGTTGCCACAATGGCCATTTTCAACAGTGTCGGCAACTTCGGCAAACACCGGTGCTTTGTGGTTAACCGCCTAGATCTCACATGAGATGGGGGGGGGGGGCGTTACAGAAATAAACTAATGCTTCTTGTTGATTTCCTGAAGGATGAAGAGAAGCAGAGGCTGGATGAGTTTCTTTGCGATCTGGCTCTCCTGGGTTCCTTACAAGTAAGACTTGAGATATTCTCTCTCCAGAATGGTCCAATCCAGGGGTCAAGCCCTAAACAAACATAAGTGTGGGAACCCACCAAGATTTCTTTCCTGTCATGATTCTGGTCTTAAAGGGACAGTCTACTCATCCTGACCACGTTATCGGTTTACAGTGGTCAGGATGTGAGGAGTGTGTCGTCCCGCCCCAACTCCCCGATCTGATGAAATCGCTGAGTGAAGCAGAGGAGTATCCTCCACCCCACCCAGCGTCACCAGCAGCTTGGATTTTGAAGTTCCCGGTCACCAGATCAGTCACTAGTGATGTCACACACACACAGACAGCGGCCGACGTCACCCTCTGAGACCAATCGCTGTAGCGAGTGTTCTCAAAGAGGCAGCGATGAATCAGATCTGTGCATGCGCGTGCAGTTCTGATCCATCACTCTATGTACACAAGTCCCCTTGTGGTTGTGCAAAGTGCATGAGTCCCGTAGAAAAGCTTTAGGGACTTCCTGGATCGGGGAAACTGTCTAATTAGAAAGCTGTCGTAGCTCCCAGTACATCGGCCGAATGGGAACGACGTTCCTGCTGCTAAAATAGTGAAGGAACTGGGTTCTCATGCATCCCTGCTAGACTTGACCCCAGGTCCTATCCAGATAAGATTTTCCTTCGTCCAGCTGCCGTTGTGTGGGTTTGTTTGATTGTCTATTACATATGGGCCCTATTCTGAAGTTGCCACAGCGCTCGAGCCGTTCAGGAGAACACCATATTATTTCAGAGATGCAAGCTGAGCTGAAGTTGCGTCTCGGATGTTGTGTCAGGTTACTGGACATTAGCGTCTCTTTTACTTTGTTCAGGAGACGCTATTGTGGCCGTCACAGATGAGCTAATCCAAACAACTCATCCTCCATCATCGTCTGACGTCGGGTCTTTCAGACCCTGGTGTTAAGTGATTATGCAGACACAAATCACTTAACAGAATGATCCAATCCCACCTTTATATCCCAGACTCGCCTTAGATCCCTCGGTGGTGAACGCAACATGATCCGCCCTTCCTCGTTCCACAGGAGAGGTGCACTGTAATAAATAGTTCCCCGTGTACCTCCGCGCAACTCTGTTGCCTGGCCGGATCTCATTTGCGTCCTGTCTCCACAGAGACCTATGGACACCTGGTGCTGCTAACACCAGCAGCGCTAAGCAATGTTATTATCTCCTACTTCACCAGTATTACCTCTGGAGCTGCTGAGGAAGCGGCTCCTTCAGAATACGGGTGTTGAATGGTAGGCACTAATGGAAAACGGAAGAAGCTGAGGTCTTCCATTAGCGTCTAGCACCAACTATGGAACAGGGCCCTATATCGTGACATATTATGTTGCGGTTCCAGTCGTGTTAACGTCAGCTAAGACCTGTTAAAAAGTCACAGAGCCAGTTCATGTGATGTTCTCCACAGTGTGCATCAGAGCTTGAGATCTTTTCTCCTTCTAGAGTGCATTTTTTGTGTTTGTATTTTCATTTCTTATATTTCTCCATGGACCATGTTTGAGTGCATGACATGGGATCTGAAGGTCTGAGAGGACATGCTGTTAGCATTTAAGCAGTGTATTTCCTCATGGTGAATGATGACTGGAACAAGACTCCTCCACCACTGGACCATTGCCACCATCGACCAGAGTATAAGTATTTTCCAACATGCTCCAATGTATTCTCTTCCAGGGCTTCCGATATTTCCAGCCATGGCTTAGAGGACGCGAGGAGATACTGATCACTGTGATCAATGAGGATCTGGTAAGATGCTTCATCCATGAAATGTTCAACGTCTTGGTCTGGTCACGTGGACTTTGTCTTCTGCATGTTGACATCCATAGATTTAAATTTTAGTTCAAAGCCTTCCCTTGGCTCGATGGAACGTCCAACTTCATTTCCACCTTCCATCACCATCAGTAGATGTCTACATGTCTTTTCTCCTTAGATTTGTCCCTCGCTTCGGTCACCCACGTCTCTCAGCAGTGATTCTAGTTGTCGCATCTCTATGTCCAGCAGTGACCCGGCCGAGATAAGGTACCTGTCCAATGGTTATGCCTTCAAAAGGAGTCTTCCCCTGAGCTGGACCTATAGCAGATCCACAGATGTTGAGAAACTACAAAACCCATATTAACGTCAACCAGTTCTAACCCGAAAACATATATTCCCATTTTTCTATATTGCAGAAAACAGAAAAAAGCTAAATTTAACCCATAAACCCCTGCTTTTCTACCCTGAGAAGCAACCAATATCGTTCTCCACCAAATGTATTACGTTTGAACGACAGGGAATTTCCACCTGTTTGATGATAAAAGAGATTCTTTGGGAAATACTGAATAACAAGGGACACCATCTAGTGTCTAGAACTCTTCATCCCAACAATTTCTCCCTAATGGAAATGATAGTGTATGCGAATACTTTGACCTTTTATAAGTGTATCGGAAGAGCAACATGGCGACAAGTACACAAAAATGATCTACTGTCCCATGTTTCAAACACATTTTTGGCTAGTATTTTTTAAGAAAAGTTCTTGTTAGTGTGGGGGGTTAAGTCCCCACCAGCTGGATATGTACCTTTTTGGCCAGCCCTGGTCTACATGGTCAGCATATTGATATATGATGTGAATGGTGGTCTGACCCCGATCCCTCTCTTTAACCAGGGGATCTGCTCCACTTCCTCCTGCTTCCCCTTGTGACAGAGAAATTGCTATCCCGGTAAGCAATAAGCAATCCAGACCATTCATACCTTATTTCTACACCCACTCACTTCATATCTTCTCCTTCAGCTTCCTGGTCTGCCCAGATTTATCCCACTTTTAATTATTTTTGCTCTACCCAAGCCCATTCTCTCTTAAAATTCTATACTCCTTCACTTATGGACTCTTGAACCTCTTTACACCCCTACGTCGTCTTTATGTGTGTCCTGTTCTTCACTGCATCCACCTCCTTTCCTTAACTCCTATGGTATCACGTGTTCCAATCCGGTACTCACTGTTCATCTCTATCATTTTATTGTTTACCAAGGAAACACACTGCACACTCTTTCTGCTGGCCACCTATGCCAAGTATGGCCGCCCATATGTCTGGGTGAGGTCCAACCACCAACGTCTGGTCGGACAAGAGCAAGATGATTTCGACTTGAAGGATACTCCACTTATACTTCAGTCTACGAATGAGTGGGACACAAAAGGTGAGTGTATCTGCACGTTAATTAGACAGGCCATCTCATAATGAATGAGGCCAACCAATCATGAGTGAAACGCGTTAAAAAGTACAGCCAACCCATACAGGGTTATTCAGAGAAAGGTGAAACTCTGGAGAACTTTTGGAGAAGTGAAAATTCTAGGTCAAAATAGCTGATTTGGAAAGTGAGATAAATGGGAGAATTATTCTGGTTTGGCTATTTTGACCTAGAGTTTTCACTTCTCCAAAAGTTCTCCACAGTTTCACCTTCTTCTGACTAACCCTGATAATGAGTAAGGCGATCCCATATTGAGAGAGGCCAACCGTTATGAGTGAGGCAACTCCTTAAAAATACAACCAATCTATAGTGAGTGAGGCCACTCCAAAATGAGTGAGACCACCCCATTGTCACTGTCACAAGTGACAGTCTTAAGTGGACGCTTAGAGTTGATTCCTGGAGTTGCGGGACTGGAGGAAGGAACTGCAAGGCCCAATTTTACTCTGGGTAAACGCAAGTCTATATCATGCTTTCTCTCACGCTTCTCCTCTTTACTTCTACCTTTCTCCTTAAATGGAACTCCTGCCCCTCTACCACCGACCCCTACACTATCTTCATCTCTCCCTCCCTCCTCTCGTCCCACATGATGGCCTCACATGAGCTCCTTTGTTTCCTCAAAACATGGTCTCCCTCTAACTCTCGTGCTGCCAATCACTCCCACGCCCACAAATCCCATTCCCACCTTCTCTTTCTCACCCTCCTGCTGTTACTCTATTCAGGTGACATATCCCCTAACCCTGGCCCCACAACACATCCAATACTTCCCTCTCATCCTATCTCCATCGCACATAAATCACCTCCCTGCAAGCCCAGCAACCTCATTCCCATCATCCCTCAGCGCCTGTCCTCTTTCTCCTGCGCCCTCTGGAACGCTCGCTCTGTGTGCAACAAACTCACAGCCGTCCATGACCTCTTCCTTTCAAACTCCTTCAACCTCTAGCTTTAACTGAAACCTGGCTAACTCCCTCTGACACGGCCTCCGTTGCTGCTCTCTCACATGGCGGTCTACACTTGAGCCATACCCCCAGACCGGGTGAGAGAAATGGTGGCGGTCGGGCTCCTGCTCTCTCCCACCTGCACCTACCAGCATCTCCCTTCACCCCCATCCCTCTCCTTCTCCTCCTTCGAGACACACTGCATCCGCCTGTTCTCTCCTCTGGCTCTCAGGGTGGCAGTCATCTACCGCCCACCGGGACCAACCTCCCAGTTCTTTGACCACTTTGCTACCTGGCTTTCTCACTTCCTGTCTTCTAATCTTCCATGCCTAATTCTCGGGGACTTCAACATTCCCATTGACGATCCTTCCGCTCCTGCTGCCTCCAAACTTCTTTCACTCACGTCCTCCCTTGGACTCACACAATCCTCCCTCCTCCCTACCCACCGCGATGGTCACGTTATTGACCTGGTCTTTTCCAACCTCTGCTCCATTTCTGAGTTCAAATGTCGCCCTTTCCCCATCTCTGACCACCACCTTCTCTCTTTCAACCTATCTGGACTCCCTAAACACCCTGCTCCCCCACCCCGCACACACACTCGCAGAAATCTACATGCTGTGGACCCCATCAATTCTCCAACCTACTTCACCACCTCCCTCATACCTCATCCTTCACCTGCCCTGATGCTGCCACTAATCACTACAACACTACGCTTATCTCTGCTCTAGACACTCTTGCTCCTCTTCGACTCTGCAAGGCCCCACGCCGCCAGCTTCAGCCCTGGCACACCCTCCAAACTCGCTACCTGCAAAGATGCTCCCGCACTGCAGAGCGTGCCTGGAGGAAATCCCGCTCTGAAGCTGATTTTGTTCACTTCAAGTTTATTCTCCGGTCATACACCTCTGCCCTCCACTTGGCCAAACAATCCTTCTTCTCATCTCTTATATCTACGCTGTCCTCCAACCCTAAACGGCTCTGGTCCACCTTCAACACCCTCCTCCACCCACCTGCACCTCCCCCCTCAGCTGCCTTCAGCGCTCAAGACCTGGCAGACTACTTCCTCAGTAAAACTCTAACTATCAGAAGCAACATCCCAACACAAGATAGTTATCTGCCAACTCCACTCCCACAGGTCCCCTCTGCCACCCTCTGCCGCTTCCTCCCAACCACTGAGGAGGAAGTCAATTCCTTATTGTCCTCCTCACATCTCACCACGTGCCCGCTCGACCCCATTCCCTCACATCTAATTCCTCCCCTCTCCTCCTCCCTCACCCCTGCTCTCACACACATCTTCAACCTATCTCTCTCCACTGGCTCCTTTCCATCCGCCTTCAAACACGCGCTAGTTACCCCTTTACTAAAGAAACCATCCCTAGACACCAACTCTCCATCCAACTACCGCCCTGTATCCCTGCTTCCCTTCACATCAAAGCTCTTAGAAAAACTAGTCTTCAACCGCCTCTCCCTCTTCCTGTCCTCCAATTCCCTACTTGACCCCCTGCAATCTGGCTTCCGTCCGCTACACTCAACTGAAACTGCCCTCACCAAAGTCACCAACGACCTCCTAACTGCTAAAAAACACGGCCACTATTCTATTCTCATCCTGCTTGACCTCTCGGCTGCTTTTGACACTGTTGACCACCCCCTCCTTCTACAGACCCTCAACTCTCTGGGTCTCGGTGACACTGCACTTGCTTGGGTTGACTCCTATTTATCCAACAGGTCCTTCTCTGTGTGTCCTTTGCTGGTAACTCCTCCTCTTCATTGCCTCTATCTGTTGGTGTACCTCAAGGCTCTGTCCTTGGTCCTCTGCTCTTTTCCATCTACACCTCCTCCCTGGGCAAAATCATCAACAGCTTTGGCTTTAATTACCACCTCTACGCTGATGACACTCAGATCTACCTCTCTACACCTGATCTCTCTCCCCCTGTCCTTTCAAAAGTCAGTGACTGTTTATCTGGCATCTCCTCCTGGATGGCCTCCCACCACCTAAAGATCAACATGTCAAAGACTGAGCTCCTACTTATTCCTCCCTCTAATGCCTCCCCACCTCCTGACTTCTCTATCACGGTGGAGGGTATCACCATCTCCCCATCAAACCAAGTTCGCTGTCTTGGAGTTACACTGGACTCTGCTCTTTCCTTCATCCCCCACATCAAGTCTCTTTCCTCCTCCTGCCGATACCAACTGCGTAATATTTCCAGAATTCGGCCATTTCTTACCGCTGTCACCACAAAACAACTCATACACGCCCTGGTAATCTCCCGACTCGACTATTGCAATAATCTCTTATCTGGCCTCCCTCTGTCCCGCCTCTCCCCTACAATCCATCCTGAACGCCTCCGCCAGGCTAATTCACCTCACCCGCCGCTCTGTCTCTGCCGCTCCCCTCTGCGAGTCCCTTCACTGGCTCCCCATCCACTGCAGAATTAAGTTCAAAATCCTTATCCTTACCTACAAAACCCTCACTAACTCAGCGCCCCACTACCTGTCCTCACTAATCACCAAATACACCCCAGCCCGCTCCCTAAGGTCAAACAGTGACCTGCGCCTAGCTTCTCCCCGCATCACCTCTTCCCATGATAGACTGCAGGATTTCTCACGCGCAGCCCCCACTCTCTGGAACGCTCTCCCTCGTGCTGTCAGACTTTCCCCTAACTTCTCTTCCTTCAAACGCTCCCTGAAAACATTCCTATTTAGGGAAGCCTACCACCCAACTCACTGACACAACCATCAATCACTCTCACCTTACAGTCCTCTCCTCCTGTTTCCAACCCCAACCCTCCTAGATTGTGAGTTCCTACGGGAATAGGGCCCTCATCTCCTCCTGTACTGTTTGTCAAATGTTGTTCAATGTATTGTAACCCTGTCTGTACTGTGCTTATTGTACAGCGCTGCGGAATATGCTGGCGCTTTATAAATAAATAATAATAATAATAAATAATTGTGAGTGCAATCAGATTATAATGAATGGGGCTATGCTGTTATGAGTAAGGCCAACCCATAATGAGTGAGGATAAGCCATAGTGAGTGAGGGCAACCCATCATGAGTACGGAACTCCATAATGAGTGAGGCCAAACATTGTGAAAAGAGCTTATATTGAGTGAGGCCAACCTATAATGAGTGACACTAACCATCATGGAGTAAGTCCAACCATTGTGAGGGAGGTAACTCCATAAAAAGTACAGTCAACTCACAATGACTATGGGCACTCCATAACGAGTGAGACCACCCCACCGTGAGTGCAATAAGCTTATAATGAATGAGGCTATGCCATTAGGAGTAAGGCCAATCCATAATGAGTGAGTCTACTCCATAATGAGGGAGGACAGCCATGGTGATTGAAAACAGCTTATAATGAGTGAGTCGTTTCCATTACGGGTCAAACCACCCCTTAATAAGGAAGGCCAACTCATAATCCACGAGGCCATCCTAAAATGAGCGAGACCATCTCTTAATACTGTAGGTGTAGCTGCTCCTCAATGGAACCTTTAATAAATATACTATTTTCTATTGGCAAGATCCAGTATCTACAGCCAAAGCATACAGAGAGCAAAGCCAACCCAAAAAAACACAGAGAAGGCAGAGCTGGTGACATCAATGGGGTATCTTCCATCTGGGCCAAAGATGAATTCACTTAAGTAAATGTTGTAGAAAACTGATCAAGAGATTACACATTTAGGATCAAAAGGATCTCCTGAATTTGCAAAGTCTCCGATCTCTAACTTATGATCCTCCGTAAAATTCCAGTTGCTCTTCCTGCCAAATGTGTAAAGGCAAGGTTATGGTGACTGGACAACCAATCAGAAGATGCTGGAGATGTTCTCGGGCGCCTGGGAGGTGACATTGTCCTGTGCCGTGTTTGAGAATTTCTTTTCTTTCAGATGTTGGAGTATGGCATGTGGTATGGGATGTGGTCAATGCCTGTGTCTCTCCACCCCCGAGGAACGCACTAGCTGTGGACTTCTCCTATCTGAGGTCTCTCCCCCTGTCAGAGAAGTCTCTCTCTTCAGGAGCTCTAATCGGCTTCTTCCATTCCCTGCTGCTCCGAGAGCCTCGGGGGACCCCAATATACACATACGGTGTGTACCCTAAAACACTCCAATGTGTGTGTGTATAGTTTGATATATATCCAGCTGAAGCCCAAGCTGGAACGATGACTCTCCCACCTGTTATAGTGTCTCTTTTTCATACCTTCTCTGTTTTTTCACAGTCTGGGAAGAGCTGGGGGAGCTGACACGTCTTCATGCACAAACATTACGGGACCTGAAAGACAGCAAGATCATGAAAGACACCCTCATGAATCCGCTTCAGGACCTGACCTCGTGGACTCACAACTAACCATCGGCGCCTTCAAGATGTTCATTACACCTTACACACATCCATGTGTGCAGACTGTTTTTCTGGTATCCAAAAGGCGGAGTTTCCAAAGTCAACGAATTACCTTCATCAAGGAAAGGTCAATAAAATGGAAAAAAGGAAATAAAAATATAAACTCTACAAGAATTCCATAAGGTTCCAGCAGCTTAAATCAGGCGCTAGCACTGGATGAGCACCTGGACTCCCCCACCCAGCCCTGACTTTAGGTTTACTGAGGATGTGCAGTGCGACAGCCCGAGCTGCAGACTTTCCATACCATGGGAATGCTTAAAGGGCCAGTACCACCTTAAAATGTAATGTCCTTATTGTGTTGCTGATATTTTACATGTGTTTGTTTTTCCCGTGTGTTTAGCTAAGAAAATATTTCCCTCTATATGTGTCACTGGGTGCATCCATTGTGTGATATTTTCCTCTATGTGTCACTGGGTGCATCCATTGTGTGATATTTTCCTCTATGTGTCACTGGGTGCATCCATTGTGTGATATTTTCCTCTATGTGTCACTGGGTGCATCCATTGTGTGATATTTTCCTCTATGTGTCACTGGGTGCATCCATTGTGTGATATTTTCCTCTATATGTCTCACTGGGCGCATCCATTGTGTGATATTTTCCTCTATATGTCTCACTGGGCGCATCCATTGTGTGATATTTTCCTCTATATGTCTCACTGGGCGCATCCATTGTGTGATATTTTCCTCTATGTCTCACTGGGCGCATCCATTGTGTGATATTTTCCTCTGTGTGTCACTGGGTGCATCCATTGTGTGATATTTTCCTCTATGTGTCACTGGGTCAGTCACCGACTCACATCATTGTATTGTGTGGGATGTATTCGAAGGACATCACCAGGGGGGTAGATTACAAGTCTTTTAAACTCCCTGTTTTATCTCATGCAGCTGCCAGCTCTTATCTCAGGATGCCTGAAGAATAACAGACCTCCTATCACCTTAACTGTTAAATACTGTATAAGATAAACCACAGCAGTAAAGTAAAACCTTTGCACAGATTTTGGTAAATGTTACATCGTGGTAAAAAAATCAACGAAATGGAAACAGATAAAAACCTAAATTTATATTTATGCACAAGTAATCTGGTTCCAGCTTATTATTTAAGTGGTAATGTGTCCCTTTCAATATAAGAGCCGTGGCATCAGAGTTTACGGTTTGAAATGGATTTTCAGCAACGAGTCCATTCTGTCCATCTCTGCAGAGAGACAGTAAAAGGTACCTACAGGATGTTTTGCAGGTTAAACTTTATGGTAGCATTTTGGCAGCTACGAGGTAGAGGAGGGCTCAGAGCACACTGCAGGAACCCTTTATAGGTTGCAGAGCATTATGTAGCAGTAGCGATGCATGGTGTACCTTCACTTTGTGTATTCAGATAGTATCTCCCTGTACATTTTTATAGTTTAAAGACACACAGAAGGACACATGCTTTGTGAATACTCCACCACTCAGGGTTTCGACAGTCCACCAGCGCTGACATGGACAACAAAAGGAGAAGAGAGACCAGTTACACTAGGCTCATCTTTAGCAGGAGCTTTATTGTAGGACCAGCAATGTTTCGGTCCTGCACTCAGGACCTTTCTCAAGCCCTTTTATTTATCTTTATTTATAAAAGGATTTTACCAGGAAGGATACATTGAGATTTCTCTCGTTTTCAAGTATGTCCTGGGTTCAAGAACATTGAAGTGTTACAGTTACAGAAATACAAAGTAATACAATGCAAGATATTAACACAAGACCAAATATACAGAAAAATAAATATGTAGGAAATAAAGTCACTATGTTACATGTTTACAGGCACATTCTGTATATAGTCACTATGTCACATGTTTACAGGTGCATTCTGTATATAGTCACTATGTTACATGTTTACTGGCGCATTCTGTATATAGTCACTATGTTACATGTTTACAGGTGCATTCTGTATATAGTCACTGTTACATGTTTACAGGTGCATTCTGTATATAGTCACTATGTCACATGTTTACAGGTGCATTCTGTATATAGTCACTATGTTACATGTTTACTGGCGCATTCTGTATATAGTCACTATGTTACATGTTTACAGGCGCATTCTGTATATAGTCACTGTTACATGTTTACAGGTGCATTCTGTATATAGTCACTATGTCACATGTTTACAGGTGCATTCTGTATATAGTCACTATGTTACATGTTTACAGGTGCATTCTGTATATAGTCACTGTTACATGTTTACAGGTGCATTCTGTATATAGTCACTATGTTACATGTTTACAGGTGCGTTCTGTATATAGTCACTATGTCACATGTGCATTCTGTATATAGTCACTATGTTACATGTTCACAGGCGCATTCTGTATATAGTCACTATGTCACATGTTTACAGGCGCATTCTGTATATAGTCACTATGTTACATGTTTACAGGTGCATTCTGTATATAGTCACTGTGTTACATGTTTACAGGTGCATTTCGTATTGAGGTATGTTAATAGGGAAGTCTTAAGGGATTTTAAACTGGGGGAAGATTTGATGGCGTCTGGGAGATTATTCCATAATTGTGGAGCTCTGTAGGAAAATGAGGACCGAGCCACTTTCTTTTTGTATTGTGGTATTGCAAGTAAGGTGCTGGTCCTGGATCTGAGGTTATAGGATGAGGGAACTGCTAGGGGAAGCAGTCTATTCAGGTAGGGTGGCAGCTTCCCAGAAAAGCTCTTAAACACCAGGTTGGAAAGGTGAAGGGAGTGTCTGGATTCCAGTGATGGCCAGTTTAGCTCTTTTAACATGTCACAATGGTGGGTCATGTAGTTACATTGTAGCACAAAGCAACAGAAGGAGTTATACAATGTAGTAAGTTTCTGGAGGTGTGTTTGCGGGGCGGCTGCATACACTACATCTCCGTAATCAATAGCTGGCATAAGCATTTGTTGTACAATCTGCTTTCTTACCGCGGGACTCAGGCAGGATTTGTTTCTGTACAGGGCACCTAGTTTGGGGTAAAGTTTAGATGAGAGTTTTTCGATGTCGGGGCCAAAAGATAGATTTGGGTCTAACCACATACCTAGATATTTGAGAGAAGTGACTGTGGTCAGCGTGACATTTGATTTTGTCCTGACACATAGTCATCAGCCTTGACATGGACTACAGAAGGAGAAGAAAGACCAGTCACACAAGGCTTATGTTTGATGTTCCTTAAAAAAAGAAAAGCTCCTGCCAATGTTCCAGTCCTGCACTCAGGACCTTTCTCAAGCCACTTGCTACCAGCCCTGGCATGGACAACAAAAGGAGAAGAAAGACTGGTCACAGGGGCTTGGTTTTGGCGGGAGCTCTATTGTATGAGCAGCAATGTTTTCAGGATGTACAGGACCGAAACATTGCTGCTTCTAAAATAAAGCGCCTGCTAAAGCCAAGCCTTGCGTGACCGGTCCTTCTCCTTTTCCTGCACATTTTTACACTTTGGTGGCATATTCAGGAAGGTGCAGTCCCAGAAATGCCATCACGATCCAAGCAAACAATTCCAAGCCAAGTCCTAAAAAAGTAGAGTGGGAAATCACTGTGATTTCTGCCCCACAACTAAGGATTGTTGTTGTGCAATTTACCCAACAGACGGACTCAAATTGGAGATGGAGATGTGTTCATACTGGGTTTTAGGGAAGATATTTTTGATAAATTATATATTTATTGTTACCAACATCTCATCGGACACCGGAATAAAAGCCTTATAGCATATGGGACAATGAGAACCCCGTTCCTGTCGCAAACATAATGGAGGAACTACATTCCCAGACGTCCTCACTCGACCAGTTGGCATCAACATCTGGGGGGCCGTGAGTTTGACGGCACTGCTCTTCATGGTCAAGTGAGGTGTCATTGGAAAGCCCAAGTTTCTGAGCCTGTCTCCAGTGACTTCCCTAATTGGTATGTGTGCATAGCTATGTATATGTTTGTATCACTGTATTGTATGGGTATGAGCGAGTACGTGGACCTTCATCGTCTTATTGCTGGGGGTGGCAAAGTATGTGCCAAAATGCAGACAATTAGTGTGCTGGGTCTGTCAGGCGTCACCGGAAAAGCAGGAGGACAGACCCTGTGCGGCAATGTTCTGGAGAGAGTGAGTGTCATGAGCGTAGCCTGCAATCTGTCACTATTACTGCGAACCCAACACTGGTTCTTAACCAAAAGTGGTAGAGAGCCCCTTACCCAAACCTTGCTTCTGGATCTGTCCCTGCCCATAGGTGATACGACCATTTATTGATCATACTTTACAGAAATCGTAAATCCTTCCCTTTAAATGTCCCATGTGCGCGGCGTTTCCGCATCATGTGCTAATTCTGGAGTGACATCTCCAGGAAACACCGGAAAAACATGGAGATTCTGAGAGAGGAAGCGCTGCTCTAACAGATTCAGCTGCGGCTTTGCCTAAAACTCCGTCATTCTATTCCTACAGCCTGTGCATTGCCAAGTATTATAGGAGATGTAGTCTACAGCTGCTGGAGCACCAGGAACAGCCCTGTGCGTTCCTCCAGCCCAGTGCTTCTGCATCTCCTTTGGTTCTTCCCATTCCCTGGATTTGAACCAATTCTCGACTCCCCTGAGCGTCCGTGCTAGCCCCACTCTTACTCCCACTCCAGCCAGGTGCACGAGGCCAGACATATTTCCATGAGCTCCCTCACCCTGTGCTAGTCCACAGATCAGATGCGCAGTACAATAGGCGTCTTTTAGTCAGCCTCTGGCAAGAATCCTCAGCAGGACTATTTTGGCCAGTGAGACCACAAAAGGAAGGACCCACCCAGTGAGTATTGAGAGGAGAGGGCTCCTTATGCTTTCAGGGGGTCTCGTCTAAGGATCAGGATTTCAGACTTTGTGCTTTGACAATGGAAATCTCTCTCGCTCTTGCGTTCTTCGTATTTTGTGAGTAAATATAGATATATGTTGGGCAGCTGAGTATTCGTGTCGCTTAGCAGGAGATGATTCAGTAGGTCACAAGATTTCTGGTAAAAAGAATCCAAAGACGAGTCCTTGTGGGATGCACACATCCAGCTTTTGGGCGAAAACTTGGCCAGTGGCCAAAATACTAAAGCTCGCTACCAAATAAACACAAAAACAAAGCAACAAACACCTTATCCAAAACCAGCAAAAATACTGTACAGTTCACTAAATGGTGGGTTGAAGCCAAGGCCTGTTATCACAGGGTCGCCGTTGCCTGGTGTCGGCTTGGGTGATCGTAAGAGAATAGTCGTCTAATTCAGTTGCGTCTCCCATTACCGGTCAACAGACTCGGCCAATTTTTCGTTTTTCAAACGAGTAGACATGGGGAAGGAAGTGAAACGCTGCATCGGCTCAACATTTACCAAACACATCTTGTTATGTCTTTGATTGTGCCAAAAGTGGCCAAGACCTTCCGAAAACTCTCACGAATGTTCAAAACTGCTGGATCTAGAATTGAGTCAAAAGAGGGAACTTGAAACCATCTAAAAAGTCTAGAACTTATGTAGCCAAGCAAGGTCGGTGTGTCGTGCTACCTAGAGATGTCCGCGTGGAAACCTGTTCTTCCTAGTGTTTCAAGCGTCACTTGGTTGGCTGCTGACTCTACACATCACTCAGTGATGCCACGATGGGTGGGAGTCATTTCCCAGGGCGCCATTCTTCTCGGTATCAATTTACAATTTTCAGTGTAAATTTAATGATGCCACACAGCCTTCGCGTCAATTTGCTGACACCACACAGTTCACGTGTTGTTTTGCTGATGCCACATATTACTGTCGCCACAAACATGTCACTTGGAGTTTTTTTAAATATTAGACAATAGGCACTTGCAAGTCTGTGAGCAACTCACTGCTTGTTGTCAGATTTTATGCATAGCCAAAATGAAATTTCCACAGGTCGAATGGAGGAGAGGTTTTGTGAAGCTCATTGCGACCCTCCCCTCTCTGGAAAGACATCTCACTCTTCCACCAAGAGCCTTACCGTTTCGACATTCCTTTACAGACTAATCCAGGGTGAATTTTGGATCATCTCCGTAAAAAAATACCTGGATTTCCTCTATTAGGTCAAAAAGGTCCATGCACAAACACCGTGGAACCACATTCCAAAGGGTGTTCAGAAAGTATGGAAACGAGCCCCATTGCAATACACCATTGCTGTCAGTCATTGTGTTGGTTACATGTTCTCTCATTGGAACATGAATTTGAACGAAAGAAGAAGACTACCGGGTGCATCCAGTTATGCAAAAATGCCAAGAGCAATACCATTTGAAATCTCCTCCATTATCTCATGTGTTCTCTCCTCTTCAAGGTTGCCATGTCATTCTTTGAGTCTCCCCTTCACCAGGACAATGCTCTTGCTCTTGACTCGTGTCTACACGGCTTCACATCCCTGACTCAGACCGTAGACCATCCTAATTTTGGCTCTTGACCCAGCTCACGTCTATCTGGCAAACTCTTAGTTCTTGAATGTGGCATTAACCTTCTGGGTCTACGCACGGTTGGTCTTTGAGTCGATAGTGCTGCCTGGTCATTTTCCAACATATTTAATACCATGTGGAAGATCCACCTCTAACTGAAACACTGTCAAGCTATTTATTTTAAAGGGACACTTTAGTCCTAGCGGTTTTACACCATTTTCATGTCCCTCCATGCTGTCTCCTGCTGGTTCCTCCAATTTTTAGCCCTCTCGAACAGGAATCATGTACTTTCATTGGAACACGGATTGGAAGGAGATGAGAATATTTCCAACGGAACCCAACACATGCACCAATGTCAATAGCAATACCATTTAGAATTTCCTCCATTATCTAGAGCGTTCTCATCTCTTTAAGTTTGCCATGTCATTCCTTGAGTGTCTCTTTCACCTGGACAATGTTCTCCTAGATTGTCGGCCCTCTACAGCTTCATGTCCCTGAGACTGACCCTAGTCCACTCCAATACTTGTTCTTGACCCAACACATGTCTATTTGCCAGATTCTCAATTCTTGAACATGGCATTAACCTTCTGGCTCTGCATACAGTTGGTCTTTGACCAGATAGCGCTATCGACTCATTTTCCAGTGTATTTAATGCCCTGTGGAAAATCCACCTGTTCCTGAAACACTGTAAAGCTATCTCGATTGAAGGAGCTCCCTAGTCCTAGAGGTTTTACACCATTTTCATGTCCCTCCATGCTGTCTCCTCCTGGTTCCTCCAATCCTTAGCCCTTTAGCACATGAAACAGCGAGCCAGGAGGACTATGAGGATGGATGTGTGCAGCTACCTGCCCACTCATCCTCGATCAATGTCAACATGTGATAGACCATAGGATAGATGTGGGACCACCACTTCGAAGTGTTGCCCCAAAGGTCAGGGACTGGAAGGTGTCTCCTGCCGCAATGACCACTAATTTAGCTTGACTGGTCATGTTGGCTGGTGTGTCCCTTTAAGCAGAAAGGAATCCAGAGCAGGTCACACAACCAACCAAGATGTCAACAGAAAAGAGGAATTCCAAAAAACTGAATGAGGAACACGTTGTTTCTACTTTGGAAATCGGGATTCTATTTTAATGCGCAGGACGTCACACGCCACACGATGGTTCCTCTTTTATACAAAAAAGGAAACAAGAGAAGTGACTATCTTCTGGTAATGCATTTAACAACACACAATGAGAGCAATTCATTATTAATCATCGAGGATATTGTGTTTATTAGAAAACACCAAAACTGAGACCGAAAGGAGATAAGCCGGAAAACTAGCCGAATCGAAGAACGTTTCTAACTCAGCTGTTTAACTAAACAACAAAACCTCAAAACGGCAGCGCGTCATTTCAAGGAGGAAGCACCTGGAGGAAGCCACCTGGGCCAGACGTTCTCACACCCGCCATGCTGCTCAATCAAAGGAAAGAATTAACAAAGATAATTAGCATTTTTTGAAGCGATTTCCAAATGTGCAACAAAAAGGAAAACAACCTGACCCCGTGATGACAATCAAAACCTCGTGAACCTAATGCATCCAGAATATTCTGTTATTTCACATTACTTATTAAATGGAGAATATCACGTTATCTCATATTAACTATCGTATCCAGAGTTTCTCGGATTTATTTATCTAACTACTGGATCATATATTTATCTATGTATCCATATTACTATCTACCCTTATTTATCCATCTATCGTTCTATTTATCGCTGTCTATCTTTATTTATCAACCGGTTTCCCATGATCTATCCATCTGTTCTATCGATCTGTATCTGTCTATAGATCTATTCTGCCTGCTTCCATCTCTCTATTGATCTATCTATATCCATTTATCAATATCTATCAATCTAGGTATCTATACATATTTATCTATATCTATCTGTTCTATCCATATGTTCAATTGATATGTATCTATCCATATCCATCTCTTCTATCAATATGTATGTATACACATCTATCTGTTCTGTCTATACGTATGTATCCATATCTATCTATACGTATATATATCCATATCCATCTCTTCTATCTATACGTATGTATCCATATCTATCTGTTCTATCTATACGTATGTATCCATATATAGCTGTTCTATCTATACTTATATAGTCATATCCATCTATACATATATATCCATATCCATCTCTTCTATCTATACGTATACATCCATATCCATCTATACGTATATATCCATATCCATCTCTTCTATCTATACGTATGTATCCATATCTATCTGTTCTATCTATACGTATGTATCCATATCTAGCTGTTCTATCTATACTTATATAGCCATATCCATCTATACGTATGTATCCATATCTATCTGTTCTATCTATACGTATACATCCATATCCATCTATACGTATATATCCATATCCATCTCTTCTATCTATACGTATGTATCCATATCTATCTGTTCTGTCTATACGTATGTATCCATATATAGCTGTTCTATCTATACTTATATAGCCATATCCATCTATACGTATGTATCATAGTTACATAGTTACATAGTTATATAGGCTGAAAAAAGACATGCGTCCATCGGGTTCAGCCTCTCCCACATAACCTACTGCTGTTGATCCAAATCTATCTGTTCTGTCTATACGTATGTATCCATATCTATCTGTTCTATCTATACGTATATATCCATATCCATCTATACATATGTATCCATATCCATCTCTTCTATCTATACGTATGTATCCATATCTATCTATACGTATGTATCCATATCTATCTGTTCTATCTATACGTATATAGCCATATCGATCTGTTCCATCTATGCGTATACATCCATATCCATCTATACATACTGTATGTATTCATATCCATCTCTTATATCTATACGTATGTATCCATATCTATATGTATGTATCCATATCTATCTGTTCTACCTATATCTATGTATCCATATCTTCTATCTATATGTACTGTATGTATCCATATCTATCTGTTCTGTCTATTCGTATGTATCCATATCTATCTATACGTATGTATCCATATCTATACGTACAGTTGTGTTCAAAATTATTCAACCCCCACTGAAATTGAGTGTTTTGGCCAGTTTGACATTGATTTTGATCATTCAGTCATCTTGCTTACAATTAAATCAAAGAGGCACGTGTAGGTCAGACAAATATAACATAACATTTATAATGAAATAACCACAAATGTCTTTTCTGTGCTCACATCATTATCAGTTTTATTCAACCCCCAAGTGACATTCAATCTTAGTACTTAGTACAACATCCTTTTACAGTTATAACAGCTTTTAAACGTGAAGCGTAGCTTGACACAAGTGTCTTGCAGCAATCTACGGGTATCTTCGCCCATTCGTCATGGGCAAAAGCCTCCAGTTCAGTCACATTCTTAGGCTTGCGCACTGCAACTGCTTTCTTTAAGTCCCACCCGAGGTTCTCAATCGGATTTAAGTCAGGTGACTGCGATGGCCACTCCAAAATGTTCCAGCCTTTAATCTGCAACCATGTTCTAGTGGACTTGGAGGTATGCTTGGGGTCATTGTCCTGTTGAAAGGTCCAACGTCTCCCAAGCCTCAGGTTTGTGACGGACTGCATCACATTGTCATCCAATATCTCCTGGTACTGAAGAGAATTCATGATACCTTGCACGCGCTGAAGCTTCCCTGTACCTGCAGAAGCAAAACAGCCCCAAAGCATGATTGACCCCCCGCCATGCTTCACAGTAGGCAAGGTGTTCTTTTCTTCATAGGCCTTGTTCTTCCTCCTCCAAACATAGCGTTGATCCATGGGCCCAAACAGTTCTAATTTTGTTTCATCAGTCCACAGAACACTATCCCAAAACTTCTGTGGTTTGTCCACATGACTTTTGGCATACTGCAGTCGACTCTTCTTATTCTTTGGAGACAGCAAGGGGGTGCGCCTGGGAGTTCTGGCATTACGCAGTGTGCGCTGTATTGTCTGCGCTGAAACTTCAGTACCCACATCTGACAAATCTTTTCTCAGTTCCTCAGCAGTCACACGGGGACTTTTCTCCACTCTACGCTTCAGGTAGCGCACAGCAGTCGAAGTCAGCATCTTCTTTCTGCCACGACCAGGTAGCGTTTCAACAGTGCCCTTTGCCTTGAATTTGCGAATGATGCTTCCTATGGTCTCTCTTGGTATGTTTAACATCTTTGCAATCTTCTTATAGCCATTGCCCTTCCTGTGAAGAGTAATCACCTCTTGTCTTGTCTTCCTGGACCATTCTCTTGACTTCACCATGTTTGTAACCACACCAGTAAATGTCTAGAAGGAGCTGAGTATCACAGTCATTTTAAAGCTGCCTAATTGGTGCTTATTATGCTTTATTGCTGCTCCGTGACATCCACAGGTGTTTTCAATACCTGATTGAAAACACTTGAATGAACCTCTGTTCTTCAGAGTGGTAGGCTTTAAGGGGTTGAATAATTGTGTCAATGAAGAATTCACAAAAGAAACATTTACTACTGTATTACAAAACCAATTGATGTCATTTTAGTTGCATATGGTTCTTTAAAAAGTCCTTGTAGGATTTTTTTTTTTTGTGAAAGGATTTTACCAGGAAGGATACATTGAGATTTCTCTCGTTTTCAAGTATTTCATTCTGAATACAATTACAAATGTACACTAAATTCCCTAAAACCCTTTACAGCATTGGGGGTTGAATAATTTTGAACACAACTGTATATATCCCGGCTTACTCTCCCACACTTACTCTCACCCACACCTTTCTCTTTAATGTATATCCCACTATTGCTTCTCTTTTCTCTCTCCTCCCTTCTCTCCAAGCTACCCTCGCCCTCTATACACCTTTCCAATTGCCCCAGGATGGAAATCAAGTCCCAATACACCCCAGCCTGCTTGGTTCTTCTAACCTGTCAGCTGAGTGCTGGTGGAGAGTGCTAAAGTCCAGCCCTCCTACCCCCACACAGAGATTTAAAACTGTGCAATTACATTATTACCAAAAGAAAACTCTGTCCAAATTTCTAATCATTCTGCTACTTTCCCTGGCAAACGAAGTGGAATCTAACCCTGGTCCTATAGCTGACACAACCTTTAGTCTCCCCACTAAAAAAGGCCTCTCATTTGTGCACTGCAATATCCGCAGCTTACTCCCTAAATTGGATGAGCTTCAAGCTTGGTGTTGCTATTACAAACCCAAAGTCATTGTGCTCACAGAATCATGGTTAACCCCAAAAGTACCAGACTCTGCCATATCAATACAGGGGTATTCATGTTATAGAAAGGAGCATTGTAATAGTTTTGTCAGTATTTAGAAAAAGTTTGTTATCTGTTTATCCACTTTTCTACCTTTGTGAATTGTTCTTGCAGCACGGCCTCCAGCTGTGGGAGATCTGGTTTGCTGGTATAGATTACGGTGTCATCTGCATACATGTGTACAGTTGAGGCTTTGCAGACGTTGGGCAGATCATTTATGAATAATGTGAATAGCAGGGGTCCGAGTATTGAGCCTTGGGGTACTCCGCACATGACTGGGAGGGGGAGGGAGGAGCTGCCAGAGATGGACACATGTTGCGATCGGTTGGTTACATATGATTCAAACCAGGTTAGCGTGTGATCACCAATACCAGAGTTTTTAAGTTTTTGTAATAAGATGTCATGGTCTACTGCGTCAAAGGCCTTGGCAAAATCAAGGAAGATGGCTCCAGTTAGGTTTCCTTGTTCCATGCCAGCTTGGATATCATTGCAAACTTTTAAAAGGGCGGTTGTAGTTGAGTGATTTGGACGAAAGCTGGATTGATCTGGGGTTAAATAGTTTGAAGATTGATAATAATCCCGTAATTGTGTGTACACACATTTTTCCAAAATTTTTGACATAACAGGGAGCATTGAGATTGGACGGTAGTTGGATACCAAAGTACTGTCACCACTTTTATGGATAGGTACCACTCTCGCAGTCTTCCATAGTTTGGGTATGTATCCAGTTGCCAGTGATTCATTGATGAGTGTCGCGACAGGTTTTGCAATTGCTGGGGCACTGATTTTCAGCAGCATTGCTGGGATTTGATCAGGTCCAGATTGGTATTTAATTTTTTGATTATGGAGCAGTTTAGTAACTACACTGACAGGCACTGTTCTAAAATTGAATTTATCTGTGATATGGGGTCCCTGCACGGTTGGAGGGGCCTGACCTGTGTGTGGCCTTTTTGTAGGTGTGTCATTTGCTAGTTTAGCAATTAGGATGGTGGCTCACCCAACAAAATAATTATTAAAGGCATTTGCAACATCTAGGGGGTGTTGCAAGGTTTGATTGTTTACTTTGACAGCAGCCGGCTGGGAGTGGACTGGGGGCGCTTGTATGTTTCTTATGATTCTCCAAAAATTTCTAGGGTTTGATAGGTTATTGTTTAGATTTTCATTGAAGTATAAGGTTTTAGCCACTTTTGTTTATTTTGTACATGCATTCCGGCATTTTCGGTATTCACAGTGATCATTCATGGAACCAGTACTCTTGAAATTTGACCACAGTGAATCTCTAATCTGGTACATTTGTGTAAGATCAGCTGTAACCCAGGGGAGATGAGCACCTTTTACTCGCACTTTACTCAGTGAAAAAACACACAACACTATGTGTGGAGAAAAAAAGGCACAGCACACCAACATCAAAACCTCATCCCCACTGTAAAACATGGCGGAGGGAGCATCGTGGTTTGGGGCTGCTTTGCTGCCTCAGGGCCTGGACGGATTGTTGTCATTGATGATAAAATTAATTCCAGAGTTTATCAAGACATTTTGCAAGGAAAACGTAAGACCATCTGTCCGCCAACTGAAGCTCCGCAGAGGATGGGTGATGCAACAGGACAATGACCCAAAGCATACAAGTAATTCAACAAAAGAATGGCTTCAACAAAACAAAATACGCCTTCTGGAGTGGCCCAGTCAGAGTCCTAACCTCAACCTGATTGAAATGCTGTGGCATGACCTTAAGAGAGCGATTCACACCAGACTTCCCAAGAATATTGCTACAATGAAACAGTTTTGTGAAGAGGAGTGGTCCAAAATTACTCCAGATCATTGTGCAGGTCTGATCTGCAACTACAGGAACGTTTGGTTGAGGTAATTGCTGCCAAAGGAGGGTCAACCAGTTATTAAGTCCAAAGGTTCACATACTTTTCCCACCCAGCACTGTGAATGTTTACATGTTCTGTTCAATAAAACCATGAAAACATATAATGTTTGTGTTGTATTATTTTAAGCAGACCGTGTTTTTCAAATTGTTGTGACTTAGATGAAGATCAGAGCACATTTTATGACCAATTCATGCAAAACTCCACGTAATCCCAAAGGGTTCACATACTTTTTCTTGCAATTGTACGAGCAAGAATTGTTGACTTGCATGAAGCTGGAAAGGGTTACAAAAGTATCTCCAAAAGCTTTGATGTTCCTGTGTCCACGGTAAGACAGACCGTCTACAAATGGTGAAAGTTCAGCACTGTTGCTACTCTCCCTAGGCGTGGTCGTCCTGTAAAGATGACTGCAAGAGCACAGCGCAGAATGCTTAATGAGGTAAAGAAGAATCCTAGAGTGTCAGCTAAAGACTTACAGAAATCTCTGGCACATGCTAACATTTTTGTTGACACATCTACAAAAAGGAAAACATTAAACAAGAATGGAGGACACTACGGAGGAAGCCATTGCTGTCCAAAAAGAATATTGCAGCACGTTTGAAGTTTGCAAAAGAGCACCTGGATGTTCCACAGCACTACTGGCAAAATATTCTGTGGACAGATGAAACCAAAATTGAGTTGTTTGGAAAAAACACACAACACTATGTGTGGAGAAAAAAAGGCACAGCACACCAACATCAAAACCTCATCGCCACTGTAAAACATGGTGGAGGGGGCATCATGGTTTGGGGCTGCTTTGCTGCCTCAGGGCTTTGACAGATTGTTGCAATTGATGGAAAAATGAATTCCAGAGTTTATCAAGACATTTTGCAGGAAAACGTAAGACCATCTGTCCGCCAACTGAAGCTCTGCAGAGGATGGGTGATGCAACAGGACAATGACCCAAAGCATACAAGTAATTCAACAAAAGAATGGCTTCAACAAAACAAAATACGCCTTCTTTAGTAGCCCAGTCAGAGTCCTGACCTCAACCCGATTGAAATGCCGTGACATGACCTTAAGAGAGCGATTCACACCAGACATCCCTAGAATATTGCTACACTGAAACAGTTTTGTGAAGAGGAGTGGTCCAAAATTACTCCAGATCGTTGTGCAGGTCTGATCTGCAACTACAGGAAACGTTTGGTTGAGGTTATTGCTGCCAAAGGAGGGTCAACCAGTTATTAAGTCCAAAGGTTCACATTCTTTTTCCACCCTGCACTGTGAATGTTTACATGTTCTGTTCAATAAACACATGAAAACATATAATGTTTGTGTTGTATTATTTTAAGCAGACTGTGTTTTTCAAATTGTTGTGACTTAGATGAAGATCAGAGCACATTTTATGACCAATTCGTGCAAAACTACACGTAATCCCAAAGGGTTCACATACTTTTTCTTGCCACTGTAGAAGGGGTGTTTGCAATTTGTGTAGTTTAGGTGCGGTTCCAAAGAGCATCGTTATAGTTTTGTCAGTATTTAGAAAAAGTTTGTTGTGTTTGATCCACTTTTCTACCTCTGTGAATTGTTCTTGCAGCACGGCCTCCAGCTGTGGGAGATCTGGTTTGCTGGTATAGATTACGGTGTCGTCTGCGTACATGTGTACAGTTGAGGCTTTGCAGACATTGGGCAGATTGTTTATGAATATTGTGAATAGCAGGGGGCCGAGTACTGAGCTTTGGGGTACACCGCACGTGACTGGGAGGGGGAGGGAAGTGCTGTCAGAAATGGACACATATTGCGACCGATCAGACACGTATGATTGAAACCAGGTTTAGCTGCCATCACCAATACCGGAGTTTTTAAGTTTTTGTAATAGGATGTCATGGTCTACTGTGTCAAAGGCCTTGGCAAAATCAAGGAAGATGGCTCCAGTTAGATTTCCTTGTTCCATGCCAGCTTGGATATCATTGCAAACTTTTAAAATGTCAGCTGTAGTTGAATGTTTTGGACGGAAGCCGGATTGATCTGGGGTTAAATAGTTCCAATACTGATAGTAATCGCGTAATTGAGTATAAACACATTTTTCCAGGATTTTTGATATTACAGGGAGCAGTGATATTGGACGGATTTTTGATACTCTGTCAATGATTTTTTTCCCAGTTAGGCTGCTGATGCGGCCATTTGTTAAGTGTTTATATTATGTGTGTGGTGTGGTTTGTTTTTTTTCCTTCCCTCTCTCTCTTTTTCTCTCTCAGTCAAGCTTACCTACATATGCATTTTGTAAAAGTGGTCTAGATAACTGCCCAGATGGCTCGTAACACTATATCATGCTGCAATATGAAGGCTTGTTGTGTATGGATAAAATGGGCACCATTTATAGTAATGGTCTCATATTTTGCTTTTTTTTTTCCCTACTAAGTATGGGTCTTTCTGAAATGTTGATGTATTCTTTAAATGTTAGGGGATTGAATACTGCCTTTAAACGTCACTGTCTATTTCATGACTTAGGTAAAATCCACCCAGCGGTGGTCTGTCTACAGGAGACACATTTTAGGTCTCGGGATATTGTCCGTTTTCAATCTCAGCTGTACCCTGATTCTTACCACTCTGTCACAGACAAGGTCTAAAGGAGTATCCATTCTCTTTCACAAGGATTGGATATTCCAATGTAACGTTACAGTATCAAGATGGAAAGGGTAGAATCCAAATTCTAAAGGGACTTCTTAATGAAATACCAGTAACTATTGTAAACCTATATTTCCCTAGTGAAAATCAGATTCAGTTCTTTCGTAAAGCATACGTTAAAATACTTTCAATATCTCAAAGGTACTTTATATATATGTGGGGATTTTAATAAAACACTCCAACCTGATATAGATACTCAGGGTCTTCAAAGCCGTTCTCCTTCCTGTAAAGCAAGGTCCATATGCAGTCGCATGCAGGATCTTATCTGGTCTGCCGATCTATATGATACATGGAGGATCATGAACCCTACAGGTCGAGATTATACATATTTCTCCCAGGTTCATTCTTCATATAGCAGGATAGACCTTTGTTTATAAATCGCTCTACAACCTCTCAATTATTAAAGGCACAAATTGGTCTGATAACTTGGTCAGACCATGCACCCTTAGTCATTACTTTTCGTGCTTCTTTTCCGAGCGGAGGTATGGGAATGTGGCGCCTCAATGACTCTTTATTAGTAGATCCAGATGGGAAGAAAAGACGATGCTAGCTTTAAAGGACTATTTTAGCTTGAACAATACAGAGGATGTTCCAATAACTAGCACATAAGGCTGTTCTTCGAGGCCACTTTATTAGGCAAGGATTGTATAGAAAGAAGCAATACACCTTCAAGTGGAAACCCTGTTACAGCGTATTTCCGGACTAGAAACTCAAAATAAAGTTTCTCCTTCATTAGATATCGCCGTGGCCCTAAACTCCACACGAAAAGAAGTAGAAGAGTTACAATTACAGATAATGGAACGTCTTTTGCGTAAGCTCAATTATAATACCTATACTCAAGGGAATAAAGCGGGGAAACGGCTAGCCTCCAAACTCAAGGCCAAAATGTTACATTCAAAAAGAACTCAAATCAGTAGCCAAGGAGGAACTCCAGTACAGAATCCAAAATCGATTGTTTCGGAATTTGCCCATTATTATAAAAATCTTTATAACTTAAGTACCGACCCTAAGATTCCAACCCCTAAAAAGGGGGATATAAGCAGCTTCCTAGAAGAGGCAAATTTACCAAAATTGACTATATCGCAGCAATCGGTACTTCTAACCCCATTTACGGAACAAGAAGTAGGTTTAGCTATAAAAAAATCTTCCAAAAAATAAGGCCCCAGGCCCTGATGGGTTCACGAATTTATATTACCAGAAATTAGCTTCTTTTCTGACTCCCATCTTAACAGTATTATTTAACCATATTAAATTATCTGGGGAGATCCCCTTGGAAATGTTACTAGCTACAGTAGTAACAATACCCAAACCAGGTAAACCCCCCTCCTGTTGTGAAAACTATTGCCCTATTTCTTTATTAAACGTTGACATCAAACTATACTCTAAACCAGGCCTCAAAATTTCCACTCGCCTACTAGCATTTGGCGAGTGGAAATTACATGAGGGCGAGTGGGAATGCAGATGCAGGCAGGGCAGGATAGGGTTAGGTGGGGCAACTAGTGGCGAGTAATTCTTAAGGCCTGGCTAGTAGCTTGGGACTTGAAATTTTGAGCCCTGCTCTAAACTGTTAGCCTCTCAAATTGGACCTCTACTTCCTAGTCTGATACAACTAGATCAAACAGGTTTTGTACAGGGACGCCAAGCATGCGACAACACACGCCGCTTTTTTAATATTATTGATTTGGCACATAGAACGAAAGAACCAGGATTACTGCTTTTCCTGGATGCTGAAAAAGCATTCGATCGTGTACACTGGGGTTATATGTATCAGACTTTAGCTGCCTTTAAATTTCCAGATTTATTTATTAAAAGTATAATGGCTCTTATACACCACCCCTTCAGCAAAGGTCTTCAATATGGGTTTCTTATCCCCTCCCTTGTGTATATCAAACGGCGCCCGTCAAGGATGCCCCTTATCCCCTTTAATATTTTTGTTTTGACCCTAGAACCATTAGCTTCTCATATCCGGCTAACATCATCTATCTCAGGTCTATTAACACCTGTTGGGGAACAGAAACTCGCATTATTTGCGGATGATATTTTGTTATATCTTTCTTCATCAGAAACCTCACTACCTTCCCCGTTTGGACTATTAGAACGTTACAGTGGGTTATCATATTGTAAGAATAATGTAGGGAAGACTCAGGCACTACCCTTAAATATTCCTAAAATATCACTTGATAGTCTTCAAAACCAATATTTATTTGAGTGGCGATCGGATTCAATTAAATACCTTGGCGTGGTTGTGTCAAGACACAGGAGTTCCGCCGCCCGACACAACTACATCCCTTTACTTCAACAATTAGAGAAACAGATGCAGTCGTGGCGTTTAGTAAATTTATCTTGGATGGGTCGTATTGCATCACTAAAAATGACTATATTACCAAAAATACTATCAGGGTTATCCAAAGAGATCCAAATTGCTTGAGAAAGGCAACCGAACGCTGAAAATCAGCGTTTGGTTACCTTTCTTGGCCATTCGGCTATCCAGAGCAGGCAATTCGCCAAATCCTGGCGAATTGCCTGAACATACGGTGCCTGTTCGGTGCCTGTTCGAGGGCAGTGAAATCCCCATGAAAATGCACTGCTTCGGCTATTCAGAGAACACAAACCAGCAGTGAAAGGTTCCCCTAATTCCCTGCCATTCGGTGGTTTAATTCGGCAAGTTTATTCAGGCGAATCCCATAGGCTTCAATGTTAAAAATATTCCTGTTTTAATTCAATATCTAATAAACCGATCATTATAAAATTCTGCAGTAAAAAGTCTCTTTATTTATAGATTCTTTAGGATTTTTTTTTATATTTTTTTTAAAAAGTCCGATTTTTTTATTTTTTTTCCTCTTTTTTCTGTAACAGCCCTTTTTATTATCATTCATTGGATCATATGCAAATTTCAGACATTTTCGCTCAGTAGTTTCTTTGCAAACAGTGTTTCACTTTCACATTCATACAAACTGTTTTGCTAATTTATTCACCTCCCTCTGTCTGCGGTCTCGGCTTTTTCCGTCGCTGCGTGTGATCGGCTCCTGCTCGGGTTTTTCCGTGGTTTTCGGCAGGTTAATCCAGATGTTTTTGGGGGTTTTCGGCGTGCATTCGCTGGGTTTTGCGGTTAGTTTTCGTCGGGTGTGCGGCAGCGTTTCCCTGCAATTCGGGGACCCTGTGGTGGTTGCTGAATACACCGCAGGGTCGCCGAAATGGGATCGGCAAAAGGAACCGAATTGAAGAGAACGAAAAGTCACCGAACGTGCGGTGACTTTTCGAATCTCTTTGGATAACCCTGTATATTTTTTTCGCAATATTCCAGTGACACCTCCAGCATATCATGTCCTACAGTTACAAAAATTACTGTTTGCCCATATTTGGAAATGTAAACCTCCCAGGGTATCAGCAAAAACTGTAACATCTCCGATTGCTATGGGGGGACTGGGACTTCCAGATTTAAAGAGATACTATAGAGCGTCAGTAATAGCCCAATTACTGGTAGGGATGTGCGTTTCGGAATTTCGGAATTTTCATGAAATTTCCTGATTCGTGTCTTCGGATTCGGCCGAATTTCCGAATCGGATCGGACCCGAAAACTGACACATCCGAAAAGTTTTCCGAGCCGAAACGAAAATTTTTCGGATTTTTCGAATGGACTTCAAATGTGTCAAATTGAAATTTATTTTCACTCTATTCATGATTTCAGTTCCATTCGTGATTTCGGTTCCATTTCGGTAATTCTGGACATCGTATATTTAACTATTATCGGTTATATCGCTGATTCTGTAAATTTTGTATTTGTAAATGCGTATCACTTGTTTCTTGTGGCATTCGGGTCAGTTTAGCGTTTGTTAAATCGTTTTGTTCATTTTTTTGTTCCTTGGCTTTCATACCATTTTAATGTGATTAAATAAAGTTGTGAAATGTATATTCATAAGAAAAAAAGGATCTTTATTCAATAAAAAAAAAACACGATAGAATCGCCAGAATGACAGAATGAATTATCGGATCCGAAAAACAAACCAAAAATGTATTATAAAAAAATATATAAAGTATAAAAAAAGTAAACCATAGTAGTTTACGTCAAAACGAATAGAGTTAGACACTTTGAAACGAGGAGAACAGACGTTCCGAAAAAACGAAAATTTCCGAAATCACAAAAAGTCGATCACGAAAAATGGTCGATATTCCGAAAAAAAAATGTATACGAAAAACGAACCGAATCGAAACAGAAATCGGTCGAAACGAGCCGAATCGAAAATTTTAAACATCCGAACTAATCGAACCGAAAAAAAAAAATCGGTGCACAAGCCTAATTACTGGCTACATTAAATTCTTTAGAAATACCATTATGGTTACAACTTGAGAATGCAGAAATAGCACCACATACTTTGCATGATTTTATGTGGCATGGAGGTCCTATTAGGAGGAAAAAGGAGTTAATGCTGCCCTCTTCATATCGATCTATCTCAATCTGGCGACAATGGGGTGCCCCACTTAAACCATTCTCATTGATGAGCTTCGCTACTCTACGATCTTTGCGGCTTCTTACGCCTGATCTACATACAACCCCCTGGTTGATCCAAGGTGTGACTCATATTCAACAATTGCTCACTCGGTCTACAATAAAATCTTTCCCTGATTTAGTTAAGGGGTTTGATATTCCCTTAAACTGCATTTTTACTTATCTGCGTATGAAACATATTATCTTAAATCAGGAAGTAAAAATGATTCCTATTACAGAAGCCACGGCCTTTCATAAATTATGTTTGGGAAAAAAGTTTTAAAAAAACACTATCATTATGTTACCAAGGTTTAGCGATTAAAAATATAACAAAAAAACTTTCATATATGTTAAATTGGGAAAAAGACCTAGAACTCTCAATATCATATAAAGACTGGTTACATGCCATATCATAGAAACATAGAAAAATGTTGTCAGATAAGAACCTTTCGGCCCATCTAGTCTTCCCAATTACATGGATACTTTACCTGGATTTATCTTTTGTTTAGGATAGCCTTATGCCTATCCCATGCCTGCTTAAATTCAATCACTGTTTTGGCCTCTACCACTTCAACTGGAAGACTGTTCCATGTATCCATCACCCTCTCAGTAAAATAATGCTTCCTGATGTTACTTTTAAACCTTTGCCCCTCTAATCTAAGACTATGTCCTCTTGTATTGCTACTTTGTTTCCTTTTAAATATACTCCCTTCCTCTACCTTGTGGAAATAATTTAAAGATTTCCCTGACCGGGAATCGAACCCGGGGCGCGGCGGTGAGAGCGCCGAATCCTAGCCACTAGACCACCAGTGACTTGTCATCGGTTTATAGATACTCTAAAAGCACAGGGGTAAGAGAATCTCCTTTTAAAGTGATCTATAGATGGTATCTTACGCCAGCACGTTTAGCACATATTCCAGGGGTTTTCAGATAAGTGTTGGCGATGCCACTCGGCTAAAGGATCTCTTTCCCACATGTTTTGGCCATGTGCTAAATTAACTGCATACTGGAGATCTATCAGCCATCTGATTTATGAATGCATGTCTGTGACCATCCCTTTCAGGCCTGAAGTTTACATCTTACATATTATTCCTACTACTCTGCCTTTATCCATTAGAGGTTTCATATCAATAATACTAGGAGCGGATAAAGTAGTTTTAGCAAGTCATTGGAAGTCGTCTCTATCACCTACAATATCTGAAGTGATAAGTAAAGTGGATAAGATATGTAAATATGAAGAAATGTTTGCAAAAGTGCATGATTTAATGACTATCTATCAAAAAAGGTGGTTAGGTTGGTTGTCTTTTACATCTTCGGGTATGTCTCGGTAACCAAGTAACCATAGACAAAGCTGATTGGAGAGATACTGTTTTATGTTTTCCCTTTCCTCATTCTCTTCTTCCCCCTTTTTTCTTTCTTTCTTTCGTGTATGATGTTAACTGTATTATGTACTATGTATTATAACTAATAAACAATTACAAATAAAAAAAAATAAAAAATGATATTGGACGGTAGTTGGATACCAAAGTATTGTCTCCACTTTTATGGATAGGTACCACCCTTGCAGTCTTCCAGAGTTTGGGTATGTATCCAGTCGCCAGTGATTCATTGATTAGGGTTGCGACAGGTTTTGCAATTGCCGGGGTGCTGGTTTTCAGCAGCATTGCTGGGATTTGGTCAGGTCCTGACTGGTGTTTCATTTTTTGGTTACAGAGAAGTTTAGTAATGGCACTGACAGGCACCGGTCTAAAACTGAATTTCCCTTTGATACAGGGTCTTTGCACAGTTGGAAGGATCTGACTTGTGTGCCGCCTTTCTGAATGTGTTTCAATTGCTAGCTTAGCAATCAGGGTGTTGGCGCATCCAACAAAATGGTTATTAAAGGCATACGCTACATCTATACGTATGTATCCATATGAATAGGATCAGGGATCTCTTCTGCATTACCAAAACCTCCACCCGCACTCTTCCACAATACCACAGAGGGGTTACTTACGGTGTGAAGGCACTTGCTGCCACCAAAGACACAATACTTGGGTGCACTGCCACTGACGCCTATACCAGATTCATATCATTTTAATATTGGACCGCAGGGTCCAACCCTGCACTCTTCCACAATACCACATAGGGGTTACGGTGTGACGGCACTGTTGCCAACACTAAAGGCCCAATTTTAAAGCGCCTATTGTTACTTTCATCCTAAGCCTGCATAGGTTTCACCATAATTTAGCCCAAAAAAAATCACTAAACTTGTGCTGCGTGTCCTAAAATGTCTCCTCTTTTCAAACAGGCTGCCGCCCCAAGCAGTTGTTTATGAATAGATTAAAGGAAAACCATTTACCGTCATTTGAAATGTCATTTTTTTGTTTTTAAATGTTTCTATACATCCTACAAATCCGCCACTTCACGGGCAGGTTATGGGAACCTCCTAGGCACGATATTTGAAGGAATTTTTCATTTTTATTCTTAACCTTTATTTCAGGGAAAACTCACTGTTCCTTTAAAAACGCTTTTTTTAAAACTTTCTGTCCTTGTTTCCTGTCCCCCAGGGCACTACCCGGACCCCCATATACCTTTTATGGCAAATATCTTGCATATATGCCCTCTTGGAGGGCACTCTAAAAACCAAACTTTCGAGTCCCATTGACTTGCATTGAGTTATTATTATTATTATTATTCTTTATTTATAAAGCGCCAGCATATTCCGCAGCGCTGTACAATAGGCACCGTATAGACAGGGTTACAATACATTGAACAACATTTGACAAACAGTACAGGAGGAGATGAGGGCCCTATTCCCGTAGGAACTCACAATCTGGGAGGGTTGGGGTTGGAAACAGGAGAAGAGGACTGTAAGGTGAGAGTGATTGATGGTTGCGTCAGTGAGTTGGGTGTAGGCTTCCTAAATAGGAATGTTTTAAGGGAGCGTTTGAAGGAAGAGTTAGGGGGTCTGACAGTACGAGGGAGAGCGTTCCAGAGAGTGGGGGCTGCGCGTGAGAAAATCCTGCAGTCTATCATGGGAAGAGGTGATGCGGTGAGAAGCTAGGCGCAGGTCACTGTTTGACCTTAGGGAGCGGGCTGGGGTGTATTTGGTGATTAGTGAGGAAGGTAGTGGGGAGCTGAGTTAGTGAGGGTTTGTAGGTAAGGATAAGGATTTTGAACTTTTCTGCAGTGGATGGGGAGCCAGTGAAGGGACTCGCAGAGGGGAGCGGCAGAGACAGAGCGGCGGGTGAGGTGAATTAGCCTGGCGGAGGCGTTCAGGATGGATTGTAGGGGGGAGAGGCAGGAAGAGGAGGCCAGATAAGAGATTGTGTTCGGTTCGTGTTCGAGTTCGAACTCAAACTTTTCAAATTGTTCGAGTTCGAATGTGAACTGAACACGGGGGTGTTCGGCTCATCACTATTCTGTATATAGTCACTATGTTACATGTTTACAGGTGCATTCTGTATATAGTCACTATGTTACATGTTTACAGGTGCATTCTGTATATAGTCACTATGTTACATGTTTACAGGTGCATTCTGTATATAGTCACTATGTTACAATGTTTACAGGTGCATGCTGTAATAGTCACTATGTTAATATGTTTACAGGTGCATTCTGTATATAGTCACTATGTTACATGTTTACAGGTGCATTCTGTATATAGTCACTATGTCACATGTTTACAGGTGCATTCTGTATATAGTCACTATGTTACATGTTTCAGGTGCATGCTGTATATAGTCACTATGTTACATGTTTACAGGTGCATTCTGTATATAGTCACTATGTTACATGTTTACAGTGCATTCTGTATATAGTCACTATGTCACATGTTTACAGGTGCATTCTGTATATAGTCACTATGTTACATGTTTACAGGTGCATTCTGTATATAGTCACTATGTTACATGTTTACAGGTGCATTCTGTATATAGTCACTATGTTACATGTTTACAGGTGCATTCTGTATATAGTCACTATGTTAATGTTTACAGGTGCATTCTGTATATAGTCACTATGTTACATGTTTACAGGTGCATTCTGTTATAGTCACTATGTTACATGTTTACAGGTGCATTCTGTATATAGTCACTATGTCACATGTTACAGGTGCATTCTGTATATAGTCACTATGTTACATGTTTACAGGTGCATTCTGTATATAGTCCTATGTTACATGTTTACAGGTGCATTCTGTATATAGTCACTATGTTACATGTTTACAGGTGCATTCTGTTATAGTCACTTGTTACATGTTTACAGGTGCATTCTGTATTAGTCACTATGTTACATGTTTACAGGCGCATTCTGTATATAGTCACTATGTTACATGTTTACAGGTGCATTCTGTATATAGTCATTTGTTACATGTTTACAGGTGCATTCTGTATATAGTCACTATGTTACATGTTTACAGGTGCATTCTGTATATAGTCACTATGTTACATGTTTACAGGTGCATTCTGTATATAGTCACTGTGTTACATGTTTACAGGTGCATTCTGTATATAGTCACTGTGTTACATGTTTACAGGTGCATTCTGTATATAGTCACTATGTTACATGTTTACAGGTGCATTCTGTATATAGTCACTGTGTTACATGTTTACAGGCGCATTCTGTATATAGTCACTGTTACATGTTTACAGGTGCATTCTGTATATAGTCACTGTGTTACATGTTTACAGGTGCATTCTGTATATAGTCACTATGTTACATGTTTACATGTTTACAGGTGCATTCTGTATAGTCACTGTGTTACATGTTTACAGGTGCATTCTGTATATAGTCACTATGTTACATGTTTACAGGTGCATTCTGTATATAGTCACTATGTTATATGTTTACAGGTGCATTCTGTATATAGTCACTATGTTACATGTTTACAGGTGCATTCTGTATCCAGGTATTTTAATAGGGAGCTCTTGAGGGACTTAAGAATGGGGCAAGATTTGATTATGTAAATATATCTATCCATTTCTGCATTATTCTATCTCTGCTTCTATCTATGCATGTATCTGTATCTCTGATGATTATCTGAATGTCTCCCTGTCATTTAATAATAAAAATAGCACGTTGTATAACCGGTCATATAATAAATTGTGTTTCTCTGTGTCTCTGTGTATTATATCTGTTTTTCCAGGGTCTCCTCTATCTTTCCCCTCTCTTCTATCTCTCTCCTTTTCACTCTCCCTCTCTCCTCTCTCATTCTCTTCGCCCTCCCTCTTTCTCTCGGTTTCCTGTCATTCTTTTTTTTTTTTTTTTTTTTAACTTCTCTCTGGAACTTGCCCAGAAACCAGAAAAACACACACACATTTCCGACCAGCGGAATACAAGCACTCCTCCTGCTCCCCTTCTTCCTCCTTCCCTTCCTCCGAACTCGGGGCAGCTCATCCCCCTCTTTGCCTCCTTTACGCTACAAAAACCCCAAGATCTCCCTGTGACCGACCTTTAATCAACGTCCAGACAAGCTGTCACAAGAACATCCCCAATACCATTAAAAATACAGAAAAAGCTAAATTACCCGAACCCGTTTCCTCCTCATTTTGGTCACAATTTTTCTTTTTTTTTTCTTAAAAAAAAAAAATATTATCTTAATATAATTAAGAACTTTTTAAAAAAAATCCTGGAACGATAGACGGGTCAAAATAGCGTGGTCACGGTCTTCTCCAAACCAAAGTCACGGTTTCTGTCTTCTCCGAACACGGGGAACTGAAGGAGGAGTGTTACAGGGTTTTTTCTTCTTGTGTTTATTATTTCATTTTTTTCCCCCAATCTTTCTCGCACGGTATCCTAAAAACATGGACGACCCAATCGTCACGCAAGATTCTGGTAATCCGACAGGCCTTGAAGCGCATCAAGATGTAATTCATTTCATGTAGTTATCCGGCGACTGGAAACATTTTTCGGATTTATCTAAGAATAACTTGAGTTTCCGAGAAAAAAAAAACCAAACAAATCTGTCAGCTTTTGAGGAACAGAAAGAGGATCTGCTTTCGGATACGGTGAAATCTCCTTGCCGCACGTCGGGAAGATCATATTTAACGATCCCTCCAGGAACCCGACTCACATGGATAGGTAATACCAATTTGCTTTCTAGAAAAAAAAAAACATGATTTTTTAAAGTATTTTTGTCTTTCTCTTTTTTTGGCAAAATGTTCGTAGAATTTGGCAGACGTTCAATTGGCCTGGAAACATGACCTGTTAAAATCTGTCGTTTTAGTCCCCTTTTTAGGATCCCACAGGACGCCTGTGTTTGTATTTTCATGTTTTGGGGTTTTTTTATGTAATTTTTTTACCCGTCATTGAAAGTTCTTGCAGATAGACGAGCTGAGAAGAGGAGCGGTCTTCGATGTCTCGCTGGCGCAAGAAGGGAGCAAGGAGAGGCACCCAATTCCTCCTGGTCATCCTGGCGTTGGTGCTGGGCGGCACAGCCCTATGCCTGGCATTGGTAAACCTCTTGTTGAACACCACGATCTGGGGCGAGAGGCTGTGCCAGACGCACACACTTCTACATCAGGTAAGGAAGGTACAGTGGCCTTCTCTAGGAAGACTGATCCATCCATACAGCTCGCTCAACACTTTCTTGACCTGCTGTTTGGGTTCTTCACCCCTTTCTTATATGTCCCTAGACGGGTAGATCGGAGAGGCTGGTTTGGTCCAGAAGTTCAGATGATGAAATAGTCAGAGTATTGCAGGATACCTCGATTCCTCTCAATCCGTCTAGCCCTTTCCACCCAGGTACTAATGAATTGGGCTTGAGGTCTGGGAGATCTATGAGGTACTATCTGACCATGAATCGTAGTAATACAAAGGAAGAGCAGGACACTCTGACCGCTTAAAGAGACATTACCAGTCTGGTGAAGGTTAAAATGCTGATCCAAGGAAGGCCAACTCTGTAAACTTGTAGAGAAAATAGGAGGAATCCAATATTCCTTAGGCGGTTCGGTTCAGAAAACCAAGTTTATTTTGAATGAAAGATGTGGCAACGTTTCAGCCATGTTACTGACCCTTGTTGATCCCTTGACCAAGGCCAGTGACATGGCCAAAATGTTGCCATCATTTATTAATAATCAGTCTTAGAAGCAGGAATCCGGCATTCCTGCAATTATTTCCTCTACACCAGGATGCGGAACCTTGGCCTTCCAGATGCTTTGGAGCCACATTTGCCACAAAGCTATGTCACCGTAACAAGTGGTTGAATATCAAGGGAGACGTAGTTCCAAAACATTTGGAGGGCCAAAATCAGGGTTTAATTTGTGGGGGTTCCTGGAGGAACAGAATCCAGACCCTCTCAGTTTTTTGCTGCTTATGTTCAGGGACCTAGTTGGGTGGACGTGGTACCTCACGTGGTATAAAATCAAAAATATTACCACCCTACCTGAATAGGCTGCTTCCCCCCAGCAGTTCCCTCATCCTATAACCTCCAATCCAGGACCTGCACCTTACTTGCAATACCACAATACAAAAAGAGAGTGGCTCAATTCTCATTTTCCTACAGAGCACCAAAATTATGGAATAACCTCCCAGGCCCCATCAAATCTTCCCCCAGTCTTAAGTCACTCAAGAGCTCCTAACTAACATACCTCAATACAGAATGCACCTGTAAACATGTAACATAGTGACTATATACAGAATGCACCTGTAAACATGTAACCTAGTGACTATATACAGAATGCACCTGTAAACATGTAACACAGTGACTATATACAGAATGCACCTGTAAACATGTAACACAGTGACTATATACAGAATGCGCCTGTAAACATGTAACAGTGACTTTTTACAGAATGCACCTGTAAACATGTAACACAGTGACTATATACAGAATGCACCTGTAAACATGTAACATAGTGACTATATACAGAATGCGCCTGTAAACATGTAACACAGTGACTATATACAGAATGCACCTGTCACATGTAACACAGTGACTATATACAGAATGCACCTGTAAACATGTGACACAGTGACTATTTACAGAATGCGCCTGTAAACATGTAACACAGTGACTATATACAGCGCACCTGTCATGTACACAGTGACTAATACAGAATGCACCTGAAAACATGTAACAGTGACTATATACAGAACGCACCTGTAAACATGTACACAGTGACTATATACAGAATGTGCCTGTAAACATGTAACAGTGACTATATACAGAATGTGCCTGTAAACATGCAACATAGTGACTATATACAGAATGCGCCTGTAAACATGTAACATTGTATATAGTCACTATGTTACATATTTACAGGTGCATTCTGTACATAGTCACTATGTTACATGTTTACAGGTGCATTCTGTAAAAAGTCACTGTTACATGTTTACAGGTGCATTCTGTAAAAAGTCACTGTTACATGTTTACAGGCGCACTCTGTATATACTCACTGAGTGCACCTGTAAACATGTAACACAGTGACTATATACAGAATGCACCTGTAAACATGTAACATAGTGACTATATACAGAATGCACCTGTAAACATGTAATATAGTGAGTATATTTCCTACATATTTATTTTCTGGGTTAATCTGTAGATTTGTGTTTAATATCTTGCATTGTATTACTTTTCAATATTCTTGAACCCAGGAAATACTTGAAAACGAGAGAAATCTCAATGTATCCTTCCTGGTAAAATACTTAATAAATAAATATTAAATTTAATTACCATTACATTGATATCATGCAAGGTATTAGTATGTGGGCATTTGAGTATATGGCATGTTGTCTTCAACCCCGATTTCTATACACCACGCGTTCTGGGATCTGAGCCCGTCTCGTCACCCCTCTGCTCGCATATGCACTTTACGATCCAGCACCTTCTGATTCACAAATTAAGCGCTCGCCATTTTTGAGAACCTTGCTCTACATGAAGGTGATGGCTTTACATGAAGGTGGGGTGGCTCTACATGAAGGTGATGGCTTTACATGAAGGTGGGGTGGCTCTACATGAAGGTGATGGCTTTACATGAAGGTAGGGTGGCTCTACATGAAGGTGATGGCTTTACATGAAGGTGGGATGGCTCTACATGAAGGTCGTCGTTCTACACGAAGGTGGTGGCTCTACTAACTTCAATCAGAGAATCGTTGTAATCGTCTTGACTGTGCGTTCCAGTTTCTAAGATCTGTTCCCAGTGTCCCAGCTCTATGACCTAGAAAGTGTTTGTGCATGTGCCTTGAAACCTGTATTTTCATCTGATCTACCTGGTTTAATTTCTAAGTGCAGAACTTTTCCTTTTTTCAATAATAATCCACCTTGTCTCGGTTGTTTGTTTTACATGACCACGTGTAACCTCTACCGGCTCTCAAATCAAATCAAAATAAGCTTTATTGGCAGGACAAAATACATTTTAGCATTGCCAAAGCATATGGGGAGGTTATATGGGGTGGAGGGGGGGTAGTGGGACATATATGGGGGAGAATGGGCAAGTCCATGGACATTATCGCGGGTAAGGGATAATTTGAAGTGGGTTGGGGGCGTGTCCATGTTGGGGATTTATAAGTCCGGGATCTCTCATGGTCCTCTCAGTCTGTGACATTCTGTGACGTATTGGGCAGATTTTTTCACCGCCGGCTCCTCTTCTCCCAGTATGATGGAGTTTCCTCGTCTCTTCTCCCAGTATGATGTGGAGTTTCCTCGTCTCTTCTATAGAAGTGAAGTCCAGGATGAGAGCGGAGAGTCTCTGGAAGTGAGTTTCTCTCAGTGCAGAGTACTTGGGGCACTGTAGGAGTTAGTGGACCTCATCTTCGAGGGCGCCCTGGTCACAATGCTGGCACAGTCTATTCTCCCTGGGCTTGTAGGTCTGTCTATGCCGCCCTGATTGGATTTCCAGGCTGTGGGCGCTCAGTCTGTACCGGCTCAGGATCTGTCTGTCCTTGGGGTCTTGTAGTACCTTCAGGTATGGGGCCAGTTTGTATTCCCTCTGTAATGATTGGTAAATGGTGAGTTTCTTGGAGTTTGCTATATCATGTCTCCATTCTCTGATATAGTTTTCCCTGGAATCGTTAATTAGTGCCTTTATTTGATATTTTGTCAGGTTGCATTCATGGGGGCTTTGGATGATCAGGGTGGATATGAGTTGTTGCAGCCCACATGGTTTGGGGTGGTCCTTGTTGGCCAGTAGGGCTTTATGGTGGTATGAGTTGAGGCTGCTGATTTTTAGGTGGTCCCAGTATGATAGCGCCCTCTTCTGTGCTGCAAGAAGTAAGGGGAGTCTGCCCAGCTCGGCCCGGCAAGCATTGTTAGAGGTGCTCCAGTGGACTTGGAGGAGGTTCTTGCAGAATTCCAGATGGAATATTTATGTTGGGCTGGTGTCCCATTTGGGTTGGTATGGGTAGGTGATGGGGCCCCAAACTTCACTGCCATAAAGGAGGATTGGAGTGATGATGCTATCAAAGATTTTAAGCCAGACTCTTACAGGCGGTTTTAGTTTGTAGAGGTTTCTCCTGATGGCATAGAAGGTTCTACATGCCTTGTCTCTTAGGGCCTCTATGGCTGGTTTGAAACTTCCTGATCGGTTTGTTTCTAGGCCGAGGTAGCTGTTGGCTTCATCAAGAGTCCAGTCATTAAGTGTGAAAGAGGTCCTCTTGGTTTTTGCGTTCTTCCTTTGGAAAACCATGACCTTTGTTTTCTTTTGGTTGATGGGTAGTGCCCATGCCGCACTGTATTTTTCCAGCACTTCCAGGATGTCTTGTAGACCTCTCTCTGTTGGTGACAGAAATAGGAGGTCATCTGCATACAACAGAAACTTCACCTCGGTGTCATGTAGAGTTAGTCCTGGTGCTGAGGAGGATTCTAGAGCTTCAGCCAGTCCATTGATGTAGATGTTAAAGAGGGTTGGATTTAGGCTGCAGCCTTGTCTGACTACACGAGCCTGCCGGAAGTGCTCGGTTCTCTTCCCATTCACCTTTATGCTGCAGAAGTTCTCATTATATGAGCTCTTGATGACGTCATATGTTTTCCCTCCTATTCCACTCTCCAGTAGTTTGAGGAACAGGCCTGGGTGACACACTGAGTCAAAGGCCTTCTTAAAGTCCACAAAGCAGGCAAATATTTTCCCATGTTTTGTATTGTGGACATGGTCCTTGATGAGACTATGCAGGGTGTAGATGTGATCTGTAGTGCGATGGTGTGGCATGAACCCCGCTTGGCTTCTGTTGAGGATGTTATGCTGTGTCAGGAAGCTGAGGATTCTTTTGTTCTGGATGCTATTGAACAGTTTTCCCAGCGTGCTGCTGACACATATCCCTCTGTAGTTGGCTGGATCATATTGGTCTCCACTCTTATGGATGGGTGTTATGAGGCCTTGGTTCCATACTTGAGGGTAGAATCCAAAGCTCAGGACCAGGTTGAAAACTTTACATATTGCAGCGTGTATTTCTGGAGAGCCGTGTTTAATCATCTCTGGAAGAATTCCATCCATCCCGCTGGCTTTTTTACTTCGCAGATCTTGAATTTTTTCTGCTACTTCTTGGGGTGTAATGGGTGTATCTAAAGGGTTTTGGAAATCCTTGATTTTTTCCTCCAGTTCATGTAGTCTTCTGATGATGTGTTCCTGTTCCCCAGTTAGCTCCTCTTTGGCAATGTCTTTGTACAGGCTCTTGAAGAAGTTGAGCCAGATGTTGCCATTTTGGATGTGGAGGTGTTTTTTCTTGGATCTTGAGCCGATTTGACTCCAGGTTTCCCAGAAAGAGTTTTCCTGAAGAGCCTCTTCCAATTGTTGAAGGTTTTGGGAGATGAAGTTTTGTTTTTTCTTTTTGAGGATTTGTTTATAGTTTTTCTGCAGGACACCATGTGTGATCCTCAGGTCAATGTTGTCGGGGTCTCTGTGTTTTTTATTTGAGACTGTTCGTAGGTTGCTTCTTAGTGTTCTGCATTCTTTGTCAAACCATTTATTGGGTTGTTTATTGGATGATTTCTTGAAGTTGGCTCTCTACAAAAAAAAAGGAAAAACCTGAGTAACCCCAGCTAAGTGGCACTAGTGCCGTGAATGGCAACCACAAAACAGCCATGCCACTGTAGCTAAATGTCCTTCTGGTTGTATATTAATGCCCCACCAAAAGGAAAATCCCATGTATGGCACAGGATTTAATTTCCAGATAATTCTCTACATACAAAGTGTCAGGAGGTTGCATCCGAGTGGTAGTAAGGAACCCAAAATGTGGTACTGGCAATAAGGTTCGGGAGTTCAAGGCGACATTTCCAAGGGGCAAACGTAGAAGGTAAATTCCAAAGTCAGTCCAAAGTTCTAGGCCCGCAGCAAGCAGAGGAGTCCATTTATCAGGCAAATAGGTCAAAACCAGAATATGTATAAATATCACAGGGAGTGTTCCCTAGGTGTGCACAGATCATCTGAGCGCACTCATGGGGGAGCAGAGGGTTTATCTAGTGTGTCAGACTTGACCCACTCCTCTCCATGCTGCCCTCTCCTCCACCCAGCACTACTCCTCCCACCCTGCTGATGTGAGACCACCCCCTCGAGGTGCGATACACCCACCGTTGATGTCAGAGGCTGGAAGAGATCCACTTGACGCTACAGCTAGCCGCAGCCCGCGGTTGGCTGTATCGGATGATGGTGGACGCAAACTCCACTCTGTGGAGCGGGCACTGGATCGAGCACCACGATGTAGAAGAGAGTTGGACGTGCCAACCTGGCAGCACCCGGTCCTGACTAGTAATGAAATATTTCCTACAAATAAGTGAAATATAAGGAAGTTACCCACCTGCTCACTACTCCTCCATCCTGCAGGAAGTAGATAGATGCGCGTCCATAGATGATCGACCCGTGCAGATCTAGAGGCGATACAAGTTGACTGGTTGAATGCTTGTTCAGCCAGCCGGCTCCCTCTGAAAAAGTGCTGATGTAATTTTCACTTCGTCGTAATTTTCACTTAGCCTTGTCACAGAGGTCAGCAACAACTGGTGGGGGAGGGCTTACTCTGGACATTGTGACCACGTGAATTAGCATAAGTGGTTGTAGCCATGGTGGATAGTGTCCCATTACAAAAACTATTGTGGAAACCTGATTACCAAGAAGGGATCTGCTCAATGACCCTCCTATTTCTTTACCCAAAATGTGCCGGCAGGCTCACTAGTAAGAAGGAGGGAGACGGCTATAAGCATGTTTCCATACTTACATAAAAATGGGGCAACAGGCTTACCTGGTCCCATCCAGTCCCTAACTGTTATTATGCCTCAATGTGGGAAGCCAAGATTCCCTTCCCATCTTTGTATGGTAGGATCCTGGTCTTGATTCCACCTCAAAAAGTTGAAAATCTTGGAATTCCTACTACTATAGAGGTCCCAGGGCCCCCCGGAACATTTTAAACACCTTCATGAGGTCAAGAGGAAAAAGTCCTCTTAATTCTAAAAATTCTATGTAGCCAATTGCAAACTGATTTGGCAATGGGCAAATGTTGAATATTTGCGGTCTCTTATGAAATCTCGGAGGCCACGCAAAAAAAAGCTCTTTGGAGCCCAACAATGAGACTGACAGACCAAATTAATCTACAGTGGCCAGCATGAGCAGGAACCAGAGCTGGAAGGGCAAAGATGTGTGGCTACAAGAAACCCCGTGAGCCATTACCACAAAAGGAGAAATGGGTTAGAGTCAAATTGGGGAGAACAAAAGGTAGTCTCCAGGTAGTCCTTTTCCAAGAGGAGGAACAGTGAAAAATGACAGACGTATGGCATACAGACAGACGTATGGATAGATAGCTCTACCCAATGTTTGGGATGTTCCTTTAAGTAAAGCAGCTTCACAGATCAGTTTCGGGGAAAAAAGTCCATAAAGCTTCAAGCATTTTTACTTTTCTGACAATAATGGTCTTTGGGTCAGAATGAGGCCCGACGCGACTCGCCATGAATAGACCTTTGTACTTGGACAGAACGGGGCAGAGAATAATCCTAATGGCTACAGGATGCAGAGCGGATTGTTGGCCGCCTGAATACGCACAACGAGAATTTTTTTGACTGGATTTAAAATCAGGGGTCAAGTTCTAAAAATGTAAGTGTGGGAACACGCAAAGATTTCTGCCCCCCCCCCAATGAACGATTGTCATTGTTCACTTAACCCACCAAACACTGAAATATGATATAAATATATATATATGGGTGGAGTTTTAGGGAATAAATATATGCTAAATCATATTTATTGTGATTTAACCGGGAAACGTGATTGAACACCTGTATACAAACGTGTGTGGGACCAATTGGAACTCCGTTACAAAAATAAAGCGACACGGAAACTATAAATCTGCAAAATAATAAATCATATATGGTGCAGAACTGCAACAAAGGATCCTCCAAACCGGATGTAACTCACAGGATCCGCATAGAATAAACAACACTCCCCTCTCGAGTCTGGACCTCTCCTCAAACGCCAAGAAAGCTCCACCACTGTGGAGCACAAACATGGCAAGACATGGCAAGAGTTGGATAAACAAATGATTGGTTTTAAATACAACATAAGCCCAATGCGTTTCGCCCGATATTGGACTTCCTCAAGGGGCACAAATATAAAGGATACACAAAAAAATCTCATAATCCTCCCATGTCCCATAAATAGTCCCAACAATCCTCCCACTGGATCACGCTGATTGAATAGCGTCTAGCAAAGAAGGTCATTCCTTTCGGTCAAGACATTCTCGTCCTTTGCTGATGATGTTCCTTCCCATCACGGCATCCTCGTCTCTTTCTGATGACGCACCTCTTACAAAAATAGTGGAGGAACTGCATTCCCACACGTTCCCCCTCGACTTGACCCCTGATTAAAATATAACACTCTACCCATATGGTGAGAGCCAGACTGGGCTGCATCCAATAAATCTCTCATGACCACGAGAGCTCTCTGCAGGACTCCTCAGCTCCTGAAAATTAAAGATTCAGTTGAGGATGTCCTGCATAGTTTTAATAAGTAATGGGCCACCCATGGACTTGGTCCATCTTTCTTCTATGAGGAACATCGGCTAAACATTGAGGTCTTACCTGTCAAACTGGCATTCTCTATAAAAAGTGTCAAATTAAAATGAATGTCCTGCATCGAACTAGACTAGGTGGTCCTGTTCACGATAAGTATTAGGTGTCAGACGTCTCGTGCCAGCTGGAGATCTCAGTCGCGGCTCAGATAAAGCATTCACGGTGAATGACGACTTAAAATATATATATACGGTATATATATTTTTCAGCCAATGAAATAACTGGAGAAAAAAAGTAAAAAATAAATGGATTGTGACGAGATTCACTTTGAACTCGGGTACCTGGACTTGCCGTTAATGCTGGGAGGTGTGGGACTGTGGGGACACGTCATTTTATTCCCCAGTCCTCTCCTATGTCCAAGTCACCCTGTGCCTATAAGGGTCCAGGGTGTCTGTGTGTGAATATTGTTAGTATCATTGTTGTCTATTTTAATATTTGTTCCTGTTAATATTGCTTATATCATTACTGTGTGTGTGTCACTGCAACCCTTTCCATACCGCCCCCCCCCCCCCCCACCGTACAGAAGGTATTACACAGCTGTGACAGGTTTGCGTTTTCATTGACAAACATTGCAGCTGTGTTAGACCGTTGTGTGTTTGTGCTCTCTGTTAACTACTTTATTCTCGTCAACCTTGTGATTACCATCTGCCCTATTGTATCATCTCAGGAGATTAAAATGGGCTATGGCTCGGCCCTGGCTCACTTGAGGAGGAGAGGTGGCACCAGGGTGTCATTTTTCATTGGCCTCCAGGTCCCTCCTGGCACTGTATATATTTGGCTGATGTGCTTCATTAACATCTACCTGTCTGTCTGTTTTACCGCAAGTTAGGAGTGCCGCCTCATTTCTGAGGAATGGTATACTATCTCTTTCATTGTACCAGGCTTTAAGTAAGGCATGAAAGATTGCCAGTGCGAGAACGGGGGGGGGGGGGTCCGGCATGGGAGCGGCGTTAACAGATTTGGCCCAGTTGGGGTGCGGAGATCTGTTGCATACACAAATATTAAAAGAGACCACAAAAGATCTACAAACGCCGAGATGTCTCCAGGTCTGAGTCGGAGCAGCTCTCTGGAGAGGACAGGGACCTCGCCAACACAGGAGAGCTTTATTTATTGGGAGTCAGGATTGACCTCAAACCTCAAGCAGAAAATGCTCTTCTGATCCCGTCATTACGGCAATTAAGACAGCGAGATAAAGCCTGTTAATTAACCAAGGGGAAAAAAAACTAACTTCTAACTGCTTTTAACACCTTCATTGCTGATCCTTTTAACCCCTCGAGAGCTCCTTGTCACCATCTTTTGCTCACCACGTTTAAAAGGGATTTGAAGTCGTGTTTAATTGTGGAATCCAGATATACAGGGTGTCCATAAAGTCTCTATAAAATTTCATTAATTTATTCCAAAGTCAAAAGACAGATAAGTGAAAATTATTACAAAATGAGACGTGTATGTTTAGGGTTTTTTTCGCCTCATTTAATACACCTCTATATGGGCACCATTAGTTGCACGAAGCACATCAAGACCGGTACTGGATTTCTTGCCATGTTGGCTGTAGCATCCCCTCGTCAATGGTGGCAATGGCATCAGGGATCCTCTGCTTTAGATTAGTGACGTCCCTTTGTACCTTTGCTCCATACACCAGATGTTTAACATAACCCCATAGAAAGAAGTGGAGGGGAGCGATATCTGGTGAACGAGGTGGCCAGGGAATTGGACCACCCCTTCCAATCCACCGCTCTGGAAATGTTTCATTTAGGAACCCACCAACATGCCGTCCCTAATGTGGTGGTGCACCTTCTTGCTGAAATGATGGTTGGTTGAAGGTCATGTAGTTGTGGTGCCGCGTATTCCGTCAAAAGGTCAAGGTAAACATTTGCAGTAATTGATGTCTCGCCGAAGAAAAATGACTTCTTTCTATGGGGTTATGTTAAAGATCTGGTGTATGGAACAAAGGTACAAAGGGACGTCACTAATCTAAAGCAGAGGATCCCTGATGCCATCGCCACCATTGACGAGGGAATCCTACAGCCAACATGGCAAGAAATCCAGTACCGTCTTGATGTGCTTCGTGCAACTAATGGTGCCCATATAGAGGTGTATTAAATGAGGCAAAATAAACCTTACATATATACGTCTCATTTTGTAACGATTTTCACTTATCAGTGTTTTCATTTTTTTTTTGAGAAAGGTTTTTACCAGGAAGGATACATTGAGATTTCTCTCGTTTTCAAGTGTTATTATTATTCTTTATTTATAAAGCGTCGGCATATTCCGCAGCGCTGTACAATAAGCACAGTATAGACAGGGTTACAATACATTGAACAACATTTGACAAACAGTACAGGAGGAGATGAGGCCCTATTCCCGTAGGAACTCACAATCTGGGAGGGTTGGGGTTGGAAACAGGAGGAGAGGACTGCAAGGTGAGAGTGATTGATGGTTGCCTGGGAATTAGAAGCCTGGGATTAGTAAGAGTAATTAGAGAAAGAAGTGTTGACAGCTGGATAGGATGCCTGAAAATAGAGGTGGGCCCTGGGTGGGGGGATGGATGGGGAGGGAGGGTGGGACTGCTGAATGTGTGAATGGATCCTGGCTGTGTGTTTCCCTGTGTGAAGAGGAAATGAGTTCAGGTAAGTGTTAGGCATCAGAGGCCTTTGAAATGGGGGGGGGGCAGGGGGGGCACAGGTTAAAATTCTATCGAAAAAAGCAGGATTTTTAGAAAATAAAATCAGCCAAAAATTAAGAAATGCAGATACAAAATACAATTGCGAGGATAGCATATTGTGGAGTGCGCTGGTGGCCATCATGTTGAAAACTGGATACCTGGAGTGGTCTTCAGATGCTTGCAGCAGGGAGATCAGTGTGTATGTCTTGGGTGGCGAGTATGTACCATTGGGTGTCTTGCCCAAGGACACTTACTGGAGAGGTGCTCGTCGGGATCGAACCCATGTCTCCACAGGCTCTCTCCATACTGTGCCTATTGTACAGCGCTGCAGAATATTCTGGCGCTTTATAAATAAAGAATAATAATAATGTTGCCTTTACTCCACCCAGCCGGTAGCCATGTGACTTTTGGAATAAATTTATGAAATTGTAAAGAGACTTTATGGACAGCCTGTGTATCATCATGAGGTGTATATGTCGCGTCATGTCAGAATGCCAGATCAAAAAAATGGCAGAAAAGCTTAAATTTCCATAGTGATTTCAATCATCACAGCGTGTAACTTAGCTTCTGGTCCTCAGGATAGGGATCAGGATCTGTACGCACCATTTCCTGTGGATCAGGTATCAGCTTTCTCAAGCCGATTCGATCCCGGAATCCAAAGGCATGTTGGCCTGCGAGACTCCCAGCTGGAGTCCTGCTGCCTCAATATGCCCCGCGGAGCCTTACCTGCTCCACATCATCTCCACCATACTTGCTCCCGGCGTAATGGGACAAAACCACAATCAGCCGCATCTCTACACATTGCTGCAGGGAAGACAAGATGCATCCAGCACGTCAGCCATACACCAGGCGTGAAAAGTGACGACATGCCCGGCGTGTCCTCCACACCGAACAGGACCCTAAAAACTGCCACATCTCCCGCAACACACATTCAGCCCCCCTATTCACAACTGTTATAACACACACACACACACTCTGATCCCATGAAGGCCAACTCCGCAAACATGTAGAGAAAATAGAAGGTGGAATCCAGTTCTCCTTATAAAACCAGGTTTATTTGAATGAAAGACGTGGCAAGGTTTCAGCCATGTCGTTGGCCCTTGTCGATCCCTTGACCTCTGGCAGGGACATGGGCAAAATGTTGCCACCACTTTCTAATAATCTGGATTTATTGAAGGAGTGCCCGATTCCTGCTTCTATTCTCTCTACATCAGGAGGCCCAACCTTGGCCTTCCAGATGCTTTGGAGCCACATTTCCACCAAGGCTATGAAACCGTAACAAGCGGCTGAGTGTCATGGGGGATGTAACTCCAAAACACACACATTCACAACACACATAACACACATAACACACGTACAGCCCCCACAAATTATAGACAACTCTTGTAACACACACCCTCCTATAGACAACTGTCATAACATACACAGCCCACAACACACTCTTAACTGTCATAACGCACACACGGACACACTCACAACTCTCATGTGTGATATGAAAGTTGTGAGTGTGGGGGACTGTATAACAAACACACTCACAACGCTTATAACACACATACAGCCCCCACACACTCACATTTCTCATAACACATACAGCCACCACACACTCACAACTATCCTAACACACACACAGCCACCACACAACTCCCTTACAGCCACCACACAACTCCCTTACAGCCACCACACACACACACACAATGCTTATAACACACAGCCCACACACACTCCCATCTCTCATAACACAGCCCAAACACACTCACATCTCTCATAACACACAGCCCACACACACTCACATCTCTCATAACACACACACTCACATCTCTCATAACACACAGCCCACACACACTCACCTCTCATAACACACTCACATCTCTCATAACACAGCCCACACACACACTCACCTCTCATAACACACTCACATCTCTCATAACACACAGCCCACACACACACACACACCTCTCATAACAAACAGCCCACACACACACTCACATCTCTCATAACACAAACACCTCTCATAACAAACACACAGCCCACAGACTCTCACATCTCTCGTAACACACATACAGCCACCACACACATCTCTCGTAACACACATACAGCCATCACACACACATCTCTCGTAACACACATACAGCCATCACACACACATCTCTCGTAACACACATACAGCCACCACACACACATCTCTCGTAACACACATACAGCCATCACACACACCTCTCGTAACACACATACAGCCACCACACACCACATCTCTCGTAACACACATACAGCCACACACACACATCTCTCGTAACACACATACAGCCATCACACACACATCTCTCGTAACACACATACAGCCACCACACACACATCTCTCGTAACACACATACAGCCATCACACACACATCTCTCGTAACACACATACAGCCACCACACACACATCTCTCGTAACACACATACAGCCATCACACACACATCTCTCGTAACACACATACAGCCACCACACACACACATCTCTCGTAACACACATACAGCCACCACACACACATCTCTCGTAACACACATACAGCCATCACACACACATCTCTCGTAACACACATACAGCCACCACACACACATCTCTCGTAACACACATACAGCCACCACACACACACATCTCTCATAACACACATACAGTCATCACACACACATCTCTCGTAACACACATACAGCCATCACACACACATCTCTCGTAACACACATACAGCCACCACACACACACATCTCTCATAACACACATACAGTCATCACACACTCACATATTTCATAACATACATACTACCAACATTCGTAACACACATACAGCCCCCCACTCCCATAACCCACACACAATCACAACTCTTTATGCCTGTACAGTGTCACGACTCCTCCTGTAGATCATTTGTGTTCCATAGCAGCTAAAGGTTAACCTATAATGTGCCATAAGATAAACTATGTATGACGGGTCAGCTTACAGATAAACTAATGTGTGAATAACGAGTGTGAATGAATTAACTCTATCAACTCTGATCCCCAGGATCCTCCAGCTCAAGAACAAGCTTCAGAGCCTCAGGTGAGATGAAAGATTGGGCCCTGGGCTTTTTAAATGATTTTTCTAATGGCCTATGTATTAAGGAGAAAAATATAGCAAAATGATTCAATAAGATTCAATAGAATTCCCTTTGAGGTGGATTTGGTTAAAGCGTCATTGACGAGATTCTGTAGGTCGCTCGCGCTGGGCGTCTTAGAGAGATGCCGGTGTAAATCGATTTATTGACTAATACCAGCCTGGTTGGGTGGATTGGAGGGCTTCCGTTACAATTAACCATTGCCGCGCCTCACATTCCCTTTCAATGTAACTTGTACGTCTCATACCAGAACTGTCCTGAAACACATATTTTTTTTCCAGCTCTTTTATCAAAATGTCTGGGAAAAGCAGCAATTCCTCTACCAGAAACTGAGGGAGGAGAAAGATCGACATAAACGCTCAGGTACACAAAATCCGTAGCGCCTGCGCAGAGCGATGGATTGGAGCTGCACGCGCATGCACAGATCTGATCCATCGCTGCCTCTCTGAGAACGCGCGTTGCAGCGATTGGTCTCAGAGGGTGACATCACTAGTGACCGATCTGGTGGCCGGCAGCCGAGAAATTCAAAATCCTGGCTGCTGGTGACACTGGTTGGGAGAAGGAAACTCCTCCACTTCACATTGAGTTTTCACCTGATTGGGAGAGCTGGGAGGGGGGGGGGAGAAGGGGGCACTCCTCACATCCAGATCACGTTATAACTAAAGCAGGACGTGTAGCACATCCCTTTAATACGTCTTTGCACTGTAGGAGGGCCAGCTTATCCAGAAGAATAGGAAATACTGTTGATGGAACCTTCATTTTACATCCCAAAGTCAGATATCTTGCAGTAACGGACACCAAGTATAGCGTATAGGGAGCCATTTCCTGGGAAGAAGGAGGGACATCATTCTGAAGAGAACGCCATGTCTTGCTGTTTAGCCTATCACAGGTCTTGCTCCTTTCAGGAGGTGTGACATCTCGCAGGGTGGAGCAGGCATGTGCCGCCACATGCACAGAGGTGTGAAGGGGGGGGGGGGTATTATGTTAGGAGCTGAATTTAGGGTGAGCAGAGCAGAACAATACTTTTATAAATCTCCAAGTGAATCTATTAATATACAAAATATAATTGTAATACATAAAATTATAATGTTACAAATTATCAATGTATCAGTAAGAGACACTCACTGTGATGGTATGTATCAGTATGATACCCTCACTGTGATGGTATGTATCAGTATGACACCCTCATTGTAATGGTATGTATCAGTAAGACACCCTCACTGTGATGGTATGTATCAGTAAGACACCCTCACTGTAATGGTATGTATCAGTATGACACCCTCACTGTGATGGTATGTATCAGTATGACACCCTCATTGTAATGGTATGTATCAGTAAGACACCCTCACTGTGATGGTATGTATCAGTAAGACACCCTCACTGTAATGGTATGTATCAGTAAGACACCCTCACTGTGATGGTATGTATCAGTAAGACACCCTCACTGTGATGGTATGTATCAGTATGATACCCTCATTGTAATGGTATGTATCAGTATGAGACCCTCATTGTAATGGTATGTATCAGTGAGATACCCTCACTGTGATGGTATGTATCAGTATGACACCCTCACTGTGATGGTATGTATCAGTATGACACCCTCACTGTGATGGTATGTATCAGTATGATACCCTCATTGTAATGGTATGTATCAGTATGAGACCCTCATTGTAATGGTATGTATCAGTAAGACACCCTCACTGTAATGGTATGTATCAGTATTGTTAGAGATTATTGACTTCTTTAATAGGTCAGGGATATATTAATTATGACGCATATTTTTCTTATTGTTGATATACATAGATATATATATATTATTGACAGTGCCTCCAATACCAGCGGTATAAATTGGTATTTAACCCCTAAGATAGGGATTAATAACCAATCAATGAATATACGTCTTAACAAATATATGGCGCGTTATCCCGAGTTCTTTTGATGTTATCTAGATATTTTTTTTTTTTTTATATTTCAAATTTTTATTTTACGATAAACATAGGGTCACAGACCGACCAGCCAAACGGCCTCACAGGGCCTAAGAAGATACTCTCAAAGAAAGCACAGAAAACATAAGGGGGGATCTCAGAGGAAACTACAGAAGAACAAAAATTGGGGTAAGGGGGATACAAAAACAGGGTAGGGTGCAGAAACTCGTCAAAAGGGTCGATCCAGCAAAAACAAGAGAGAGCAATGGAGTTCGCTGAGGGGGCACCAGGAAAAAAAAAAAAAAAAAAAAAAGAAAAGGTATAACGAGGGACTGCCAAACATATTGTGGCATTCCTGGCTCGCCTCGGCAACCTAAAGGGGAACCGAGGGCCATGGAAGGGGCCACGTGGCCGGGAGACCTGGGGCCAAAAGGGTGTACAGAGCCTAGGTAGCCACCCTAGTGGCTCGCCCAGGCTACTTCCCAATGTCCACAAAAAAAAAAAAAAAGGGAGGGGGGAAAAAGTCCAGTGCTCCAACAGACGAACAACATTAAACCCACAGAATCAGCAAGCAGGACCATAAAATCATTCAGGAGTACATAAAAAGGAGGGGAAACAAAAAATTAAAAGGGTGGGAACACAGATCAGAACACATAGTACGTCTCAGCAGGGGGAGGGGATAAGGGAAAAATAAAATTTGGGGAAGGGGATCACATAAGTCTGCAAATATAGTCCAGCAAAAATAAAAATTCAGCTGTGTATGTCTCAGCGAGGGGGGGGGGGAATGGGGGGACAGCAAAAGTCTGTGGATACCGTGCAGTAAAAAGAAGAATCTGCTTTTATTCAGCAAAAATCAGGGTAAACAGAAAAATAAACAAAAAGTCATCGGTAAATAAGCGAAGGGGGAGAAAATCGCAGCAGGCCATGCAGGGGTGCCAAGGTCGTAAACCATTATTCAACAGCGGATCGGTAGGAAGTTCCCTTCATCCTGTGTCCAGTAGGAACGTGGGGTATAAAGCATCTCCATGCCTTCCTCCATCGCCTGCAGCGCCCGAAACATCCAGCGACCAGGTCCCCCCGTCTGCCGCACCGGGAACGGCCCAGGGCCAAGGTAAGCACCGGCCCTCAACAGCACCCAATCTCAGGGCCCCGAGCAGCCACCCCAGCACAGGCCTCACAGAGGGAGCCGCAGCCTCCGGTAGCATAATCACCATCTCAGCTAGGTCCCGACACGCAGGCATCTCAGCGACCTCATGCTCCTCCAGTGTCGTCACTGGGAACGGGGGTCTGCGCAACAGATCGGGCACCCTCTCGATCTCACCGGCATTAACCTCTGCAGGGACCTCCACGCGGATCTCCAGCAAGCCCTCCACTGTCTCTCCTCCAGCAAAGGCCTCCGGCCTCCGATCACCCCACAGCACGTCCATCATTTGCCGCCACGCACCGCGCGTGAGCGGAGTCTCATCGTCCCCAGGCATCAGCTCCACAAGCTCCTCGAGGCGCTCCAACATGGCTCCCAGGGTTCTGACGGGGGGTGGGAGCCCCAGCTGCCCCCGGAACTCCCCCTCTCCCTCCTCTGCTATGGGGACCTCCGCAGCAGTCAGTAGGCGAGGGTCCTCCATCCTCTCCAACCACCGCAGTTGTACACCCGGGTAAGGGGACCACTCCTGGAGCAGGCCGACGAAATGCTGGGGTACAGGCCTGAAGATGGCCGACTGCAGGGCTTACTCAGAGGCCTTAAACTCATCCAAGCTCCTCCAGACTCCGGAGAGGGGGCCAAAACGAGCTCCGAAGTCTGCCACTCGATGGCCAGCTCAGCAGGGGTGATATCCTCAAATAATTCACGGGAAATCCGGGTAGAAACCCCCGATATCAGTGGGTTTCAGCGGAGCTCCTAGAAAGCACGTCTGATTCCCCATGTGGCCGGCCACGCCCCCTCATCTAGATATTTTTAAACACAATAAAATCAATAAAGATGATATGAGACTGCGTAACGGTAAAACAATTCAAACCAAAATTTATTCACACGTCAAGTTTCATACAATCGTATGTTATCAACGGATTAGCAAGATACAATTTACAAGTGATTATAGATTGTGATTAGTAGCGATACTGCGACACGCAATAATCTAATGGACAGATATTTTAGGTTTTAGACCGCACCACAGATATACACGCCTCAATTCTTAAACACCAAACTCTATTCTATTCACTTAAACCTTTCCCATTATAAACCAATCCTCCACCTGGCTAAGATAAACACTCAGTTATGGGCATCACCTGCAGCACAATTTATTATTGTGGGGGCCTATTCACTAAATGCAACTTCCTTCAGGGAGATACATAACACACTCGATAGGGAGACTATCTCTTCCACAGATCAATCACAGCACTTCATTCGATATACGTTAACCTAACGCTTCTTAATGACTTACAGTGCATGCATTCATTCGGAAGGGCTGCAAGATGGATATGGAAGGAGTTATGCTAGTTACGAATGGGGCGGACAGTACTTGACATATAAAAGCTATTTCACGGTCCCAGCGTATCTCACTATAGGTATATAATTGATCTTTAGATGTCCACAAACAGTATTCTTGGAATATTAAATAATTTCACTAAATTATGGCTCAAGTATGCAGCCGGTAATAGGTTTCTCCCTTAGCAGTCCTCTGCAGTGGACTGTAAAGGCAGAATTTCTATTCTACTGATTATTAGGCTCAAACAGCAAAATAATTCATTTATATTCCTTTAGTTTGTGATGGACATCTAAAGTTAGGACTATGCAATTAGAAAATAGATATCATATTATTCAGGTATACTTTACATCTGGTTAGTGAAGATAGAGTGGTGGAAGATTAGGGTGTGGTCGGTCTTAAAGGGGCGGCCGATGGTGATTGCCTTTCTTCCCTCCAAGCGTCCCTCAGGTCTCTCCCCAAGCTTTTCTCAGTGTGTGTCTCAATATAGTGGTCTTCCGCCCAGTTTTAGATCTAGCCCATCACTATGTGGCCTCATTTGATTGGAGGATATATATTCATCAACTCCAGGGGTCTGTCCAGGTGTTATGTTACCTGGCCAGCAGATGGCGCTCTCAGATCAACCATCAACCTTCTGCAGGAATTAATTTATGGGCTTGGCCAATCTTTTACTGGTTTGGGGTCGTTTTATTCCTATATCCCGGGACTCCATAGATTTTATTAACAAATTAAAATTTATTTCTATTGTGACATCGCCGGCATACTTCGCCACGGCGTGTGTGCATCTCATCCCCCTTTACTTATATCCACAGGGATGTGTATGTGAGGGGACATACAATCATTCATTCGTGGTATCGTTTTTAACATTCACATGTTACCCGACTTAATTGGCTTCATGCGGATTAGTACACCAGACATTTGTGATGATCAACTAAATGTGGTAGGGCCTCTGTTTTTATAAGATGCTAAAATTATCAGTTCTAACTAATAAATATTCTCATACCATATAGTACATATTGCGAATAGCATAGCATTACAAGCTGGTTTACCCAAGCCATTTAATTCTTTGGTTTTTTTTTTTCTTTATTGGGCAACCTATTGTTCCATGTTTACGTGGCTTTCAGAGTTTCGATCTGACGAAATAAACACAATACTGAGATATCTATCTTAGTTGTCATTGTGTTCCTTACTTTTAAACCATTTGATCTAAACCCTGTTTGGTTGTAACAAATAATAAAATAAACAGAGTCCATTAGACCGTCTTTGATCAATGTTAAATGTCCTTTCTTGTATGCGTAAACTAACGAGTTTAGCTTGTCTCTTGTTCTTGTTATATATTAACGACGCAGACAAGTTGTTTGCGTGACGCAATTCCTGGCCCCAAATTTAAACATTCCTGCGTTATAGAAATTTCATATCTAAAAGGTCTGACAGTATGACACCATCACAGTGATGGTATGTATCAGTATGAAACCCTCACTGTGATGGTATGTATCAGTATGATACCCTCATTGTAATGGTATGTATCAGTATGATACCCTCATTGTAATGGTATGTATCAGTATGAAACCCTCACTGTGATGGTATGTATCAGTATGATACCCTCATTGTAATGGTATGTATCAGTATGACACCATCACAGTGATGGTATGTATCAGTATGAAACCCTCACTGTGATGGTATGTATCAGTATGATACCCTCATTGTAATGGTATGTATCAGTATGATACCCTCATTGTAATGGTATGTATCAGTAAGACACCCTCACTGTAATGGTATGTATCAGTATGACACCATCACAGTGAGTGTGTCTTACTGATACATACCCTCACTGTGATGGTATGTATCAGTATGATACCCTCATTGTAATGGTATGTATCAGTATGAAACCCTCATTGTAATGGTATGTATCATTATGAAACCCTCACTGTAATGGTATGTATCAGTATGAGACCCTCACTGTAATGGTATGTATCAGTATGACACCCTCATTGTAATGGTATGTATCAGTATGAGACCCTCACTGTAATGGTATGTATCAGTATGACACCCTCATTGTAATGGTATGTATCATTATGAAACCCTCACTGTAATGGTATGTATCAGTATGAGACCCTCACTGTAATGGTATGTATCAGTATGACACCCTCATTGTAATGGTATGTATCAGTATGAGACCCTCACTGTAATGGTATGTATCAGTATGAGACCCTCATTGTAATGGTATGTATCAGTATGAGACCCTCACTGTAATGGTATGTATCAGTATGAGACCCTCATTGTAAGAGAGGGGGATGGGCAAAGTCAGCGCTTCCTTCTGGTTATTCCTTCATTAGATGGAAAACAATTCGATAGGCCTTCAGCGTTGGTCTGAGTTGCGAGAGTGCCTCCAAGAGAAAAAATTCATACAAAGCCTAGAGCTTAACATGCATGCATATGATGAAAATGAAAGAGTTTCACTCACATGATTCAGTGTCCTCAGTCAGACACTCGATATGCAGGCCACTGGCAGCTTGGGTAGGGAATGGCATTCCCTACCCAAGCTGCCAGCGGCCTGCATATCGAGTGTCTGAGGACACGGAATCATGTGAGTGAAACTCTTTCATTTTCATCATATGCATGCATGTTAAGCTCTAGGCTTTGTATGAATTTTTTCTCTTGGAGGCACTCTCGCAACTCAGACCAACGCTGAAGGCCTATCGAATTGTTTTCCATCTAATGAAGGAATAACCAGAAGGAAGCGCTGACTTTGCTCATAATCCCCCTCTCATACTGATACATACAATTACAATGAGGGTCTCATACTGATACATACCATTACAATGAGGCTCTCATATTGATACATACCATTGCAGTGAGGATCTCATACTGATACATACCCTCATTTTAATGGTATGTATCAGAATGAGACCCTCATTGTAATGGTATGTATCAGTAAGAGACACTCACTGTAATGGCATATATCAGTAAGAGACCCCCCCTCCCCTGAGACTTTGAGTGGTTTGGGATATACCACTACTTGTGAGCATTACCAGCTGCTGTATTCTGCTCACCTTATTGAATTACACAATCCGCACCACAGCTCTGCACTTATGCACTTATTACGATACAAATGGACTGATTTTAACTTCTATTTTATGCGCACAATCTCATGTTTTTTGTGACTTTTGCACAGTGAATTTTGACAGAATTTATCATTATCCATAGAATCAACTACTTTAGTTGCGCTATCACTTGCTAAACACTGCACAGATGCACTTTTAAATGAACCGGTTTATGCTGCACATATTTTGCTAAATCAGCTTGCAAGTTTTGCACCATTTGCACATATAAGATTGCAAGTGGATACACTTAATGTTATGTATTGCTGCTACCTAACACTGCTGCTATAACTAATTTTACAGGGATTGTTTATGACATTTGTTGTTTTACCATTTCTACATATTGCACTTTATGCAACTTCGTTTGCTGCTTGATACTACTGTGTTTTATCACTGCTGCCAGAAATAGCATTCCCTCACTCATAAAGAAACACCAGGTGGCGCCATAAGTACAGACTTTCCCTTTCTTTACTATGTATCAGTATGAGACCCTCATTGTAAGAGACCCTCACTGTAATGGCATGTATCAGTAAGAGTCCCTCGTTGTAATGGTATCTTACTGATATATATACCATTACAAATGAGGGTCTCTTACTGATACATTCCATTACAATGAGGTTATCTTATTGATAAGGCTTCTGGGAAAATATTACTTCCATTTCAAACTTTTGTTTTTACAGTAAGAAGTAAAAAAAACAAAGGGAACCGAAAAACTGCACTAGTGTCTGCAGCGCATTATGAAGGTAAAGTAAGGAGAAAACGTTAAGTACTTCATCCTGTTACTACTTATAAACCTGAAACTGAGCTCAGTACCTAGGGTGGCTCCCTCTCTACCCAGTACCCAGGCTTCCTCTCTCCTGAAGGGTTATGATTCTGCCTCAATCCAATCTAGTTGGAACTCACTGAGGGTGAAGACTAAAAACTTAAACTACTTTATTTTGGGTTTACAATGGGACATCACACACAGTGGATGGACAGTCCAACAAATGTAAAACACACCCTGACATTAACATTCTGAATAAACACACACACCCTGTTGAAACAAAAGAAAGAACTCCCCTCACCAGGATGACCGGAAGAAAGCTGGGGCTCCGGGACTGGCTTTTATAAATTCCTTGGGGAGGTGGCAACCTAGCTCTTGGGGGATAGATGGGAGCATGGGGAAACCTTTAGGACAATAACACAATAATACATTAGGGAAACAGCACAGCAAATACAACACAACACTCTACACTGACTACATCAGGGAATAATACAACACATCTCCCAAGGTAAGACACAGACATCACGGAATAGGGCACAGAACAAGGAGACCCTATACCTATAAGGTGCACAAAGTGACTTTGACATAAGGAATGCTGGAGAACAATATAAAACAACAGAACCACCAAAACCCACAGTCCCCCACCTCACAAAAGTAATTTCAGGTCCAGGTGCCGAGAGTACTAAGTGACTACTGTCACCCATTTACGACACATACCCTCTCTATAACTCCTCCTATTACTCAAAAAAACCTCCTAAAACTTCTCCCAATAACTCCTTGTATTACTCTGTATAACCTCCCTATAACCCCCTCCTAATACTCTATATAACCTCCCTATAACCCCTCCTATTACTCCATATAACCTCCCTATAACCCCTCCTATTACTCCATATAACCACCTATAACCCCTATTACTCCATATAACCTCCCTATAATCCCTATTACTCCATATAACCTCCCTATAACCCCTGCTATTACTCCATATAACCTCCCTATAAAACCTCCTATTACACCTCCCCATGTATTATTTTTTTGGGGGGTGTTATGGGGAGTGTGACAGAACACGGTGTCACTGTGCGACTTGAGGGGGCTGTGCACTGGCTTCCTGCCCAGAGACTATGGCCCGTGAAAGAGACTATTGGGGGAACTGGTGGGCCTTTTAAATATATTTGGTTTTCATGATTTTATATATCTGCCAGTTAACTAAATATTTCTGATGTCTGTGTGTTATTCCCTTGTGTATCTATTGTATAGTCTCTTGTTGCGTATTTTGCGTACATTCCCTCAATTATCTAACCCTTCCCTGTATAGTGTAGATCTCTGTATTAGTACCTGCTCTCGCTATTGTGAGTTCTAAGAAATTCCTTTTGTTTACCCGTCTTTCTCCTTCCCCCATTCTCCATTGTTTGAAGGTCCTGTGTAGTTATCTGATCTGTGCATCTATCTGCTTGATTGTATGCAAATGAGGTTGGTGGTTGAGTGTATCTCTGTGCCTGTGAAATAAACAGTTCTATTCTGACCAAGCTTGAAGTCACGATTCGTGATTTGGGGTACCAGGAATCTTCTGCCCACTGTGCCAAGGAAAGGCTTCAGGTCTACAGCTTCGGCTTATTTCTGGGGGTACTAGCCAGGCTCTCTACATGGCCTTAAGTTGCGGCTAAGGTACTAGAGAAAGGTGTGAGAGTTACAAGGAGAAACTGGGTGTCCAGCGAGGAAGCAGCATTTGGCAGATGTGACCCTGTCCGGGCAAAGATCTGTTACAGGGAGTGTTCCTGTAAATGAAATATATGATCAACATGTTCTTTGTTTTTGCAGTGAAATTATCCAGGGAGTTACAGATGAATGCAGGTACGTAACATTCAATCTATGACTCATTCCCTGCACGAAAAAAACAGACATTAATGTCCACTTATTGCAGACAGAAACGGTACCGTCCGTAACTGGGTTGAGGTTCCCCTGAATGCGAGCAGCCCTGTCCACTACGACAGCAGAAGAGGAGAGTTCATTGTGGATCACAGAGGACTGTATTACCTGTATTGCCAGGTAAGATGGGTGAGGGGTGCCATCTATTGCCCATCTCTAACCCTAACCCTAAAACAAGCCCCAATAGTAACTCTAACCCTGTTTCACATCAGCGGTCACACAATAGGCAACTCTTTTATAAAAGATTCACTTAATGAAAACTGATGGACTCTGCTTATGGTTTATTAAAGGGATACGCTACTCGTCCTGACCGCAATAGCATTGTGCGGTCTCTGAGCACCACCCTCCTCCCTAGTGATAACAGTATCTGTCCAGCACAATCAGAGGGGAGGATAAACGAATACAACAACTCTAAGAACTGTAACATAGAAATACGATTTAAACAAATCCATCATATACAGCATGGCAATGCCCAAATGCTCGATGAATAGTCTTTGCCATAATTACCTGTTGTCTGTGGGCATGAAGCTGGCATACGCTCTTCTCCAAAGGACACAAAGTCTATATATAGTGTGGGCAATGCTGTGAGCACCTGGAATCAAAGTCTTTCAAAAGGTGGCGCAGGCTTCCGTCACAGAAAGTATCGGGGATCTTCTGGGTGGAGGAGAGCATGAGGAATCTGCTGGGAGGAGAAATGTATCTGGGACCTGCTGGGAGGAGAAAAGTATTGAGGACCTTCTGGGAGGAGGAGAGTATGAGGGACCTGCTGGGAGGAGGAGAGTATGAGTGACCTGCTGGGAGGAGGAGAGTATGAGTGACCTGCTGGGAGGAGGAGAGTATGAGTGACCTGCTGGGAGGAGGAGAGTATGAGTGACCTGCTGGGAGGAGGAGAGTATGAGGGACCTGCTGGGAGGAGGAGAGTATGAGTGACCTGCTGGGAGGAGGAGAGTATGAGTGACCTGCTGGGAGGAGGAGAGTATGAGTGACCTGCTGGGAAGAGGAGAGTATTGGGGACCTTTAGGGAGGAGGAGAGTATAAGGAACCTGCTGGGAGGAGGAGAGTATGAGGGACCTGTTGGGAGTAGAAAAGTCCACAGCACATTATATGAGCACCCTGCTCGGTACGAATGTTGTTAGTTTGACTTCTCTGTTCATTCTCGAATAAGCGACTCCAAGGTCACGCGTGTAACACATCTGTCAATATCGTTTCCTTGCCGGACCGTGTTCTCCGCAGGCAGATTCTGGTGCCTTCCTCCAGTCCTCAGACAAAGTTTAATGCCCGGGACACAGAGCCTGCTAGTATCCGCCAGAAATAAGACAAGGCTGTAGATTAGGAGGGATCAGGGTCAGAATGGAACTCTATTGGGGACAGGCACACATATTTATGCGTTCAAACATGTGTTATTTACATACACAAAAACCTCCTCTAGAAAATGTTAAGAGACATAATTAGACTAGGACAGATAATGGAATTAACATTGTGTAACATTCCTAGGTGAGACAGGACAATGACAAAGGTTAACCGTAAATAGATTGCAGTCTAAAACAGCAGATAATGGGCAGTGTTTGCCTGACAAAGCAGATTAACAAACTACTCAAATATAAACAGATATTACCACCTTCGTGACCGAGGCCTGCTGGAAGGCTAAACCTATCAGCAGATAACACATACTGTACACATGGACCATAAGGATGGACAATATAACATTATTCATGCATAACTCAGATTACATAAACACTCTGCACACAAGAGAGGGCAAGGAAATATAGAACAGACACCATCAAATCTTCCCCCAGTCTTAAGTCACTCAAGAGCTCCTTACTAACATACCTCAATACAGAATGCACCTGTAAACATGTAACCTAGTGACTATATTTCCTACATATTTATTTTCTGTTAATCTGTATATTTGTGTTGTTTTTTAATATCTTGCATTGTATTACTTTGTGTTTCTGTAACTGTAACACTTCAATGTTCTTGAACCCAGGACATACTGAAAACGAGAGAAATCTCAATGTATCCTTCCTGGTAAAATCCTTTATAAATAAATAAATAAATAAATAACATCAGGCCTGCACCTCCCAAATAGATCTCCAGGTCCATGCACCCAAAATCCAAAGTGACGCACGTCTCAACACATAATTCAGGTCAGGAGAGTTTCTTCCAACCATAACATGCAAGTAGCTTAAGTATGCAGGTGCATGGCAGGAATAAATACAAAGAGATAACCCCTCTGGTGACCTTATCATTTACAGCACTGTACAATAGACAGGAGAGAATTTAGACCTGAAGAACAGTTTGTGGATCAAGAAGATATCTGTGCTGTGGTTTTAGAGCTACAAAGAGTAGTTTTGCAGGATAACTGAAATTTGGTTCATATGCGGGCAGGATGTTCCCCTTCTTCTGAATCACCAGTCATAACAGTGATAGGAGTGGTCGGATCCAATGGACAGGGAGTCTAAAGTTAAAGGATCAAGGAGAGCTGCCATGTCTTGATTAGAGGAGCACAGGCCATCAAGAGTTCTAGATGCTCACCACCAGCTGCCCTTGGTCCATATCAAGCTGTTATTTATTATAAATACAGATATCTGTGAATTTATCTGCTGATTGGTTGTCTTGTATCTTTTTTCATTTTCCTCAGGTCCAATTTATAGACCGCATCGTCTATATCAAACTAGATCTCCTTCTGGATGGCGCCTTGATTTTCCGTTGCTTGCAGGAGTTCTCTGCGACCGCCGCCAGCATCCGGGGACCGGAGAGGAAAACGTGTGGCGTCTCTGGGCTCCTCACCCTGCGCCCCGGCTCCTCCCTCCAAATCCGGACACTCCCTGAAGTTGGCATAAGGGCTGAGCATTTCCTAACCTACTTTGGCCTTTTCCAAGTCCACTGAGTCTACGCGTTCTGGAGGAAACCCCACACGAAGGGGATGGGAGTGGCCAGTAGGGGGCTGCTCCCAACGTGAACTACTGTATATTAGGTCTGGAGTACTTCGCCAGAATTCACTGCAAATCCAGGAACCCAGACACCACTGGGAGGAACTACAAGACCCAGAACGCACTGCAGAATCTGAAAAGAGAGCTACAATATCTCCAAACACACATGACGCAAAATGCATTTGGGGGGAAAACCCAGAAACTGCACTGCTCTGGCCAATCCTGCAGAATCTAGAACACCTTCCTGTTCTAGAGTATGTAGACGCAAACGTTGCTAATGGTTCAGAGAGCATCTAAAACTAAATATACACGTTCCAAAAATTCACTGAAATTCACTTCGCACAGTGCTAGGAGTATAAGATCCACAATCAGTAGGTTCCCAAATCCAGACTCAGAAAGACATGTTCATTTGTAGATTAAGGGGACAGTACAGGGAGAATTGTGCTTCAAGATCAAAACCATTAGGAGAAACAAACAGAGGGCTTCAGAACTTCTAGAATGTAGGAGACAAGAAGAGGAAATCGATCTCTATGCATTTAAAATCCAGAAGCAATGAAAGAGTAGACATGTGCGCTTCGTTTCATCCGAATACGTTCGAAAATCCGCCATTTTTTCATTTTCGGAAGCAGTTCCGAAAGCGATACTCGGCCATCCGAGATCTCGAATCGGTCCGAAAGAACGAATCGATACCGATCCAAAACTAAAGGGAAATCGATTTGAAATGATCCAAAATGAAAATTCACAGAACGAAAAGATCCGAAACGAAAAATACCGGCGTGCACAGGTCAATGAAATAGTGACATGATGGATTTGCAGGATTCATTCAGAACCCGAAAACAGCCGTAAGAGCTCTGGAAACTGGGAAAATCCAGTTTAATGGATGGGTATAGAAATGCAATGGAAACAAAGGCCTAGAAGGACATCACAGCTTCAGATCCAGAAGCAATGGGCTATCGAGATCAGAAGCAAGATTCCAGAGCCTTCATGGATAACCAAGGTGGGTGCACGAGCCTGCATTACAAATCCAGATTTTTTTTTATTAAAAATGGAGTATGGGCTGTTCATAATGAAGCAGGGATATCTGTTCCAGATCAGATCATCGAACGATCCTACAGGCTCCAGAATAGCCTGGAAACCCAGAACCTGTAAAGGTTATTGTGAATCCAGAAATGAATTCTGGATCATAGATCAATGTCGAGACGCGAATATAGCACGCAGAACGGATTACAGATCCACAGCAGATACACGAGACAACAGAACAAACATGCTCCGAAAATTCAGTACAAATATATCAATATATATTAAAGATCCAGAATCAAGACTATAGGAGATATAGTTCTGTTGTGCTGTAGTTGCAGATGAGTAAAGAGGATTATAAAGGTTCCAGACCCGAACACAAAGTCACAACCACTAAATCTGGAGCCAATCATAGGAACTACAACTTCAAGAATGAACATCAACTGCAGGATCGGTATGCGACAACACAGGCTCCAGAATAATATAGAAGACTAAAAGCCAAATACATCCTACATACACTCCCCGGCCACTTTATCAGGTACACCTTGCTAGGATCAGGTTAGACCCCCTTTTGCCGTTAGAACTGTCTGCATTCTTCGTGGCATAGATTCCTCAAGGTGTTGGAAACATTCCTTAGATTTTGTTCCATAGTGACATGATAGCATCACGCAGTTGCTGCAGGTTTCTTGACTGTGTATCCATGATGCAAATATCCCGTTCCATCACATCCCAAAGGTGTTCTATTGGATTGAGATCTGGTGACAGTGGAGGCCATTGGAGCACAGTGAACTCATTGTCATGTTCAAGAAACCAGTTTGAGATGATTTGAGCTTTGTGATATGGTCCATTATCCTGCTGGAAGTAGCCGCCAGAAGATACAGGGTACGCTGTGATCATAAAGGGATGGACATGGTCAGCAACAATACTCAGGTAGGTCGTGGTGTTAAAAAGATGCTCAGTTGGTACTAAGGGGCCCAAACTGTGCCAAGATAATATCCCCCACACCATTACACAAACACCACCAGCCTGATCCATTGATACAAGGCAGGATGGATCCATGCTTTCATGTTGTTTATACCAAATTCTGACCCGACCATTTGAATGTCGAAACTGAAATCAAGACTCATCAGACCAGGCAACGTTTATCCAATCTTCTTTTGTCTGGTTTTGGTGCCTGTGCGAATTGTAGCCTCAGTTTCCTGTTCCTAGCTGACAGGAATGACAGCCGGTGTGGTCTGCTGCTGCTGTAGCCCATCTGCTTCAAGGTTGGACGTGTTGTGCGTTCAGAGATGGTATTCTGCAGATCTTGGTTGCATTGAGTGGTTATTTGAGTTACTGTTGCCTTTCTATCCTCTGGAACCAGTCTGTCCATTCTCCTCTGACTTCATTAAGGCATTTTCCTTCACACAGCTGCTGCTCACTGGATATTTTCTCTTTTTCGTACCATTCTCTGTAAACCCTAGAGATGGTTGTGCGTGAAAATCCCAGTAGATCAGCAGTTTGTGAACTGCTCAGTCTGGCACCAACATCCCATGCCACGTTCAAAGTCACTTAATTCCCCTTTCTTCCCCATTCTGATGCTTGGATTGAACTTCAGCAAGTCGACTTCACCGCGTCTAGACGCCTAAATGCATTGAGTTGCTTGTGTGATTGGCTGATTACCAATTTGTGTTAATAAGCAATTGAACAGGTGTACCTAATAAAGTGGCCAGTAAGTGTGTATATATATATATTTTAGAGTATAAGGAATAGTGACTACAGACTATCAAATTTACTTAAAGTCCAGGTTCTGCGATGGAAGCGTGCAGTGCAAATCCAGAAAACATGTTTCATAAAATCCAGAGCAGCAAACAAGGCTCCGGAACGGACTGCAATCATAGATTCAGTAAGACCTCTATGGGCTCTAGAGGGACTACATGAAACAAATAGGACTACAGACTCTCTGAATGTATTACAGATCCAGAAGCTGAAGAGAAAAAAAAGTCACAATTTCTAGAAGAGACTGTACATCGAGGGGAAAAAAATAAATATCAACAAAAGATTGTATTTTACTTCTACCGGATTATTATGTCCACTCTATTTACAGCACGTAGACTAACCTTGACCCTCGTCTGTCACCGTCCTTTGGGGTTTAGAGTGATGTTTTTGTAAACGCATTATATTGGTCACTCCATAATAAAAGTTTGTTCTATACAGGAGTCGGTGTTATCGCCTGGTTACATCACACGCGCATTACTTGTCACAGAGTAATATTCAGATTTAGGGGCGAAACAACAAATCAACTAATCGATATCATAGGCCGACCATAAAAAAGCTTTTTTCATACTTTTGGCTGTCTATGGTATTTTGCATGCTGAATCCGAAAAAGAGCATTAAATTGTCATAGGACGTACCGTTCATTCCCAAAATCCATTTTTACTCTACACCACTTATGTATCGGAAATGTTTCAAGAAAGCATCTAGGTACTTAATTTACTTAACCCCCCCCCGATCGTATTCCCGAGGACACTCGTACTTCCATGTTCCTGCGCTCCCTCGCTGACTTCCACATTCTCCTCCAGTCGATCGCGGTGTCACACTTCCTGGTTCCCTTCTCGCGAGGAGGGAACAGGAAGTGTGACATCGCGATCGGCTGGAGTGTGACTGCGGGGACAGCGAGGGAGCGCAGGACATGTAAGTATCCAGCCCGAGTGTGGCTCGGGGATACCGCTTTCAGTATTGAAAGTTAACCCCTGAGCCACACTAATACCGCTAGGGGGCCGGATTAATTATAACGATTCTGACACCTAAAATAAGTCAGAATGGTAACGCCAGGGAGGTTAAAATTACTTTCATCAAACACTTTTCAAATCAGATCAAGACATTGATGAACTCAAAAACAAAGGATGCTGGGACGGCATTTAAACGAGTCGTTTTGAAATTTCTGGGGAACAAGAAAGACCCCAATTACCAAAATATACTTGAAATCATGTTTAAAATATTTGAAGAGCTCGGGTGTAATACGAGTCTGAAGGTACATTTTTTTTTACATTCACACCTAAATTTTTTCCTGAAAATCTTGGATCAGTTAGTGAAGAGCAAGGTGAGCGTTTTTATGGAAAAACCATATCAAGGCCGTTGGGATGTAAACATGATGGGAGATCACTGCTGGCCTCTCCATCGAGAAAATCCGGAAACATGACATAAGAGGAAGAGCTACTCCAACTTTTACCGACAAAATGATGAGAAAATACAAACCTTTGGATACTTAACCCCTTCACTACCAAGTGATTTTAAAAAAACAAAACACTGTCAGAAACCAGTGGAAACAAATTTCATTTGCTTTTGGGCTGCAGATCAGCAGATCGAGATATCTCTATCAGGGCACCGGATGGTGACTTTGAATCCCGAGATATCTTGGTAGTGAAGGGGTTAAGAAGTACTGTACCTACCCTAACTATCACCGTCACATTGTTTATTTATTTATTTATTTATAAAGGATTTTACCAGGAAGGATACATTGAGATTTCTCTCGTTTTCAAGTATGTCCTGGGTTCAAGCACATTGAGTGGTTACAGAAATACAATTTAAAAACTATAATATTTTATAAGTACATTTTTACTTTTTTATTACACACCTTTCACTTAATTGTGCTACATTTCAGCATTATAATAGCTTAACATTTATGCAAATTGCAGAAAAATGCTACGTGATCGGAGAAAACCGATTGGATTCAGCACCCCAAAAAGAAGAAAAAGTCAGATTGAATTATGGAATCGGTCAAGGAATGGAGCAGCATACAGCACCCATTGTTTAGAGCCAGACTGAGTTAAACGTTAATCATTTCAGGCACCTCTTCTGAGCTGATCGGAGAAGACGTGCCGCTGCTTTACTCTGAATGATTTAGTTCTAGGGTTATGTTAGACATCATTTAGTTTGCAACTGTTGCATAAATACAGAACAGGCAGAGCTGGACTGCCGGTGTTTTCTTCTTACTTGAAGCTGGAGTCCTGTGCCACCACCCCACCCTTCCTCTCTCTGGTCTGGAGCTGCCACTCCTTCCTTTGCTCCGGCTCCTTCCCCCCCCCATCCTCCCTCCCACACTCTGTCGGGTCACTTGGCCAAAGTCATTCCATTCGACTTGTGGTCCCTCCTCTCGCTCAGATTGCTCATGAAATTAATTTTGAAAGGACAAAGTGGTCAGACAGCATAAAGTGCCATCCCCCACTCACCCTGCTTTACGTGTTGACATCATCAATAGTATCCGAGCGCTCGTAGCACCATTTGTTTGGGGAGAAAACAGATGTAGCAATGCTTTAAAAACTGTGCTCTGGTGCATTGAATTATTACTGCCACTAGAGGGAGACAGAGCTAGAGACATTGTGGACTATGCTGGACAAAGCGGACTCCATCTCCCAGCACCCTTTGCATGAGGACATGAAGTGGGTGGTACAAGGTGGAGGATATACTGGAGCAGCCTCGTGTTTGGCGCGGAGAGTGAGGGGAGTCAAAAGGTGGAGGACGCATGTTGGAGCAGTCAGGGATCGCAACCAGGCCGGAGTGCAGACGCCGTCTTACTGGTGCTGGAGATCGGGACAGAAATCGTGCTGTGACATACATAACCAGCGCTGAGAGATTTGGAGGAAAAGCTGGTTCTGGCAGGACCCCACGTTAGGAGGCCGCGACGATCTATTGGGAGTGCAGGCTGCGGATCGATTGTTCCAGTTGTGGAGATTCGGCAAGCGGGGAGCAGATTCGGTGGCACAGAGTCCCAGTATACAGTGGAGAAAAATCCTTTGGTCGAGGCATCGAGTGTGGGACAGTTTGTTCGACGGATGGGTGAGAGGCCTCCAGGCCCACAGTTCCGAAACAGAAACGTACGCTTGTTATTGCTTCAATTCACAGGGCCCCAACGGTGACTAGTTGAAGATTGCTCTTTTTGTTCACTGGCCAGTCGAACACGGTACCCTAAACTGTGTTTGTGTTATATATATATATATATATTTTAGCTATTTTACAGGACTTACACTCCAGAACTGAGAGGGTTAACAGTTCTTTTTCGCCGCGTGTTTTTCCCGCGTGACGCATCCTGTAAATTCATTCAATGCGCATTTACATTCTTTTATATACTTTACTAAAGGATAAAGTGTCAAACTAGAAAAATCCACAACAGTGCTGGTGTGTAATAATTCCTAGTGTGGTGAGACTAGCCCGAAGTTTATTCAGCGGCTCCTCCGGGGGTGAGCGCTACACGTGGGGGCTCTTCCGGGATCTCAGTCTCTTCAATACCGCAATTAAAAGGTTAATATGGATCCAGACACTGCTGCCAAATGGTGTGAGGAGCACAGTAGCCAGATAGGGTTAAGTGTAGCCATGGACATTCCCACAGACACTTAGGCCGAAGACCAGATTTTCCGGGCCGTGGCCGCGCTGACACCAGATCATCGGGGGTTAATTCTGGACATTAAAGCGAACCCAGAGACTTCTCACATATGTTCTATTTGAGTGGAGAAAGGGTGTTCCAGTGTGTTTTCAGGGCGAGAGTGTAAAGCTAAATCGATGATGTGGAAGTTCAACTGATTCAGCCAAGTGCGCCACGTGGTGATCCCGCGAACGTTCCCACGCCCAGTCCGCTGGCCATGATCGGGCCTGAGTTCATCGTGACTATCGGAGACTTGCTGTCTAAGGCTGGGGTCAAACCAAAGCATTTTTACACGCGAACGTCAAAAAGTGCGTCCGAATGCATTGACGTATTTTTTCACTGAATGCGCGTACGATGCGCAATTTTTGTGCGTGATTTTTTTACGGATCCAAATAAGGAAACTTTGGGTGTCTGGACGTTATGTTGGCCGGACATGAGCAGGGTCTGACGTCTCCTAATCACGCACACACGCCGCTAGCGGACCCAGCGCACTCTGTACGTCAGTACTAGCGGTTCTGCGTTCCCGAAATAATGCGTTCAAATTCCACTTGCGTTGCGTGGCCGGACTTTTGTGCGGCCGTACTTCGTATATTGGCCATCATTGCCAGTTATTTGCTGCTACTGCGGCCGTAATTAAGTGCGCCTAAACGCACGTTAGAAGTGCGCTGGTCTGACCCCAGCCTAAATGTCAAAGAACCAACCCTCCTCACACTAATTTTGGTTATCGACGGTTGAGGAATTTTTCAGGAAACGTACCAACTCCGGCGGGAGAAGAAACCTTCGAGGAATGGGTAGAACAGGCGATGCAGGCTCTGGATGAGTGGGACGTCCCTGAAGCGCAGAAGCAGCAAAGAATTACTGAGAGCTTAAAGGGACCTGCATCAGAGGCTGTCAGAAACCTGAAGTTGAGTAAGCAAGACTGCACTGCTTTAGATTACCTAAATATATTTACAGGACGTTTTCGGGCGAACAGAAAAGGCTGCTGAGCTCATGTACCAGTACGAACACACCTACCAGTGAAAAGGTGAGAAAATAACTGAATATAGGAGGCGCCTGGATAAGATTCTGCACCAGATACTTCTTAAGAAAGGGGCCAAACCAGCCACAATAGAGAAAATCAGAATGCAGCAAATATTGAGGGGCACTCAACCTCTAGATCCTGTGATTTTACAGCTGAAAACCAGAGAAGGTAACCGAGAATTTAAATACCTGGAACTGATTCGAGCTGTTAGAGAGGAAGAGGCTCTGCTGGAAGAAAAATCCTTAAGAGGAGAAAGAGCTTACGCACAACCCGTGAGACATAACGATTATTCGCTGACTGAAGATGATTCGCTGGATGCCTATGGGTCCGAAGTTGACAGACAAGAGCAGCTGGTTGGTCCTATATCAACAGAGAGTGCTGCAAAAGAGTCAACAATTCCGGCCTATAGTGAGATACAAAAGACTGTTAAGAAGGTGCAAGAAGCTCAAGCTGAACTGGAACAGGCGTACACAGACCTGTGCCGGGTAATTTTGAAGGTGGCAGAGACACAGACCGATATGCAGAAGTTCCTCACCGATATGTGGACAACAGGAGTTGCTGTGGCCTCTGGCCAGGGTCCTTCAAACGAATCACCACGAGCAAGTGCACCTCCGTCTTCAAAGAGGAGATGTTTCAGTTGTGGAGAAATGGGTCATTTCAGAGCAAGTGTAAAAACCAAAGGCCTGAAGGAAAAAGACTCGAAGGGTTCTTAAAGGCCTTAGAAGGGCTGCTATCTACCTCAGTGAGGGAGCAAACTAGGTGCCCAACGGTCGAAAACCGCTCCAATTTTCAAGCCAGAACTGGAAGGCCGAGAGGGTCCAGATCCGTGCCAAATGCTGGGCCTACCAGGACTGAAAGAGTTACTCCCTTAGTATCCGGTCCTATGTCACGGGAAAGCAATGCACACCCAAAACCTCCACGAGTCAGGAGGAAGGCTACAGTACAGCGAACTGGGTCTATATCTCCTGCTACTATAAGCAAGTTTACTGATCAGCTGATGGTTTGGATACGATGGGAGAAGGACCTAAGTAGAGGGAGTCTACACTAAAGGCTCTGTTAGACTCAGATGCTCAAGTGACGTTGATCTATCGAGACTTCTACGAGAAGCACTTGAAGCACATACCCTTAAAGAAACTAAAGGACCTGGAGATCTGGGGTATCGGAACTGAGAAGCTTCTCTATGACGGATATCTACAGGTGAAGTTAGAAATTGGATCCGAAGTCGTCGGACAGTCTGGAGGCTGTGATGCATTGGCCATTGTGTGTCCTCACCCTTCGGGGGCCAGCCGAAGTTCTATGATAGTGGGGACGAATACTGATCTGGTGAGACGCCTTCTGACTCCGATAGAGATGGAAGAAGGTTCTACCAAAGGAGTGCATCCGATGTTACGTCCGGTCTATCAACGAATGGTCCAAGAACAGAGGGCACCTGCCGAAGTGGGGCGTCTGTGGAGATTGGGAGGAACAGAGAAGGTTCTGTAATCAGGAGAAGTGGCGAGTTTCCAGGCTTCAGTCAAGTTGAACGGATCACAACCGGGCCCTTATGTGGTACTGGAAACTGATCTCAGTCATGGGAGTGAGGCCGGAGTCGAAGTAATCCCTGAAATAATCTCTATTTCACACGTGGAAGAGTTTCAGTTACTGTGTGTAATGTGTCTGATTATCCAGTGGTCCTGAAAGCACGAATGCCCATCGGACAAGTGGCTTCTGTTACGCCTCTCTCCCCTACCGATTTGGGGGGGGGAGTGAATAAGGAGATTCCAGCTGAACAGTTCTATCCTAAAGATGCTCCCATCTCGCTTGAATGGAAGAAACGACTTCAGTCCCAGATCTTAAAGTGGAAGGACTTGTTCTCGAAGGAGGAGTTCGACGTGGGATGCGCTAAGAGTACTGAACATCGCATTCGACTACAGGAGGATAAGCCGTGTCGAGAAAGGTCAAGACGAGTTCCGCTGGAAGACTTGGATGATCTACAAGAACAGCTAAATGAACTACAGAGGAGTAAGGTGATTCAAGAGTCCAGGAGTCCTTCTGCCTCTCCCATAGTGATGGTTCAAAAGAAGAATGGATCTATTCGTCTTTGTATAGACTATCGCACGCTAAATCAGAGGACCATTCCTGATCAATATGCTACTCCTCGGATAGAAGATGCCTTACAGTGTTTGTCTGGAGCAAAATGGTTTAGTGTACTAGACCTGCGAAGTGGGTATCCTCAGATACCAATGCATCCTGAAGACAAAGAGAAGACTGCGTTCATCTGCCCACTGGGGTTCTTTGAGTTCAACAGAATGCCTCAAGGCCTCACAGGGGCTCCCGCCACGTTCCAACGGTTAATGGAGAAGACAGTCGGAGATATGAACCTGATAGAGGTGTTGGTGTATCTAGATGATCTTATTGTATTCTTAAGGAAGACTTTGGAAGAACATGAGCAACGGTTGGAGAAGGTCTTGAAGCGGCTCCATGAAGAGGGGTTGAAACTGTCCCTGGAGAAGTGTAAATTTTGTCTACCTTCAGTTACGTACCTGGGACATGTTGTTTCAGCAGAAGGTGTTTCGACGGATCTTCGAAAGTTGGAAGGTATAGACCCTGGAATGTTACCGAACTTAGATCCTTCCTGGGGTTCTGCTCATACTACCGTAGATTCGTAGGGGGCTTTGCTAAGATAGCTCAACCTTTGAATAAGCTCCTACAAAAAGAAGAAGTGGGAGAAGACTCCAAGGCATCTAATCAAAGTTCGTCGGCTCAAGGGCAGGAAGGCTCGAGAATCCATCCAAGAAGAGTGGACTAATCAATGTGAAAATGCCTTTATGAAGCTGAAAGAGAGTCTGACTCGAGCTCCCGTCCTGGCTTACGCTGATCCTCATAAGCCGTACGAATTGCATGTGGATGCCAGCAGAGAAGGTCTAGGGGGAGTCTTGTATCAAGAATATGATGGTTTGCTGAGGCCTGTAACGTATGTAAGCCGAAGCCTTACGCCTTCAGAGAAGAACTATCCTACCCACAAATTAGAGTTCTTGGCCTTGAAGTGGGCGGTAGTAGACAAGATGAAAGATTATCTGTATGGGGCTGAATTTGTGATAAAGACTGACAACAATCTGCTTATGTGAAAGGATTTTACCAGGAAGGATAAATTGAGATTTCTCTCGTTTTCAAGTATGTCCTGGGTGGCGAGTATGTACCATTAGGGGTCTTGCCAAGGACACTTACTGGAGAGGTTGCTCGCTAGGATCGAACCCATGACTCCACAGGCTCTCTCCATGCAGAGAGGTGACATTACCTCTACTCCACCCAGCCGTCCTTACTACTGCAAAACTGGATGCAACAGGACATCGATGGTTGGCCGCTCTGTCAGGGTTAAGGTTCAGCCTTAAGTATCGCCCTGGAGTGAATAATGGAGACGCAGATGATTTGTCAAGAAGGCCCTACACTACAGAATGGACTCAGCTGACTCCAGATGGGGTGCAAGCCTTATGTCAGGGGGCAGAGCGCCGGGCCAAGGGAGCAGTTGAAGCAGAAGCTATAGGAGTTATGGCTGCGGGCGTTCCAGAGCTTTATTGTAATCCTACACAGCTGAGGAGTGAAAGCCTACCTACTCTCTCGAAACAGGACCTGAGAGCAGATCAGGCTGAAGATCCTATGATCGCCTTGACAACGAAAGCTATGAACGCAGGTCAAAGGGGAGATCTACTGACTAATTCCCCCGAAGGAGCCCGATTGGTCTGCAAGGAATGGGAGCGGCTGAAGATGCTGGATGGAGTGGTCTACCGAAGGGGCCCCTCGAACAATGCTGAAGAAACGCAACAGTTGTTCCTCCCAGCCAAGCACAGAGAAGGTGTGTTGAGAGCATTGCACGATGACCATGGACATTTGGGTGCAGAGAAAACTTTTAAACTGGTGCGAGACAGATTCTACTGGCCTTGTAGGAGATCTGAAGTTGAAAGTTATTGTCATTTGTGTTTGAGGTGTATTGAGAGGAAAACCCTACCAACCCGAACTGCTCCAATGAGCCACCTGAAAAGTCAAGGACCCATGGATTTGGTGTGCATTGATTTCCTGTGCTTAGAGCCTGATGCTAGTGGGCAGGGAAATATTTTAGTAGTTACTGATCATTTCACCCGTTATGCTCAAGCTTTCTCTACCAAAGACCAACGTGCTCCTACAGCGGCAAAAGTTTTAATGGAGAAGTTTTTTGTTCATTATGGCCTACCAAAAAGAATCCACTCAGATCAGGGCAGAGACTTTGAGAGCCGACTTGTTGGGCAATTGCTAGAACTGTTAGGAATTCAAAAGACCCGAACTACTCCGTATCACCCCCAAGGTGATGCTCAACTGGAAAGATTTAATCGCACTCTACTGAATATGCTGGGGACACTGTCAAACAGAGAGAAGCAGAATTGGAGTCGTCACATAGCTACGCTAGTGCACGCGTATAACAGTACTGAGAGTTACTGGATATTCACCTTACGGTCTTATGTTTGGAAGAGAAGCTCGGCTGCCACTAGACCTAGCCTTTGGCCTATCTCTTGACCAGATATCCATCACTTCTCACAAGAATTATGTGGACAGACTCCGGAAAAATTTGGCTTCTGCATTTGAACAGGCCCGTTCGACCTCAGAAGGTAGAGAACAGAGAACAAAGCGAAATTACGATTTGAGAGTTTGGGTACAGGACTTACAACCCAGTGATAGGTGTTTCTGCAAGGAACAAGCTGGCTGACAGATGGAGTTCTCAAGTTTACATTGTCTGCAAGCAACTGCTTGGTCTGCCAGTTTACCAAATCTGGTTCTGTGAAAACCAAACCACCAACTAGAATTTCAGCCACAACTGCCTGGAAAATTGTTCAAGATGCACAATAAGGCGGCACTGGAAGAAAGATGGGCTGCATCGTCGAGTCGCCAGAAGAAAGCCATTACTACGCAAATGCCACAAAGTATCCCGCTTACGATACGCCAAACAGCACAGAGACGAGCCTCAAACCCTCTGACACAAAGTCATTTGGAGCAATGAGACCAAAATTAAACTTTTTGGTCACAACAATAAACGCTACATTTGGAGAGGAATCAACAAGGCCTATGATGAAAGGTCCACCATTCGTACTGTGAAACACGGAGGTGGATCGCTGATGTTTTGGGGATGTGTGAGCTACAAAGACACAGGACATTTGGTTAAAATTTGTGGCCGGATGAATGCAGTATGTTATCAAAAAATACTGGAGGAAAATGTGCATTCATCAGCTCGGAAGCTGAGCATGGTACATACTTGGACATTCCAACATGACAATGATCCAAAACACAAGGCCAAGTCGACCTGTCATTGGCTACAGCAACATGAATTGAAGGTTCTGGAGTGGCCATCTCAGTCTCCTGACCTCAATATCATTGAGCCACTCTGGGGAGATCTCAAACGTGCAGTTTATGCAAGACGGATCAAGAATTTACAGGAACTGGAGGCTTTTTGCCAAGAAGAATGGGCAGCTTTACCATCTGAGAAGATAAAGAGCCTCATCCACAAATACCACAAAAGACTTCAGCGGTCATTGATGTTAAAGGGGGCAATACATGGTATTAAGAGCTGGGGTGTGTAAACTTTTAATCAGGGTGATTTGGGTAGTTTCTGTCAACACATATGACTTCTAATAAATGGCTTCAGCCAAAACAAAAACCATGAGTGAAAGAAATGTAACCGTGTTATCATTCATATTCTCTGAATAATGGCCAAGAAATCAGAAATTCTGCCAGGGGGTGGAAACTTATCAGCACAACTGTACATAGAGTTTCACTGTACACCAAGATAAAAGGTGCTAAGGGTTAAATTCTGAGTCAGGGATACTCTAGGGTTAAAACATAAACCCCTTCTGACCCTCCAAACCACCTCCTCCTATTGTAACCCTAAAGTGAGTTTATTTCGGCTCAGGGCCCCCTAGGCGCTGCCTGGGTCCGACAATCTGAGGCTTCCATTGGAGTCGCATCGGTCACGTGACTGAGGAGAGGCTGCTGGACACTAGAGTGATCGTCCAGCCAATCCAATGGCTCTCAATGAGCGCGGCGGTCACCGTGCCAAGAGCGTCCTTTCATCCAGAGTACGTCTAAACATAGCAAACAACAGCCCAGATCACAAGTAGGAGGTGAAGCACTCAATCCGTACAGCAGATCGGCTAGGGTTGCCAGGTCGGCCACGTTTTCCTGCACACATATAATGTATTCGTGCTGGTGGGCAGTGAATAAAAAATGCCACCCCGCAGCATGTAGAATCCAAATGCTGCAGGTTAGAAACCAAAAAGGAATCCCAGGTGACATGCACTGATTTCCTTCCTGCTGCATATGGATTATACATGTTGCAGGGCAGCACTTTTCCCTGTGCTCCCCCTCTGCAAAAAAACTGAAAATGTATCCAGTAAGTTTGGCAGATCTGATAAGTCTAATAACAGCTCGAGCACCGTGCTGAATTTAACTATGCCATTCTAAACTATTATGAGGTCTAGGCTACCTGAGACAGGGCAGCTTAAAAGATTTATAATCACCCCCCCCCCGGTGATGTCCTTTGAAAACATCCCACACAACACATTGATGTGAGTCGGTGACTGACCCATTCATTCCATTCTACTGTATGACCAAAGCCACACAGTGAGGAGCAAGTGATGGAAAGATACAACACAAAATATCACACAATGGATGCGCCCAGTGACACATAGAGGGAAATATCACACAATGGATGCGCCCAGTGACACATAGAGGAAAATATCACACAATGGATGCGCCCAGTGACACATAGAGGAAAATATCACACAATGGATGCGCCCAGTGACACATAGAGGAAAATATCACACAATGGATGCGCCCAGTGACACATAGAGGAAAATATCACACAATGGATGCATCCAGTGACACATATAGAGGGAAATATCACACAATGGATACACCCAGTGACACATATAGAGGGAAATATCACACAATGGATGCATCCAGTGACACATATAGAGGAAAATATCACACAATGGATGCACCCAGTGACACATATAGAGGGAAATATCACACAATGGATACACCCAGTGACACATATAGAGGGAAATATCACACAATGGATGCACCCAGTGACACATATAGAGGAAAATATCACACAATGGATACAACCAGTGACACATATAGAGGGAAATATCACACAATGGATACACCCAGTGACACATATAGAGGGAAATATCACACAATGGATGCACCCAGTGACACATATAGAGGAAAATATCACACAATGGATACAACCAGTGACACATATAGAGGGAAATATCACACAATGGATGCATCCAGTGACACATATAGAGGGAAATATCACACAATGGATGCGCCCAGTGACACATATTTTCCTCTATCACACAATGGATGCGCCCAGTGACACGTATCGAGGAAAATATCACACAATGGATGCACCCAGTGACACATATAGAGGAAAATATCACACAATGGATGCACCCAGTGACACATATAGAGGAGAATATCACACAATGGATGCACCCAGTGACACATATAGAGGAATATATTTTCTTAACTAAACATACAAGAGAAAAACAAATCACGTGTAAGATATCGGCGACATCAAATAAACACAATAAGGACATTGCATTTTATGGCGGTACTGGCCCTTTAATTCAGGTCTGGTTATGCTGCTGACTCTGTGCCACGATCACAGAATGAAAATCAAACTGAGGAGTAAACCTGCCAAGTGTGTGAGGAGCCGGGTAAAGACATCCAAAAATAGGAACTCAAAGATTACTGAACAGAAACCTCGTAAGGAGCCTGGCTGCATCGGCTTCCCGCACAGTAAATACGCGTTATGGCCAGTGTCTCACGTCTCCTGTAAGGGGCGACACTCACCATCATTCACATTCTATGTATGAAATGTAAAAACACAAAATACAATCACTTCTGCAAAAATCCAAAGAATTTGCAAGTTCTGGAATAAAAAGTCCTGTCCCTGTGACTGTATGCTCCGCACACACGCCTGCTCCGAAGCCTGCAGACCCCGACGAGTCTCCATCCACAGGCAGCTACTCGTTCTCATGCGTAGACAAGACTGGAGACCCAAGCTAAATCCATACAAAATAAAGCTCATTTAATGCAGAAAGAACAAAGTGAGACAGAGCTGCCTGACACGCTCCGACAGCAGCGACTCTGACATCAGCCGCTCAGTGTGCAAAACGCGCGGGAAGCAGAGCGTGTGTTTATACAATGTGACGAGCACCTTGATGACTCCGAGCGTAAAACAAGGTGCATTAATAACCGAGGTGCCCCTGTTTCACACAGATCGAAAATCACAGACACCTAAATAGAACACAGCGATACATAAATAGAAGAGATATATACATACATTAATAGAACACAGCGATACATAGAGATATATACATACATAAATAGAACACAGCGATACATAAAGATATATACATACATAAATAGAACACAGCGATACATAAATGAGATATATAATACATACATTAATAGAACACAGCGATACATAGAGATATTATACCATACATTTATAGAGAACACAGCGATACATAGAGATATATACATACATTAATAGAACACAGCGATACATAGAGATATATACATACATTAATAGAACACAGCGATACATAGAGATATATACATACATTAATAGAACACAGCGATACATAGAGATATATACATACATAAATAGAACACATAGATACATAAATAGAGATATATACATACATTAATAGAACACAGCGATACATAGAGATATATACATACATAAATAGAACACAGCGATACATAAATAGAAGAAAGAGATATATACATACATAAATAGAACACAGCGATACATAAATAGAAGAAAGAGATATATACATACATAAATAGAACACAGCGATACATAAATAGAAGAGATATATACATATGTAGCGCTGTGCTAAAAATCTTGCTGTGGCAGTACCTATTTTTGGCCACAAGATGGAGACTATCGCAATCAGAGATACTGGACATTGGGACCACAATAACTGGCATGCTTTGCAAGAAGCCAGGAAGTGGGTGGAGACTGGACACTTACATCCTCTGCCTTGTGGAGAAAGTTCCAGAGCGCGCCAGGGGATGAGAGAAAGCAGACGCACTGAGGAGACCGCTGGAGGAGCTAGGCCAAAGCCCGAGGGAGACCTGTAATTCCTATTTGGGTCACTCAACCTGAGGAGAAGGAGACTTGCCAGTACCCAGACAACAGCTGCAGACCGGCGGAATCGAACGGAGAGCAGGCGGGGAGCTGGACAAGCTGCATGAAGGTAGACAACGGATCCGGCCGCTAGTATCCCAGTCAAAATCGGGTGGAGAGACGTCCTGGGTCAGCGGAGCCTAAAGCAGTCATCAGATGGGTGAGAGGCCTCCAAGGCTGTTTGTATGATTAAAGGACGCTCTGCTGTTTTTCTCTTTTAAGTTCACAGGGCCCCAACTGACTAGTCGAAGACTTTCCTTTAATAAATTCACTGGCCAGTTGAACAGTACCCGGGTACACACACACACACACACACGGATACGCTTCTCACATTCTGGAATTTAACTTGTACAGGACTCATTTCCTTTTACGAATCGGAACGGGGGTTAAGGACAAAGATACGTTCCGAATACATTTTTCTCTTTTCCGCTGCGCGTTTGCCGTAATATGAAAGGGATTGTATGTTTGGGGTTTCGCTACGTGTCCCTTTTTCTGAATTATCGGGAAATTGCATTCTTTTATGTTCGGTCGCGAATATTTTATTTTCCGAAATACGAAGCCTCGTGTTTCGTTTCTTTTCCGCTGCGCGTTTTACCGTAATACGAAAATATTGTAATAACTCTTGTAAATACCGTGTTTCAACATCTGCTCAAGATTTTAGTAAACTATTTAAATGATAAAAACTCACAACTGTGTTGGAGTATATTTATTCCCTAGTGCGGGGAGACTGACCCGTGGTTCATTTTCAGCGGCTCCTCCGGGAGTGAGCGCTACACATACATAAACAGAACACATAGAAAGAACACAGGCAGAAAACAGAGGTAGAACAGATATGGAACACAGAGATGGATACATAAATAGAACACAGCAATATATACATAAATAGAACAAAGAGATAGAACACAGAGATACATAAATAGTACAGACATAGAACACAGAGAACACAGAGCTAGATACATAAATAGAACAGAGAAAGATACATACTGTATATGTACAGATATAGAGCAGAAAGAGAGCAGAGAGATAGAACACAGAGAAATAGAGCCCAGAGATAAATAGAACAGAGATAGAACACAGAGATACATAAATAGTAGGGATAGAACAGAGAGCACAGAGATACATAAATAAAACAGAGAAAGATACATACTGTATATGCACACAGATATAGAGCAGAGAGAGCACAGAGATAGAACACTGAGAAAGAGAAATAGAACCCAGAGATAAATACTTACGACATAGATCACACAAATATAGAGCACAGAGATATTTAGATACAAATAGATATATCAAGATGGCTAGATATTTCTCTAAGAGATTGATATCTATTTATCTGTCATGATCTTTGTATATCTGACAGATATTTAGATACACATATACAGATAAAGGTAGATCAAGATAGATAGATATAACAGAAATAGATATTTAGATACCAACACATAGATCTAAGAGAGAAAGAGAAAGAACAAATATATAGATTGATTGATACAGATAGACAGATGTAATAGATACAGATAGATGAAGGGATCAAGTGGATATAACCGATACACAGACAGATCAATAAAGATAAATAGATATCAGACAGACCGATAGATATACAGATCAATAGATGTCAGACAGATAGATATACAAATCAATAGATGTCAGACAGATAGATATACAGATCAATAGATGTCAGACAGATAGATATACAGATCAATAGATGTCAGACAGATCAATAGATGTCAGACAGATAGATATACAGATCAATAGATGTCAGACAGATCAATAGATGTCAGACAGATAGATATACAGATCAATTGATGTCAGACAGATCAATAGATGTCAGACAGATATAGACAGATCAATAGATGTCAGACAGATATACAGATAAATAGATGTCAGACAGATAGATATACAGATCAGTAGATGTCAGACAGATAGATATACAGATCAATAGATGTCAGACAGATATACAAATCAATAGATGTCAGACAGATAGATATACAGATCAATAGATGTCAGACAGATAGATATACAGATCAATAGATGTCAGACAGATCAATAGATGTCAGACAGATAGATATACAGATCAATAGATGTCAGACAGATAGATATACAGATCAATTGATGTCAGACAGATATACAGATCAATAGATGTCAGACAGATAGATATACAGATCAATAGATGTCAGACAGATATACAGATAAATAGATGTCAGACAGATAGATATACAGATCATTAGATGTCAGACAGATCAATAGATGTCAGACAGATAGATATACAGATCAATAGATGTCAGACAGATATACAGATCAATAGATGTCAGACAGATATACAGATAAATAGATGTCAGACAGATAGATACAGATCAGTAGATGTCAGACAGATATACAGATCAATAGATGTCAGACAGATAGATATACAGATCAATAGATGTCAGACAGATCAATAGATGTCAGACAGATAGATATACAGATCAATAGATGTCAGACAGATAGATATACAGATCAATAGATGTCAGACAGATCAATAGATGTCAGACAGATCAATAGATGTCAGACAGATAGATATACAGATCAATAGATGTCAGACAGATAGATATACAGATCAATTGATGTCAGACAGATAGATATACAGATCAATAGATGTCAGACAGATAGATATACAGATCAATAGATGTCAGACAGATATACAGATAAATAGATGTCAGACAGATAGATATACAGATCAGTAGATGTCAGACAGATAGATATACAGATCAATAGATGTCAGACAGATAGATATACAGATCAATAGATGTCAGACAGATATACAGATAAATAGATGTCAGACAGATATACAGATCAGTAGATGTCAGACAGATAGATATACAGATCAATAGATGTCAGACAGATATACAGATCAATAGATGTCAGACAGATATACAGATCAATAGATGTCAGACAGATAGATATACAGATCAATAGATGTCAGACAGATAAATAGATGTCAGACAGATAGATATACAGATCATTAGATCAATAGATGTCAGACAGATAGATATACAGATAAATAGATGTCAGACAGATAGATATACAGATCAATAGATGTCAGACAGATCAATAGATGTCAGACAGATAGATATACAGATCAATAGATGTCAGACAGATAGATATACAGATCAATAGATGTCAGACAGATAGATATACAGATCAATTGATGTCAGACAGATAGATATACAGATCAATAGATGTCAGACAGATAGATATACAGATCAATTGATGTCAGACAGATAGATATACAGATCAATAGATGTCAGACAGATAGATATACAGATCAATAGATGTCAGACAGATAGATATACAGATCAATAGATGTCAGACAGATATACAGATCAATAGATGTCAGACAGATATACAGATCAATAGATGTCAGACAGATATACAGATCAATAGATGTCAGACAGATAGATATACAGATCAATAGATGTCAGACAGATAAATAGATGTCAGACAGATAGATATACAGATCATTAGATCAATAGATGTCAGACAGATAGATATACAGATAAATAGATGTCAGACAGATAGATATACAGATCAATAGATGTCAGACAGATCAATAGATGTCAGACAGATAGATATACAGATCAATAGATGTCAGACAGATAGATATACAGATCAATAGATGTCAGACAGATAGATATACAGATAAATAGATGTCAGATATACAGATCAATAGATGTCAGACAGATAGATATACAGATCAATAGATGTCAGACAGATAGATATACAGATCAATAGATGTCAGACAGATCAATAGATGTCAGACAGATAGATATACAGATCAATAGATGTCAGACAGATAGATATACAGATCATTAGATGTCAGACAGATATACAGATAAATAGATGTCAGACAGATAGATATACAGATCAGTAGATGTCAGACAGATAGATATACAGATCAATAGATGTCAGACAGATAGATATACAAATCAATAGATGTCAGACAGATAGATATACAGATCAATAGATGTCAGACAGATAGATATACAGATCAATAGATGTCAGACAGATAGATATACAGATCAATAGATGTCAGACAGATAGATATACAGATCAATAGATGTCAGACAGATAGATATACAGATCAATAGATGTCAGACAGATCAATAGATGTCAGACAGATAGATATACAGATCAATAGATGTCAGACAGATAGATATACAGATCAATAGATGTCAGACAGATAGATATACAGATAGATATACAGATCAATAGATGTCAGACAGATAGATATACAGATAAATAGATGTCAGATATACAGATCAATAGATGTCAGACAGATAGATATACAGATCAATAGATGTCAGACAGATCAATAGATGTCAGACAGATAGATATACAGATCAATAGATGTCAGACAGATAGATATACAGATCAATAGATGTCAGACAGATCAATAGATGTCAGACAGATAGATATACAGATCAGTAGATGTCAGACAGATAGATATACAGATCAATAGATGTCAGACAGATAGATATACAGATCATTAGATGTCAGACAGATATACAGATAAATAGATGTCAGACAGATAGATATACAGATCAGTAGATGTCAGACAGATAGATATACAGATCAATGAGTAGAATGTCAGACAGTAGATAGACATATACGCAGATCAATAGATGTCAGATAGAAGATATACAAGATCAATAGATGTCAGACAGATAGTGATATAGGAAATATATTAGATCAATAGATGTCAGACAGATAGATATACAGATCAATAGATGTCAGACAGATAGATATACAGATCAATAGATGTCAGACAGATCAATAGATGTCAGACAGATAGATATAAAGATCAATAGATGTCAGACAGATAGATATACAGATCAATAGATGTCAGACAGATAGATATACAGATCAATAGATGTCAGACAGATAGATATACAGATAAATAGATGTCAGATATACAGATCAATAGATGTCAGACAGATAGATATACAGATCAATAGATGTCAGACAGATAGATATACAGATCAATAGATGTCAGACAGATCAATAGATGTCGCAGACAGATAGATTAACAGACCAATAGATGTCAGACAGATAGATATACAGATCAATAGAATGTCAGACAGATAGATATACAGATCAATTAGATGTCAGACAGATATACAGATAAATAGATGTCAGACAGATAGATATACAGATCTGTATATCTATCTGTCTGACATCTACTGATCTGTATATCTATCTGTCTGACATCTATTGATCTGTATATCTATCTGTCAGACATCTACTGATCAATAGATGTCAGACAGATAGATATACAAATCAATAGATGTCAGACAGATAGATATACAGATCAATAGATGTCAGACAGATAGATATACAGATCAATAGATGTCAGACAGATAGATATACAGATCAATAGATGTCAGACAGATAGATATACAGATCAATAGATGTCAGACAGATAGATATACAGATCAATAGATGTCAGACAGATCAATAGATGTCAGACAGATAGATATACAGATCAATAGATGTCAGACAGATATACAGATAAATAGATGTCAGACAGATAGATATACAGATCAGTAGATGTCAGACAGATAGATATACAGATCAATAGATGTCAGACAGATAGATATACAGATCAATAGATGTCAGACAGATAGATATACAGATCAATAGATGTCAGACAGATAGATATACAGATCAATAGATGTCAGACAGATCAATAGATGTCAGACAGATAGATATACAGATCAATAGATGTCAGACAGATCAATAGATGTCAGACAGATAGATATACAGATCAATAGATGTCAGACAGATAGATATACAGATCAATTGATGTCAGACAGATATACAGATCAATAGATGTCAGACAGATATACAGATAAATAGATGTCAGACAGATAGATATACAGATCAGTAGATGTCAGACAGATCAATAGATGTCAGACAGATAGATATACAGATCAATAGATGTCAGACAGATAGATATACAGATCAATAGATGTCAGACAGATAGATATACAGATCAATAGATGTCAGACAGATAGATATACAGATCAATAGATGTCAGACAGATAGATATACAGATCAATAGATGTCAGACAGATAGATATACAGATCAATAAGATGTCAGACAGATAGATATACAGATCAATAGATGTCAGACAGATAGATATACAGATCAATAGATGTCAGACAGATAGATATACAGATCAATAGATGTCAGACAGATAGATATACAGATCAATAGATGTCAGACAGATAGATATACAGATCAATAGATGTCAGACAGATAGATATACAGATCAATAGATGTCAGACAGATAGATATACAGATCAATAGATGTCAGACAGATAGATATACAGATCAATAGATGTCAGACAGATAGATATACAGACATAGATGTCAGACAGATATACAGATCATATAGATGTCAGACAGATAGATATACAGATCAATAGATGTCAGACAGAATAGCAGATACAATAGATGTCAGACAGATAGATATAAGATCAATAGATGTCAGACAGATAGATAGATACAGATCAATAGATGTCAGACAGATAATAGATGTCAGAAAACAGATATAGATATACAGATCAATAGATGTCAGACAGATCAATAGATGTCAGACAGATAGATATACAGATCAGTAGATGTCAGACAGATCAATAGATGTCAGACAGATAGATATACAGATCAGTAGATGTCAGACAGATCAATAGATGTCAGACAGATAGATATACAGATCAATAGATGTCAGACAGATAGATATACAGATCAATAGATGTCAGACAGATAGATATACAGATCAATTGATGTCAGACAGATAGATATACAGATCAATAGATGTCAGACAGATATATAGATGTCAGACAGATAGATATACAGATCAATAGATGTCAGACAGATCAAATAGATGTCAGACAGATAGATATACAGATCAATAGATGTCAGACAGATAGATACAGATCAATAGATGTCAGAAGATAGATATACAGATCAAATAGATGTCAGACAGATATACAGATCAATAGATGTCAGACAGATAGATATACAGATCAATAGATGTCAGACAGATAAATAGATGTCAGACAGATAGATATACAGATCATAAGATGTCAGACAGATAGATATACAGATCAAATAGATGTCAGACAGATAGATATACAGATCATATTGATTCAGACAGATAGATATACAGATCAATAGATGTCAGACAGATAGATATACAGATCAATAGATGTCAGACAGATAGATACAGATCAATTGATGTCAGACAGATAGATATACAGATCAATAGATGTCAGACAGATAGATAGATCAATCATGTCAGACAGATAGATATACAGATCAATAGATGTCAGACAGATAGATATACAGATCAATAGATGTCAGACAGATAGATATACAGATCAATAGATGTCAGACAGATATATACAGATCAATAGATGTCAGACAGATAGATATACAGATCAATAGATGTCAGACAGATATACAGATCAATAGATGTCAGACAGATAGATATACAGATCAATAGATGTCAGACAGATAGATAACAGATCATTAGATGTCAGACAGATAGATATACAGATCAATAGATGTCAGACAGATAGATATACAGATCAATAGATGTCAGACAGATAGATATACAGATCAATAGATGTCAGACAGATAATATACAGATCAATAGATGTCAGACAGATATACAGATCAGATGTCAGACAGATAGATATACAGATCAATAGATGTCAGACAGATAGATATACAGATCAATAGATGTCAGACAGATAGAATAGATCAATAGATGTCAGACAGATAGATATACAGATCAATAGATGTCAGACAGATAGATATACAGATCAATAGATGTCAGACAGATAGATATACAGATCAATAGATGTCAGACAGATAGATATACAGATCAATAGATGTCAGACAGATAGATATACAGATCAATAGATGTCAGACAGATATACAGATCAATAGATGTCAGACAGATAGGTATACAGATAAATAGATGTCAGACAGATAGATACAGCATTTTGGGATAAAAAGAAAAACTTGGAAAAGGGGCAGCAGCAAAAAATGACCTGGCTGAGAATACAACAAATATACACACAGTATGTACAGAAAAACGGTTTGGCGTCTCCACCCTACCAGGGTGGCTGCATGGACCAGAAGTAAGGTACCTTGACGTGGCAGGTGAGGTCGCTTAAAAAGCAGCTTGGTTTCATTAGGTAAGATTCGCCTGACCAGAGGTGACGTGATGTGGCAGGTGAGCTTACACTTTAACGGCCATTCAAGTAAACGAAAAAAATCGGATTGTGTATTGTCTCACATGGGGCCACAGGAGTGAGCACAAACGACAACCATTTCTTGTTATGTTTTATACATGGAAAAGGCGGAATACTTGTCCACGCAGCCGCCCTGATAGGGAATAGACGCAAGACTGGTTTTTCAGTACATATATAGTATAGATATAGCAGATCGATCATGATAGAGAATCGATCAATAGATCAAGATAGATATAACATAAACACATAAAAATAGATTGCAATAGAGACAGATATAACAATTATATACAGTTAGGTCTATATATATTTGGACACAGGCACAATGTTCATACTTTTGGGTCTGTTTGCCGCCAGAATAAAATTAAAACAAAGCAATCCAGATGAATTTGAAGTGCAGACTTTCAGCTTTAATTCAAGGGGTTAAACATAAATATCAAGTACACATTTTATACACTGCAACCCTTTTATACACAGCCCCCCCCCCCATTTTCAGGGGTTCAAATATAATTGGACAAATGAATATAATCATAAATGTTCATTTTTAAAATTTTGTTGAGAATCTTTTACGGACAATGACTGCCTGAAGTCTGGAACCCATGGACATTACCAAAGACTTGGATTCCTCCTTTCTGAGGCTTTGCCAGGCTCTATCTAGAAAAATGTCGGCAGATAAGAACCTTTCGGCCCATCTAGTCTGCCCAGTTACATGGATACTTTACCTGGATTTATCTTTTGTTTGGGTGCACCGTCTTCAGTTGTTATTTGTTTGTGGCTATTTCTGCCTTTAGTTTTGTCTTCAGCAAGTAAAATGCAGCTCGATTGGGTTGAGATCAGGTGAGTGACTCGGCCATTGTAGAATATTCCACTTCTTTTCCTTCAAAAACTCCTGGGATGCTTCTGCAGTGTGTTTTGGATCATTGTCCATCTGTCCTGTGAATCGCCGTCCAAACAACTTTGCTGGATTTGGCTGAATCTGGGCTGACAGTATATTTATTTATTTATAAAGGATTTTACCAGGAAGGATACATTGAGATTTCTATCGTTTTCAAGTATGTCCTGGGTTCAAGAACATTGAAATTTTACAGTCGTTACAGAAATACAAAGTAATAAATGCAAGATATCTCTAAACATTGCTGAATTCATCCGACTGCTTCTGTCACATCATCAATAAACACCATTGACCCAGTGCCACTGGAAGCCATGCATGCCCATGCCATCACACTGCCTCCACCCAGGGCCGGCGCAGCCACAAGGCAAGCTAGGCGGCCGCCTAGAGCGTAGTGGCCGCCTAGGGCGCAGCCGGGCCCGACCACTGAAAAAAAAAAAAAGATTGTTTGTGCACACGGGGCAGCCGGGGGCGCCACAATTTACTCGCGCGGCACATCAGTCGCTGGCGTGAAGGAGGTGGAGTCGGAGAGCAGACGAGGTGCCGAATGAGAGAGACGAAGCTGTGTGAGCTGGGGCAAATATACCCATGTAAGAACTGGGGCAATATATATATATATATATATCCATGCGTGTGCTGGGGTAAATATACCCATGTGAGAGCTGGGGCAATATATCCATGTTACATCCTCAGCCCCTGCTGTGCTTCCTGGGGGGTCTGGGCAAGGTTCGGTGCCAAGGTCTGGTCGTTTGCCAGCACCTTGTACTGGCCAAGCGGCCTCTGAAGAGACGGGGCCTGGCAAGGTGACGAGAAGCCGCCAGGTTTAAAACAGGGCACGAGGAGTTGCCTCGTTGCCCTGTCGTGGAGTTTGTTCCCACATCGCTACTTATCCTGTGAATTGATTCATTGTTGCCAACCCGTTTCTGGATACGATCCCTGCTCCTGCTTTTAACCCGGCTTATTTTGACCATTCTATTGCTGCTTGATTACGATCGCCTGTGTGGTGCTTTGGTGGTGTAACCCCATGTTTGCCGCTGGGCTGTTGACACGTTACTGGGGTGTTGTCCCTTCTCATTTGTGGGTATCGTCTGTGGCCGCATTAGGTTCCTATACCCAACCAAGGGCTCATGTTTCCTTGCCACACATTTCTGTAACAACTGCGATCGAAAGGTACGGTTTTCTGCAACTCATGTTCAGTGTGCACTCCTCGCTAAATATACTCGATACTATACCAACGATAGACCCCGATGTGTAGGTCTTGCCTCTGAATATTATACAGTACCGCTGACCTGCTCCAGATTACCAGAAAACGTTAAAACAGCATATTTCCTGACTGCCCTGCAGTCCGTGCAATTCACCAACTGTCTAACGTATCTTTGTGTTTCTGAACGTGCTCTAAGTTTTCTATCGGTCTCGAAACCTTTAGTGCTTAGTAGCAACTCAGTGGTTTGCTCATTATCCCGGTCTCAAGCATATAAATCTGTAAATACCAAGCAGTGTTTAAACGCCAAAAAGATTTATCAGTCCTTAAGGATCTCAACTCCGCTACTCTCTAGTGGGCGCTACTCCCCCCGTTACATCACGACAGGGCCTGATATGGATCTGACTGATTTATCTGTACTAAGGTCTAATCTGGGTGAAATCATAACTAAGCAAGAAGAGCAAGACCATCGCCTGGATCAATTTGCTCAGGCTTTGGGCCTACTCATGGAGCAATTCAAGAATTAGGCCAGGCCTCTCCGCCTCCTTCCCCTGTGGGGAGCCTGTCCTCTCAAGCAGTATCTGTGTACTCTATCGTTGCTACTGGGGTAGCTCATGTCAGTTTAAAGACTCCTACGTGCTTTAATGGGAGTTTGGGTTCATGCAGAGGGTTTATAACCCAAATTGAGATTATGTTTGAATTGAATCCAAGTATGTGTCTCACAGATAGAGCTAAGGTGGGTTACGTGATTAGCCACCTAACCGAGAAAGCTCTGCAGTGGGCAACCCCCCTGTGGGAACTAAAGAATCCTGTGGTATAGAATTATGCTGAGTTTATGGCTGCCTTACGACGCACGTTTGACCCCACTAGAAGGGCAACAGGGGCAGCTAGGGCGCAATGGCGTATATCCCAGGGCAACCACCAAGTTGTAGATTACGCTATAGAGTTTAAAACTGTGGCAGCAGAATTGTCATTGCCAAATGATGTGCTTGTTACCGCGTTTCTCGAAGGAATTTCAGAGAATATAATGCATGAATTAGCACGTATGGTATTACCTGAGGAGCTAGAGGATCTGGTGGATGGATTACTGTATAGCTCTCGATGATCAGATGCGTGACAGAAGGTCTGGTCGTACCAAAGCTCATAAACCTTCTCAGGGGGCCAGTTCTGCTTCTAGGTCTACTCATGCTGTCTCTCCTCCCAGGCCTGTAACCACTGAGCCAGAGCCTATGATATTAGGTCGTTCTTCTGGTATATCAGGAGAGGAGAGACAATATCGCCTCCGAGAGGGGCTGTGCCTCTATTGTGCTGACAGAGGGCATTTTCGTTTACAATGCCCCAAGCGACCAAAAAGATCTAATGTGTCGGGAAACGAGCAATGCCTAGAATCCCATGAGAGACAGGTTTTGGGTACTACTACTGTGTATCTCGTATCTAGTAAAAAGAGAAAGAAAAGATCTCTTCAATTGTTGTGCCTGTGTCCATAGCCTGGGAGAAAATCAGATTGAACACAGAAGCACTGATCGATTCTGGGTCTGCAGGCAATTTCTTAGACTCTGGTTTCGCTGCTATTCCCCAAGTGCCTCTGGGGGAAGAGAGAAGTGCCTCTCCTTATCGATGGCAGGAAACTGTTAAGACCTCATTGTACACATGATACTGTAACGGTCTCTTTTTGTACTGGGGTCCTGCATAAGGAAAGAATCAAGTTTCAAATGATCAAATCGCCCACAGTACCCATCGTATTGGGGTATCCTTGGTGGGCTAAGCACAATCCAATTGTTAACTGGTCTATGGGAGAGTTGGAACGCTGGGGATCTAAGGGTTGGTCTAAATGTCTGGGTATGAGTACTGTGGTGGGTAGTCTGAACGTAGCCACTGCTCCACCACTCTCCACAGAGGTTCCTAAGTGGTACAAACATCTCAAAGAAGTGTTTGATAAAGGGAAATCTGAAATTCTACCCACTCACAGGCCTTACGTCAGTAGTGGGGAAATTAATGGAAACCATGTTAAAGGAAAGGATTGTTGAACATCTAAAAACATATAGATTACAGGATCAGAAACAACATGGGTTTACCTCAGGGAGATCATGCCAAACTAATCTTATTGATTTTTTTGATTGGGTAACAGAAATAATAGACACAGGTGGTGCAGTAGACATTGCTTATTTTGATTTAAGTAAGGCTTTTGATACTGTTCCGCATAGAAGGCTTATCAATAAATTGCAATCTTTGAGCTTGGATTCCAATATTGTTGAATGGATTAGGCAGTGGCTGAGTGACAGGCAACAGAGGGTTGTGGTAAATGGAGTTTATTCGGCGCAAGGTCTTGTTACCAGTGGGGTACCTCAGGGGTCAGTACTTGGACCCATTCTCTTTAATATTTTTATTAGTGATATTGCAGAAGCTATTAATGGTAAAGTATGTCTTTTTGCTGATGACACAAAGATTTGCAACAGGGTTGACGTTCCTGGAGGGATCAGCCAAATGACAAATGATTTAGGTAAACTAAAAAAATGGTCGGAGCTGTGGCAATTGAGTTTTAATGTGGATAAGTGCAAGATAATGCACCTGGGACGTAAAAACCCAAGGGCTGAATATAGAATATTTGATACAGTCCTAACCTCAACATCTGAGGAAAGGGATTTAGGGGTCATTATTTCAGAGGATCTAAGGGTAAGTAGTCAATGTAATAGAGCAGCAGGAAATGCTGGCAGAATGCTTGGTTGTGTAGGGAGAGGTATTAGCAGTAGGAAAAGGGAAGCGCTCATGCCACTGTACAGAGCACTGGTGAGACCTCACTTGGAGTACCGTGTGCAGTACTGGAGACCGTATCTCCAGAAGGATATAGACATCTTAGAGAGAGTTCAGAGAAGGGCTACTAAAATGGTGTACGGCTTGAAGGAGAAAAGTTACCAGGAAAGGCTTAATGATCTTAACATGTACAGCTTGGAAAAAAAGACGAGACAGAGGAGATATGATAGAAACATTTAAATACGTAAAGGGAATCCACAAGGTAGAGGAAGGGAGTATATTTAAAAGGAAACAAAGTAGCAAAACAAGAGGACATAGTCTTAGATTAGAGGGGCAAAGGTTTAAAAGTAACATCAGGAAGCATTATTTTACTGAGAGGGTGGTGGATACATGGAACAGCCTTACAGTTGAAGTGGTAGAGGCCAAAACAGTGATTGAATTTAAGCAAGCATGGGATAGGCATAAGGCTATCCTAAACAAAAGATAAATCCAGGTAAAGTATCCATGTAATTGGGCAGACTAGATGGGCCGAAAGGTTCTTATCTGCCGACATTTTTCTATGTTTCTATGATTGTGCTATAGACCTGCTGCCAGGCACCATGCCTCCTAGATCATGTCTATCCGCTGTCACAAAAAGAGAACGATACCATAGAGGAGTACATTACGGAGAACCTCGCTAAAGGGTTTATTCGTCTTTCTTCCTCTCCTGCGGAAGAAGGATTCTTTTTCGTATCTAAAAAGGAGGGGGATTTAAGACCTTGCATTGATTATAGAGGGTTAAACAGAATCACTATAAGTAATGCCTATCCCATCCCACTTATATCCGAGTTATTTGACCGTTTGAGAGGTGCCAAGATTTACACCAAATTGGACCTTCGCGGTGCATACAACTTCGTAAGGGTCAAACAAGACCATGAATGGAAGACCGCTTTTAACAGCATGAGCGGCCATTATGATTATCTGGTTATGCCATTTGGCTCGTGCAATGCGCCAGCTGTCTTCCAAGACTTAATAAATGATTTCCTGAGGGATTTTTTGCAAGTCTTCGTAATCGTGTATCTAGATGATATCTTGATTTATTCTCCAGATGTTGAGACACACCATGTCCATGTGCGGACCGTGTTGCAAAAGTTGTTGGAGAATAAGCTGTACTGCAAGTTAGAAAAATGTCTGTTCGACATAACTTCAGTTCATTTTCTCGGTTACATCATTACACCTGAAGGGTTTGAGATGGACCCAATAAAGTTGTCTGCCATCCAGGAATGGCCACTACCTCAGGGTTTAAAAGCGATACAGAGATTCCTGGGTTTCACAAACTATTACAGGAGGTTCATTAAGGGTTTCTCTTCCGTTGTGTCTCCGATCACTGCCATGACCAAAAAGGGTGCCCAAAATCAGGTCTGGAGTGACCAAACTATGCAGGCATTTCAGTCACTCAAGGAGGCATTCGTCACGGCAGCTATCCTAAGGCATCCAGAGCCAGGCTTGCCATTTCAACTTGAGGTTGATGCGCCCGAGATAGAAATTGGTGCAGTTCTGTCTCAAAGAGAGAGTAATAAGGGACCTGTACACCCTTGTGGGCTTTTCTCCAGGAAAATGACACCTGCAGAGAGAAATTATGAAATAGGGAACAGAGAGTTACTAGCAGTCATAGCAGCCCTCAAAGAATGGCGCTATTTGCTTGAAGGTACCAAAGTTACCGTGATAATGACAGATCATAAGAATCTTATTTACATGGGAGACGCAAAACGTTTGAATTCCAGGCAGGCCCGGTGGTCCTTGTTCCGGTCTAGTTTCAATTTCTTGCTGACTTACTGTCCTGGGTCAAAAAACACGAAGGCTGATGCTTTGTCCAGGCAATTCGAGTCATATGAACAGCATACATTCGATCGCAGTCCAATCATTCCTCAGGATTGGATATTGGGTACAACAGTTTTGACTGTGTCTTCTCCATTGTTGGAGAGAATTCAAGCTGTCCAAGGTGTTGCTCCTCTTGAGAAACCTCCTGGTAAGGTCTTTGTACCTGAGGAGAGAACACAAATGATGATGATATACCATGCATCCATGCCTCATGGGCATATGGGGATAACTAAGACTCTAGTCTCTATTGAAAAACAGTTCTGGTGGGCAGGTATGCAAAGGGATATAAAGGACTACATAGCCACATGCGAAGTGTGCTGTAGAAGCAAAAATACCCGGTCCTTACCTATAGGTCTATTGCAGCCGTTGCCGATGCCTGAGCGACCTTGGTCCCACCTCTCGGTGGACTTCATTACCGATCTACCTGTGTCCCAGGGTCATACGGTGATCCTTACTGTGGTAGACAGATTCTCGAAGATGGTGCACTTCGTGCCTCTGGTCAAGCTCCCTTCAGCTAGTGAGCTGGTGCCAGTATTTGTGCAAAATATTATCAGAATTCATGGGGTTCCTCTGGGAATAGTATCCGACAAAGGGACCCAGTTTGTGTCTCGTTTCTGGCGAGGGTTTAGTGACAACCTCTGTATCATGTGGAGTTTCTCCTCGGCTTATCACCCACAGACAAATGGGGCCGCAGAGAGAGCCAACCAGAGTGTCAATCAATACTTGCAGTGCTTTGTATCTGAAAAGCAAAGTGAGTGGACAGACCTGTTACCCTGGGCTGAGGTTGCACTGAACAACTCAGTGAGTGAAACTACAGGCCACTCACCGTTCCATACGTTTATGGTTATGATCCTCCCATGCTCCCCTCTGTATTCCAAGGTGCTACGTTGCCAGCCTTGGATGAGCATTTGAATAATCTGAAAGAGACATGGGAGAAGGTTAAAGAAATCATGGAGGCAATATTCAAAAGCAAAAAATAAAAGCAGACAGATGCAGAGGTCCTGCACCTGTGTATACGGTTGGGGACAAGGTTTGGCTGTCAACTAGAAACATCAAATTGTTGGTGCCGTCCATGAAGATGGCTCCCAGATTTATTGGTCCTTACAAGGTACTAAGACGTATCAATCTTGTTTCCTATGCTTTGGCGTTACCCCCATATCTACGGATACATAATGTATTTCAGGTTAGCCTCTTGAAACCTCTTACCTGTAATAGGTATACCAGAGTCACTGCTCCACTGCCGCCTATCAAGTCCCAGGGTGCGGAGGAGTACAAGGTTTGTGCCATCTTGAGATCCTGTGTGGTCTGTGGTGTTCTTCAATACCTGGTAGATTGGGAAGGTTATGGGCCGAGGATCGTTCCTGGCTGCCAGCCAGCAAAATCCATGCGCCTCGTCTGGTTCGCCAATTTCATGTGGCCCATCCTTCAGCGCCTGGAGGTCATTCTGAGTCCGACCATCAGGGGTTCTGTTACATCCTCAGCCCCTGCTGTGCTTCCTGGGGGGTCTGGGCAAAGTTCGGTGCCAAGGGCTGGTCGTTTGCCAGCACCATGTACTGGCCAAGCGGCCTCTGAAGGGGCGGGGCCTGGCATGGTGACGAGGAGCCTCCGGGTTTAAAACAGGGCACGGGGAGTTGCCTCGTTGCCCTGTCGTGGAGTCTGTTCCCGCGTCGCTACTTATCCTGTGAATTGATTCATTGTTGCCAGCCCGTTTCTGGATACGATCCCTGCTCCTGCTTTTGACCCGGCTTATTTTGACCATTCTATTGCTGCTTGATTACGATCGCCTGTGTGGTGCTTTGGTGGTGTAACCCCATGTTTGCCCCTGGGCTGTTGACACGTTACTGGGGTGTTGTCCCTTCTCGTTTGTGGGTACCGTCTGTGGCCGCATTAGGTTCCTATACCTAAGGGCTCATGTTTCCTTGCCACACATTTCTGTAACAACTGCGATCGAAAGGTACTGTTTGTCTGCAGCTCCTGTTCAGTGTGCACTCCTCGCTAAATATACTCGATACTATACCAACGATAGACCCCGATGTGTAGGTCTTGCCTCTGAATATCATACAGTACCGTTGACCTGCTCCAGATTATCAGAAAACGTTAAAGCGGCATCTTTTCTGACTGCCCTGCAGTCTGCGCAACTCACCAACTGTCTGACGTATCTTTGTGTTTCTGAACGTGCTCTAAGTTTTCTATCGGTCTCGAAACCTTTAGTGCTTAGTAGCAACTCAGTGGTTTGCTCATTATCCCTGTCTCGAGCATATAAGTCTTGAACCCAGGACATACTTGAAAACGAGAGAAATCTCAATGTATCCTTCCTGGTAAAATCCTTTATAAATAAAAAAATAAATACCAAGCAGTGTTTAAACACCAAGCAGATTTAGCTGTCCTTAAGGATCTCAACTCCGCTACTCTCTAGTGGGCGCTACTCCCCCCGTTACAATCCATGTGTGAGCTGGGGGCAAATATATTCATGTGAGAGATGGGGCAATATATCCATGTGAGCTGGGGGCAAATATCCATGTGAGCTGGGGGCAAATATACCCATGTGAGCTGGGGGCAAATATATCCATATGAGCTTGGGGCAATATATCCATGTGAGAGCTGGAGGCAAATATACCCATGTGAGCTGGGGGCAATATATCCATGTGAGAGAGAGCGGCTGTGTTTCTGCTAGGCTCCGCTGCTTTCACAGCAAAACTTCCGAATAACTAGCGAATTTGGACCCAGGAAGAACTTCCTATTTTCCCCCTACCGTCAGCCATCAGGTACGTTTCCCGGAGCCTTCTAGTGTCCCCCTTCCGGGCCTCCGGTCAAAGAGGAGGCCGAGGCTGTGCCGCTTTCCGGGCTAGCTGGCGGCCATTTTCTAAAGGCATGATACAGGAGATGATTGGTTCGCCTTCCCAGAGGCGCGCAGATGGGCAAAAAGACTAGGGGCGGAGGGGAAGTGGAAGCTCCCCATGCCCCTGACATTCGCATTGCTTTAGGAGGAGGGCGACCACTGCGTTCTGACCCATCTGGCCCTGACCCGGCCGGCTCGCAGCCCGTGGGGCCCATCACTTTGACACCTGCCCAGCACGAGGTTGCGCTGGATGTGACAGATGACGCTCTCCTGGCTAGCAAGGGGGATATCCGCACCTTGGTAGCTAATGCCAGGGCTTCCTGGCAAGCAGACTTGCAGGCTCTTGATGCTGCTGTGGCGGTGACCCAGGTGGTGGATGAACGGGGTCAAGTGCAGGAGCTGGAGGGAGTGCAGGCCACAACCTCTACTCATCTTTGTGCGTCACAACAACAGCTAACTGGATTACAAGCGGCTGTGGTGGCCCTGGAGTTGAGGCACCGTCGGAAAAATATGAAGCTCTGTGGGGTGCCAGAAACAGTCAAGGACTCAGAGCTTTTAGTGCATGTTTTGCGTTTTTTTTCAGCCCTCCTACCTACCCTTGACGTCCCCCAGGACTTCATCACGATGGTCCTTCGTGTCAAGAAGGCGGCTTCAGCTCCTGCTGGTGCCCCCCAGGACGTTGTTGTGGTGGTCAGAGATGCGAAACTCCACTCAGCGTGTTTTGGAGTGGTCCACAATACCTGTCAGGTTCTTTGAGAGAGCCTCTTTTGTGGTGTATCGGGACCTTCCTTTTCTGGTCCTGGCTGTCAGATGCCACTTTCTGCCAGTAACGGCATTGCACCGCGACATCTGCTATCGCTGGAGAGTGCTTGGCTCCCTGATAATTCATCGGAAGGATGGACCCCCACTTCAGGCCTCTACGGCTGAAGAAGCTGACGTCCATCTCCGTCTGTTTTGCGTTTTTTTTCAGCCCTCCTACCTACCCTTGACGTCCCCCAGGACTTCATCACGATGGTCCTTCGTGTCAAGAAGGCGGCTTCAGCTCCTGCTGGTGCCCCCCAGGACGTTGTTGTGGTGGTCAGAGATGCGAAACTCCACTCAGCGTGTTTTGGAGTGGTCCACAATACCTGTCAGGTTCTTTGAGAGAGCCTCTTTTGTGGTGTATCGGGACCTTCCTTTTCTGGTCCTGGCTGTCAGATGCCACTTTCTGCCAGTAACGGCATTGCACCGCGACATCTGCTATCGCTGGAGAGTGCTTGGCTCCCTGATAATTCATCGGAAGGATGGACCCCCACTTCAGGCCTCTACGGCTGAAGAAGCTGACGTCCATCTCCGTTTATTGGGATTGCTACCCAACACCCCGTTATATGCTGCGACAGAGTCTCCTGATGCTTCCCCTTTGCCTTCTAGTGTCCCTGATTAAGCAACTTGATCCCTCTGGGGACTCAACTGTTTTGTTGGCCATGGTTTTTTGCCTATCAGCTTTATAGACATTTAATGACCTACTGTACTCTACTCCATTATCGTCTGGAGGGATACCTGGTGGAAGAAGCTCTCCTCCCCTCTTTTTTTTTTTTTTTAGGTGGAGGCCTTGCACGAGGGAGCAGAGACACGCGGTGGGGGAGCCTTGAGGCGGCCACGTAGGCTCTCACCACCTTTTTAGGCCCTATAGCGGGCTTCCTCCTGTGGCCTCCTCCTTGGCCCTCTGGGCCACTGCGGTGGTCCGGAGGTGTGCTGGTGAGTGCCACGTGTTTCTTGTATTGGGTGCTCCCTTAGTCTCCACTTACCCTCCCGTGGGATAAAAAAAATTCTTTTCCTTTCCGCTCCCCTCCCCGTCTAGCGCATTTCCTCGATTCAACGTTATTCTCTTTTACTTAGGTGATATCATTGTTTGTTCTTATGGTCGTGTTATTTTTGTCAGACGGGCCCACTGTGGTCTGTTCTTTTTACTGTTATTTGTTTATTTTGACAGTATGCAAACTTGAAAAATAAAGAATTTGAAAAAAATATATATCCATGTGAGAGCTGGGGGCAAATATACCCATGTGAGCTGGGGCCAACTATACCCATGTGATCTGGGGCCAAATATACTCATGTGAGCTGGGGCAATATATCCATGTTAGCTGGGGCAAATATATCCATGTAAGCTGGGGGCAAATATATCCATGTGAGCTGGGGGCAAATATATCCATGTGAGCTGGGGGGCAATATATCCATGTGAGCTGGGGGCAATATATTATTTCCATGTGAGTTGAGGCAATATATCCATGTGAGCTGGGGCAAATATATCCATGTGAGCTGGGGCAAATATATCCATGCCCCCAGCTAACATGGCGATTGCCCCCAGCTCACATGGATATGCCCCCAGCTCACATGGATATTGCCCCCAGCTCTCATGGATATGCCCCCAGCGCACATGGATATTGCTCCCAGCTCTCATGGATATTGCCCCACAGCTCACATGGATATTGCCCCCCAGCTCACATGGATATGTCCCCAAGTCACATGGATATTTATTTATTTATTTATTTATAAAGGATGTTACCAGGAAGGATACATTGAGATTTCTCTCGTTTTCAAGTATGTCCTGGGTTCGAGAACATTGAGTGGTTACAGAAATACAAAATAGTAAAAATGCAAGATATTAACACAAGACCAAATATACAGAGTAACAGAAAAATAAATATGGAGGAAATAAAGTCATTATGTTACATGTTTACAGGTGCATTCTGTATTGAGGTATGTTAATAGGGAAGTATTAAGGGACTTTAGACTGGGGGAAGATTTGACGGTGTTTGGGAGGTTATTCCATATTTGCGGTGCTCTGTAGGAAAATGAGGATCGAGCCATTTTCTTTTTGTATTGCGGTATTGCATGGAAGGTGCTGGTCCTGGATCTGAGGTTATAGGATGAGGGAACTGCCGGGGGAAGCAGCATATTCAGGTAGGGTGGCAGCTTCCCAGAAAAGCTCTTAAACACCAGGTTGGAAAGGTGAAGGGTGTGTCTAGAGTCCAGCGATGGCCAGTTTAGTTCTTTTAACATGTCACAATGGTGTGTCATGTAGTTACCCCCCCCAGCTTACCTGGATGCTGGTCACAGGGCTGCGATGCAGCCGCCGGGCCGCGGAGGCCTCGACTATGCCTCCAGCCGAGATCTCGCGGGAGGCTCCAGCGAGATCTCGGCTGGAGGCAGTGTCACAACCGGCACAGCCCAGCGGCCACGTCACAGTCCTGCAACCGCCGGACACATCGCTAGGGGAGTATCCGGCCGGCAGAGGGGGAACGCTGGCCGAGTGCTTTTCATGCACGCGGCCAGCTTCCCCAGCCCCCACAGCCCGGCGGCCGCGTCACAGCCCTGCAACCGCCGGACCCATCGCTAGGGGAGTATGCGGCCGGCAGAGGGGGAACGCTGGCCGAGTGTTTTTCATGCACGCTGCCAGCTTCCCCAGCCCCCCGGATACCGGCAAGCTGGCCCAGCGCTGGCTTCCGGTATCGGGGGAGGTATCGGGCCATTTGCACGAGTACCAAGTACTCGTTCAAACGGCAGTATCGGCACCGATACGATACTAGTATCGGTGCATCCCTAGTTCCAAGCCTACTCCACACTTTTTTCTTCCCATCATTCTGGTACAGATTAATCTTAGTTTAATCCGTCCAAAGAATGCTTTTTCCAGAACTGGTCTGGCTTTTTTAGATATTTTTTGGCAAAGTCTAATCTGGCTTTTCTATTCTTCAGGCTTATGAATAGTTTGCACCTTGTGGTGAACACTCTGTATTTACGCTCGTGAAGTCTTCTCTTGATTGTAGTCTTTGACAATGATACGCCCACCTCCTGGAGAGTGTCCTACACTTGTCTGGATGTTGTGAGTGGCTTATCTTTACTAGGGATGAGCTGTTCGGTTCGATCAGTTCGGAGTTGGATTCGACCTTTGGCCGTTCGCAAGTTCGAACTTTTTGGCGTGTTCGGTTCAAGTTCGCAAAAAAAAAAAAGTGAAAAAAGTATAAAAAAATGCTTAAAAAATACTAAAAAAATCTATAAATAAAGAGACTCTTTACTGCAGAATATTATAAGCAACAGTTTATTAGATATTGAATTAAAAAATAATGTCTACGTGGAAAGATTCTCACCTCTAAATGACCTGTATTCTCAAACGCCGTAAACAACAACAGGTGTTAATTAGTGTTTGGAAATACCATGTGCTTTTAATTAGTCTGGTCTGATGAATTTGATACATTGTCTGTAGAATGAGGGTGTCTCCTGAACATGTATCAAACAACACCTGTGCTTCTGAGAACTGTTTAACCCCTTAACCCTGCATTTCACTGCTGTGTGCTCAGCTCATTTTTACCGCTTTTGCTCATCATGTTATGCGTGAGGACGTCAGGCAGTGAGGGGGGACCCGGGGGTGGAGCCACGATCCAAGATGGCGGCCCCCACCGGAGCTAGGCTGCACTTCGGAGCCGCAAGGCGCCGAAGTACGACCCGGTGCCTAAGGGGTTAAAGGCTCTCCTTTTAAGCAGTGCCTGGTTTTTTTTTGTGGGACATCCCGATTGGGAGGGAGAGGGATCCGAACAGATCCCCCCCTCGCTTCCAGGCGATCTCCCGGCATTGCCGGGGGGGGGGGGTCGCCTGGAAATAACGTCATCGCGTCATTTACATCGGGAGGAGCTTGACTTCAGCGTCTGGGGACGCTGAAGTCAGAACGTCGCGGGACCCGGGACAGAGAGGTGAGTATCTCTGCCGGGGGTTCTGCAAATCTGATGACATGTGGGACACGTCCTCCTCAGCATACAGCGGGAGTAACTGAGGACGTGTCCCACACGTCTTCAGCAGTGAAGGGGTTAAAACGTCTTTTTTAAAAACTTTTTGTCCTTGTTTCCTGTCCCCCAGGGCACTACCCGGACCCCCATACACCTTTTATGACAAATATGTAGCATATATGCCCTCTTGGAGGGCACTCTAAAAATCGAATTTTCAGCCCCATTGACTTGTATTGAGTTTGTGTTCGAGTTCGAACTTTTCAAAAGTTTGAGTTCGAATGCGAACCGAACTCGGCGGTGTTCGACTCATCCCTAATCTTTACCATAGAGAAGATCCTGCTATCATCGACCACTGTTGTCTTCTGCGGACGTCCAAGCCTTTTTATCTTGCCGAGCTCACCAGTGGGTTCCTCTTTCCTCAGAATGTACCAAACTGTTGATTTGTCCCACTTCTAATGTTGCTGCTATCTCTCAGATGGATTTGTTGTGTTTTTGAAGCTTTACAATGTCCTGCGTCACTGGCATGGACAGCTCCTTTGAACGCGTGATGTAGGTTCACATCAATATATTCCAAATGCAAATCCCACACTTAGAATCAACTCCAGACCTTTTACCGGCTTAATTGATTACGAAATAATGAAGGAGTAGCCACACCTGGCCATGAAACAGCTTTTGAATCAATTGTTCAATTACTTTAGGTACCCTGAAAAAGGGGCGGGGGCTACTCTTAAGAGCTGTAATTCCTAAACCCTTCCTCCAGTTTGGATGTACATCCCCTCAAATTAAACCCGGGAGTGTGCACTTTCACCCAATATCCATTATAGAACTATAGCTTAAATATGTTTCGGTAAATATCTGAAAAAACTAAACGTGTGCCTGTGTCCAAATATATATGGACCTAACTGTATACACACACACGTATGTGTGTTTGCACATTAGCTAAGAAGTGGGATGGGGAAGATAAAAAATTCAGAACAAAACCTGAACTGTCTTATTTAAAATTCCATTCATCCTATGCTATCTTAACACCCCCTTCCCCTCACACAGGTGAGCTGTCAATCACAAAGCTTTAGAAAAGGGTGACTCCCACAAGCAGATAAAGGTGGCCTCCTCCATGAGAAGAGGAGTCAGGTGTAGCACTAATAAATCCCACAAAACTCCATTGGAAGGTGCAAAATATAAAAGGTTTACAAGTGTATTAAAGAACTCTAACAGACGGCGGCTGCACTACAACGTTTCCTTTGGATGAATACGCAAAAACAACCAAAAACAAACCATCCCTTTCATTATGATCATCATCATTTACGCTGCGTTAATATTTTCTACAATGTCTAAAAATAAAAGATGCAGAAATAAACAAAAATTATAATTTTCCCCTCCAAAAGACTGCAATAAGGGGTTTGTATAGCCCCGCTCCCAGGAGCTTACGATCTACAGGCGACAAACTAGAGATAAAAATCCCAGCACGGGATGTGCTGCATTTGGAAGAATAGTGCCAGGCCAGATCCGCACCTCACACACAGGGTACACTGGAAAGCCGTGGGTTTTTCCCCTCAGGTGTTGATTCATTTTATATGCAAATATCTTTTCCTGGTTCCTACAATCTTTAAATTCGCCAGAATCCCCGGCCGTTTGTTACCTGTCCGGACGATACAGCAGGAGATTGCAGGTGCCCTCCGCCGTCCCCGGCTCTTTTCACCACATTTCTTTCATTCGTCCACCTGCTGACCCATTCTCTCCTCTTTCCTTACCTTTCTGTCATCCGTCCACTGTTCATTTTCACTCCCTCCTTTCCTGCGCTCTTCCACCATCCCTCGCTCCTCTCCTTTCAGTTTCGTTTTTCTTTTTGCCTCTTAATTTATTCCAAATCCTTCCATCCTCTTTTCTTTTTCCGCTTTTTTTCTCCGGCTCTGGATTCCCCCGGATTTTAAGCTCAATATCGTTTTTTACCCCCAACTGTGCTTCCCCTCGTCCATCAACCTCTCCAAATACTCCGTGTTCCGCAGAAGAATTCCATACGTACCTATCTGCCGCTCGCACCGCGGACCTCTCCCTCGATTCTGCCCCTCCATTCCACCTTGCTGTGTCTTCTTCTCCGTCCCCATGTATTTATTGAATGTACTTTTATTTTCTAGATCTCACTATGATGCAATAATCCCATAATCTCCGAGCTTCTGTCACGCCTTCTCTTTCACTCTCTTCCTCGGTTTCTCTTTCCCCAAATTAAAAAAAGCAGAAGCCGGATAACAGAATGTCCCATGTGTTCGGTGTAAATGGGCCAGTGGCGTTTGCACGAGGGCTATGGGGGGGCACAGGGTCCTGGTTGGGGATCATCGTCTGCATTATTGTGCTGATATGCCAGTCAGTCCACCTCGGAAACTTGCAGAGGGAACTTTCCGAGATTCAAAAGAGCAAAGAAGACAACGGACTGGAGGTGAGCGATAAAAACGTGGAAAGATTCTTATGTTAATAAAGGAAATGCAAACAAAACAAAGAGAGGGGTTTAATGTGTGTATAGTGACATAATGACAGTGCGGGGTTTAAAGGGTTAAAGGGTCAGTGTGTGTATAGTGACAATGACAGTGAGGGGGTTAATGGGTTAAAGGGTCAGTGTGTGTGTATAGTGACATAATGACAGTGAGGGGTTAAAGGGTCAGTGTGTGTATAGTGACATAATGACAGTGAGGGGATTAATGGGTTAAAGGGTCAGTGTGTGTATAGTGACATAATGACAGTGAGGGGTTAAAGGGTCAGTGTGTGTGTGTATAGTGACATAATGACAGTGAGGGGAATAATGGGTTAAAGGGTCAGTGTGTGTGTATAGTGACAGTGAGGGGATTAATGGGTTAAAGGGTCAGTGTGCTTAGAGAGACATAATGACAGTGAGGGGTTTTATGGGTTAAAGGGTCAGTGTGTGTATAGTGAAAATGACAGTGAGGGGGTTAATGGGTTAAAAGGTCGGTGTGTATAGTGACATAATGACAGTGAGGGGGTTAATGGGTTAAAGGGTCAGTGTGTGTATAATGACAGTGAGGGGATTAATGGGTTAAAGGGTCAGTGTGTGTATAGTGACAGTGAGGGGGTTAATGGGTTAAAGGGTCAGTGTATAGTGACATAATGACAGTGAGGGGATTAATGGGTTAAATGGTCAGTGTGTGTATAGTGACATAATGACAGTGAGGGGTTTAATGGGTTAAATGGTCAGTGTGTGTATAGTGACATAATGACAGTGAGGGGTTTAATGGGTTAAAGGGTCAGTGTGTGTATAGTGACATAATGACAGTGAGGGGGTTAATGGGTTAAAGGGTCAGTGTGTGTATAGTGACATAATGACAGTGAGGGGGTTAATGGGTCAGTGTGTGTATAGTGACATAATGACAGTGAGGGGGTTAATGGGTTAAAGGGTCAGTCTATGTATAGTGACATAATGACAGTGAGGGGTTTAATGGGTTAAATGGTCAGTGTGTATAGTGACATAATGACAGTGAGGGGCTTAATGGGTTAAATGGTCAGTGTTTGTATAGTGACATAATGACAGTGAGGGGTTTAATGGGTTAAATGGTCTGTGTGTGTATAGTGACATAATGACAGTGAGGGGTTAAAGGGTCAGTGTGTGTATAGTGACAATGACAGTGAGGGGGTTAATGGGTTAAAGGGTCAGTGTGTGTGTGTATAATGACAATGACAGTGAAGGGGTTAATGGGTTAAGTTGTGTCACCACAGAACATATATTACCTATATTAACAAAATAAACTGTATGTAGTTAATCATAAGGATTATTTAATTTGTGAATTTACGGATTTTAGTAATTAGTGGAATTAGTTAATTTTTGTTTTTTGCTTGTTATTGGGATTATTTAATCTGTTTATTTAATTTGTTAATATACATATTTTAGTCGTTTGTGGGATTAACAAATTAAATAATGCCACTAATGGATAAAATACATTTATTGACAAATTAAGGAATCTAAATGAATATAGATGATTTAATTTGTAAATGTATGTAGTTAATCATTAGGATTAACAAATTAAATCATCTATATTTATTTAATTAGATTCCTTAATTTTTGAATAAATGTATTTTAGGCATTAGTGCGTTATTTAATTTGTTAATAAATGTATTTTAGGCATTAGTGCGTTATTTAATTTGTTAATAAATGTATTTTAGGCATTCGTGCGTTATTTAATTTGTGAATAAATGTATTTTAGGCATTAGTGCATTATTTAATTTGTTAATAAATGTATTTTAGGCATTATTGCATTATTTAATTTGTTAATAAATGTATTTTAGGCATTAGTGCATTATTTAATTTGTGAATAAATGTATTTTAGGCATTAGTGCATTATTTAATTTGTTAATAAATGTATTTTATGCATTAGTGCGTTATTTAATTTGTTAATAAATGTATTTTAGGCATTAGTGCATTATTTAATCTGTTAATAAATGTATTTTAGGCATTAGTGCGTTATTTAATTTGTGAATAAATGTATTTTAGGCATTAGTGCTTTATTTAATTTGTTAATAAATGTATTTTAGGCATTAGTGCATTATTTAATCTGTTAATAAATGTATTTTAGGCATTAGTGCGTTATTTAATTTGTGAATAAATGTATTTTAGGCATTAGTGCTTTATTTAATTTGTTAATAAATGTATTTTAGGCATTAGTGCATTATTTAATTTGTTAATAAATGTATTTTAGGCATTAGTGCATTATTTAATTTGTTAATAAATGTATTTTATGCATTAGTGCGTTATTTAATTTGTTAATAAATGTATTTTAGGCATTAGTGCGTTATTTAATTTGTGAATAAATGTATTTTAGGCATTAGTGCTTTATTTAATTTGTTAATAAATGTATTTTAGGTATTAGTGCTTTATTTAATTTGTTAAATGTATTTTAGGCATTAGTGCTTTATTTAATTTGTTAATAAATGTATTTTAGGTATTAGTGCTTTATTTAATTTGTTAATAAATGTATTTTAGGCATTAGTGCGTTATTTAATTTGTGAATAAATGTATTTTAGGCATTAGTGCGTTATTTAATTTGTTAATAAATGTATTTTAGGCATTAGTGCGTTATTTAATTTATTAATCCACAAACGACTAAAATACAGAAATTAACAAAGCTAATGACTAAAATAAATACATTAATATATTAATTAGGGATGCACCGATACCACTTTTTTAGGACCGAGTACAAGTACAGATACTTTTTAAAAGTACTCGCCGATACCGAGTACCGAGACTTTTATTCAAAGTCATGTGATGCTTTCCAATAAATAATTTAGGATGTTGCTGAAAGCCTGTGTGATTTATGTTAATACTGATATATATATATATAGCAAACTCGATCTCTAGTCTGCACACCCAATGACGATTGAATCATGCTCCGGTGCAGGAACTTGGTATAATTTGTTATAAATTCCTTGGTGTTCCGCAACTCAGAGACTCTTTCTTGTTGTAAAAAATTCCTTTATTGGATCATGGGTACAGCGTCGAGGTTTCAGTCCCGTAGGACTTTCATCAAGACATGTAAAAAGCATTCAAACACACTCTATATATACATAATAAGAAGAAGGTAGGTATACAACGAATTAAAATCACTTAGTATTTGAATCAATTCAAGCAAATCAAAAAACAAGATCGTTCTCTCCGTTCCATGGATGCCTAGGACCTGGGGTATGATTTCCTCCACAGCCGGTGCACTTCAGGAACAATCAGCCAAGACCAAAGTTTCTCCAGTCCAAGGATTTTATTAATAAAAATAAAGATAAGACTGCTCACGCTCGACGCGTTTCGTCAAAAGACTTCATCAGGAGAAATATGTGCAGTCATAAGTACATGGTTAAAAAATAAAATAAGTGTTTTAACCATGTACTTATGACTGCACATATTGCTCCTGATGAAGTCTTTTGACGAAACGCGTCGAGCGTGAGCAGTCTTATCTTTATTGATAAAATTCTCTGACTGGAGAAACTTGGTTACTGCTCAAAAAACCTGACTGAGGTAAAATGATGGGGACGCACTCCGGGACTTCAAACCAATGTAAAAAATTATGTTTTAGTAAATAGCCATATTAAAAAATGCTCATAAGCACTGACGTTTCGGCCCACCTTGAACAAGGCTCCTGAGTGGGCAGAAACGTCGGATAGTGCTCATGGGCATTTTTTAATATGGCTATTTACTAAAACATAGTTTTTTACACCTACACAGACCCCCAGATCATACACCTATATAGACCCCAGACCAGACATAAGAACAAAGGCGCTGGGGAAGCTGGCCACATGCATTAAAAGCATTTGGCCAGCGTTCCCTTCCAGCTGACTGAGCGGCCGCAGGGCAGTGACGTGCTCTCGCGAGATCTCGCGACTCCTAACAGCCTTCACAGCCCGGGGGAGTCACGATCAGCCACAATGGCGGTACCTGGCATGCGCCAAGTAGGGCCCAGGTAAGAGGAAAAGCCGCTATATGCAGAGATGCGTGACACAACGATCAGGAAAAGTAAATAAACCACAGTAGACATTGGGGACCTCTGCACGGCTAAATACCAAAGGAGCCCTATACTGATAGATCGGTCCTTAGAGTGGCCGAATCTGCACTAATAGAAAAAGGTTACCTTGTAGCCGTGCAGATTCCTGGGAAAACACAGACACCTGAAGGAGAATATACTCAACAACTTGCAGGGCAGGACTTCAATAAACTAAAGCCGTGGTCTACAGGGACACACAACATATAATACGATAAGCACAGAACCGCTAGGGATATCCAGAAGAGTGGTCAATAAAGAAGCCAGGGGTCAAAACCAAAACGTATACCTTGAGCCAAAGCGGGGATATAGCACCAGAGAAAATCCGTCAGCCAGGCCAGAGGGTCAATACCAGGAAGTCAATCAGAAACCTAGAACTCAGACAAGGGGGAAACACTGAGATAGAACTAGGATGGAAAACAGGGAGCTCTCAGGAACAAATCTGTGGCTGAAGTGAACCAGGATGCAAGAGCATGGTGATATGGGCCCATGGCTTTATATAGGGGAGTAATCAGCCCATAATCACCAACAGGAGCTCAACGAGCCATGAACTTAGCACAGGGAAACACATGGAAACACAGACATAAGGAATACAGAGGGCAGGGAGACAGGGTTGGAACGTGGGAACGTGACAGGGGGGCGCTCAGTAACGCTGCCAGCCGAAATGGAACGCTGGCCAAATGCTTTTACTGCATGCGTACAAAGTACTCGTGCAAATGACGGTATCGACACCGATACCGATACTAGTACAATACAAAGTAACAAAATCCCTAACCTAAAAATCTGATTCTGCTCCATTTTTTGGAGTGTCAAAGTACGGTGAATTCGCTATGTCAAGAAGTTCCAGTTCTCTGTGCTCAACGTTCTTTCCATTGTAGTGTCTTTCGAAGATATTCAGTGTAGCTTTCACCGTAGTTTCTGCCCAGGTTGTCTAGTCTACATCTCCTTGTTGTTTCCTGTTGGGATACCAGTGGTGTTTCCACCGTAGATTCTTAGTGTAGATTTCACCGTAGTTTCCATTGAATTTGTCCAGTGTTGCTTTTGGCCTGGTTTCTGTTGGTGTTCAGAGATCCAACATTTTCCGTCGGTGTTGCCCAGTGTTGCATCTATTAGGTGTTCCCACAGATCGTCAAAGTATTTTCACCGGTGTTGCAATCAAATGGTGGAGCAAGACTTGAGTGGCCACAATTTTACTAATGCTCTAGAACAGTGGTTCCCAACCGCGTTCCTCAGGTCTCCCTAACAGGCCAGGTTTGCAGGGTAAGTGAAGCGCAGCACAAGTGATATGATTTGCTGCTCAGTGATTGCAGGATTCAGTCTGCTTTTCTCCAAGGTTATCCTTAAAACCTGACCTGTTGGGGGTACTTGAGGACTGCGGTTGGGAACCACTGCTCTAGAAGGATAACGTTGGTGCCATCTTTCACCGTTTTACGTCATTGTTTCTAGCAGCTTCACCTGCTGTCCCTGAAGTTGGCATCTGTTAGCCGAAGTTCACCGTAGCTGCAACAATGGTGCTTAGTTAATAATCCCTTAGATTTCCTGTATATTTAGCTTTATTACCAGTCATTGATATGTAAGTATTTCGGACATGGTTCTTGGTTTATTTTTTAGGCTGAAGGATGAAGTCGGGTTCAGGATTCATAAATTTAAGTTTTAGACAGTTTTCTAAATTTACGCCTCACTTGGGGAAAGTTTAGGAAACTGGCTGGTTCAAATTACTCCAGCAAAAGCTAAGTCGACTGAAAAGACGTTTCCCCCAGAGTATTTCACAAGGGTTGCGACGGATTTAATGCAGGGGATTTGGCAGATATCTTTGTTATGATTCATGGTCATCTAGTTTCCTGGTATTACACCTAGAGACTTCCCGGTCATGGTATTCGTCAATGTAGAAAATTATCCCAATATTCATTCATCCTCATCTCCGTCTCACAACTTCCCACGTTATCACCGTCCCAAGTTCATGATCTGCATTAGCGTTTCCAAAATGTACTTGTCCTCAACCATAAAATTACCAAACGTTTCAAACCACAGCCAAACTTTATGTATACCACCAGTGTTACGGGCCGGTAACTTCAAGAAAACGTAATGGGGGCAGAATGAATGAGAAAGTGGCAACCAATAAGCCATGTAAATATACAGAAGAAGGTGAAGATGCTGACAAATGAGTGGAAATGAGAGTTGAAAGAGAAGAAGTAGAAATGGAGCTGGAGACATGATCAAAGGAGAGTATGCAGAGAGGAAAAAAGATGGGGACCTTGTCGAAGGAGAAAAAGTAGAAGGGATGGAGATCGAGACATGGTTGAAGGAGAGGAAGTAGAGATAGAGCTGGAAACCTGGTCGAAGGAGAGTATGCAGAGTGGGGGAAAAAAGATGGGGACCTTGTTGAAGGAGAAAAAGTAGAGAGAGGGATGGAGATAGAGACATGGTTGAAGGAGAGGAAGTAGAAAGGGGGATGGAGATAGAGATGGAGACGTGGTTGAAGGAGGGGAAGTGGAGACGGGGATGGAGAATGAGACATGGTCAAAGGAGAGGAGATAGCGATGGAGGCATGGTTGAGAGAGGAAGTAGAGCTGGAGCTGGAGACATGGTCGAAGGAGAGTATGCAGAGTGGGGAATGGAGATGGAGACATGGTCAAAGTAGAGCGAGAGCAAGACAAACTGCATAGGGTTTAAGAATGGCCAGGGCCCTATGTAGTCACTGAACCCCTGAACATATCATGGGCTGGCACCCCCTGATGACATACCTGTAAGCAACCACAGTTAGTAAGAGTCACAGAAGTATTTATAAAGCGCCAACAAGTTCCGTAACACTGTACAATGTACAGTATATCTGTTGATATGTCCAGTCCAAACAAGTTAGAGAACACAGAACAGTAGGAGAGAGGACCATGCTCAAGAGCTTACAATTTAAGAGGTGACACATTTAGATGAGGGTAAGTAGCTGAGTATGTGAAGTAGTGGGACGCATGACCCAAAGAAATGGTGAGGCGAGAAGTTCACACATAGGAAAATACTCATTTGTGCCGCGCTGTCTCCGTAAACTCCAAAGATGTAGCAGAGGAGTCTTGCCGAAGAACCACTGGAAGCACCGTGACAAGTGCAACATATCATACCGAGTACTGCTCCTCCGCTATATAGAACATTTTCACTTTATTATAGACACAATTTATAAGCGAAGCCACAAAAAGACAAATCCTGCACGTCGTACATTACAAGTGAAAAGGACACCGTGGCCTGGGCAACACAGAGAAAACGTAAAGAAGTACGACTCACAAAATATCACACACACAGACACAAAACCTCCATCACAGCCTATAAATATGTGCAAAGCAGCACAAAACATGCGAGGAGTTTCAGCAGGAGAGTGACTTGTTCCTGAACATGCTGTGAATTTTCAGTCATCTGTATTAATTTTTGAACCTTGTTGAATATAGTGAGAGATGTTAGACATATATATATATATCTGTCTGTCTAACATCTCTCTATTGTACACTCACTGGCCACTTTATTAGGTACACCCTGCTAGTATTGGGTTGGACCCCCTTTTTTGCCTTCAGATCTACCGTAATTCTTGTTGGCATAGATTCCACAAGGTGTTGGAAACATTCCTCAGAGATTTTGGTCCATATTGACATGATGGCGTCACGCAGTTGCTGCAGGTTTGTTGGCTGCACATCCATGATGCGAATCTCCCGTTCCACCACATCCCAAAGGTGCTCTATTGGATTGAGATCTGGGGACTGTGAAGGCCATTGGATGAAAATTGGCCAACACTCATTTTGTATCCGGCCTGAGCTTGAAATGCCTCTACTGTGACATCTACCACCAACGGCTCCCTCGTACGGATTTATAAACCTCCAGAACAATGCTGCTACTAAAACCTGATAAAGACAACACTCTATAAGAGTCATACCACCCACCTCTCTGCTGAACCAAGACCTAAAAAGACTTTCCAAAATGGTAGTTTGGCCACTTTCAAACATCCGCTCCCTCTACCCTTACCAATCACCAACTGGGGTTTGTTGGAGGAGGTCACTCACCATTTGGATTATGTAATGCTATTGTTGCGATTGTGAAATCTAACCTGGCAACTAAAGGCACCTGACTAGATGGTGCCCCATCCACCTGAGCCTTGACATGGAGAAAGCCTTTGACAAGATGACTCGCGCCCAAATAATCAGTTCTTAAACTCACAATATTTTGGCTCTACTTTTCTTAAACTCTCCCTCAAGTGTGATTATCACAAACAGCTTTTGCTGCTGGCTTTATGTAGGGGAACGCATCAAGGATGCCCGCTTTCTCCTCTCCTACTTAAACCCACTGTATAGAACCCTCAAAAAGCTATGCTCCTTCTCTGCAGGTCTTTCCATTGGGAATGAAAAGGATTACCTTAGCAGCATTCACAGCCATGCTGCTATTTTCTTTTGTTCATGATTGATTCTTAAGAGGTTTCAGCAGTTTGGATATTTTACAGTTTCTCCATAGACTTAATCAGTGACGATCCATCTAGGCCCCTGCTGGGTTCCCCAAAACAGTCACACCTACTCCTTCCAAAGACCCTCAACAATAATCAAATATATAGGAAGTTACATTGTCAAACACATTAACAATCACTTTCACATTTTTCCACCTTCAACAAATGGTTGTTGTCACGAAATTTATTTGTGTGTATTTATTTGTGTATATATATATATATAATTATAAACAAGTTGCCAAGGCTGCACAGTTGACCCGCAAAGCGTAAGTTTCTGGCTGTTCTAGGAAGTAATGAAGAGGTTTGTCTCTTTGGTGACCACTAAGTCCCCTTTTGAAGGGATATCACAGGCTTTTGCAGAATAGGCTCTCTTTACCCATTTGCTCTAATGGAATGTCCTGTCCCCACATGAGTCCACAAGCATTTCACAGCTTGGGCAAATGGAAAAGCACATCCCAGACCAAGTGGCGGCACCTTGTAAGTGATCACTTAGATCAAAGAAGCGGGCACATCCTTTGATCACTAGAGACATCGCTGGCTAATTGTTAACTACATCTGTGAACTAAAATTGAAGCAGTGAACTGAGCATGCCCACAAATTAACAGGAGGGGAAATTCTGGGAAATGTATTGGGCGGGCTGTACCATCTATGGGCTGCATTTTGAATGAACTGGAAAATCTATATATTCTGAGTCAAGCAAGGGCTCAGGGCTTTTTTTCGTTGGGATTCATGTAAGAAGTGAAAAATGTCTGGTTCTTCCAATCTCCAGCCCAGGAGGACACAGATATCCTGCTAGCTTGCTGACGTGAGTAAGGGTCTGTGTTTTTAATCCGTTTTATTTTTTCTGCTTGTGTGTGTAAATTGGTAATTATCATATCTAATTTTTCTGTAACCATATGCACTGTGATATCATTTTTTATCGTAATAAATCAAAAACTTATTAAGATCTGCTTCTGCCGGATAGTCGATCCATGCTAACTGAAGGACTGGATTATCATAGAGATTTGAATTTATTTAAACTCGAGTCTACTAAAAAGTCAGTTGTGAAGTCAGTCGTTGGACTGCTTCTTATTTTGGGGTGCATAGTCAGAGTCTCAAGCCAGCTCTGGTTCAGGTATTAGGCATCCTGGGTAAAAGTCTTGGTCTGTAGTGGCAGTGTGACAAATAGTACAAGGAAAGTGGGTACAGGGATTGTGGGCAATGTAGTTAGTACTCCGGGTCGAGTGTAGACGGATACGGCGCTGCAACCCTGTGACCATTTCATCATGTGGCGTGCCCTTCTGGAGCGACAGGCAAGCGCTGTCACGTCTCGGCCTTGCCCCCTGGTGATGAAGGGTCTTCATGTTTGTTTTTCCCCTATGGTGTGTCTGGCTGTGCTGTTTAGTGCTGATCTGGGGCTCTGTTGTGATCTCCTGGTCTGGGGTCACATGGCCCAATCACACAGACCCACTCCCTATATATTCCCAGCAGCACAGAGCCTCATTGACTGTTTGTGGAGTTTGATGGTGGTTCTGTCTGGTTCGTGTTTCCTGAGTTGCTGCAAAGCATTCCTGTTCAAGTGTTTTCTGGTTCTGACCTCGGCTTTATTTTTGACTATCCCTTCTACTTCCCCCTGGTACCGTATATTTCTGATCTGTTGCCAACCTCTGCCTGATTGACGATTCTTGTATGTTTCATGTTTTATGTACCTTGTCTGTCTTAGTTTAGTATATTATTCAGAGGCCGCTTATAAGGACCTCTTTTAGTATAGTCTGTTTTGTTTACTGTCCTTCAGCCTGCTCACTTCACGGATTGTCAAGTGTATCTTTGTGTTTCTCTGACTGCCCTGCAGCCTGCTCAATTCACGGATTGGCAGGCGTATCATTGTGTTTCTGAGTGTCCTAAGTTGTCTGTCGGTCTTGAAGCCTTCGGAGCTTAGTGGCAATTCTGTTGTTTTTTGGTGCTCCTTGGTTTTGGAGAAATCCGTCTGTCCTTGTGTCCAGTCAGTTACTCACCTGCCTTAAGGGCTTCATCTCCTGTTCCAAGCCACCACGATGGCCCAAGCAGGGGCTAACCGTTACATTACAAACAGTCCATTAATGCCTGCAGGTGAGCTTACTGTGTTAAATTCTGTGCTTCAGATGGTTTTTGATCTGCTGACAGAGCTGAAGAGGTTAATGCTGTCTCTCAGTGTGCTTAATTATGCGGTTCCTCCCAGCAGAGTCTCTGGGGAACCTCCCATGAGTGAAAGAGAGAGACGTAGAATTATTAATCTCTGTTATTATTGCAGTTCACCCCAGCATAAAATCTTTTGCTGTCCATTAAAGCCCAAACCCAGAATGTCATGTTCTCAGGGTGAGACCCTGGTAGCCACGTCATGTAGCCATAGCGCTGACCCTACTGCTGGGACCTCTGTTTCTGTGCAATCCAGGGGTGTTGCAAATTCCATGTGTGGTAATAAAGCCAAAATTGCTCCACCTCAAGGCACACTACCTGCTTCCATGTTATGCAGTGGATCACTGTTTCTCAGTTCCTGTCATGGGTCTAGGGCCCAGGGTGGCGCTGATGCCACAAGGGCCCAGGGTGGCGCTGATGCCACAAGGGCCCAGGGTGGTGCTGATGCCACAAGGGCCCAGGGTGGCGCTGATGCCACAAGGGCCCAGGGTGGCGCTGATGCCACAAGGGCCCAGGGTGGCGCTGATGCCACAAGGGCCCAGGGTGGTGCTGATGCCACAAGGGCCAGGGTGGCGCTGATGCCACAGGGCCCAGGGTGGTGCTGATGCCACAAGGGCCCAGGGTGGCGCTGATGCCACAAGGGCCCAGGGTGGCGCTGATGCCACAAGGGCCCAGGGTGGCGCTGATGCCACAAGGGTCCAGGGTGGCGCTGTTGTTACAGGTACACAGCATAAAGAAAAACCTGTCTGTTCTGCACATTGTATTGTGCCTATGTCCGTTCCTGGCGGGAGGCCAGTTTTGTTTCTGTCTGACAAGGTGTCAGCGGTGCCAGAACCTGGCACATTGCCGGTAACACTCCCAAGCTGTGTGTCAGCGGTAACACTCCCAAGCTGTGTGTCAGCGGTAACACTCCCAAGCTGTGTGTCAGCGGTAACACTCCCAAGCTGTGTGTCAGCGGTAACACTCCCAAGCTGTGTGTCAGCGGTAACACTCCCAAGCTGTGTGTCAGCAGTTTTGTCCCAGGTGGGCCTAGAGCCCTTCACGCCTGTCATGGGCCCAGAGCCCTTCCTGCCTGCTGACGAGTCAGTTGTGCCGATGTTGAGCTACAAGGTAGCCGTGCCTATGCTTTGTTATGAGGCCGAAGTGCCTGTATCTAAACATGAAACCTTCATGCCTGGTTCTACTAGCGAGCTGCTAGTCATGCCGATTCCGATCCACGAGACAGTTGTGCCCGTGTTGTGCGAGGCAGCCGTGCCCATGTTCTGCTGCGAGGCAGCCGTGCCCATGTTCTGCTGCGAGGCAGCCGTGCCCATGTTCTGCTGCGAGGCAGTCGTGCCCATGTTCTGCTGCGAGGCAGCCGTGCCCATGTCCTGCTGCGAGGCAGCCGTGCCCATGTCCTGCTGCGAGGCAGCCGTGCCCATGTCCTGCTGCGAGGCAGCCGTGCCCATGTTCTGCTGCGAGGCAGCCGTGCCCATGTCCTGCTGCGAGGCAGCCGTGCCCATGTCCTGCTGCGAGGCAGCCGTGCCCATGTCCTGCTGCGAGGTAGCCGTGCCCATGTCCTGTTGCGAGGCAGCCGTGCCCATGTCCTGTTGCGAGGCAGCCGTGCCCATGTCCTGTTGCGAGGCAGCCGTGCCCATGTCCTGCTGCGAGGCAGCCGTGCCCATGTCCTGCTGCGAGACTGCTGAGGCCTCGTTAGGTTATGAGACCAATGTGCTTACATTAACACATGAGACCACTGTGCCCTTGTCCCACAGTGGGTCCATTGTTGTTTCTACCGTTGTCTTGCCAAGTGTGGGTCCCGAGCCCTTCATGTGTAATTCGGGCAATGTGCCCCTAATGCCTGTTTCTGGCGATATGCCAATTTTGTCCCAGGTGGGTACTAAGTCCTTCATGTCTGGTTTGGGCCAAGAGCCCCTCATGTCAGCCCCTGATGGCACGCTGCCAGGTATGTCTGTTTCTGGTTATTTGCCAGTCCTGCCAGTTAATGGAGTGACATCCAAACTGACTGGTGCTACTAATTCTAGCCCTGTACCCGAGGGTTATATACGATCCCCATGCGGGATGTTGTTCCGTGAGGCACACTGGGCCATGATCAAGAAAGACCCTAATGCTCTCAGGTGTTTTGAGGAGGATTCCGATGACTCGGAGGGTCTACAGTGCACTCCTCCAGGTGAAATCTGTAACAATGGTGAGGTGCCAGTTGTATCATATCCTGGCAATGTCCTCTGTTCCGATGGTGTGCCAGTTAAAGGCGAGTTGTCAAGTCTGTCCAAGTCGAGCTGCAAGGCAGTCGTATCCAAGTCAAGTCACGGGACCACTGTGCCCACGTCTCGCAGTGGGTCCATTGCTGTCAAAACCACTTGTGGGGTCGAGAGGTCTCAATCGTGTGGTGTTAAACAGATAACCAAGTCTGCCCCTACTATTGCCGTGTCGTTTGGGGTGGTCACCAGTTCTAGATCTCGTTCAAGGAGAAGACGTAAAAAGGTGACTAACCCTAGTCCAACTGATTCCATGTCCAGTCTGACTGATGCTGAGATCCCCCAACCCCGTCATGTCCCTGAGGGCTATGTGCAGTCGCCCTTTGGACTGGTGTTCAGAAAGGACCACTGGGATGCCATTCAAAGGAACCCTCATAGACGGAGGCGTCTTGGGGAGGAGGATGACGACTCTGAGTGGGACCTCAATGGATTTTGGTGACTGGTGTTCGTGATCTGGTTTCATGATTATGTCTGCCATGTTTTTTGTTTTGGGTGCCCAGGAGGTCACCCGTAAGGGAGGGGGTTATGTCACGTCTCGGCCTTGCCCCCTGGTGATGAAGGGTCTTCATGTTTGTTTTTCCCCTATGGTGTGTCTGGCTGTGCTGTTTAGTGCTGATCTGGGGCTCTGTTGTGATCTCCTGGTCTGGGGTCACATGGCCCAATCACACAGACCCACTCCCTATATATTCCCAGCAGCACAGAGCCTCATTGACTGTTTGTGGAGTTTGATGGTGGTTCTGTCTGGTTCGTGTTTCCTGAGTTGCTGCAAAGCATTCCTGTTCAAGTGTTTTCTGGTTCTGACCTCGGCTTTATTTTTGACTATCCCTTCTACTTCCCCCTGGTACCGTATACTTCTGATCTGTTGCCAACCTCTGCCTGATTGACGATTCTTGTATGTTTCATGTTTTATGTACCTTGTCTGTCTTAGTTTAGTATATTATTCAGAGGCCGCTTATAAGGACCTCTTTTAGTATAGTCTGTTTTGTTTACTGTCCTTCAGCCTGCTCACTTCACGGATTGTCAAGTGTATCTTTGTGTTTCTCTGACTGCCCTGCAGCCTGCTCAATTCACGGATTGGCAGGCGTATCATTGTGTTTCTGAGTGTCCTAAGTTGTCTGTCGGTCTTGAAGCCTTCGGAGCTTAGTGGCAATTCTGTTGTTTTTTGGTGCTCCTTGGTTTTGGAGAAATCCGTCTGTCCTTGTGTCCAGTCAGTTACTCACCTGCCTTAAGGGCTTCATCTCCTGTTCCAAGCCACCACGATGGCCCAAGCAGGGGCTAACCGTTACAAGCGCTTGCTGGGGATTGTGTGCCGCGTAGTCATTATTTTGGGTCTAGTGTAGACAGATAGTGATTTCCTTAAGCCTGTGTTTCTTTCGCCGCGGCACGCATATGTGACAGTCGTTACTAGCCTTGACTTTGGGCCATATTCCGACCATGGTGTAAACTTAGCATCTCCATAAACTTCAATGACTCTGGTTAAGTTTACAACAGTTCTGGTTAAGTTTACACCAGGATTGGAATACGGCTTTTTGTTGGGTATAATTGCCTTGTTTACGTTAACATCTTTTCCTAACTATAAGTTTAGAGGGTCATCCAGACATGGACCCCTTGCTTGATGTGCCTAGAGTGGTGTCAGCTATACCCTCCTGACGAGGCCTAACAAGGACGAAACAATCATCGGGGGTTGCTGCACCTCTCGCGTAGGGATGATGTCCTTGGCAATCAGTACTGGCCACCCTTTTTGGGTAAGAGCAGACTGATTTGCATATGGAGCATTCATCCCTATAATAGCACAAGCAAGCTAAAACCTTGTGAGACCTGAGTGGGCCCCCACCGTAGAGCAGGTCACTGGTGCTGTTGCTCGTCCTCAGGTCCCTCACAAACCCCTTTCCCTAAACTCCTTTATCGCTTACCGCTCCTATATCAATCCAGAAAGAAGATATGGTCTCCCTAGTTTCAAAATTTGTCAACGTTCTTTGAAACTCCGTAGAATCTGCTTATATGAATGTAAACACTTAGATTTGGCAAATTAAGGCAGCCTAAGGGATTGTAAATTGTAATCTCCGGGATTGATGCGAAATGCCTTGAACTGGATTGGTTCCAACAGTACCATTATTAAGAAGGACTTAGACGGTTAAGGCTGGGGTGGGGCGAGCGTCTTTGAAAGCGAAGGAACGTCCGTGAGAGTGGACGTCCTTCCACTCACTGAACGCAGTTAGTGACGGGGAGTCTCTGTGCACGTCCGCTTGTAGTGCGTGCAGTTCGTGCGCACGCTACAGTGTGTGCCCAGCGTCGAAGCATCACAACGCTGCGATGGACGCACCTAGTGCGCTCGTCTGACCCCGGCCTTATGGACCTTGCTTTTGCTCTTCTCCCTGTATTGTTTCTGCCCTACAGCCCGGCCATCTCATGGACTGGCATTAGGACTTTTCTCTATCATTGAGTTTAGAGGATCTATTCACAAAGCTTTTAATTTCGGTGGTTCCATTTTGCCAAAAATACCGTGCATTCACGATTCACCGGAGCAGCTATCGGACGATGTGAAAAGCACTGAACTGACCTCGTCGAATTCCACCAAATGGGAAAAAAAAAAGAGATTAAATCGATAAAAATGAAGTAAAATGTGTCTAATAAAAAAGATCCTTTAATAAATAATAAAATGGTCTGTTAAAAAATAATTTAAAAAAAGTCTTTTGAAAATTTAAAAATTTTATTTTTTTCCAAAAAGGTCTTCTAAAAAAAATTAAACAAAACCCGAAAAGCATTTGTAAAAATAGCCATTAATAATAATAAAAAAAAAAATTAGGAATATATTATTATTATTCTTTATTTATAAAGCGCCAGCATATTCCGCAGCGAAATCCTGCAGTCTATCATGGGAAGAGGTGATGCGGGGAGAAGCTAGGCGCAGGTCACTGTTTGACCTTAGGGAGCGGGCTGGGGTGTATTTGGTGATTAGTGAGGACAGGTAGTGGGGAGCTGAGTTAGTGAGGGTTTTGTAGGTAAGGATAAGGATTTTGAACTTAAAAGGAACACTAACAAAAAAATCACCCCCCCCCCGTTTTTTTTATCCTAACCTATCCCTATTCCCTTAATAAATAGTTTTTTTTTGTGTAACTGTAATACTTACCCTAAAATCCTCTTGTTTCCAGCGCTGTTTTTTTTTTTTTATACTTACCTCCCTCCTCTTCCGCTCCCGTCCTTCTTGAGTGTTCTTGCCTTCTGGTTTACGTGAGAAGCGCGCATGCGCGCCTCTCACACAAACCAGCCAATCGGCAGGCTTCCTCCCGGCTCCCTCTGAGGATTAGTGTTGCGCGCAAGAGGATGCGCGCAACACTAACCCTCAGAGGGAGCCGCCAGCTTCTGCGGGGAGTTGGAGACGTCATCGCGCTGAAAGCGCGATGACATCTCCTACTCGGCAAAAGTCGGCAGAAGCGGGAAATATGATTCCCGCTCTGCTGACTGACAGCTGGGAGGGCGGAGTAAAGTTCTCCGCCTCTCTCAGTTGTTTTCAACATTTACAGCTGAACCGCTGGGCGGAGGGAGGGGGGACAGAGGGCAGGATACTCCGGGCATCATGACCACCTAAAATAGCTTAGGTGGTCATGTTGCTTAGAGTATCCCTTTAATTCTGCAGTGGATGGGGAGCCAGTGAAGGGACTCGCAGAGGGGAGCGGCAGAGACAGAGCGGCGGGTGAGGTGAATTAGCCTGGCGGAGGCGTTCAGGATGGATTGTAGGGGGGAGATGCGGGAGAGAGGGATGCCAGATAAGAGATTATTGCAATAGTCGAGTCGGGAGATTACCAGGGCGTGTATGAGTTGTTTTGTGGTGACAGCGGTAAGAAATGGCCGAATTCTGGAAATATTACACAGTTGGTATCGGCAGGAGGAGGAAAGGGACTTGATGTGGGGGATGAAGGAAAGAGCAGAGTCAAGTGTAACTCCAAGACAGCGAACTTGGTTTGATGGGGAGATGGTGATACCCTCCACCGTGATAGAGAAGTCAGGAGGTGGGGAGGCATTGGAGGGAGGAATAAGTAGGAGCTCAGTCTTTGACATGTTGATCTTTAGGTGGTGGGAGGCCATCCAGGAGGAGATGCCAGATAAACAGTCACTGACTTTTGAAAGGACAGGGGGAGAGAGATCAGGGGTAGAGAGGTAGATCTGAGTGTCATCAGCGTAGAGGTGGTAATTAAAGCCAAAGCTGTTGATGATTTTGCCCAGGGAGGAGGTGTAGATGGAAAAGAGCAGAGGACCAAGGACAGAGCCTTGAGGTACACCAACAGATAGAGGCAATGAAGAGGAGGAGTTACCAGCAAAGGACACACAGAAGGACCTGTTGGATAAATAGGAATCAATCCAAGCGAGTGCAGGGTCACCGAGACCCAGAGAGTTGAGGGTCTGTAGAAGGAGGGGGTGGTCAACAGTGTCAAAAGCAGCCGAGAGGTCAAGCAGGATGAGAATAGAATAGTGGCCGTGTTTTTTAGCAGTTAGGAGGTCGTTGGTGACTTTGGTGAGGGCAGTTGAGTGTAGGGGACGGAAGCCAGATTGCAGGGGGTCAAGTAGGGAATTGGAGGACAGGAAGAGGGAGAGGCGGTTGAAGACTAGTTTTTCTAAGAGCTTTGATGTGAAGGGAAGCAGGGATACAGGGCGGTAGTTGGATGGAGAGTTGGGATCGAGGGATGGTTTCTTTAGTAAAGGGGTAACTAGCGCGTGTTTGAAGGCGGATGGGAAGGAGCCGGTGGAGAGAGATAGGTTGAAGATGTGTGAGAGAGCAGGGGTGAGGGAGGAGGAGAGGGGAGGAATTAGATGTGAGGGAATGGGGTCGAGCGGGCACGTGGTGAGATGTGAGGAGGACAATAAGGAATTGACTTCCTCCTCAGTGGCTGGGAGGAAGCGGCAGAGGGTGGCAGAGGGGACCTCTGGGAGTGGAGGTCGCAGATAACCATCTTGTGTTGGGATGTTGCTTCTGATAGTTAGAGTTTTACTGAGGAAGTAGTCTGCCAGGTCTTGAGCGCTGAAGGCAGCTGAGGGGGGAGGTGCAGGTGGGTAGAGGAGGGTGTTGAAAGTGGACCAGAGCCGTTTAGGGTTGGAGGACAGCGTAGATATAAGAGATGAGAAGAAGGATTGTTTGGCCAAGTGGAGGGCAGAGGTGTATGACCGGAGAATAAACTTGAAGTGAACAAAATCAGCTTCAGAGCGGGATTTCCTCCAGGCACGCTCTGCGGTGCGGGAGCATCTTTGCAGGTAGCGAGTCTGGAGGGTGTGCCAGGGCTGAAGCTGGCGGCGTGGGGCCTTACAGAGTCGAAGAGGAGCAAGAGTGTCTAGAGCAGAGATAAGCGTAGTGTTGTAGTGATTAGTGGCAGCATCAGGGCAGGTGAAGGATGAGGTATGAGGGAGGTGGTGAAGTAGGTTGGAGAATTGATGGGGGTCCACAGCATGTAGATTTCTGCGAGTGTGTGTGCGGGGTGGGGGAGCAGGGTGTTTAGGAAGTCCAGATAGGTTGAAAGAGAGAAGGTGGTGGTCAGAGATGGGGAAAGGGCGACAGTTGAACTCAGAAATGGAGCAGAGGTTGGAAAAGACAAGGTCAATAGCGTGACCATCGCGGTGGGTAGGGAGGAGGGAGGATTGCGTGAGTCCAAGGGAGGATGTGAGTGAAAGAAGTTTGGAGGCAGCAGGGGCGGAAGGATCATCAATGGGAATGTTGAAGTCCGAGAATTAGGCATGGAAGATTAGAAGACAGGAAGTGAGAAAGCCAGGTAGCAAAGTGGTCAAAGAACTGGGAGGTTGGTCCCGGTGGGAGGTAGATGACTGCCACCCTGAGAGCCAGAGGAGAGAACAGGCGGATGCAGTGTGTCTCGAAGGAGGAGAAGGAGAGGGATGGGGGTGGAGGGAGATGCTGGTAGGTGCAGGTGGGAGAGAGCAGGATTCCGACCCCGCCACCATTTCTCTCACCCGGTCTGTGGGTATGGCTCAAGTGTAGACCGCCATGTGAGAGAGCAGCAACGGAGGCCGTGTCAGAGGGAGTTAGCCAGGTTTCAGTTAAAGCTAGGAGGTTGAAGGAGTTTGAAAGGAAGAGGTCATGGATTGCTGTGAGTTTGTTGCACACAGAGCGAGCGTTCCAGAGGGCGCAGGAGAAAGAGGACAGGCGCTGAGGGATTATGGGAATGAGGTTGCTGGGCTTGCAGGGAGGTGATTTATGTGTGATGGAGATAGGATGAGAGGGAAGTATTGGATGTGTTGTGGGGCCAGGGTTAGGGGATATGTCACCTGAATAGAGTAACAGCAGGAGGGTGAGAAAGAGAAGGTGGGAATGGGATTTGTATGAGTGGGAGTGATTGGCAGCACGAGAGATAGAGGGAGACCATGTTCTGAGGAAACAGAGGAGCTCATGCGAGGCCATCATGTGGGACGAGAGGAGGGAGGGAGAGATGCAGATAGTGTAGGGGTCAGTGGTAGAGGGGCAGGAGTTCCATTTAAGGAGAAAGGTAGAAGTAAAGAGTAGAAGCATGAGAGAAAGCATGATATAGACGTGTGTTTACCCAGAGTAAGAAGTGGGCCTTGCAGTTCCTTACTCAACTCCAAACTTCCACTTAAGAAGGCCACTTAGGATGCCACTTGGGGAGGTCACTGGAGCCAAGGCTCAATGGAGCCACTCTTAGCTGTTATATAGGGCAGACTGATTGCATTCAGGCAGTTAAAAGGTAAACACCTGATGCTGGATGGGCTGTGTCAATAGGGCAGGAGATTCACATGCTAATTAGCAAAGCAAATGGTGCAGAAAGGAGACAAAAATAAATAAATAAAGACCAAGGGAACGTTACAATGTGGGTTGTCTGTGGATACTGGGTGATAGAGTCCTACCAGGAAAAGTATGCAGGGGATCAGTTGAAATGTGGGTGTCTGTGGATACTGGGTGATAGAGTCTTACCTGTGGAGAGAGGAGACACAGGAATTAGGGATCATGATGGTGGATGGCATAGGGCATCATGGATAAACCAGGAAATCAACTCCAAACTTCCACTTAAGAAGGCCACTTGGGATGGCACAAGAGCCAATATATTACGTGTATTACATTGAAACCTATTAGATTCGCCTTGGTAGACCTGTCGAACTGAAGTCACCGAAAACCAGGTTATTTTGCCACAATTTCGGCTTTCTGTGAACATACAAATTGATGGTTCTCTATGGCAGAGGTCCCCAACCCTGGTCCTCAGTACCTGCCGACAACCCAGGTTTGCGGGACATGTGAAGCACAGCACAGGTGAGATGATTTGCAGCTCACTGATTGCAGGATTCAGTCTGCATTTCCCCAAGGTGATCTGCTGGCCTGTTGTTACTGGGTCCTGAGGACTCGCTGGGAATCGCTGCTCGATGGGACAATTTCGGTGCCGTAGAATAGCACTGAAGTGCACCATATTTCGCCGGCAGATTCCTCTATATGTAGTAAATTGACAGATTAGTGAGAAACAGAGGTTTGTGAGGGTCCTGAGAACAAGCAGCGGAACTAGTGGTCTGCTCTACGGTGGGGCCCGCTCAGGTCTCACAAGGTGTTAGCTCGATTGCACCATAACAGGGACAACTGCTCCGTATGCAAATCAGGCTGAAATCACCCAGAAAGGGCGGCCAGTACTGAAATGCCAAGGAAGTCATCCCTGCACGAGAGGTGCAGCAATCCCCGACGATCGTCATCTGCCGGTTGACAGATTAGTGAATCTGCATCGATTGTATCTATGGTGAAATTTGTCGTTTGACTCAATTCGGTGGCAAATTCGGTCCTTAGTGAATAGTCCTCTTAGTCTATGTGCTGGCGTCATCACCGAACGTGACCCTGTAATGCACACATTGGACGTGCAAGTCTTCCCGTTGCTTGGTCGGTACCGACTGTACGGACGAAAGAATGTTGCCAACACAATGACAGTGGTGTGTACATAACCAGGTCCCGGAACCACGCAATGTTACTGAGTCCCTTATATCCCATGCACGGTTATATTTTCTGCAGGTGGACAGGCTCCAGAACATCGGAGAGAGACCATTTGTCCAGTGTCCAAGACAGAAGAGAGAAGTACTGGGCAGGAGGAACAGAAGACACAATGGTGAGGACGGTAGGTAGGGAAGCACACACAACACTCTATTGATGATATACATGCGCTGTGTCGCCAGTAAATAAGACGGAGCCTTTGTTCCTGCGTATCTTCCCCGTCACGTCTCAAAGGCCTCATTGTGTGTCACACGTCGGGTGAGTCCCCCATTGTTCAGGATTTTATTTCTGCCGTTAATTCCACATTTGGCAGCGACTGCGAATTGTGAAACAATCACTGATACAAATAAACTTCCTTAAAACATGTAACCGGACGGGAGGGGTGTGCGAGCCGCACCGCGCCGGCTTCTATCTGCTGGAAAATGGGGTAACGGGGACTTTATGTCGGCAATAAGGAGACACTGCCCTGTGTGCAGAAAGCAGCTAGAAGCCAAAAATACACGATCTGCAGGAAAGCATCAACACCCGCTATCCCACACCTCCTGCGCAGGACTACACCAAATAATGGAGGGATAGACTCACAGCGCCCCCTGTCTGTGTCACCCTGCAGGAGGAGGGACAGACTCACATTGCCCCCTGTCTGTGTCACCCTGCAGGAGGAGGGACAGACTCACAGCGCCCCCTGTCTGTCGCCCTGCAGGAGGAGGGACAGACTCACATTGCCCCCTGTCTGTGTCACCCTGCAGGAGGAGGGACAGACTCACAGCGCCCCCTGTCTGCGCTGCAGGGGGAGGGACAGACTCACAGCGCCCCCTGTCTGTGTCACCCTGCAGGAGGAGGGACAGACTCACAGCGCCCCCTGTCTGTGTCACCCTGCAGGAGGAGGGACAGACTCACAACGCCCCCTGTCTGTGTCACCCTGCAGGAGGAGGGACAGACTCACAGCGCCCCCTGTCTGTCGCCCTGCAGGAGGAGGGACAGACTCACATTGCCCCCTGTCTGTGTCACCCTGCAGGAGGAGGGACAGACTCACAGCGCCCCCTGTCTGTCGCCTGCAGGGGGAGGGACAGACTCACAGCGCCCCCTGTCTGTGTCACCCTGCAGGGGGAGGGACAGACTCACATTGCCCCCTGTCTGTGTCACCTGCAGGAGGAGGGACAGACTCACAGCGCCCCCTGTCTGTCGCCCTGCAGGGGGAGGGACAGACTCACAGCGCCCCCTGTCTGTGTCACCCTGCCGGAGGAGGGACAGACTCACAGCGCCCCCTGTCTGTGTCACCCTGCAGGAGGAGGGACAGACTCAACGCCCCCTGTCTGTGTCACCCTGCAGGAGGAGGGACAGACTCACAGCGCCCCCTGTCTGTCGCCCTGCAGGAGGAGGGACAGACTCACATTGCCCCCTGTCTGTGTCACCCTGCAGGAGGAGGGACAGACTCACAGCGCCCCCTGTCTGTCGCCCTGCACTCACTCTGTGTCACCCTGGAGGAGGGACAGACTCACATTGCCCCCTGTCTGTGTCACCCTGCAGGAGGAGGGACAGACTCACAGCGCCCCCTGTCTGTGTCACCCTGCAGGAGGAAGACAGACTCACAGCGCCCCCTGTCTGTGTCATCCTGGAGGAGGGACAGACTCACAGCGCCCCCTGTCGCCCTGCAGGAGGAGGGACAGACTCACAGCGCCCCCTGTCTGTCGCCCTGCAGGAGGAGGGACAGACTCACAGCGCCCCCTGTCTGTCGCCCTGCAGGGGGAGGCTCACATTGCCCCCTGTGTGATCCTGCGGGTTGAGGTACAGACATGTAGATGTATAAGCACCTTTTTCTGTTTTTCAGGAAAGCGTGCACTGATACACCTGGTACCCGTGTCTTTTTCTTCAGACGGTGAGATGCCAATACTGAACTTTTCATTTTAAACAATGTTACCCTCTGTTTTAGGGTCACTAAGCATCACCCACTTTGCTCCTGTGCCCGACCAAGGATTCTGCCCTTTCCTGAACACGTGTATTTCAGTGCATTTTTCCTCTTTGCCTTTTTCGTTTTACACTGAGCTTGTTCTCTCCCCCCCCCCCGTATCCTGTCCCTTTCCTTTTTCACTGTATCATACATTATGGCTTTATTGTTTATGTCTCGACTCAATTATTTATTTTTTCTATTTTTCTGTGTTTTTACCACCTTTTCGCTCTCGCCGCGCGCTGCTCCTCCTCTCGGCTCATAGACTCTCGTACCAGGAAGTCCCTGAAACTTTTCTGCACAATTTGTGTAGTGTAGGAACCGCAAATTGCGCAGCGCGACTGGACTCACACGCTTTACGTACGCACGTTCCGTAGCGCCTGTGCAGAGCGATGGATCGGAGCTGCGCGCGCATGCACAGATCTGATCCATCGGCTGCATCTCTGACAACGCTCGCTACAGCGATTGGTCTCGGAGGGTGATGTTGGCCGCTCTCAGTGACATCACTGGTGATCAGCAGCCGGGAAATTCTAAATTCCGGCTGCTGGTGACGCTGGGTAGAGGGGAGGAAACATCTCCAATTCACCCAACAATAACACCTGATTGGAACAGGAGGTGGAAGGGGAGAAGAGGGGGGTACTCTGCACATCCTGACCACTTTATTGGTCAGGAAGAGTAGAGTGTCCCTTTAATGTAAACGGTGGAGTTTGGAAGACATCCCGTAGATATTAGCCCCTCCCCACACTCTGATGTCATGAGGTTAGCAATATCTGCTTTTACTGATAATAATGACAATAAATTCTAGTTATCTATATAGCGCCAACAGTTTCCACAGCGCTTTACAATAACCAAAGGGAACGAGATAAATGGACATAGCATGGAAACACTAGGTGTAGAGGGCCCTGCTCATAGGAGCTTACAGTCTAGAGGGATTGGGGTTGAGAAAGACAAGAGGAACTGCACTGGACGGCAGGATCATTGGTGCCAGTGGTTTGGGAATGGTGGGGCCATAGAAGTGGCTTCAATCATGTGTGAGTAGGCGAGCAGAGGGATGAGATGCGTCAGTGATGTGATACGCTAGTCTGAAGAGATGGGTTTTGAGGGATTTCTTGAAGGCCTGAAGATCAGGGGAGAGTTTGATAAGGCGAGGCAAGTCATTCCACAGGACCGGAGCTGCCCTTGCGAAGTCTTGGAGGCGAGAATTGGTGGTGCGCGTGTAGACAGAGGACAGGCGGAGATCACCTGCTGAACGGAGTTGTCTAGGGATATATGGATATATCCCTCCAACCTGTGAAGTTCAGGCCTCCAGGGAACTGCTCACTATTTACAGGAACCAGAACGAGATAAAGACAGAACAGAATCTAAAGAGAAATTGCACTAAAAGGTGATTTTTCCCATACGGAGCAATTTCGGATCAGTACACCAAACTGTCAATTCACCAAATTTTGGTGAATTGCCAGTGAAATACGGTGCCTGTTTGACGGCAGTGAAATCCCCCATAGAGAAGCACTCGTTAATCTATTCAGACACCAAACAGCTAAGGTTGCCAGGTCGGCCATGGTTTCCTGGACACTTAGAATTTATTCATGCTGATGGGCAGTACATGGAAAAAAAAATGCCACCCTGCAGCATGTATAATCCATACACGCTGCAGGGAAGAAATCAAACATATCCCAGGTGACCAGCCTTGATTTCCTTCCTGCAGCATATGAATTATGCATGTTGCAGGGCAGCACAGGGAAAGTGCTGCCTTCTGCGTGAAGTAGTAATGTGTGTCCAGGAAAACATGGCTGAACTGGCAACCCTACGAACAGCAGAGAAATGTCAGTGAAATGCCCTGATTTTCGGTGATTGAGTGTGACAGGTTAAATCAGGGGAATCCCATAGGATTCAATGGGGGGGGGGGTTAAATTGAAAATTTGTTTTAACTGAAACGTAAGAATAAAGTTTATGTATTTGTTTTTTGGAACAGGAGAACAGGAGAGTTCAGTTGTTTTTTTTTCTTTCCTGCAGTTCGGTGGTCTTCATGAGCTAGTTCGGCGACTCCATCTTCGGTGCACTACGGTAACCCTGCGGTGAATTTACCGAAGGGTTGGTGAAATGGAATCGCCGAAGTGCAAAGTCACGAAATTTTGCTGAAATTTCAGTGTTTTGTGAGTAGAAACAAAGAAACATAGAAAAATGTCGGCAGATAAGGACCTTTCGGCCCATCTAGTCTGCCCAATTACATGGATACTTTACCTGGATTTATCTTTTGTTTAGGATAGCCTTATGCCTATCCCATGCTTGCTTAAATTCAATTACGGTTTTGGCCTCTACCACTTCTACTGGAAGACTGTTCCATGTATCCACCACCCGCTCAGTAAAATAATGCTTTCTGATGTTACATTTAAACCTTTGCCCCTCTAATCTAAGACTATGTCCTCTTGTTTTGCTACTTTGTTTCCTTTTAAATATACTCCCTTCCTCTACCTTGTAGATTCCCTTTACGTATTTAAATGTTTCTATCATATCTCCTCTGTCTCGTCTTTTTTCCAAGCTGTACATGTTAAGATCATTAAGCCTTTCCTGGTAACTTTTCTCCTTCAAGCCGTACACCATTTTAGTAGCCCTTTTCTAAATAGAAACATAGTAACTCCTTAAGTGCAGAGAAATGATGGATGGGCTCAACGTGGACAAATGCAAGGTTATGCATGTTTATTGTATGTATATAATTATACAGTATATATACTGTGTACATAAACACTCAGGATATCTAGCGGTAAGGATAGCCCTGCCCACGAGGAGCTGTGGTCGTTGTAGCCCTCGCTGTGTATTTGTACTCAGATTCTCATATTTTTTACACCGACCTCTCTGTTTCAGAGTCGAATGACATCACAGGAGTCTCCTGGAAGGTATCTCTGCATGAAGGAAAAGCTTTCGAGCTCAAGGGTGAAAAAGCAAAAGTGAAGCATTCTGGGATATATTACATTTACAGCCAGGTACACAAGCAGCCCGCACCATGGTATGCGAAGGCATAGAGATTATTATGAGTACTGCCCATCAATGAGATCCAGAATACGGAGGTGCCCATCACTCTGAGATCTAGCATCGAGATGCCAATCACCATGAAATCTCGATGAGCCCATGGCTGAAATCTAGAATCCCGAGGTGCCCAAATGACCATTTTTGTGAGATATGGCATCTCAAGACGCCCATTGCTGTGACGTCTACATTCTGTAGGTGCCCATCACTTTGAGATCTAGAATCATGAGGTGCCCATCAATGTGACATCTAAAATCTTCAGGTGTTCCTCACTGTCAGAGCTACAGTGGCAAGAAAAGGTATGTGAACCCTCTGGGATTACATGGATTTTGCATGAATTGGTCATAAAATGTGCTCTGATCTTCAAATAGTTGTGTTTATTGAACAGAATATGTAAACATTCACAGTGCAGGGTGGAAAAGTGTGTGAACCCCTAGCCTAATGACTTCTCCAAGAGCTAATTGGAGCCAGGAGTGAGCCAACCTTGAGTCCAATCAGTGTGATATTATTGGATGTGTTGCTGAAAGCGGTCCTGCCCTTTAAAAACACACACCAGTTTTGGGTTTACTGGTTTCAAGAAGCAATGCCTGATGTGAACCATGCCTCGCAGAAAATGACCTACGATCAAGAATTATTGACTTGCATGAAGCTGGAAAGGGGCTACAAAAGTATCTCCAAAAGCCTTGATGTTCATGTGTCCACGGTAAGACAGACTGTCTACAAATGGAGAAAGTTCAGCACTGTTGCTACTCTCCCTAGGCGTGGTCGTCATGTAAAGATGACTGCAAGAGCACAGCGCAGAATGCTTAATGAGGTAAAGAAGAATCCTAGAGTGTCAGCTAAAGACTTACAGAAATCTCTGGCACGTGCTAACATTTTTGTTGATACATCTACAATAAGAAAACATTAAAAAAGAATGGAGTATATGGCAGGACACCACGGAGGGAGCCATTGTTGTCCAAAAAGAATATTGCAGCACGTTTGAAGTCTGCAAAAGAGCACCTGGATGTTCCACAGCACTACTGGCAAAATATTCTGTGGACAGATGAAACCAAAATTGAGTTGTTTGGAAAAAACACACAACACTATGTGTGGAGAAAAAAAGGCACAGCACACCAACATCAAAACCTCATCCCCTCTGTAAAACATGGCGGAGGGAGCATCATGGTTTGGGGCTGCTTTGCTGACAACGGATTGTTGTCATTGATGGAAAAATGAATTCCAGAGTTTATCAAGACATTTTGCAGGAAAACGTAAGACCATCTGTCCGCCAACTGAAGCTCCACAGAGGATGGGTGATGCAACAGGACAATGACCCAAAGCATACAAGTAATTCAACAACAGAATGGCTTCAACAAAACAAAATACGCCTTCTGGAGTGGCCCAGTCAGAGTCCTGACCTCAACCTGATTGAAATGCTGTGGCATGACCTTAAGAGAGCGATTCACACCAGACATCCCAAGAATATTGCTACACTGAAACAGTTTTGTGAAGAGGAGTGGTCCAAAATTACTCCAGATCATTGTGCAGGTCTGATCTGCAACTACAGGAAACGTTTGGTTGAGGTTATTGCTGCCAAAGGAGGGTCAACCAGTTATTAAGTCCAAAGGTTCATATATATTTTCCACCCTGCACTGTGAATGTTTACATGTTCTGTTCAATAAACACATGAAAACTAATGTTTGTGTTGTATTATTTTAAGCAGACTGTGTTTTTCAAATTGTTGTGGCTTAGATGAAGATCAGAGCACATTTTATGACCAATTCATGCAAAACTCCACGTAATCCCAAAGGGTTCACATACTTTTTCTTGCCACTGTACAATCTCAAAGGGTCAATCAATGAGACCTAAAATCTCGAGCTGTTCAATTGTTCATCATTGTAACTTCTAGAATCACCAAGCACCCATCACTACAGGATTCTAGACTCCCGAAGCACCCATCACTACAGGATTCTAGAATCCCGAAGCACCCATCACTATAGGATTCTAAAATCAAAGTGCTCATCACTGTGAGATTCTAGAATCATGAGGTGCCCATCACTGTGGGACCTTCAATCCTGTTGGAGCCATCACCAGGAAATCTAGAATCTCAAAGTGTTTATCACTGAGACTTCTTCAATCCTCACAAGGACATCACTGTGAGAGACAGAATTTCCAAGTGCTCATCGCCATATACTTCTAAAATCGAGGGATGTCTATCACAGTGGGATCTAGAATATTGAGCTGGCCATCACTGAGAGAGAGTCATGAAGTGCACAAAGGCCAAAAAACAATGTTCATTGTGTCCGAAAACAATCACTCCAGGAACTCCTAAGGAATTCTCAGGGCATTCTAATGTTACACGGAACGGTTTAGAAGACTTTCCCTAAAAGATGATTACCGTTTTCTTGATATGACAATCCGATGTAACTTCTTCCTCTCTCTCTAACACAAAGTGTGGAATATGGAGGGGGGCTGGCCAGCCCGCAAAAACCACCCAAATATTACTGTTAGCTGCCATACTGCCCTAATTCATGGACCCTAACCTTTATACGAATGATGGTTAAAGGGCAGCAGCGCTCAGCATGTACTTGGGTTAACATGTCCTTCACAGAATTGAAAAAAAGAGTCCTTACCCCAAAATAATTGTGTTACTATTAGGCTCTTTTGTACATAAATATGGTTACACGTGGGCCCAATAACACATGGAGTCCTCCTGCCACTTCCTTTTTTTGTCCTCTCTAGAAGATGCATGGCTAGATCTCACTATGATCCTCTAAGATACCAGTTACCGGCTTTGTAGAAACTATGCGGCTTTCCTTCATCTCCAGGTCCTGTACACGGACACAACGTTCACCATGGGTCAGCTGGTGACAAGGCAAGCAGAAGGTGACACTGGGATGGGCGATACCCTCCTTCGTTGTATGCAGAGCATGCCACCGGATAAGAATGTGTCTTATAACACGTGCTACAGTGCTGGTAAGATTCCCTCAACCCTCCACCACTAATACTAAAGCCACCCGCCACCATTCTGCCCGTAGACCTTCGATACACAATGAGTCCATGAGGTAAAGGGTTTACAATGTCCATGTTCTTCTCCGGTGGCCATTAGTCTCTCTGATTGGTAGATAATTTTTTGACTAAGTGTGTCCTTTGTGACCCTACCCCCAAGCGTCTGTCATAGCGGTTCGATGGATCTGCAGGGAGGACAACACAATGTAGAGATGCTTACTTTTATCGCAGGTTACCAAGGATGTGGATTTTCCCTCCCAGTCGAGCCACTAAAGCAGAAAAAGCATGATTGTCCAATAGAGGCTTGAGCTTTGTAGAGTTGAGTGCAACAGGGTGGCCACACAGGCATTTCTTGTGGAAAGACCGTTCTCATGTAGGTTCTTTCCGCACCTGTGTGGCCCTAGCCTTAGGAAAATGAGACCAGAAGCTAACACTCAAAAGTCAAACCATCTTGACCTAAAACAGAGTGAAACAGGCCTTTGCCTACGTTTTGCCAACGTCGATTGGGTCTTGCCAGGTTGGTCTAGTTGTCCACCACACCCAAAATAAAAAGTTGTGTGAGGTGCAATTCTCATTTTAGGCTGGGGCCACACGAGCGCAGAACGAATGTCCCGGGAGAATGGACGTCTCTCCACGTTCCTTGTGTGGACACAACTTTACAAAGCATGATCACCTCTATAGTAGGGATGAGCTGTTCGGTTCGATCTGTTTGGAGTTCGCATCGAACATCGCTGTTCGCGAACTCCGAACATTTCCACGTGTTCGGTTCAAGTTCGCCCACAATGCACTTTTCCACTGGCCTGAAGCTTGTAATTGGCTACAGCCTTGCACCTGACCACAGGTCAGGTGCAAGACTATGCCTATCACGGCTCAGAGTCCTGTTTGGGCAAATTTTGCCCAATCATGGGCTCACAGAGCGAAGTCCCGCAGCACACTATATAAGGCTTCACACAGCCCCCAGCACGTGTTTTTTGAGAGGAGATTGTTCTTTTAGTGTGTGTTCTCACTGCCAGCAGCTATTGGGGGGGGGGTCTCATTGATTTATAGGAGGTTCCTGGGAATTTTAATTTGTGTCTTGTCACTGGCTGCCAGCTATCAGGGTGTCTCACTGAGTTATACCAGAGTTTTGGAAATCTTTAATCTAGATAGCGCAGATGAATCCGAGTTCTGCATATCTCCAATTTTTATAACAGAGTTGAATCAGAGTTCTGTATATCTTTAATCTATATATCACTCACCATGACAGAAAGACCAAAAAGGACAGGCAGACGCTCCCAGACACAGATAAGAGGGCAAGCAGCCTCTGTGTCGGGAGGCTGTGCCTCTGGTTGTCGTGGACATGGTGCATCCTCTACAGGGGCACGCTTGTCCTTTCTAACTGGTGCTGGCCGTCTTAAGCAGAAGCAACATACAGTGGATTTGTTGCATTGGCTAACAAGGCCATCCTCATCCTCCGAGTCCTCTGCCAGCCAGGCTTGTAGTAGTTTACAGTCCACCTCAGCTGCCAAAACATCTAATTCAGCCTCCATGTCCACAGCTACTCCTGCCGTAGCCTCACTATCACACACGGAGGAGTCAGCTGAATTGTTTGACTACAATGACAGTGACATGCTGCTTGAGGATGTGCAGCAACTACAGTGTTCTGATTCAAACTCTGAGGTTAAGGAAGGGAGTATAATCAACCTAGAGGAAGGGGGTGCCAGTGACACAAATAACTGGCACTCATGTTGCCCCAGCAGCTGCAGCATACTGCAAGTTGGCTCCAGTGACGAGGAGATAGGGGGTGATGACGATGATGAGGTCACTGACTCCACCTGGGTGCCTGATCGAACAGAGGAGTCAAGGAAGGAGGAGGAGGCACAACAAAACGAGGCAGAACGTCCTCTATGACCAACCATAGCCAGTCCAAGGCATCAGAAGTCACAGCTGCTCAGGTGCAGAGCGCTGTTGTCTCAAAGCACATGTACAGGAAGTCTGCTGTCTGGGAGTTCTTTAAGAAATGTGCAGCAGACCACACCGTTGCTATTTGTAATCTATGTCAGATGAGGATCAAGCGTGGGAAAGACATCCAACGCTTGGGTACCACGTGCTTGAGGCGACATGACCACCTGCCACGCATCCCGTTGGCACAACACTTTGCATAGGTCCTCCTCCTCCTCATCTGTCTCTACCCCCACTATATGTCCTGCCATGTCATTGCCTACAACCTCCACTGACAGGGATGATGCTACAGTAATGGGTGTACCAGGTCCTTCCTCAGAATGTGACAGCATCCCATCAGCTGAAGATTTACGCAGTCAGATTACGTTGCCCCAGCTGCTGCAGCGTAAAAAAAAAATATAGTCCCAACCATCCCCAAGCACAACGTCTAAATTCCAGCTTAGCAAAATTACTTGCATTACAGCTGCTGCCTTTCCAGCTGGTGGACTCTGCTGCCTTCCGTGAATTTGCTGTACCATAGTGGCAGGTTCCAAAATGCCATTTCTTTTCACAGAAGGCCATTCCAGCACTATACCAGCACGTGGAAGACAATGTTATGGAGTCATTGGGAAAGGCAGTCAGCAGCAAGGTGCACATGACTTTAGACACGTGGTCCAGCAAGCATGGACAGGGCCGTTACATTTCCTTCACGGCACACTGGGTAACTCTGCTTGCAGCTGGGAGGGATCCAGGACGGGGCTCTGTGCTGGAGAGTGTTCATCCACCACACCTCCAGAAAGCTGCTTGTATGAGGTCTGTCTGCTCCACCACCTCTTCCTCCTCCTCCTCCCTCTCTGTCTGGTGAAGTGGCAGTTAAACCGACGCGTGGCAGGGGCTAAGCAATGGCTCAAGCAAAAAGATGCCATACTGTGCTTGAGCTGGTTTGTTTAGGGCACAGGAGCCACACCAGGCCAGAAATTCTGTCAACTCTGCAGGGGCAGGTGCAGAGATCGTTAACACCGCGCCAGCTTCAGCTGGGAATGGTCGTCTGTGATAATGGCAGCAACCTTCTATCCGCCCTACGCCAGGGTAAGTTGACGCATGTACCATGCCTAGCACACGTCCTAAATCTGGTGTTACAGCGTTTCCTAACCAGGTACCCAGGGCTGGCAGAGCTTCTCAGCCAGGCCAGAAAAGTCTGCAGCCACTTCAGACGGTCACTCCCAGCAAGTGTTCGCCTGTCAGAAATTCAAAGAGAATTCCACCTTCCCACAAACCATCTGATCTGTGACATGCCCACCAGGTGGAACTCGACATTGACAATGCTGCAGTGGGCCATCAATGAGTACCTGTGTGAGTATGGTACAAGGACAGTGTGACAGTGAGCCCCCTATAGGGTGATGAGGAGCCTTTAATCTGTGGAGGTTGAAGCCTTTAGGGCAGGTATATGGTATAGCTGCCAGTAACAGGATCAAGCACAATACTTTCAGATTTATACACCAAAAGGCAGGGAGTATTACAGGACAACTGAACTGCTGCTAAGCTCCAAAGGTTTCGAGACCAACGGACAACTAAGGCTAGGGTCAGACGAGAGCAGTGCGAACGCGCGTTCTGGCGCACTTAATCACGGCCGTAGTAGCAGCAAGTGCCAGGCAATGACGGCCAATATACGAAGTACGGTCGCACAAAAGTCCGGCTGCGCAACGCAAGTGGAAAACGAACGCATTTTTTCGAGAACGTTAAACTGCTAGTACTGACGTACAGAGTGCACTGCGTCCGCTAGCGGCGTGTGTGCGTGAATTGGAGATGTCAGACACTGCTAATGTCCGGCCAACATAACGTCCAGACACAAAAAGTGTTTTATTGATGATCCGTACGAAATCACGGATGCAAATGCGCATCGTATGACCGCTATCGCGTACTCCGTGAAAAAATGCGTCCATTCGTTCAACGCACTTTTTCACAGACAACGCGAAAATGCGTTCGTCTGACCCTAGCCTTAGAGCACCCATACAGAGGATAGCAAGACTTGAACTTCAGTATTAAGGTATTTGGTAAGACAGGCAATGACTTGTGTAAGCTGCAGGGCAGCACTAAATACAAAACAAATACAGACTGATGATCCAGACACTCCCAGCCAGGGAGTACAGATAAAGCCCCGAGTCAAGAGAACCACTCAACAGAAAATTGGCTTTGTGGCCAAATGCCTGCTGAGTGAAACAGCTTAAATAATAAATACCTGAAACAGACAAGGTTAATATTAGAGAGAGGTCCAAGAATCCAAGCCAGAAGGTCATACACAGAGTATCAGAAAGAACTTCAGGGAACAGACGAAAGAGAGATCCAAACACAAGAGCCAGAGGGTCATACACGGAATATCAGAATAACTTTAGGGACCAGACAAGAAGGTAATCCAAAGACTAGAGCCAGGGGGTCATACACAGAGATATCAGAACAAGAATAACAATAATACAGCGCGCAGGAACTAGGTAGAATTTGGTCTATCCTGATCAAAGGATCAAGAGAAATCCTGGCCCTACATATAGGGCTGAACAGGTCATGTGACCGCAGACCAATTAGCCCAACAGATGGTCTGCAAAGCCTGAAAACAAAAATAAACAGGAATCCCTGCTACCACCAGCAGGGGGCAGCGCCGAGATGTGACAGACAGGTTCAGGTCAACTTGATTCCCCCGCCCCCCGCAGTGGCTGATGATCAAGGATGCATGCACTGTACTGTCACCATTTGAGGAGGCAATGAGGATGGTGAGCAGGGACAGTGCATGCATCAGTGACACAATTCCTTTAGCGTTCCTGCTGGAGCGCACTCTGCGGGAAAATTATAGATGTGGCACTAGAGGCAGAGCAGCGGGAGAAAGAGGAGGCCTTCCCTAGCTCTCAAGGCCCCAGTCTTTACGCAGACAGCATTCCTGCAGGTGGACGGGCATGAGGAAATGAGAACTTCTGAGACATCCTCCTCCGAGACTGGAGAAAAGTAAGACATAGTAGAAGAGGGGGCAGGGAGCGAGTGAGTCAATGGGGTAGAAAGGTTAATGGAGGAGGGCAGTGAAGAAATTTCTAGTCTAAGTTTAGTGATCTTATCGGTGAAGTAGTTAGCAAAGCTGATAGCTGTGAGGTCTGTGGAGGGTTGAGTGGAAGCAGGATGCATTAACAGATCGAAGGTATGAAACAGATGTCTGGAATCATGAGAAAAGGATGAGATAAAGGGAGGAGAAGTACATTTGTTTAGCCATGACTAAAGTGAGACTGTAGGAACGGAGCATGAATTTGTAGTGCAGGAAGTCAGCTCAAGTGTGAGACTTTCTCCAACCGTGTTCAGCTACCCTGGAACATCAGCGAAGATATTGTGTATTTAGTGTGCCACGGTTGGCGGTTAGGTCTGCGTTTGGGACCGAGAGAGGTATCAGCGAGTTTGTCAAGTGATGTGGAGAGGGAGACGTTGTCGATATCAGTGGCTTTGTCCATGCAGGTGGCTGTTGAGATCAGAAGAAGAGGATAGATAATGGTGGAAAGTAGTTAAAGATTCAGGGCACCAAGGTGCCTTCTAGGTAGAAGAGGAGTGTGGGTAGAAGCAGGCGGCTGGGTTGGTGGCAGCACAAGTTTCCAGGAAAGAAGGTAGTGATCGGAAAGTGGGAGAGGTGTGTTAGAAAAGTTGCAAATAGTACACGAGGCTGGAGAAAATAAGGTCCATGATGTTGCCAGCTTGATGGGTAGGAGAGATGGACCACTGTGTATGGATCTGAGGAAACTGGCCAAAGGTAGTGGAGTCTGGTCACGTAGTCATTTTATACAAAACACACAAAGAGCCAGCAGTATAAAAAATGAAATAATAAAATGAACCCTAAACTTGGAGCTTCTCGTCTCATGTCATTTCTACATTCTCCCTAGGAGTCTTCCGGCTGCAGAAAGGAGACGTCATCAGCATCATCATACCCAGACACAATGCGAGTGTGGCTCCCGAAGGCTATTCCACCTTCCTCGGTCTGGTCAAGATATAAACGGTATCTCTCGGTCATCGGGGACCGACTCTTACTACTCTCTCACGTGGACAATTTACAAGAGACAAAGGACAAAAGCTCAAAAGGGGATAATTCTGGGGGTTTGTTTTACCTTCGAGCTCAACTCCGGAGACTGGGAAATCGAAAAACGGAAGAAGATTTTATACTTGCCTCTCCATTGGTAATGAGTCTGTCCCTCCCCCTGCAGGGTGACAGACAGGAGGCGCTGTGATTCTGTCCCTCCTCCTGCAGGGTGACATAGACAGGGAGCGCTGTGAGTCTGTCCCTCATTTTTCCAGCAGACGGTAATAATATCTGACATTCTTTCCAGGCTGTAGAGAAAGCTTTTATCGCAGTATTTTCATTCTTTTTGAAGCGGTGTAATAATGTTATTATTAATATGCTTTCATTGAACAGATTGGAGGTTTTTATGGAGAGGCTCATTAGGTCACTGGGTTAGTTTGGAGATTTACATATCTGCTGCTGTTACCATAAAGTATTTGCCGGGAAGTCCTGCATCCTCTGACACTGCTGTGACGCTCATTCAATAAAACACAGGCTTGTTTTTCTGATATTCTGTTTTATACGTCCTTTACGTTTGATTGGCTTATGAATTGGGGAGTGAGGTCATTCCCGCTCCCCTTGACTATTTCCCCTAGTCCCCAGTGTTCTCCCGCCCTCCCTGCGCGGCCGTTCGGCAGCTCGAGCAGAGGTCGCACTTGGCTCCATGGAGTCCTATGGACACCCGAGGGGTTATTCAAAGAGCACTAAAATCTCAGGGAAATGTCCGTGTCCTTTCGTTCGGCGCACTAGGGCGAGTCCAGCTTGCCGACCCTGCGGTGAGTTTATTATTCACCGCAGGGTCCCCGAACATGGAGCTGCCGAAGACATCTGAACATTGCTGAACTGCACAAAAAAAACCCCTAAATAACGTAACTTACATTTTTTTAAAAAAAGGGGTTTAATAAAAATACATGAAAATGTGTGGAAATAATAAAAAAAAAGCTCCTAGAATAATAAACGGCCTGTTACAAAATAAAATTTTAAAAAAGCACGTAAAATAAATAAAAATAATAATAAATTAATGTATATATAAAAATTGAGAAGCAAAAATTTCCCCCTAAAAAAATCCAGAAAAATAACAAATTCTAAAAGAAATAAATGAATTAAAAAAGTATTTTTGCTGAAAATGAAAAGAATAAACGATTGAATAATAATAATAAAAAAAATGATATAAACTATGGCCCCATTACATTCACATGCGCATCGTTTGCGCGAACGTCGTAATACGACGTACAGCGCAAATGGTTTTGCACTCGCGCATTTGCGCGTGTGCGCAAAACAAATGCGCGAGTGCAAAACCATTTGCGCTGAACGTCGTATTACGACGTTCGCGCAAACGATGTGCATTTTCGTCTACCGCGAATGACCCTGAGTGAGCGCAAATCCGTGCACGCATCCTATACTTAACATCGTGAGCGCAAATGCGTTCGTGCGCTGGTATGCGGATGGTATTACAATCTGCGCGCAACGAAGAATTGCGCGCATTTTCATAACGTCTTTGAAAAGCAAGTGGTAAGTGTAAATTTGATCGTCCAGGCCGAAACTAAATACACCAGCAGGAAAAAAAAAAAATACAGCACAGTATAGTTACACATTCTACACATACCCAAACATTAATAAAATTGTATTTTTTTTTCCTGCAGCATATATACGCAGATTGACTTTGACAGGCGCAACAACCTAACGTTAGAAAATGGTGGTTCTTCATTCTGATTGGCTGAATCCCGTGAAAAAAAAAAAAAAGTCCGAACACAGATTTCGCGCTTCGTTTTTTTACGCATGAAAGTTTTTGACGCACGAAAAAATGCGCTCGGATCGGAATAACACGTAAATGTTCGCGCATTTTTTTTTTCCGTGCGCAAAAAAAATTGCGCTGCACGACGCAAATGCGCAGAGAATGTAATAGAGCCCATAGTGTTTATACATTGGATCCTATGGGATTCTCCTGTTTAAACCTGTCGGACTGATTCACCAAAAATCAGAGCCTTTCACAGACACGTCAGTGCTGTTCAGCGTTCTCTGAATAGATTAACCATTGCTTCTCTATGGGACAATTTCACTGCCGATGAAGATCACCGAATTGCGACAAACTGCACCGAATTTCACCAGTATTTGGAGAATTGACAGCTTTGTGAATCGACGAACTGCCATGACCATGAAATGCGGTGACATGTTGGCCGTTTATTGAATAGCCCCTCAGAATACCGGTGGTGGCTCTGCTGCCGGTACCAGTAATTCAGACTCCGGCTGCTAATACTGCGGCTGAGTTAGAATTGGCTGGGTACCGGTAAGTCAGCTCTGATTTTACCGCACACCGGCTTCCTGTTCCTGAGACGGTTGGGATAGGGTCCAAGGGATGCGGTGGGATCTCTGGAAAGGATGGTGGTTTTAGGCTAGGGTCAGACGAACGCATTTTTCACATTGTCCGTGAAAAAGTGCGTTCGAACGAACGCACGTATTTTTTCCCGGAATACGCGATAGCGGTCATACGATGCGCCTTTTCGTCCGTGATTTTGTACGGATCATCAATAAAACCCTTTTTGCGTCTGGACGTTATGTTGGCCGGACGTGTGCAGCGTCTGACGTCTCCCAATCACGCAAACACGCCGCTATGCGGACGCAGCGCACTCTGTACGTCAGTAGTAGCGGTTTGACGTTCTCGAAAAAATGCGTTCGTGGCCACTTGCGTTGCACGGACGAATATTCGTGCGGCCGTTCGTCGTATGTTCCCCGGCATTGGACGTCATTTGCTGCTAGCACGGCCATGATTTCGTGCGGCTAAACACACGTGAAAAATGCTTTCGTCTGACCCTAGCCTTACACTTATTAAAATATTGGCATATATCAGCCCCAGATCATCCCACACTTTCCGAGTGATGTCATACCCACTTCCCTTTACCATTTCTAATAAAAGTTACAGAATTTACCGGAAGCTTTTTAAAAAGCAATTGCGTAACGGTGCGGCGGCCGAAACTTAAAGGGACACTCTGCTCCTACGTTACCACCTAACATTTATAAAGAGGTCAAGATGTGAGGAGTGTACACCCACCTAACAGCTCCCCCAGTCTGAAAAAAAAAAAAATCGCCGGCTGAAGAGGAGGAGTTTCCTTCACACCACCCAGAGTCACCAGCAGCCGGGATTTTCAATTTCCCAGCTGCTGGTCACCAGATCGGTCACTAGTGATGTCACAAAGAGCATCTGTCATCACCCAATCGCTGTAGCGAGCGTTCTCAGATAGGCAGCGATGGATCGTATCTGTGCATGCGCGTGCAGCTCCGATCCACCGCTCTGCGCAGGCGATACCGAATGCGCGCGAGTTCATAGTGCTGCGCAATTTGTGTTTCCTAAGCTACGCGAGTTGTATAGCAGCGCAAACTGAGCAGAAAAGCTTCAGGGACTTCCAGGTTTGGGAGGAGCAGCGCACCGCAAGAGACAAAAAGTTGAGTAAAAAAAAAAAAAAAATCAGCAGAAATAATAAAATAAAAATCATCGGGCAGATCCTGCTGACAGCCTCTGCACAATGATTTACAGGCAAAAAAGCGAACTCGATTTTATTAAAATAAAGTGTTCCTTTACGGCGGAGATTCCTTTATCCCCACTGTGACCTGTGTCACTTTGGACTTGGGGTACATGGGCCTGGACATGCATTTGGGAGGTGCAGGCCTGATGTTCTCTATTATTTCACTGCCCTCGCTTGTGTTTTAGTCACCCTGTGCCTGTGAGGATGCAGGGTGTTTGTGTAATCTGTGTTATGTAAGAATGTTATTGTCTGTCTATTGTATGGTCGATGTATAGCTGTGGTTATCTGCTGATAGGAGTAGCCTTCCACCATACCCAGTGTCAGGAACATGTTAATATCTGTTTATATTTGAGCAGTTTGTTAATCTGCTTTGTCAGGCAAACACTGCCCCATTATCTATTGTTTTAGACTGTAGTCTGTTTACTGTTATGATTGTATTGTCCTGTCTGTCTAGGAATGTGGACACAATGTTTATCTCACTGTCTGTACCAGTCTGATTATGTTTACCCTACCAAGAAGCATAAAAGAAATTTAACAAAATCACAACATTGTCTAGGGTCAGGTTTTGTGTATGCAAATGACTCATGTTTGACAGCAAAATATGTGTCTGTCCCCAATTGAAAGAGTTCCATTCTGACCCTGAAAACCTCCAGATCTACAGCCTCGTCTTATTTCTAGGGGATGCTAGCAGGCTCTCTACGTGTACCGGTCCTTAAGCTTCATCTGAGGACTGGAGGAAGGAACGAGAGTTTGCTGGAGAGAACATGGGGGGGGGGATCCAGCAAGGAAGTGGCATTGACAGATTTGACCCTGTCAGGGTACGGAGATCGGTTACAGCCAGCCAATAGGGATCTGGCAAGCATTATCAAAAAGGATGTACCACCTGTACCGTGGCACAACCGTGACCATACAATGGATTTGCCGAATGTCGTATCCTGGTGTCAGAGCTGGGGCAGCTCCAAGAAGTCATATGGTGAATGCATACCCTTGTGGCCATGGGGGGTCCAGAGAAGACCCTGCACAAATCACAGTGCAGGTAGCACAGCCCTTAGTTTTAATGCACTTTTGGCCGAATTCGAAAATCACAGTAAAAAGGTCTGATCATTAGACGATTTTTTCAGTTGTTTCGATGTTTTGTCACGAAGTACAGATTTACGCGCACCATTTGGTTTGTTATTTTGATTTGATTTCGGTTTTCATATCAGCGGATTAAAGTATTGTTTTAATAAAGTATTATTCTTATATTGTAACCGGAATCCACTTGGTTCACTCGGGACGAGGCCGGACCGGACACGAGCAAGGATTGTCTGAACACGTGTCTCTTCAGGAAAGGCAAACTTTATTTGTGTCGTCACACAAATGCTCACACAGGATTGAATCGCAAAGAGTGAGCCTCGAACTCACCGTGACATGAGATCTTATACCCCAAATACATAATTAGGTACATCCCAATTAGCCCACCTCCCGGTGACACTATCCCACCTCACGTGGGTTAATACCTCCCTTAGTCTAATACAAAGACATTCCATTAAATTGGCCGTAAATTGGCAAACTTCATGTTAGTTTCGACAGATCGTGATTAGCTACTACATTCAGTCCGGGCTGTGCTCGCCTCCCTAGCGCCTGTGTTTATTTGTTGCGGGTAACACCTGGTCTATCTTCTATGCTTCCCTTTGTCTCTCTGGAGGCCTCTGTGACCTTGGTGTATCCACTTCTCTTTCTGTCCCTTCGTGCCAGGAGCAGCCTAGATCTTTCTCAGGTTTTAATTGCTTTTCTGCTAATCTAACACATTCCGAAATTTCTACGTATGCTTCAATCTAGTTTCAGCTAAAACCTACCTAGTTATTTTCATGTGAATCAATATTCTGAACAAGATGGCCGCCTGGCTTATAATGGCGGCCATCTTCCAGCCTGATTCCACTTCATTCCACCCTTGGCTCAAGCCTCAGGTTCTTCTCCTGAGACTTGTAGCCATCACACCTCACTATTATTCTTAAATTCCTCATACTTTGGGGGACCTATTTTTGTTGGGAACATATCTTGTGGGATAATCAGGGGTATCTTCTGTGTCTGTGGGTGTCAGTGCCCTCTTGCATAGTGGCCAGAGACAGAGCCCTATGCGGTACCGTAGTGTCCCTATGACCAAGATCACCACCACCATCAGAATCATGGATCCAATCTGAGATAAATCTCAGAATGGATCCGAACCAATCTCTGATTGCTCCGAACCCACGGAGTGGATTCCAGCCTTCAGCAGCGATCCTCCTGGCTGTGTTCTGCAACTGTGCTACCTTCTCCTGGTGATCTTGGATTACCTGGTAATAGTCAGGGACGTCATGTGTAGTGTTCTTGATTAAGGTGCAACATTCATAATGCATTGTCATCTCACACAATCCAGAGCCGCACTGATCTGTTCTAGTGCCATATCATGTATCATTTGTACCTTCCTTATCTCTCATACTTCCAGATTCAGTAACTGAATGTCCATATTAGTTTTATTCAAAATCTCGTCCATCAGACTGGCATAACTGTTCATTCTTACCATCAACTCTCTTCCCCATCCAGTCCATGCCGGCAGCCATGCCCATATTCGATCCGCTTTCTTGAACAACTCTCTCTTCTGTCTCTCAAACACCAGTGGGTACCTAGGGTGGAGTGTTGTGTCTGAATTGGTGTCTTCTCCCTTACCCTCTGGATTGGATCAATTTAGCCAGATAACACATTCCCGTTATTGTAGTGGTACCCATGTGTAACACACCCTTTCACAGCACACCTGGTACCCTCCTTCACTATAAATGGTGATGAAGGTAGTGTTCCCTTTCATATCTCTATCGCAAGTTGTCTCAGCCGTCTCATATCCACTGCACTCTGCCTCCCATTCGTCACATTCACAATCACCGCCTCTTGGTCTCTAGTGAATTGCCTGCATCGTATGTATAGATAATTCGCCTTTTGTCCTGTTTTGAATATGTAAATGTATGATGTCCAGTTGAACTAACTTGATTACATAACCCACCCTCGTTATTTGTTTCTTTATCTGGTCCTAGTTGAAAACACCATTCTGGTGGGTACACTGGCCCTATTATGGGATACCCAGGACTGAATGATTCTGTTTTTTCCCCTGATGCCTCAAAAGCATGTATTGTGACATTTCCTGACGCAAACATACTCAAATTCATTGGAACAGAGGCAAATGGTATGTGAATTGTCTCTGGGTGCAGTCTACTACACACCCAGCATGCGGTTTGCCCAGGCTTTTTAGCATAGTCATATTTAAAATAGCACAAGTAAATGTCCTCTTGGCATAATCTCGGATATCGCCTCTCGCTTTTGTCTCCACATGGTACGGTTCTCCATCACCGGGTGCGTACCATTCCAGATATGGGAAATATCCACTTTCTTGGCGGTGCTTCGGCACCTGGGGCATACTCCATGCGAGAGTCCATAAATCAAATTTGCAAGGTACAAAATCAGTACCACAAATGCCCCAAATGTCAAAATCCCTTGGGCAATTCTTTTCACAGTCACATAAACCCAATCCCTCCCCTCCGGAATTTCAAAAACAAAAAGACATTTCCGGTTGATCACGGGTCAGGGCCGGGCCCCTAAAAATAACCCTTTCAGCATCCCTCATCAGTGGATAATCAGACCTTGTTGTATCCATCAAAACACCCACGTGTTGAGTATCTTGGATGCTCTCAGTCGAATCTCTCAGCTTTAGCATCAGTGGATTGGTCTCGTTGGTGACAACCTTCCTTACTGGTTCAGGATTGGCTGCAGCTACTTTCAGCCTGGAGTGATGTATCCACGGGACCACCTCGGCAACCTTTACTGCTGTAGGGGTTGATAACAGGACAACGTAAGGACCTCTCCATTTTTGGGCCTAGTGGATCATTTTTCCACTCCTTCACCCATACTGAATCACCTGGACAATACTTATGCAGTGGGGGGTATAAAAAGTGAGGTATATTATCTCCCACCCAAGTATTTAATTTCTGAATTGCTTTACCCAACAGTACAACCTGATCATTTAATTTAGTTTCCCCCAATGCCCGAAGGTCCCCCCTTAGTCCATTAATCAGAGGGGTAGGCCGTCCAAACATGAGTTCGTACGGACTTAGCTTCAATTAGGGGGGGGGGGTTGGCCTGCACCTAATGTGCAATAGAACTATTGGCAGCACATCCAACCAGCCTAGTGACATCTCTTGGCACAGTTTGGACATCAAAGTCTTTAGGGTGCGGTTCATTCTTTCGACTTTTCCCGAGCTTTGGGGCCTGTAAGCAGTATGTACAGGGTGAGCCAGTCAAACCTGCATTTTTGAAAAGGGCGGGAGAGCCGTGAAAGTGGGCGGAGCGAGTTAGAAAGTTACCATTGTGTCCCCCACAACTAAGCATTTCAGTCGTCATGGAGCAGTGGTCTAAACAACAACGTTCATTCGCTGTGAAAGCGTTTTACCACAGTGGTAGTTATGCAGCCAACTCAGCGTCGTTTCCGGAAGAATTTTCAAATTAATCGAAATAAGCCAGTGCCGTCTGTTAATTCAATCAAATTGTGGGTGACAAACTTTGAAGCAATTTGTGAAACGAGAAGCAGAAGGGGTGGCAGTGCAAGATCAGTGCGAACTCCGCCAATATTGACCGCGTGAGAGTTGAGAGTTGCTGTGAAAGAAGCCCTCGGAGATCGGCGCGTCGACAGAGTGCTGCGCTTGGCATGGCAAACACGAGCGTCCGAAGAATCTTGAGGTTAGATTTACACCATCACCCATACAAAATTCAGGTTGTTCAGGCTATGAATGAAAACGATTTTGCAGCTCGACGGCGTTTTTGTCAAACGTTGTTGGACATGTTTGATGAAAACGAGGACCTTGTTCACAACCTGTGGATGAGCGATGAGGCACATTTCCATCTCTCCGGTTTTGTGAATAAACAAAATTTCCGATATTGGAGTGATGAAAACCCTCAACAACTCCATCAAACACCACTCCATTCAAGCAAGGTAACAGTTTGGTGCGCAATGTCCTCATTGGGAATCATAGGCCCGTTATTTTTTTGAAAATGACAGGGAGCAAGCAGTTACTGTGAATGCACAACGCTATTCGGAAATGTTGCATTCGTTCTGCATTCCTCACCTTCGTCAACATGGAATGAACAATGAAACCTTATTCCAGCAAGACGGTGCCACAAGTCATACAGCCCGTGTGAGCATGAATGTTCTCAACAATGTTTTTCCAAATCGGGTGATATCCCGAAAATGGAGCAATTTCTTGGCCTCCCCGATCGCCCGACCTCACAGTGTGCGATTTTTTCTTGTGGGGGTACCTGAAGAGTAAAGTCTTTTGAACAACGACCTCCAACGCTTGGGGAACTCAAGAGGAGAATCCGGTTGGAAAGCGAGAGAATTCCTCAGCGTATGCTCCGTGATGCGATGGGCTGTTTCAGAAATCGCCTACAAGAATGTCTCAATCGGGAAGGACACCATCTTACTGGAGTTATTTTTAAACAGTGAATGTTGTTTCTTAAATGCTTTTTAATGTACATTAAGATAGTAACAATAAAATTTTGAAATATCCATCCGTTTTTTTTTTACAGTCATTTCAAAAATGCAGGTTTGACTGGCTCACCCTGTAGCTTCTAGGTGATGCCCAACAGGTGGGCAAGCTGTTGTAGACAGTTCTGTATAAATGCGGGGCCATTGTCTGACCCTATTTCGAGAGGAAGTCCATAGCGTGGTATTATTTCCTTCAGACTTTTCTTCATTCTTGCAAGTTTGTTTTTGATAAGGTGATAAGGGTCTCTTTGAGAAAGAACCTCACCAGCGGAGCTTGATATTCTTCTGCTCCCAACTCTCCCAAATTTAGCAGTATTTGTGTGATCCTCAGATTATTATGAGGGTCGGCTGTTAGGCTGTCAAAACGTGAGGCGAAATTTTCTGCTTGTTCAACTTCGGTTACTTTTGTATCTTCTCAATTACTCCCCCATTAATTTTACGCCGAAGAATTTCAGCATCATTTTGTATACTCTGCGGAGTCTTTGCTGAACTTCTGAGGTGTTAATCATAAGACGTGTCTCTTGAGGGTTCAGAGAAGTGGAGTAGAAATTTCGGCCTTGGGACCGTGTTGGGAAAAGCCATTGGATATAATCATGATTGAGTTCTAATATTCGGTAATCATTGTGCCATTTGTGCAGAATAATTTCAATGAATTCGCCTTTGGGTTCAAATTTTCTCCAATTCATGTAGAATTCGTAGTTTGGCATGGGAGGTTGGGCCTCTTGCTTGCAGAGCAGGACTTTGGCTTGATCAGTTGTTAGCAATGGTTTTGCAGCCGCTTCTGCGGCCTGGTCAGCGCGCCTGTTGCCTTTTGGGATTTCATCATGACCTTTCTGGTGGCCACGACAGTGCATAATACTGACAGCACTTGGTTTCCATACAGCTTCTAGGAGGGCTGCGATTTCAGCTGCATACTTGATTTGTTGTCCTGAGGAAATAAGTAGGCCTCTTTCTTTGTAGAGTGCACCATGTGCATGGACAGTCATAAAGTCAGTGTAGCTTTTGCTTTCGGAGATTTCCAGAGTCCTGGTTAAAGCTGTTATCTCAGCCAGTTGTGCAGCTGTATGGCCTGGTAGAGAATTTGCTTCAATAATTTCTTCTGCTGAGACGACTGCATAGCCGGAGACTTTCTTCCCATCATCCATGTAACTACTACCATCAGTGAATAGCTGTAGATCGTATTTGTCTAGGGGTACATCTTTCAAATCTGGCCTGCTACTGAACACTTCTTCCATGACTTGGAGGCATTCATGATCTGGATCCTCTTCCCAGTCAGGCAGTAAAGTAGCAGGGTTCAAGGTAGCGATGAGGTCCAAATGAACCTGTGGATTCTCACACATCATAGCTTGGTACTTCGTCATCCGGCCGTTGCTGAACCAGTAGCTTCCTTTTACATCAAGCAGGGCTTCACAGCATGTGGCACCTTGACATGAAGAACTTGTCCAAGGGTCAGCTTGTCTGCTTCTGCTATCAGCATTGCGGTGGCTGCCACAGCTTTCAGACATGGGGGTAGGCCGCAAGCCACAGGGTGAAGTTGCTTGGAGAGGTAGGCCACAGGCCTTGGCCAGGAGCCAAAATTCTGAATTAGCACTCCTGTAGCTGTTTGATTGTGTTAATGTACGTACAGCTGGAAGGGCTTGCTGTGATCTGGCAGTCCCAGTGCTGTAGCTTCCATTAGTATAGTCTTTAATTTCAGGAAAGCTGCTGTTTGCTCTTCTTCCCAGAGGAAGGGGTCATGCTCTTTTTCCTTGGTGGCTTGATAAAAGGGGCTCAGCAATGTCTGCGAAGTTGGGGATCCACAGGCGGCAGAAGCCTGCAGCTCCCAGGAATTCACAGACCTGTCTCTTTGTCTTTGGTTGGGGTATTCGACATACTGCTTCTTTTCTTTCTGTCCCCAATACACGTTGGGTACCAGTTAATTGAAAACCTAGATATTTTACAGTCTGTTTACATATTTGTGCTTTCTTTTTGGACACTCTGTAACCTGCTTGGCATAGCAGATCTAGCAGGGCTTTTGTGGCAGAGAAACAGTCTTTTTCTGTGGGAGAAGCCAGTAATAAATCATCTACATACTGTAGTAAAACAACTTTGTCTGGCTGAGCGTTGAAGAGATCCTGGCTGAGCGTTGAAGGACAGGAGGTCCTGGCTGAGCGCGCATCCATTGTAGATTCCTCCCACTGAAAAATAAAAAGGGGTTGGCTTGCTGGAGCCAGACGGATGCAGAAAAAAAAAACGTCTTTTAAATCAAGCACCGTGTAATATTTTGTATCACCAGAAATTAATACCAATAAATTGTATGGATTGGGAACCACAGGGTGTAGAGTTACTGTGGCTTCGTTGACAGCCTGTAAATCTTGGACTGGGCGGTACTCTTGTGTGCCCTCTTTCAGTACTGATAACAGGGATGTGTTCCACGGTGACAAGCAGAATTTTAATATGCCATGGTCTTTAAGTCTCTGCAAATGTGTCTGGATATTCTGCTTGGCTTTTTGTGGGATATGATATTGTCTTAAAGCCACAGGTGTTGCACCAGGTTTTAAATCGACGTACACGGGAGGGATATTTACAGCTAATCCGTGCGGGTTTTCCTCTGCCCAGACTCCAGGAATTTCAAGGAGTAGTGTGTACGGGTCTGGGGTGGCCGGCAGGGTTGGTGCCGTTCACTATTCTTCTTCTCTTGGCATAATTACTGCAATTTTTTTTTTTTTTACAGGTTGGGTATGCTGGCTGGCTGGGCTGTACTGCCGTGTAGAGCTGCCACTCTCAGGCAGATCTAATCTAGCGTGACCCCCGGGAAAAAAATATAATTCGGGCTTGCAATTTGCAAAAAATATTCCGCCCCAGGAGCTGGATGGGACATTCGGGCATATACATATACATATTGTATATTTTAAATAAAAAGAAAAACCATCTACATATACAAACAATATTCACAGAGGTCTCTCTCCCGTAGCCAAAACAGACTCTTAATACCACATCAGAAAAAACAAATAAAAATAAAATACTCTTATAACAATAGAATAACTATCTCATCAGAAACTTAATAGAAACATATATTTTTTTGAATTTTTTTTAAAATCATACTTTTGCTATATCTTAACTATATAGGACATGAAACAGTATAAAACTAGTTACTTTATTTCTCGAAAGGCTCTTTTAATATTATCTTCTAACCGTTTCATATATTTCTATTTAGTTTGTTAATAAATTTTATTATATTTTGGTAGACAATATTGTATATTATTACATACTTTAATTTTACTTCATAAAATACATGTTGTATTATAAATACTCACTATTGTTACACTCTGTAACAATATAAAAACCAGGACACCCTCTTTTATTTAATTCTAGCTCTGTGAACAAAACTAGAGTTTTTGGAATAATATCAACACATTACACAATTTTGCTTGAAACAAACGGACAACAATACTAGCCAATATAAAACTTTCTTACATATAGCCTAGATTATATAAAACTATTTTAAAATAGTCTGTCAAGACAGACTTAACCAAATATATCAACACAAAATAAAAATATACTGTCATGGAGCTGATGTAACGCTCCATGCTTCAAACCCCAAGAGACTTTATGTTCATTTATATCGTGTGTTTTTAAATATATTTTACATCGTTTGGTTTTAGTTTAATTTAGTTTAGTGTAAAATGGCATAGCTTTGGTTTTAAAAATACTTATATTCCTGTAGGTAAATGTGTTTTTGTGTAATACAGTAAACAAGCTTTACTGCTGTGTAATTTATGCACCAGGGTTTTCCCCATTATCTAGCTGCATGTTTAATTCAAGGGATCTCTGATAGTGTGTGTTTAATCTGATGTGTTAGAACAATGGATATACAAATGTTGTGTGAGCTGAAAGGCTAGAGAATGTAAAGAATGTTTATTGTAAATAACTGACCTAATGTAATTAGTATGGGTATGCAAATTATGACTGTTGGACTTCAGCATAAATGGTGGCGTTTGGTTCATTAAAAAGTCAGAGAACTCTCAGAGCTCAGAGAGAGAGGATCCTGTTTTAAAGCATACAGCCGCGCCTGGTGTCTTTATTACAAACTACGCTACACTCCACACTCACCCTCAGAAGGCAGAGAGCGGCCTTCTGGAGATTCCTAACGGCTCCAGGGCAGAGGAACAGAAGCAGGCAGGTCAAGCCGCTCGAGGCGCTGAGGACAGCACTCCCAGTAGCCGGGCTGACCGCAACGAAGGGGTGTCTGGAGAGCCAGGACAGACGGAAGGGAACGGTTCCTTCACATATACATCTTGCACTCAACAGATGTCATGCATGCTATTGTAGCACACATTAAAAACTAGCTAAACATAGTAATTTTTCTTCTTTATTTCTCTGGTAAACTTAAATTCGCTGCACAGACACATAAAGGGTTACTTTGTCTGTTCGTCAGAAAACAAAAATATTGACTACCTCCCTCCCCTCCTTGCAGACAGTGTGTGCCAGAAAGGAGGGGGGAGCGAATACGAGAGAAAAAAACAACAAAAAAACTGTTCTCTTTTTCTTCTGGCCCAGGGGGAAGTGGGGGCTCAGAGACTCCTGCAGATCATTACATAATCCACACACAAAGCTTGTAAATTATCTTTGTTTAATTTACTGGTATATTAAAACACTAAATTTATATATATAGACTTATTTTCACATTCATATTTATATTTATTTGAGGGCATACTTTCTTCTTTTTTTTCTTTGCCCTACTAACATAACAAAATGGCTTTTATCTCTCACACAGTACCTCCATATATCTATATACGGGTATTGTTCAGGATGACCATATCTCCCGGTTACCTGGGAGTGCACTCTCTGTATTATCTCCGGGTCATAGACCCCTGTTCTGGTCACTCAGGAACTAACTGTGGCCATACCATTGTACACAATAATTTTAACCTTTCTTTACTCAAATCCACACCATAATCATGTGTTGCATACAACACTTCAAAATTCCGCACCATATACCCTAAGGGCGTCTCACCCTTCTTAGCCGTCTTGGGTTTGGACGACCTGTTGCCCATTGTTACTCTTACAGGCGGTAACCTTCTCACAATGCAGATATTACGTTTAGCACAAAACACTTGAAATTTACTGTCTGGTACTTCAGTCAACAATTCATACAGTTGTGTTCAAAATTATTCAACCCCCAATGCTGTAAAGGGTTTTAGGGAATTTAGTGTACATTTGTAATTGTATTCAGAATGAAATCCTACAAGGACTTTTTACAGAACCATATGCAACTAAAATGACACCAATTGGTTTTGTAATACAGTAGTAAATGTTTCTTTTGTGAATTCTTCATTGACACAATTATTCAACCCCTTAAAGACCACCACTCTGAAGAACAGAGGTTCATTCAAGTGTTTTCAATCAGGTATTGAAAACACCTGTGGATGTCACGGAGCAGCAATAAAGCATAATAAGCACCAATTAGGCAGCTTTAAAATGACTGTGATACTCAGCTCCTTCTAGACATTTACTGGTGTGGTTACAAACATGGTGAAGTCAAGAGAATGGTCCAGGAAGACAAGAGAAGAGGTGATTACTCTTCACAGGAAGGGCAATGGCTATAAGAAGATTGCAAAGATGTTAAACATACCAAGAGAGACTATAGGAAGCATCATTCGCAAATTCAAGGCAAAGGGCACTGTTGAAACGCTACCTGGTCGTGGCAGAAAGAAGATGCTGACTTCAACTGCTGTGCGCTACCTGAAGCGTAGAGTGGAGAAAAGTCCCCGTGTGACTGCTGAGGAACTGAGAAAAGATTTGTCAGATGTGGGTACTGAAGTTTCAGCTCAGACAATATGGCGCACACTGCGTAATGAAGGCCTCCATGCCAGAACTCCCAGGCACACCCCCTTGCTGTCTCCAAAGAATAAAAAGAGGAGTCGACTGCAGTATGCCAAAAGTCATGTGGACAAACCACAGAAGTTTTGGGATAGTGTTCTGTGGACTGATGAAACAAAATTAGAACTGTTTGGGCCCATGGATCAACGCTATGTTTGGAGGAGGAAGAACAAGGCCTATGAAGAAAAGAACACCTTGCCTACTGTGAAGCATGGCGGGGGGTCAATCAGGCTTTGGGGCTGTTTTTGCTTCTGCAGGTACAGGGAAGCTTCAGCGTGTGCAAGGTCCCATGAATTCTCTTCAGTACCAGGAGATATTGGATGACAATGTGATGCAGTCCTGAGGCTTGGGAGACGTTGGACCTTTCAACAGGACAATGATCCCAAGCATACCTCCAAGTCCACTAGAGCATGGTTGCAGATTAAAGGCTGGAACATTTTGGAGTGGCCATCGCAGTCAACTGACTTAAATCCGATTGAGAACCTCTGGTGGGACTTAAAGCAGTTGCAGTGCGCAAGCCTAAGAATGTGACTGAACTGGAGGCTTTTGCCCATGACGAATGGGCGAAGATACCCGTAGATCGCTGCAAGACACTTGTGTCAAGCTATGCTTCACGTTTAAATGCTGTTATACTGTAAAAGGATGTTGTACTAAGTACTAAGATTGAATGTCACTTGGGGGTTGAATAAAACTGATAATGATGTGAGCACAGAATAGACATTTGTGGTTATTTCATTATAAATGTTATGTTATATTTGTCGGACCTACACGTGCCTCTTTGATTTAATTGTAAGCAAGATGACTGAATGATCAAAATCAATGTCAAACTGGCCAAAACACTCAATTTCAGTGGGGGTTGAATAATTTTGAACACAACTGTATATATCGGATTCGCTTCCTCCGTCAGTAGCCGGACTGCAGTCGCCTGAGCCGGAAACGTACCTTGGGAGTCCACTCTCAAGTTTGCTTTCTCGCTAGGCGAGTAGGCGCTCAATCACTCACAACACTCTCAGCAATCATTCACAACCCATACTGTACCAGATACTTTCAGCACAAAACAATACATAAACAATTCAACTCTTTCTACTAGCCGAGGGCACACCGTCCCTCCTTTTGGCTCCCTATACCCCGTTAATTGAACTCTAACTCTTGCATGCTTGTGACTATGTGCACCCCGTTCTATAACTACACTTCCGTCTGCAATTCCAATTTGCCTATGGGTAATCTACCCACCCGGCACCACTTCCTCTGCAGCTACCGTTGGCCCCAATGAGCCCTCTTCACTACACGACGTACACACTAGCACTGACACAGGACTCTCAGCCCAGTCACAGAAATCTCTCCTCCTTTCCTTTGTCCACGTGCAGAAGCTCTATTTACAAACACTGACTACGACTATGCAACTCCACGTGGCTCCCTTCACCCTCACATACAGAACTATCCTTTGGTTAACATCCGATCCCCCGGGTTCAGACACGCGCTAGCCACTCTGGCTCCTTTGCTTGTCCGTGCTGTCGGCGTGGGGTGCACGTGGGATTCACTCGGGACGAGGCCGGACCGGACACGAGCAATTATTGTCTGAACACGAGTCTCTTCAGGAAAGGCAAACTTTATTTGTGTCGTCACACAAATACTAACACAGGATTGAATCGCACAGAGTGAGCCTCGAACTCACCGTGACATCAAATCTTATAACCCAAATACATAATTAGGTACATCCCAATTAGCCCACCTCCCGGTGACACTCTCCCACCCCACGTGGGTTAATACCTCCCTTAATCTAATACAAAGACATTCCATTACATTGGCCGTAAATTGGCAAACTTCATGTTAGTTTCGACAGATCGTGATTAGCTACTACATTCAGTCCGGGCTGTGCTTGCCTCCCTAGCGCCTGTGTTTATTTGTTGCGGGTAACACCTGGTCTATCTTCTATGCTTCCCTTTGTCTCTCTGCGGGCCTCTGTGACCTTGGTGTATCCACTTCTCATTCTGTCCCTTCGTGCCAGGAACAGCCTAGATCTTTCTCAGGTTTTAATTGCTTTTCTGCTAATCTAACACATTCCAAAATTTCTATGTATGCTTCATTCTAGTTTCAGCTAAAACCTACCTAGTTATTTTCAAGTGAACCAATATTCTGAACAAGATGGCCGCCTGGCTTATAATGGCGGCCATCTTCCAGCCTGATTCCACTTCAATACCATATTAGTATTTTTTGGAAGCTGCATCGCTAAACTCATTCTGATAAGTACAAACCCCCATAAGCAGGAGAGCTCACCATCTTATTATCTGTCTGCAGCACATTTACTGACACATAGGCCATTCCTGCCTGTATGCTGATAATGCAGACCCCAGGGGACAGTGTGTGAGATAAGGGGCGCCATCTAGAGTTTACAATCTTTCACCCCAGAGATATTTCTGTAAATAAATACATGTAAATTTTAAAGAAAAAAAACAGATTTCCCTTATTTTGATTTTTTACTATCTCAGAAAAAACAATTACTGCACAAAAATTCTATTTTACCCTGGAATATAATGAACTTCGCATCCCAGGAGTCAAATAAATGTTATGCCAGACCTCCTGCTCATTCATGTGGGAGTATGAATGAAAAGGATGATCCACAGGGTGGCAGGCTCTGCTTTCTAACTCTATGGTTTGTAATGGTTTGCCCAAAAGAAAGATGGCCGCGCTGTTCTGCCCAGTTACTTACAATGCCAGTTTCATTCAAGCACAGCCCATACCAAAAACATTTATTGAAAGCGGAGGACAGCACAGGAACACATTTGGTCCACACCGGTGTCCACCCGTCCGATTCCTTGTACAAAAATAAAGGATTCTAGCAGTGCCCTAATCAAAGATGGCGGCGGTGGCGCCCAACCTCACAGCTTTCTAAACGATTCCTTGTCGTCTCGTACCTGTTACTGATAGCTGGAGAAACCGAATTCGCTTCCATTCCAAGTCCATTCTAGTACGACCTTCCGCCGAATGCTAGGAATAAAAACGACCGCGCTGCCCTTTCTCGCGTAATAACAATAGTGCCCGAAACAAAGATGGCGGCTTGGCCGTATCCTGTTGCTCTCAGGCCCAGCTTCCGTGTTACCTCGCACTGATTGGCTCTTCCCGTCTCTTTTTTTTTTCTTCTCATTTTATTAGTCAGGGTTTGTTCACCCGCCCTTCTATTCTCGAGTCTTTCTGCAACGTTCTATTGGTCCGCAACCAGGCCTACCGGCTGACTATTGGCTGTTGATCCACGTTGTCCTATTAGAACAGATTTGATTGGTCAGATGGCCAGGCCCCTTCTTTTCCACGTGTAGACAGAAAGCAGCTCCTGAAGCGGAAGTGCTGGCTGGTGCTGAGAGTCCTGGGAGTTGGTAACAGGCTACATATATATTATTTTATCTTCAGGCAGTCCAGTGGGGATGCTGGGAGTTGTAGTTCTGGGTCTGGTTGCCTGTGTTTACCCTGCAGAGAGCTGAACACGTGACATGACACCTTCCTGACACACAGTGTGCTGATCACATGGCTGTGGCCTCAGTTTTAGGTTTTCTGGTGTTTGGCCCCAGCTCTTGTGGACTATAATGCCCATTATCCACACTGTATCTGCCAGCATAAGAGACCCCCACAGAGTACTATAATGTACAGACTCATTGCGGGGAGGTTTAATGCTGTGCAGCTCTGTTATACACTCATGGAGGAGCCCCTAAAAAGACACCGCACACCCTGAATATATAGAGGAACCCCTAAAAATACACCCGCACACCCTGAATATATAGAGGAACCCCTAAAAATACACCCGCACACCCTGAATATATAGAGGAACCCCTAAAAATACACCGCACACCCTGAATATATGGAGGAACCCCTAAAAAGACACCGCACACCCTGAATATATAGAGGAACCCCTAAAAATACACCCGCACACCCTGAATATATGGAGGAACCCCTAAAAATACACCCGCACACCCTGAATATATGGAGGAACCCCTAAAAATACACCCGCACACCCTGAATATATAGAGGAACCCCTAAAAATACACCCGCACACCCTGAATATATAGAGGAACCCCTAAAAATACACCCGCACACCCTGAATATATGGAGGAACCCCTAAAAATACACCCGCACACCCTGAATATATGGAGGAACCCCTAAAAAGACACCCGCACACCCTGACTATATGGAGGAACCCCTAAAAAGACACCGCACACCCTGAATATATGGAGGAACCCCTAAAAACACACCCGCACACCCTGAATATATGGAGGAGCCCCTAAAAATACACCCGCACCCTGAATATATGGAGGACCCCTAAAAATACACCCGCACACCCTGAATATATGGAGGAACCCCTAAAAAGACACCGCACACCCTGAATATATAGAGGAACCCCTAAAAATACACCCGCACACCCTGAATATATATGGAGGAACCCCTAAAAATACACCCGCACACCCTGAAGATATGGAGGAACCCCTAAAAAGACACCCACACACCCTGAATATATGGAGGAGCCCCTAAAAAGACACCCACACACCCTGAATATATGGAGAAGTCCCTAAAAAGAGACACAGTTGCCGTGAATGTATGAAGATGTGAGGTGACCCTGGGTGGGGGAGATGGGCATTGAGTGTTTCCTTTTTTCCCCAGTAATTGGTTCATTCATCTTTCTGCAGGTGGTGGTGGTGGTTGTGGTACCTGCTCCTGAGGGTTCACGACCCTGTACTGAGATCAGGATGGAAGCGCCTGAAGATGTTCATTTGGATTCCAGAGGAAGAACGGAGCTGGAAGGGTTGGACGAGGAGCCCATGGAGCTGAACAGGTCTGGTGGAGACGATACAGAAGGACACCGTGTTGATATCCAGGATGGGAACATACAGGGACAGGACCGGTTTGAGACTAGTCCCACCGTGGAAATCCTAGCACAAACCCCAGATTGCGTAGACTGTGGACTGGTGGAAGAGGAACATTTAACTGTAGATTCTAAAGAGGGAGAGAATTTGGTGCCCGAGGGTGAGATGAGGTCATGTGAAGAGCAGTCTGGGGTTGTAGACTTGGCACAGGATAAGGTCATGGAGATAGAAACGGGGCCGGAGGGAGCTGAGTGTCTGCCCATTAGCCAAGAGGTGACCGATGATACGGAGGCCTTGAAGGAAAGCTTTGGAGATCAGAAGGAAGGGGATGATGAAGGTGGGAACAGTTCCTGTCTTCAAGACACAACAGCCCCAATAAACAACATCCCAGTGTGTGAGATCTGTACTGAGGATGCCGGTACAGACGACTCTGAGGTGGTGGACAAGACTGAGAAGGGGACGTCTGAGGCAACAGAATCCGAGATGGTGGAGGAGTCCTATACGTACGTTTATACTTTAAAAGGGGCCCCGTTATATCTGTGTGATTTTGTGTCGGGGAGGGGTCGGGTTATATCTGATTTGTGTCGGGGAGGGGTCGGGTTATATCTGTGTGATTTGTGTCAAGGAGGGGTCGGGTTATATCTGTGTGATTTGTGTCAGGGAGGGGTCGGGTTATATCTGATTTGTGTCGGGGAGGGGTTGGGTTATATCTGTGTGATTTGTGTCAGGGAGGGGTCGGGTTATATCTGTGGTGATTTGTGTCGGGAGGGGTCGGGTTATATCTGTGATTTGTGTAAGGGAGGGTCGGTTATATCTGTGATTTGTGTAAGGGAGGGGTCGGGTTTATCTGTGATTTGTGTAAGGGAGGGGTCGGGTTTATCTGTGATTTGTGTAAGGGAGGGGTCGGGTTATATCTGTGTGATTTGTGTCGGGGAGGGTCGGGCTATATCTGTATGATGTGTCAGGGAGGGGTCGGGTTATATCTGTGTGATTTGTGTCGGGGAGGGGTCGGGTTATATCTGTGATTTGTGTCGGGGAGGGGTCGGGTTATATCTGTGATTTGTGTAAGGGAGGGGTCGGGCTATATCTGTATGATGTGTCAGGGAGGGGTCGGGTTATATCTGTGATTTGTGTCGGGGAGGGGTCGGGTTATTCTGTGATTGTGTCGGGGAGGGGTCGGGTTATATCTGTGATTTGTGTCGGGAGGGGTCGGGTTATATCTGTGTGATTTGTGTCGGGGAGGGGTCGGGTTATATCTGTGTGATTTGTGTCGGGGAGGGGTCGGGTTATATCTGTGTGATTTGTGTCGGGGAGGGGTCGGGTTATATCTGTGTGATTTGTGTCGGGGAGGGGTCGGGTTATATCTGTGATTTGTGTCGGGGAGGGGTTGGGTTATATCTGTGTGATTTGTGTCAGGAGGGGTCGGGTTATATCTGTGTGATTTGTGTCAGGGAGGGGTCGGGTTATATCTGTGTGATTTGTGTCGGGGAGGGGTCGGGTTATATTGTGATTTGTGTCGGGGAGGGGTCGGGTTATATCTGTGTGATTTGTGTCAGGGAGGGGTCGGGTTATATCTGTGTGATTTGTGTCAGGGAGGGGTCGGGTTATATCTGTGTGATTTGTGTAAGGGAGGGGTCGGGTTATATCTGATTTGTGTCAGGGGGGGGTCGGGTTATATCTGTGTGATTTGTGTCAGGGAGGGGTCGGGTTTATCTGTGATTTGTGTCGGGGAGGGGTCGGGTTATATCTGTGTGATTTGTGTCAGGGAGGGGTCGGGTTATATCTGTGTGATTTGTGTCGGGGAGGGGTCGGGTTATATCTGATTTGTGTCAGGGGAGGGGTCGGGTTATATCTGTGTGATTTGTGTCAGGGAGGGGTCGGGTTATATCTGTGTGATTTGTGTCGGGGAGGGGTCGGGTTATATCTGTGTGATTTGTGTCGGGGAGGGGTCGGGTTATATCTGTATTATTCGGGGAGGGGCTTCTCTTAATTGTTTCTTTGTTATTCTCTCGCAGTTCCGCTTCCTATGATTTCTCTCACCCGCCCTGGACGCTAACGGGAGCGTGGCAGGAATATTCGTCGCTGCCTGAGAATTTCCTGAAGGGATGTAAATGGTAAGTGTTCCTGAGAATCCCCGTAGCTCTGGCGGCTTCATGTTGTTTCTATGAGACCTGCGTCCCTTTAGGTTAATGTAAATTGTTATACTCTTGGTAACACAATGGGTTGATTAGGTGAAATAGATCAAGGAATCCATTGGCTTCTGCCATGTAAATGGTTACGCTTTGGGGACACTTGAGGTTTAGAAGCGGCTGTGAAAACCTCTTTACACGTGTATGTCGGTGGAAGCGGACACCAGTTTCACCCACGGCTATCTTCCTCGGGGTAATTACTTCTTATCGTTTGTTTCTCCTGAATCATCGTCTTAGGTTTATCTTCCTTGTGTTGTCGTTTGCTTCTTTCTTCTCACGTACGTCATCTTATCGACCAGTGTGGTGCAGTAACGTTCGTTGAGGACCGCCGCACCTGCTGATCTCTCTGGGCTCATTAGCAGGACTTTACATTTTTGAGGATTGTAACTTTCTGTATCTGGGGATTAAAAAAGGCAGATCGGGAGCTTGTGTGGAGACGTCCATGGTTGCCCAGTTGAGTTGAGATCAGGCCAAACTATGAGGGTAAATGTGGTGGAGTGAGTTTTGAAGGGGAAGGGAAAGTTTTGGATCAGGAGATCATGGAAGAACGACTCTGCCATGCGGTGTTGCCATTTTGTTTTGGTTAGGGTTGCAAGAGGCTGATGGACACTCCGTATTGGGTCTCCTAAAGCAGTGGTCTCCACCCCTGGTCCTCAGGGCCCACTAACAGGCCAGGTTTTAAAGATTACCTTTGAGAAATGTGGACTGAATTCTGCAATCACTGAGCAGCAAATCATATCACCTGTGCTGTGCTTCAGATATCTGGCAAACCTGGCCTGTTAGTGGTCCCCGAGGACCAGGGTTGGGGACACTGCCCTAACTCAAGCTGAATGAAGTGTTATGGAGGGTGTGAAAGGGTATGTGAGATAAAAGTGCACCCATCATGCTCTCTGCTAGCAGGCGAGGCTTTAGAATTATACAATTTTCCTAAAGTATGAAGGGGAGTTTGAATTGTAATAAAGGACTCGGAGGCGAGTATTGCGTCTCTTATTGCTTTTATTTTAAACCGCAGCAACTATTTTATCATTTCAACTGTAAAGGCGCACGGCAACATCTGTAGAAAAAAAATGCAAGTCCTTGTTTAGAGACTCCCAATCCCTGCCTTCCACCTCCCGTACATATTCCCCGGAGCTGCGTCATTCGTCCTCTATTTTTGCAGGGAAAACCGCCATTTAGACAACCAGCACGAACAGCACGCCGTGGAACCAACAGGGTCCCGAGTGGCAGAAGACCGAAAACACAAAGGTAGACCTGAGGCGATCCAGCGTGGTGTCCTGATAGTATAATGGGACTACAACCCTCAAAATAAGTCATTGGGAGGGAGAGGCGGGCAATACTCGCCTCTGAGTCCTTTATTACAATTTAAACTACCCTTCAATTCTAATACACGGATTCAGAGGCTCATATTGCGAGTTCAAAGTCACCTACCGGCTTGAAATAGTAAGTATTGAAGGTGGTCTTCCTAGACCAATCCGCAGCCTTGAGTAAGTCCTCTAGTCTAGGCATCAACCAGCTGCCACGGCCAAGAGGTTACAGCACTACGAACAGAGTGTGCCCCAAACACCGACACGTCCACACCCGCGAGGGCCAGCAACCATTTGAGCCAATGGGCCGAGGACGTGGAACCCATCGCTCAATGGGGAGCGCGGAACGAGATAAAGGGGAAACTGAAGCGCAGCACATGGAAGAGTACGAGACTCCTATTCTCGCAAGCAAAGTACAGGGCACACACACGGGAAGTCCAGGAAGGCCGGGTACAGCACAGACAAAATTTGACGTCTTGGTACAGCGAGAAATGTCGAATCTTACCCCTTCAGAAACAAATGATTGCACCTGAAAGTCAAGAGCCCGGACATCTCCCACTCTCTTACAGGAAACCAAGCACAGTAATGCCACGAGCTTGGCCGAAAGTTGACGTAAAGACAAGAGCTCGTTTCGAGGCCAATTTAATAAAAAAAACATCACGACACGTCCCAAGTAGCGGAAAATCGGAAGAGGGGGGAATGTGAGTATCTCGTGTCTCTAAGCAGCCGACAGACCAGTGGATGGCGAGCCAGGGGCACCCCGTCAAACCCTCGGACAGAGAGTCGGTCAATTTAACAAATTCTAAGCTCTTGATTGATTTTTTTTTTTTTTTTTTTTTTACGCCGAGTAAAATCTGTTGACCGCAATTAAATCGGATCACGTGGCAGATATCTCCCAGCCCTGGCCAGAACTGAAAAGCCAAGGAAGCCTCCTCTGCACGAGAGCTGCAGCAACACCTTAACATGGTTTTGTCCTCATCGAGAGGGTATAGCTCTACCTTGAGAAAGGGGTCCATGTCTGGATTACGCTGCTCGGGTCCCATAAAGTTTTATCCCTGTTCCAAGGCTGGCGTTAGCATTTGGAGATGGCGGTCCATGCACAGTCATTTTGGATCCCGGAGATTACTTCCATTGTAGGTTTCCGATACTGTGAGCTTTGCTGGGGGAGGCGTCGCCGCTATTATTCGCCAGAGGGTGAAGAATCACGACGTGTAACCATTTAGATATCGTGTTACGTACCGCCCGCCCAGGACTGGAATAATTTCTTCAGGACCTTTCATGCTGTGTTCATCTTTTACCGGGCAGGTTTCCGTGCCGAATGCAGGGTTTGCCTTTCCCGGGGAGCCCCTTCATGCGGTGAGGGAGTTTAACGTGAATGCATCCCCCCCGACAAGGGAATTCTTTTCGGTGGTTCTTCTATGGATTCCTCTGGGCCGCGTCGAGACTTCCTACATGAATAAAAGATCTTTGAGGCAGGAGCCCCGCCGGCGGGTATCGGATCACCGTGTGAATCCGAGCAGATCGTACAAGAGCCCCGCCGAGTCTTCCTGTCTTCCTGGGACGCAGGATTAATGCGCTTTCTGCTGCTGATATTGCCATTTAATCCCAGATAGAACACAGACCGACACCTCCACTCCCAATCCGCTGGGCACGTGTGGGGCCGACGCTGCTTACCCAATAATTTTGCATTGCTACCTCACTGGAGTAATCGGGGTTAACTCCCAGGAGCCTCATCGACCAAGAAAATTATAGACGTGCAGAGGAGGGACACTATAGGGTTAAAACAGGTGGAGTAGGAAACAGAGGGGTTAAAATAGGAGAGGGAAGTGCAGAGGGGTTAATGTTTAAGTTTTCTTTTAAAAGCTCTCCTGAATCCAGCGCTGGCCACCCTCTGATCTGCAGGATATGACACGCGTCCAGCTGAGCATGTCATGTGACCGCAGGAAAGGTGTCATGTCCTCAGCCCCCGCTGCGCTGCCTGGGGGGTCTGGGCAAGGTCCTGTGCCAGGACCTGGCCGGCTGCCAGCACTGGGGAAAGGCCGAGCGGCGTCCGAGGGGTGGGGCCCAGCATGGTCACGAGGAGCTGCCGGGTTTAAAACAGGACGCGAGGAGTTGCCTCGTCGCCCTGTCGTGGAGTCTGATTCCCGCATCGCTGCTTATTGATTTTGATTGTCTTCCTGTTGCCAACCCGGTTTTTGTATTCGATCCCTGCTCCTGTTATTTGACCCGGCCTCATTCCTGACTATTCTGCTGATTGGGTTGGGTTTTGGTGGTTTAACCTCATGCTTGCCGCTGGGGTTATTTACACGCTACTGGGGAAGTGTTCCTTCTCATCGGTGGGTCTTGTCTGTGGCCTTGCTAAGTTCCTATACCCAACCGAGGAGTCACGTTCGCCAGCCACAACTATTATTTCAATCCGTGATTACAAAGTCCTACATATTTAATGCTGATGGTCAGTGCGCGCTCATCAGCAACAATACTCATTCTTGTTTGTACGACAGACCCTGAAGTGTATGTGTTGGCTCTTATCATCTTCAGGTACCGCTGACCTGCTCCCGATTTATCAGCAAACGTTAAAGCAACCTATTTCCTGACTGCCCTGCAGTCCGCGCAGTTCACCAACTGTCTGATCTGTGTTTCTCTGTGCTCTATCGGTCTCAAAACCTTTTGTGCGACTCTGTTTTATGGTTCTACCTTGTTGCCACAAGTATCTGATTCTGGGAGATTTAACCAGTGTTTAAACGTCAAAAAGATTTCTCAGCCCTTAAGGATCTCAACTCCGCTACTCCTTGGTGGGCGATACCCCGCCCATTACAAAAGGGCCGGGCGCTCCAACCAATTTAGTGGCTCTCGGTGCAGGTAAGCTTTGATCTCATTGGATGGGGCTGCTTCCCAAAGTCCAGGAAGCATGAGCCGATTGGACCCTGAGCTGAGTGTCTGGGTGGGGCTAAGCCCCTGCATCTGAATGGCTGAATCAGCCTCCGAGCCCCCATCAGAGGGAACGGGGAGTCACACCAGGTAACACTGAAGGGGTAATTCGCACAGACTGGCACTGAATGGTGAATGGCACCGTTCGGTGCGATTTCGGGTCAATTCGTCTATTCACGAAGCTGTAAAATACAGCGCAAGTTGCTGCAGTTCGGCTGCATCAAAAATGTGTCTTCTATTCCCAAAACGCCGAATTGCACTGACATTTCTCTGACATGCCCTGATTTTCAGTGATTCAGTACAACAGGTTTAAACGGGCGAATTCCATGGGCTTCAACGTAAAAACGTAATATTGATTTTTTTTTATTACTTTTTTTAACCCCTTGGCAGCGGATGATGTATGGGGGGACGTCCTAGGGTTTCACTGCGACATGCGACGGACTCTGGGAACCCATTTTGTTCGCCGACAACTGCTTCTGCGACTCCAAAATACGGTGACCGTTCGCCAAATGGTGAATTGACTGTATTTTTTGCCCAAATGGAATCTTTGAAATGCGTCAAACAAAGCGCTGAAATTGCGTGCTTTGTGACTAGACCATTGAGTGCTCCGTGTGTAGAGCATCTCTTTAAAATCATTAACGATCACAGGTCAAGGGAAAACGAGGGCTCTGCGAACAGAAAAGCCAGAGGACGACTGGGCAGACGAGCCAAAATCCTAGCAAGACATTATCGGAGCAAGAGCGTGCATTTTTGGGCATCAAAGACCAAAGAAAGGGCAGGGAGCAATGGACGCGCCAAGCTTGAGTAGCCATGATGTGTGGCCATGGTATCCTCACTCGGCAACCCTGGTAGATGCTGGCTGACCCAGAACAGGTAGTGTGAAACACAGTGGTCAACGTGGCTCATCTACAGATCGAACCCTGATTGACATGGACGCCATGATGTCTGGATACGGTGCATGGACACCGATGCTCCGGCTGATGGCAGCTGGGGCCGCCGCATTGGATGCAGCGTTGACCGTTGCGACTCGTGCACGGTGCAGGGCTGGGAGGCAACAGGACATATGTACAATATAGAGTTTGACGAGGCGTGAAGGCCTGAAGCTCTAAAACGCGGAGTTCAATGCCGGAAAGTTAAAGGAGACAACAGTCTACGATGGAGAAGGTGTCGCAAGAGGATGGAGGTGCGTGTTCAAGAGGAACGCCAACCTCTGATTTCCTGCCGATGTACACGGCTCTGCGCAGCTTTTATGCAAAGCGGCCGTCTCGCAGCAGCCAGCGGTAATGACAGAGAACGGTATAATCTATTCTCCGGGGCGGAGACGTGGGAAATCGGCTTACGTCACCTTCTAGAAGCGGGCTGCCATATTTAACGACGAAAACAAACCCGTTGGCGCTGTGTGCTAAAGCCACCTCTATTAAAGTATTTGTATGTTTTCGCTGTTTTTTTTTTTTTTTTTCTCTTGATCTCTCAATCTCTTTGCCACTTTACCAGCGAGAACCCGTCTGCCCGCGCCCGGCGTCCTCCTGCTAAATGCCCTTCGAGTGCCGGCCGTCTGAAAAATGAAAACGGCACCCCGTTTCCACCGCCAGCTCTCTTTTTTTTTTTTTGTTTGTGTTTGGAACGCGGACGGCCCGCGCTCACGTATATCGCTGTTGTTTTTATTTTTTTGGGTTCCCCCCCCCCCCCCTCCTCATTCGGCAGCCTTTTTAAACCAGCGGGCCGGTCAGAGGAACCGCAGCCGGCACAAGCTATTTTGGACACACGCACAGAAAAACATGAGCTTTGACCATTACTCTGCCTTAATTGCGTTCTCCTGTGCGGACTCAGGGCGAGCGGGCACAGAAATCGCGCCGCTGAAGGCTTTTCGCCATCAACACCTTTGTGGGATAATGAAAGGCTTGGAGCATTTGGCAGCGGGTTCGGGTGGCGGCGGCGGGGGGGGGGAGTCGCGAATGGAAAGGGATTACAGCGTTTCCCCCCGATTTGTTCTGTGAAAGCGCGGCGCTCGAATTTATCAGCCATTGTTTGGTGAACCTGGACTCCCACATTCTTCGGGTTTTTTAAAATGTTTTTATAAATATATTTTCGTCCCTGTAGATATTGACGTCCTTGTAGAGGTGGTCGTGACGCCCGCTCTGCGCATGGGAAGCTGCGATTGGGGGGAGATGTGACACCGCGGGGGATCTTGTCACTTGGCCTCCACATTGTTTATGAATTTCCCTCTTTTTTTTTTTTTTTTTTCTTTCTGGGGGGGAAAACGAGCCGTCAACACTCTGAATCCTCGCTGCTTCTTGTTTTCGGGATTCTCCGGGTGGGCGGGGGGGGGCGCGTTTGGTGCAAATTATGACGTGGTGTTTGAATAATAGTCGGTAAACGCTCGCTGCTTTGTTCAGCACATTATGAGCTCGCAGGACAGCCCTCCCGGCCGTAACAAAACGCCTCCATGTAATAATGTTAGGGATGCACCGATACTAGTATCTGTCGCTACCGCCATTTGCAGGAATACATTGTACTACCTGGGGGGGGGGTGACACTAACATAGAAACATAGAAAAATGTCGGCAGATAAGAACCTTTCGGCCCATCTAGTCTGCCCAATTACATGGATACTTTACCTGGATTTATCTTTTGTTTAGGATAGCTTTATGCCTATCCCATGCCTGCTTAAATTCAATTACTGTTTTGGCCTCTACCACTTCTACTGGAAGACTGTTCCATGTATCACCACCCGCCCTCAGTAAAATAATGCTTCCTGATGTTACTTTTAAACCTTTGCCCCTCTAATCTAAGACTATGTCCTCTTTGTTTTACTACTTTGTTTCCTTTTAAATATACTCCCTTCCTCTACCTTGTGGATTCCCTTTACGTATTTAAATGTTTCTATCATATCTCCTCTGTCTCGTCTTTTTTCCAAGCTGTACATGTTAAGATCATTAAGCCTTTCCTGGTAACTTTTCTCCTTCAAGCCGTACACCATTTTAGTAGCCCTTCTCTGAACTCTCTCTAAGATGTCTATATCCTTCTGGAGATACGGTCTCCAGTACTGCACACAGTACTCCAAGTGAGGTCTCACCAGTGCTCTGTACAGTGGCATGAGCACTTCCCTTTTCCTACTGCTAATACCTCTCCCTACACAACCAAGCATTCTGCCAGCATTTCCAAGCATTCTGCAGCATTTCCTGCTGCTCTATTACATTGACTACTTACCCTTAGATCCTAATAACCCCTAAATCCCAACCCTCAGATGTATCAAATATTATATATTCAGCCCTTGCGTTTTTACGTTCCAGGTGCAGTGAGCGCTAAGCAGTGAGTGGGCCACGTAGCTGGGGGGTTAGGCTGTGAGTGGCCACCGTAGCTGGGGGGGGGGGTTAGGCTGTGAGTGGGCCACCGTAGCTGGGGGGGGGGGGTTAGGCTGTGAGTGGGCCACCGTAGCTGGGGGGGGGTTAGGCTGTGAGTGGGCCACCGTAGCTGGGGGGGGTAGGCAGTGAGTGGGCCACCGTATCGGGGGGGGGTTAGGCTGTGAGTGGGCCACCGTAGCTGGAGGGGGTTAGGCTGTGAGTGGGCCACCGTAGCTGGGGGGGTTAGGCAGTGAGTGGGCCACCGTAGCTGGGGGGGGTTTAGGCTGTGAGCGGGCCACCGTAGCTGGGGGTGGGTTTAGGCTGTGAGCGGGCCACTGTAGCTGGGGGGGGGCTAGGAGGTTTCTCAGTGGGTTAGCTTGGCGTTGTGTCCTCTGGGTCGTTTTTCCAATGGGTGAGCTTGGCATTGGGTCCTCGGAAGGTGGTTTTTTTTTCAGTTGGTGAGCTTGGTGTTGGGTCCTCAGAAGGTGGGTTTTTTTCAGTGGGTGAGCTTGGCGTTGGGTCCATGGAAGGTGGGGGGGTTTTTCAGTGGGTGAGCTTGGCGTTGGGTTCTGGGAAGGTGGGTTTTTTCAGTGGGTGAGCTTGGTGTTGGGTCCTGGGAAGGTGGGTTTTTTTCAGTGGGTGAGCTTGGTGTTGGGTCCTGGGAAGGTGGGTTTTTTTCAGTGGGTGAGCTTGGCGTTGGGTCCTCGGTGTTTTTTTTTCAGTGGGTGAGCTTGGCGTTGGCTCCTCGGTGGGTTTTTTTCAGTGCGTGAGCTTGGCGTTGGGTCCTCGGTGGGTTTTTTCCCAGTGGGTGAGCTTGGCGTTGGGTTCTGGGAAGGTGGGTTTTTTCAGTGGGTGAGCTTGGTGTTGGGGTGTTTTTTCAGTGGGTGAGCTTGGCGTTGGGTCCTGGGAAGGCGGGGTTTTTTTCAGTGGGTGAGCTTGGCGTTGGGTTCTGGGAAGGTGGGTTTTTTCAGTGGGTGAGCTTGGCGTTGGGTCCTCGGTGGGTTTTTTCAGTGGGTGAGCTTGGCGTTGGGTCCTGGGAAGGTGGGTTTTTTCAGTGGGTGAGCTTGGCGTTGGGTTCTGGGAAGGTGGTTTTTTTTCAGTGGGTGAGCTTGGCGTTGGGTCCTGGGAAGGTGGGTTTTTTTCAGTGGGTGAGCTTGGCGTTGGGTCCTGGGAAGGTGGGTTTTTTCAGTTGGTGAGCTTGGTGTTGGGTCCTCAGAAGGTGGGTTTTTTTCAGTGGGTGAGCTTGGCGTTGGGTCCTCGATGGTTTTTTTTCAGTGGGTGAGCTTGGCGTTGGCTCCTCGGTGGGTTTTTTCCCAGTGGGTGAGCTTGGCGTTGGGTTCTGGGAAGGTGGGTTTTTTTCAGTGGGTGAGCTTGGTGTTGGGTTCTGGGAAGGTGGGTTTTTTCAGTGGGTGAGCTTTGTGTTGGGTCCTCGGATGGTTCTATGAGCGCACTTTCAGACTTTTTCCTGATACTTTTCCCCGTTTCCCTTTTTTAAGTATTATATAAACATATCTTCCCGTTTTATTTTGGTGATTGTTTTTGGGGTGTAAACTCGCGGGTATTGCGGTTGATGGGCGTAACTTTTAACACCTTTCTCTGGGAGTTATTTTTGGGGTCAGTAACATCTTTGTGGAGATTTTTATTTTTCGCTTTCCATGCCTTTGGCTTTTTATTTTTTGTTTTCTCTCTGGTTGCTCTCCCCATGCCGGCGCGCAGGGAGCAGCATCGCGGCGGCGGCGCCGTGTAATCGAGCTCTCTTTGTCCCGGGTCGGAGCGCACACAGTGATAAATACAGCTGTTACAGGCTGAGGCATTTCCATATAAATTGCGCGTCGCGATATCGGCCCTAATAGCGCACTTTATATGTGCAAACACTAAGCTGCGCGCTGCCTCTGCATTAATATTTTTTTCTGTTTCCTGCTGAATAAAATTATCCAAAATGAGACGAACTCCAGATTTTTATTTCGTTCTTCTCTGTTCGGATTCTTCTGGCATCCAGAGAAGCTGTAACTGCAGCGGCGCAGTACAAATACAAATGATGTGCTCAGGGTGATCATCCAAGTCAGAACCCTACTGTGTTTTTTTTGCACTTTTTAATGATTTCTGGGCTTGACGTTATTAACTTATTAAATAATTCTCCGCTTATCGCGTGCGCCTGTAATTATCGGGTTAATGGTGCTGCGCCGCCGCCATGTGCCGATCTGAAAGAACTCTCTGTTAAGTACACAGTGTGTCTGCGGGGCTCACTGTCTCCTGACATGTCCTTGACATGTCCCCGTTCTGTCTGTGTCTCCTCAGGGCTCCCGATGGCTCCTGTCTGATGACCAACAGTGAAGACCATGTCCTCAGGATCTTCAACCTTCCACCAGAGCTCTACTCTGGCAACTGGGATGTACTGGGGGAAATGGTATGGTTGAGTGCCGACTGGGTGCAGGGAGGGTATACAGGCTTAGGTCTCATTCTGAGCTCTGTTGAAAGATGTCATTGGCTTTCACCAGTGTCCTTGTGTCTCCTGGCATTCTCATCTTGCCAAGTACCCTGCCCTTCTCACCTCTTCTGTGCCACCCTGATTGCTCCTCTGTCTTGGCATCACCCCAACAACATCCCCTTGCATTATACGTCATCCCAGTCCCACCATAATCATATCTTTTGGACACGCTGCAGAGGGTATTGTAATGGGGTGCCGGGATACAGGGGAATGGCAGAGGGTATTGTAATGGGGCGGCGGGATACAGGGGAATGGCAGAGGGTATTGTAATGGGGCGGCGGGATACAGGGGAATGGCAGAGGGTATTGTAATGGGGCGGCGGGATACAGGGGAATGGCAGAGGGTATTGTAATGGGGCGGCGGGATACAGGGGAATGGCAGAGGGTATTGTAATGGGGCGGCGGGATACAGGGGAATGGCAGAGGGTATTGTAATGGGGCGGCGGGATACAGGGGAATGGCAGAGGGTATTGTAATGGGGCGGCGGATACAGGGAATGGCAGAGGGTATTGTAATGGCGGCGGGATACAGGGGAATGGCAGAGGGTATTGTAATGGGGCGGCGGGATACAGGGGAATGGCAGAGGGTATTGTAATGGGGCGGCGGGATACAGGGGAATGGCAGAGGGTATTGTAACGGGGCGGCGGGATACAGGGGAATGGCAGAGGGTATTGTAATGGGGCGGTGGGAACAGGGGAATGGCAGAGGGTATTGTAAGGGGCGGCGGGATACAGGGGAATGGCAGAGGGTATTGTAATGGGGCGGGGAGGTACAGGGGAATGGCAGAGGGTATTGTTATGGGGCGGCGGGTACAAGGGAAGGCAAGAGGGTATTGTTATGGGGCGGCGGGTACAGGGGAATGGCAGAGGGTATTGTAATGTGGCGGCGGGATACAGGGGAATGGCAGAGGGTATTGTAATGGGGCGGCGGGATACAGGGGATGGCAGAGGGTATTGTAATGGGGCGGCGGGATACAGGGGAATGGCAGAGGGTATTGTAATGGGGCGGCGGGATACAGGGGAATGGCAGAGGGTATTGTAATGGGGCGGCGGGATACAGGGGAATGGCAGAGTGTATTGTAATGGGGCGGCGGGATACAGGGGAATGGCAGAGGGTATTGTAACGGGGCGGCGGGATACAGGGGAATGGCAGAGGGTATTGTAATGGGGCGGCGGGATACAGGGGAATGGCAGAGGGTATTGTAATGGGGGCGGGATACAGGGGAATGGCAGAGGTATTGTAATGGGGCGGCGGGATACAGGGGAATGGCAGAGGGTATTGTAATGGGCGGCGGGATACAGGGGAATGGCAAGGGGTATTGTAATGGGCGGCGGGATACAGGGGAATGGCAGAGGGTATTGTAATGGGGTGGCGGGATACAGGGGAATGGCAGAGGGTATTGTAATGGGGCGGCGGGATACAGGGGAATGGCAGAGGGTATTGTAATGGGGCGGCGGGATACAGGGGAATGGCAGAGGGTATTGTAACGGGGCGGCGGGATACAGGGGAATGGCAGAGGGTATTGTAATGGGGCGGTGGGATACAGGGGAATGGCAGAGGGTATTGTAATGGGGCGGCGGGATACAGGGGAATGGCAGAGGGTATTGTAATGGGGCGGCGAGGTACAGGGGAATGGCAGAGGGTATTGTTATGGGGCGGCGGGGTACAGGGGAATGGCAGAGGGTATTGTTATGGGGCGGCGGGGTACAGGGGAATGGCAGAGGGTATTGTAATGTGGCGGCGGGATACAGGGGAATGGCAGAGGGTATTGTAATGGGGCGGCGGGATACAGGGGAATGGCAGAGGGTATTGTAATGGGGCGGCGGATACAGGGGAATGGCAGAGGGTATTGTAATGGGGCGGCGGGATACAGGGGAATGGCAGAGGTATTGTAATGGGGCGGCGGGATACAGGGGAATGGCAGAGGGTATTGTAATGGGGCGGCGGGATACAGGGGAATGGCAGAGGGTATTGTAATGGGGCGGCGGGATACAGGGGAATGGCAGAGGGTATTGTAATGGGCGGCGGGATACAGGGAATGGCAGAGGGTATTGTAATGGGGCGGCGGGATACAGGGGAATGGCAGAGGGTATTGTAATGGGGCGGCGGGATACAGGGGAATGGCAGAGGGTATTGTAATGGGGCGGCGGGATACAGGGGAATGGCAGAGGGTATTGTAATGGGGCGGCGGGATACAGGGAATGGCAGAGGGTATTGTAATGGGGCGGCGGGATACAGGGGAATGGCAGAGGGTATTGTAATGGGGCGGCGGGATACAGGGGAATGGGATTGGATTGTTTTTGAGCTACCAGAACAATTATCTCAGACATGTTCCTCTGTGTCTTGGTGCTGCTATAATCTGCATTCTCCCGTCTTGGTGCCGGCGTTACCCTGTAGCACACCCTTTATTTATTATGGAGTACTGACATTATTTTGAGCTTCATTTGCCCTAATTATCCCGTTTTTATCCTCACAGCGTGCAGTCCTACGTATGGCCGAGGGGGACACCATTTATGATTACTGCTGGTACCCAGCGATGAGCTCCGGCGACCCCGACACCTGCTTGTAGGTATTGCCATGCCCTCGCCAAATTGGCTCAATCCCTGAATGCCCACGTGGTGTAGATACTGTGCCCAGCGTTTATCAGAGCTCGAGTTCCCCTGGAGGCCGGGGTGCTGTACCACATGTTTTTTTTTTTTTTGTTTTTTTTTGGCACGGCGACTAACAGCGTCCGGAGTGGGCAGATTTCGGTGTTTCAAGTCAACCGGATTAAATCCCATGGGTTTCAATGTAATGAATGAAATATTTTTTTTATTGTAAGTTTAGTTTTTCCAAAAATCCTTTTTTATTTTTTTTCAGACTTTTAAAGACTTTTTTTTTTTTTTTATTAAGGATCTATTCGTTTTTTTTTTTTTTTTTTTACATTTTTATTGGTTTGACCTCCTAATAGGAGACTTCCCTTTTTATTTTATTTTTGTCCCCAGTTGGGTGGAATTTGCCGAGGCTAAGGCCGGGTGCAGGCTACGCGTTTTTTTTTTTTTCTTTTTGTGCGCGTTAAAACGCACTTGCGTGCGTCGCAGCATATAATTACGCGGATAGAGAAGAACACACGCATAACGCGCGCTGAAGACGTCCGTCATGGAAACACAAAGGCTTGTGCGCTAGGATTGACGCGACGTTGGCCGCGCGCTGAACATCAAATGCCTATTTTTTTTATTTTATTTTTTCATTCAACTCAAATTCAGTTTTTACGACGTGCGTCAAAATTAACGCATCGTCTGGCGTCTACCACCTCTTCCGTCATTTTTAACGCACGGGTGCGTAGTTTTTAACGCATGCTAGTGCGCTCAAACCAACGCCTAGTGTGCACCCGGCCTAATCCGGTGCTTTCCGCCGATAACTGCTTCGGTGACTCTATCTTTGACAAAAATACAAAACAAATGTGAATTCATGGAATTTTGGACAGAATGGAATCGCTGGCGTGAAAAGAACCCAATTTAAACTCCATGTCGTTGCTTTGTGAATAAACCCCATAGTCAACCCTGGCCTAGCGCTATATGTTCCGGGGCTTCTACCAAAACACTGGCGCCGTTTAATTGGAGCCGGGAATCTCCAAAGGACATTATTTTTGACCAAGCTTGACGTGAATGTAAGATGTTCCCATACCGTGACACCAGCGAGATTACTGGTGTGGTGTACGGGGAGAGGGAGTGTCCATTGGTTGGTCAACCTTGGCATCTGTGGGTTTCAGAACTACATGTCCCATGAGTCCTTGCCTTTTCAGGGCAATTTATTTTGCTGATGTCTCTTGAGTTCAGTTCTCGCCGCTGATCTTCTTTATGATCCTCACGGGGACACCAGTTTAACGGCTTCTGCCTACGTCACCGCGCGACCAGCACTGTTACTGTGCAGCAAGGGGAGCATGAAGGACTGCCAGCTTCGGCCGGGCCCCCGGTTCGGCCGAGCCTCCAGGCCCAGGTTTGGATGACTGATTATTTTTTGTGGAGGTTTTTTGTGGTTCTTCTTGGTTTATTTCCGGCCGATTAATTTCGGTGGCTGAAATTCGGTGCATCCCTACTAGGACGGTGTCGTGGGCCGTCTTCATGGTGTTTCGCCATCTTGAGGAATAGAAGGTCGCGTTCCTCGACACGTGACTTAATGGCAATGTCCTTGCACGACGTCCAGGTGGCATCTGGTTCATGCAGTAAAATAGGTTATTCACACGCCGCGGCCGCTCTTGTTTCTTGCAGCGTCGCCAGCAGCAGCCGTGACAACCCGATCCACGCGTGGGACGCCTTTAACGGCACCTTGAAGGCATCTTACAGGCCCTACAATCATCTGGTGAGTGATGGGTGCAAGAGAAATCCTACACAGTTGTCCACTGATCAGGGGAAGGAGCCAAATTGCTTGTGACGAGCTGCATAAAGCGGGGCGACTCCTAAATGTGTCCCTGCACAGGCTGGGTACCACAGCGTGGGGTGAGCATGGCTCCTCTATTACCCCCTACACCGGATGGGTCACACGTGTGTTTTTATCCAGTACATGGGACGGGTTAAACCAGGGATCTCAAACTCTGACCTCCCTAGATGTTGGTTGCGATTTGATCCCTCACCCCGTGAATACGCACTGACGCTGACCTCTTCGTCTCGCAGGATGAGCTGACCGCTGCGCACTCGCTCTGCTACACCCCGGACGGCGCGCAGCTCTTCTCGGGGTTTGACAAGATGGTCCGGATTTTTGAAACGTCTCGGCCAGGAAGAGACTGCCAGTGTCGACCCACCTTCCGTGAGTATTCGCGCCCCTTGTAGAGTGACGCTGAGTAACACTGAGAAGTCCGGGCGATGGATTGAGGCAGAAATACTCATGGAGACATGAGGGGTGGCTGTGCGGATCTGAGGGGGTTAAATACGTCTTTCTCTTCACAGATAAGAAACAAGGACAGTCTGGGATCATATCGTGCATCGCGTTCAGCCCGTCCCAGGATCTCTACGCCTGCGGCTCCTACAGCAAATCCATAGGCTTATATTCTCGTCATGAAGGCGCCACGCTTGCCGTTTTACAGGGACATCACGGAGGGGTCACCCACCTGGTGTTCTCACCCAGCGGACACTGCGTCTATTCAGGCGGCCGAAAAGTAAGCACCTCCTCTAAGACTCCTACATCTGATGAGCATTACCCGGCTCGGATTGACCCTCCCCATGATGAGCATTAACCGGCTCGGATTGACCCTCCCCATGATGGGCATTACCCGGCTCGGATTGACCCTCCCCATGATGGGCATTACCCGGCTCGGATTGACCATCCCCATGATGGGCATTACCCGGCTCGGATTGACCCTCCCCATGATGGGCATTACCCGGCTCGGATTGACCCTCCCCATGATTGAGCTTGTGAAGCATTCTAAGTGAAGTCTTCAAAGTGAGCACTTAGAGATCTTCTGGTGAGTGATTTTGATTTTTGTTTCAAACAGATCTTTTCTATTGTCAGGGCTCAGCGGGCGCCCGCCGGACCCGGCGTCCCGCAGGCCGGCCGACCGGCGTTCCTTCCCGGCTCCGGGGTCGGCGTCCCTCTTCCGCATCCTGTGCGTGCGCTGTATGCGAGCGCGCCGCCGACGGTTCCGGATTTAGCCCTCCCGGCGGCGCGACGTCACCTATCCCCATGTGACCGCGAAGGACCAATCAGCAGGCAAGGCGCCAGATTTAAACCTGCTTTTCCCATTCCTCAGTGCCCTTTCGTGGTTTGCTTGTCTGACCCTTAAGTGCTCATTTATTTCACTCTGTACGAATTACTGTGTATGACCTGGCTATCTCTCTCGACTTGTGTACCTATATACCCCTTGACCCGGCTTGTTACTCGACTCTGTTTTCGCTTATACCTAATTGGTTCCTGATATACTATCCGTGCTTATCTGCGTTTACACCAGCCACTCTAAGGACTGGTTCCTGTCCTCCTCGTGTGTCTCTGCCTTATAGGTTCACCTCCTGTTGTTGCGTAATCCAGCCATCTAAGGACTGGTACCGCATTGTGTTACTCTTGTTATACTGGCCTACCGTTACGTACCCTTGGTTTGTGTTGGCCTGACTACAGGGCAGCCCTCGCTATTTGCTTTAACCCAGCCATTACAAGGACTGGTATCTCTTTATAGTACTCGAGGCTCCTGTTTATCCTTAGGGCTAACCGTTCGTCCCCCCTCGGAGTACGTGAGCGTGCTGACATCTATTCATCTTAAGGTTTTAAGTTAGGTCTGGTGAGTATATTAGGTTAGGCTGGTGAGTGGTGACTCATTCCTCTTACTGATTAGCATACAATTGGAATCAATTGAATCAATTGCGTGCTAATCAGTAAGAGGAATGAGTCACCACTCACCAGCCTAACCAATATACTCACCAGACCTAACTTAAAACTTTAAGATGAATAGAAAAGATCTGTTTGAAACAAAAATCAAAATCACTCACCAGAAGATCTCTAAGTGCTCACTTTGGAGAACTTCACTTAGCTTGGTCTAATTGAGCTTGTGAAGCATTCTAATATTCCACAAGCTTTATATAATCACCTAAGAACACCTCCCCCAGCAAGGTGTTGACAAGTTTAACAACCTTGCAAAATAGCACGCAATTGATTCCATTGTTATGCTAATTGCAAGGTTGTTAAAACTTGTCCACACCTTGCTGGGGGAGGTGTTCTTAGGTGATTATATAAAAGCTTGTGGAATATTAGCTTGGTCTATTGAGCTTGTGAGCATTCTAAGTGAAGTCTTCAAAGTGAGCACTGAGAGAGATCTTCTGGAGATACTCTGGAGGTAGTCTGAGGTTAGACAGGAGGTAGAAAACCTACAAAAAGGTAAGATTTGTTGGTTTAAATCCATTCTTTTATAATGGCAGGCTTGGTCCAGTGTAAGAGCTGTCATGCATTTGTTTTTAGATCCAATTTTTGGAGGTTTGGAGTGTGCCTGATATGTAGGCAGCTCTCTTTATTGCAGCAGCAGAAATTGCCTGTTTGAAGTCTGAGATTTGTAAATTATCTGTTACACAAACTCAGGCTATGGCTATGACTGTTACAAAGCCACTGCCACAGAGGCCTCCTAGGAGTGGCAGATGGACTACTGTAGGATCTGGTAGACTTAGAGTTGTGGATATAAGGCATGTCCCACAGTCTGTGGCTCTTCTTAATTCTTTTGAGGCACTTTCAGAGTGTAGTGGTGAGACGGAAGTAGGCTCAGACACCATAGTTGAGGAACCACCATCCCCTATGCTTAAGGTATGCAGGACTGCAACCAAGAACAATAAGGAAAGGTGGGACATGATAGAAGGCAATTGTTGCTGGGTGATTCTATCATAAGAGGTGTTGAGCTGGAGAGTAGTGGTTTGGTGAGATGTCTTCCTGGGGCTACTGCTCGTAGAGACAAGAACGTATTCTCAATATTGTCAAACAAGCAAAGCAGCAAGGGGAAGTGGATGTTCTAGTCCATCTAGGGACAAATGACTTGGCTAGCAATGAGTTTTCTGAGATTAAGGAGGATTTTTGTGTTCTTGGAGGTGAAATACAGCAGATTGCGTCCACTGTGTCATTCTCTGAAGTTTTGCCTGTGCATAACATTCAGGATAGGCAGATGCGCAATAGGGAATTTAATTTGTGGCTTCGGGAATGGTGTCGAGAGCAAGGATTTGGCTTTGTGTCCCATGATAGCTCTAATTGGAGCAGAAAGGAACTGTATAAAAAAGATGGTTTGCATCTTACTCATAGGGGAACATATGTTCTCAGTGAGAAGTTCAAAGGTTTCGCAAAGAAATATTTAAACTAGGAGGGGGGACAAAAGGGTAAAAAACAATCTGCCTGATTGTCCCCCAAAACTAAATCGGAGGGTGCAAGCAACATGCGGGGGAAAAAAAGGACAAGCTCAGAGTCGTGTCTATAAATGCTCGCAGTTTAGTCAATAAAATCAATGAACTGGAGGCAATGATGGCAGCTGAAAAAGTAGATTTAGTTGCGGTTACTGAGACATGGTTCAGTGAGAAAAATAACTGGGACATAACAATACCGGGGTACTCTTTATATAGAAAAGACAGAGAAGGTAGGAAAGGAGGAGGAGTGGCCCTGTATGTGAAAAACAACATAAAAACGAACCAAATAAAAGTGAGCGAGGTGAACATAGAGTCAGTTTGGGTTACGCTAACATTTGGCAATCATACAGTAGCTCGTGTAGGTGTGATCTATAGACCCCCTGGACAAGTAGAAGAGCTAGATAATCTGCTGCTTGAGGAAATAGCCAAAATGGCAATGAAGGGGGAAGTTATTATCATGGGGGACTTTAATCTTCCTGATGTGAACTGGAAAACCAAAACAGCTGGGTGCACCAGGAGTACAAATATTCTAAACTCCCTACTGGGATTATCTCTAACACAAGTAGTTGAGGAGCCGACCCGTAAAGAGGCCATATTGGATTTAATACTCACAAATGGAGGTTTGGTATCGGACGTTGTTGTAGGTGAAAATTTGGGATCTAGTGATCACCAGTCAGTATGGTTTAATATAAGAACAGGGATGGAGCCGCACCACACAAAAACAAAAGTTTTAGACTTTAAAAAAACAGATTTTTCTAAAATGAGACTTTGTGTGAAGGAGTCATTATCAGACTGGAGGAGTTTAAAGGGTGTCCAGGAGAAATGGGATTATTTAAAAGAAGCATTATTGAAGGCCACAGGCAATTGCATTCGACTTGTTAGCAAAAACAAAAAAGGGAAGAAACCACTGTGGTACTCTGCAGAAGTGGCCAAAATAGTGAAGAACAAAAAGACAGCATTCAATAATTATAAACAACTCAGAGTGAAGAAGATAGGCAAACCTATAAGATTAGGCAGAAAGAGGCAAAGCAATTTATAAGAGCTTCCAAAGCACACGCAGAAGAGAAAATAGCTCAGTCAGTAAAAAAGGGGGACAAAACATTTTTTAGATACATAAACGAGAAAAGAAAGTAAAACAAGGATTAGTTAGATTAAAAACAAAGGAAGGAAGGTATGTAGAAGAGGATAAAAGTCTCGCTGACTGCCTCAATGAATATTTTTGTTCAGTCTTTGCAGAAGAAAAGGAAGGAAAGGGACCTCAGTTAGGAGGAAACACTAACGAGACAATTACATATCAGTTTACAGAGGAGGAGGTTCTACAGCAGCTGTCTAATGTAAAGACAAATAAGTCAATGGGGCCTGATGGGATCCACCCTAAATTATTAAAAGAGCTCAGTGATGTAATAGCAAAACCGTTAACAGATTTATTTAACCAATCCTTGCTAACGGGAGTCGTCCCAGAAGACTGGAAATTAGCAAATGTTGTGCCCATTCACAAGAAGGGTAGTAGGGAGGAATCTGGGAACTATAGGCCAGTTAGTCTTACGTCAGTAGTGGGGAAATTAATGGAAACCATGTTAAAGGAAAGGATTGTTGAACATCTAAAAACACATAGATTACAGGATCAGAAACAACATGGGTTTACCTCAGGGAGATCATGCCAAACTAATCTTATTGATTTTTTTGATTGGGTAACAAAAATAATAGACACAGGTGGTGCAGTAGACATTGCTTATTTAGATTTCAGTAAGGCTTTTGATACTGTTCCGCATAGAAGGCTTATCAATAAATTGCAATCTTTGAGCTTGGATTCCAATATTGTTGAATGGATTAGGCAGTGGCTGAGTGACAGGCAACAGAGGGTTGTGGTAAATGGAGTTTATTCGGCGCAAGGTCTTGTTACCAGTGGGGTACCTCAGGGGTCAGTACTTGGACCCATTCTATTTAATATTTTTGTTAGTGATATTGCAGAAGGTATTAATGGAAAAGTATCTTTTTGCTGATGACACAAAGATTTGCAACAGGGTTGACGTTCCTGGAGGGATCAGCCAAATGACAAATGATTTAGGTAAACTAAAAAAATGGTCGGAGTTGTGGCAATTGAGTTTTAATGTGGATAAGTGCAAGATAATGCACCTGGGACGTAAAAACCCAAGGGCTGAATATAGAATATTTGATACAGTCCTAACCTCAACATCTGAGGAAAGGGATTTAGGGGTTATTATTTCAGAGGATCTAAGGTAAGTAGTCAATGTAATAGAGCAGCAGGAAATGCTGGCAGAATGCTTGGTTGTGTAGGGAGAGGTATTAGCAGTAGGAAAAGGGAAGTGCTCATGCCACTGTACAGAGCACTGGTGAGACCTCACTTGGAGTACTGTGTGCAGTACTGGAGACCGTATCTCCAGAAGGATATAGACATCTTAGAGAGAGTTCAGAGAAGGGCTACTAAAATGGTGTACGGCTTGAAGGAGAAAAGTTACCAGGAAAGGCTTAATGATCTTAACATGTACAGCTTGGAAAAAAGACGAGACAGAGGAGATATGATAGAAACATTTAAATACGTAAAGGGAATCCACAAGGTAGAGGAAGGGAGTATATTTAAAAGGAAACAAAGTAGCAAAACAAGAGGACATAGTCTTAGATTAGAGGGGCAAAGGTTTAAAAGTAACATCAGGAAGCATTATTTTACTGAGTGGGTGGTGGATACATGGAACAGTCTTCCAGTTGAAGTGGTAGAGGCCAAAACAGTAATTGAATTTAAGCAAGCATGGGATAGGCATAAGGCTATCCTAAACAAAAGATAAATCCAGGTAAAGTATCCATGTAATTGGGCAGACTAGATGGGCCGAAAGGTTCTTATCTGCCGACATCTTTCTATGTTTCTATGATGGGCATTACCTGGCTCGGATTGACCCTCCCCATGATGGGCATTACCCGGCTCGGATTGACCCTCCCCATGATGGGCATTACCCGGCTCGGATTGACCCTCCCCATGATGGGCATTACCCGGCTCGGATTGACCCTCCCCAACATGAGCATTACCCGGCTCGGATTGACCCTCCCCATGATGAGAATTACCCGGCTCGGATTGACCCTCCCCATGATGAGCATTACCGGCTCGGATTGACCCTCCCCATGATGAGCATTACCCGGCTCGGATTGACCCTCCCCATGATGAGCATTACCGGCTCGGATTGACCCTCCCATGATGAGCATTACCCGGCTCGGATTGACCCTCCCCATGATGAGCATTACCCGGCTCGGATTGACCCTCCCCATGATGAGCATTACCGGCTCGGATTGACCCTCCCATGATGAGCATTACCCGGCTCGGATTGACCCTCCCCATGATGAGCATTACCCGGCTCGGATTGACCCTCCCCATGATGAGCATTACCCGGCTCGGATTGACCCTCCCCATGATGAGCATTACCCGGCTCGGATTGACCCTCCCCATGATGAGCATTACCCGGCTCGGATTGACCCTCCCCATGATGAGCATTACGGCTCGGATTGACCCTCCCCATGATGAGCATTACCCGGCTCGGATTGACCCTCCCCATGATGAGCATTACCCGGCTCGGATTGACCCTCCCCATGATGGGCATTACCCGGCTCGGATTGACCCTCCCCATGATGGGCATTACCCGGCTCGGATTGACCCTCCCCATGATGAGCATTACCCGGCTCGGATTGACCCTCCCCATGATGAGCATTACCCGGCTCGGATTGACCCTCCCCATGATGAGCATTACCCGGCTCGGATTGACCCTCCCCATGATGAGCATTACCCGGCTCGGATTGACCCTCCCATGATGAGCATTACCCGGCTCGGATTGACCCTCCCCATGATGAGCATTACCCGGCTCGGATTGACCCTCCCCATGATGAGCATTACCCGGCTCGGATTGACCCCCCCATGATGAGCATTACCCGGCTCGGATTGACCCTCCCATGATGAGCATTACCCGGCTCGGATTGACCCTCCCCATGATGAGCATTACCCGGCTCGGATTGACCCTCCCCATGATGAGCATTACCCGGCTCGGATTGACCCTCCCCATGATGAGCATTACCCGGCTCGGATTGACCCTCCCCATGATGAGCATTACCCGGCTCGGATTGACCCTCCCCATGATGGGCATTACCCGGCTCGGATTGACCCTCCCCATGATGGGCATTACCCGGCTCGGATTGACCCTCCCCATGATGGGCATTACCCGGCTGGTGATGCTACCCGGCTTCGACCCTCCCATGACCTGGTGATGGATGTTGCGTGACTCTTCCTTGGCTCCCACAAACGGCACCAACAGCAATCCCCTCTTCTGTAGTGATGGCCAACATTAGAGGACGCTCGCTCGTTAACATATCGTCATAATTGTGTCACAGATGATCTGTTAAAGTTCCAGGCTCTGGCCTGATGACATAACTCTGTTCTCTTTCCCACCAGGACCCTGAGATCCTGTGCTGGGATGTCCGGTACCCTGGGAAGGTCTTGGCTTCGTTGAGACGGAACGTCACCACCAACCAAAGGATGTACTTTGACATGGAGATGTACGTGTTCAGGTCTCTCCTCTCCGCCTCAGGGCTGGGCGATTTATTCATTATTTTTAATGTAGATCTCTTGGGAAAATAGAGGACTCTGTATTCGTTAATTGAACAAACATCTGTCTGAGCATCGGCCGAGCTGACCGGTCTCGCAGGCGCTTGCCGAACCTCTTGGCTGTGCTCTGCCCATGCTCAGCAGTCAATTAAAAGGACACTAACCCTTACATGAGCTGTGACTAGATTATTATGGTGGTTGTATTTCACAAGAAAACACTTTATAAACAGAGAAAACACCTTATAAAGCACTTTTTTCTTTGTTTGATGTAAAAAAAAAGGTCAAATTTTAATTTTAGGTCTTTTTTTTTTTTTTTTTTTTTTTTTTTTGCTCCGGTTTCCAATTTATGGATTTTTCCATGATGCTACATTTACCAAAATCTGTGCAAAAGCTTTACTTTACAGCTGTGGTTTATTTAATCTACAGTATTTCACAGTTAATGAAGTGGAGGAGGGAATGTTTAGATAATGCTGCAGGGGGATCTATTCTGATGTCCAGGCTATGAGATAAGACAGGGATCTTAAAAGCCTTATAATCTCTCCCTGGTGATGTCTTTTGAATACATCCCACACCATACAATGATGTGAGTCGGTGACTGACCCATTCACTCCATTCTATGACCAAAGCCACACAGTGAGGAGCAAGTGCTGGAAAGCTACACACAAAATATCACACAATGGATGCACCCAGTGACACATATAGAGGAAAATATCACACAATGGTTGCGCCCAGTGACACATATAGAGGAGAATATCACACAATGGATGCACCCAGTGACACATAGAGGAAAATATCACACAATGGATGCAGCCAGTGACACATATAGAGGAGAATATCACACAATGGATGCACCCAGTGACACATAGAGGAAAATATCACACAATGGATGCGCCCAGTGACACATATAGAGGAGAATATCACACAATGGATGCACCCAGTGACACATAGAGGAAAATATCACACAATGGTTGTGCCCAGTGACACATATAGAGGAAAATATCACACAATGGATGCACCCAGTGACACATATAGAGGAAAATATCACACAATGGTTGCGCCCAGTGACACATATAGAGGAAAATATCACACAATGGATGCACCCAGTGCAACATATAGAGGAAAATATCACACAATGGATGCGCCCAGTGACACATATAGAGGAAAATATCACACAATGGATGCAGCCAGTGACACATATAGAGGAGAATATCACACAATGGATGCACCCAGTGACACATAGAGGAAAATATCACACAATGGATGCGCCCAGTGACACATATAGAGGAAAATATCACACAATGGATGCACCCAGTGACACATATAGAGGAAAATATCACACAATGGATGCGCCCAGTGACACATATAGAGGAAAATATCACACAATGGATGCACCCAGTGCAACATATAGAGGAAAATATCACACAATGGATGCGCCCAGTGACACATATAGAGGAAAATATCACACAATGGATGCAGCCAGTGACACATATAGAGGAGAATATCACACAATGGATGCACCCAGTGACACATAGAGGAAAATATCACACAATGGATGCGCCCAGTGACACATATAGAGGAGAATATCACACAATGGATGCAGCCAGTGACACATATAGAGGAGAATATCACACAATGGATGCACCCAGTGACACATATAGAGGAAAATATTTTCTTAAATAAACATACAAGAGAAAAACAATCACATGTAAGATATCAGCAACATGAAATAAACACAATAAGGACATTGCATTTTTTGGTGGTACTGGCCCTTTAACAAATCCAAGAGTGGTCCCTCTTCGCAGGAGTAAAGTCTAGGTTGACCTCAATTGAATCAAGGATATTTCCCGCCCGATTCCAGTTACCCCCCCCCCCCCCCATTCTCTTGTCAGTAAATGGTGTGTTTACTTTGTGCCTCTCCCCCAGGTCTGGACGTTACCTCATTAGTGGTGACACTCAGGGTCTTGTCTCCGTTTGGGACACGCTCTCAATGTCAGACGACTCCTCCGTGCTTCCTCTGCTACAGTTCCAGGCCCAGAGTGACTGCGTCAACGGGATCAGGTGAGCGCGTCCTTCATCGTTCTTAATGTAGGGTTAATCTGGTCGGAGCAGGGAGCGAGCGCTCCTCCTTTTGTACTGTTCTGCTAAAGATCAGCAGGGATGGGGTTGCCCTGGCATTATCGGCAGCGTGCGGGGTAACACGGGCTGCGGGTTTACGTTCTGGCAGCGTGTCTGTAACAAGCGCTGGCAACTAAATAGAAAGGGACGCATCTGCTCAACGTGCTGAGCATAGCTTTTTAAAGTGGTCAGGATGTGACCAATCGGGTGAAACCGCTGGGTGAGGTGGAGGAGTTTCATCGCTCTCACCAAGTGTTGCCAGCAACCGGGATTTGGAATTTCCTGGCTGCCTGTCACTAGTGATGACGGCTCAGAGAGCGGCCAACGTCACCCTCTGAGAGCACCCGCAATATCGAGCGTTCCCAGAGAGGCAGCTGACGGATCAGATCTGCGTACGTTAAAGGGAAATGTCGCTGCTCTCTCTTTCAGTGCCCCTTTTAATTTGCCGACCCTGCAGTGCATTCACCTCAGGGTTCCCGAGTGCGGTGAATTGATGCGCCGAATGTCGCCGATTAACCTAACGCATCTGATAAACCACCAAGCTCATTTGGGAAAAAGCCGCACAGGGGTAAAACTAGTGCATAAAAATAGTATATAAGGTCCTATGAATAATCATAAAAAGGTGTATTACCGAATAAAAATAAACCTGCCGAATTAAACCACTGAACAGCAGGGCATTTCAGTGACATTTCTCTACTGTTCGGTGTCTGTGAATAGATTAACCATTGCTTCTCTATGGGGATTTCACTGCCGTCGAACAGGCACCGTACTGGGCTGGCAGTTCGCCAATATTTTGGCGGATTACCTGCTCTGTGAATGGCCACCGTACGGAGAAATTCTGCGCTCTCTGAATAACCCCTTCAGAGTGTAAGTCCGTAGTGCTGCGTAAATGGTGTCGTAAATCTTCAGAGATATTCGGGAGCCCCTGAGCCGAAACAACAGGAGGAGCTGCGCGCGGCGAGAGATAAAAAGGTGAGTAAAATCACCAGTAATAAAACCCATAATAATTGGACGGAGGGTTTCGGCAGGATTGAAGGACAAATGGAAAGGAAATCTCTTTTGAGTTTCCTCTAGTTTCAGCAATGTGTGTTTCATGCAGATCTCTTTATCTCTCTGTCGCCGCAGCCTGCACCCGTCCTACCCACTCTTGGCAACCGCGTCCGGGCAGAGAAAGTTTCTGGAACCGTACGACAGCGGTGAGGAGTCTCTGGAGGCAGAGAGACCCCCGCAAGGCGGCGCTGAGGGCAACTCCCTGCAGCTGTGGTGGTGCGGAAGTGAATCGCAGTAAAGGAGATCCTTCTTCAACCACCGTCGCGTGGTCGGCCGGCGGCCGCATCCATATGTATATAGTCCACGTTTCTGTAAATCCCACTGTTGTAACATTTGTATAAAGATATTTTGCTGTGAGTGTCTGTGAGTGTGTTTTCAAGACGTTAGAGGGCGTCTGCGTCCATGTACATAGTGCATATTCTGAAACCTGGAGAAGTGAATGTCACATGCAGGATATGATTGAAGTCAGGTAGCTTAACTCATCCTCTTTTGAAAGCGCACACAAAGTCCTTTGTAACAGCAACTAAACGGTGTCTTGAGGGTAGAAAGGGCTTCTCTTGGTATGGGAGGAAGATGGATAGAGACGGCTTCTCTGGGTATGCTTTGTTATGGGAGGATGAGGGATAGAGATGGCTTCTCTGGGTATGCTTTGTTATGGGAGGAAGATGGATAGAGAAGGCTTCACTGGGTATGCTTTGTGACGGGAGGAAGCTGGACAGAGAAGGCTTTCCGGGTATGCTTTGTTACGGGAGGAAGATGGATAGAGAGGGCTTCTCTGGGTATGCTTTGTTATGGGAGGATGAGGGATAGAGATGGCTTCTCTGGGTATGCTTTGTGACCGGGAGGAAGATGGACAGAGAGGGCTTCTCTGGGTATGCTTTGTTACGGGAGGATGAGGGATAGAGAGGGCTTCTCTGGGTATGCTTTGTTATGGGAGGATGAGGGATAGAGAGGGCTTCTCTGGGTATGCTTTGTTACGGGAGGAAGATGGATAGAGAAGGCTTCACTGGGTATGCTTTGTGACGGGAGGACGGTGAAAACCTGGATGCAATCAACCAGTAGCGAACAGGATCTTCCCTCACATTCCTCCGTGGTAGACTGGGGGTTTGGCAGGTTGCAGAAGCAGGAAATGAGGCTGGACCAAACTAATTAGTCCACTCTCCCTGTCTATCTCCAATAATCGATTTTTATGTAAAAGCATAGGGGGAAAATAAATAGGGAATCTGGTTCCATGATAGCGCAGGTTTAATAAAGTACACTCTGTAAGAGCCTGAGGAGTTATATGGGTCGGACATTCGCCACTCAAGGTCAGCGCTGGCGTGCAGAGACAAGGTGTCTTCACAATGCGAAGCCGGACAGATCCTCTGTTAATGTAACGATGAGTTCATGTTACCCCAAATTAAAGATCTCCAGATTTCAGCAGACATAATACTCTTATCCCCAGCTGTCAGTCATTGCTTCACACGGATAGCAGGACGGAATGGCAGGAGCGATGGAGGAACCCTCACCTGAGGAGCCCGACCAGGTGTTCTAAGTCAGTGGTCCCCAACCCTGGTCCTCAGGGCCCACTAACAGGCCAGATTTTGCAGATCACCTTGGGGAAATGCAGACTGAATCCTGCAATCACTGAGCAGCAAATCATAACACCTGTGCTGTGCTTCAGATATCTGGCAAACCTGGCCTGTTAGTGGGCCCTGAGGGCCTGGGTTGGGGACCACTGTTCTAAGTGACGCTGTGCAAAGGAGCGAAGAAACCTCTGAATCCGGTCTGTTTGCTATTAGAGTAGCATGGGTTCTATGAGGAGCACTCGCACAGCATGAGGGACTCGGTCGGGTTTCAGTGGAGCATGGGTTCTTTGAGGAGCACTCACTCGCACAGCATGAGGGACTCGGTCGGGTTTCAGTGGAGCATGGGTTCTTTGAGGAGCACTCACTCGCACAGCATGAGGGATTCGGTTGGGTTTCAGTGGAGCATGGGTTCTTTGAGGAGCACTCTCTCGCACAGCATGAGGGACTCGGTCGGGTTTCAGTGGAGCATGGGTTCTTTGAGGAGCACTCACTCGCACAGCATGAGGGACTCGGTCGGGTTTCAGTGGAGCATGGGTTCTTTGAGGAGCACTCACTCGCACAGCATGAGGGACTCGGTCGGGTTTCAGTGGAGCATGGGTTCTTTGAGGAGCACTCTCTCGCACAGCATGAGGGACTCGGTCGGTTTCAGTGGAGCATGGGTTCTTTGAGGAGCACTCACTCGCACAGCATGAGGGACTAGGTCGGGTTTCAGTGGAGCATGGGTTCTTTGAGGAGCACTCTCTCGCACAGCATGAGGGACTCGGTCGGGTTTCAGTGGAGCATGGGTTCTTTGAGGAGCACTCACTCGCACAGCATGAGGGACTCGGTCGGGTTTCAGAGTAGCATGGGTTCTATGAGGAGCACTCACTCGCACAGCATGAGGGACTCGGTCGGGTTTCAGAGGAGCATGGGTTCTATGAGGAGCACTCACTCGCACCGCATGAGGGACTCGGTCGGGTTTCAGAGGAGCATGGGTTCTATGAGGAGCACTCACTCGCACCGCATGAGGGACTCTGGGGTCAGGTAAAGGATTAAACCTCAATAGCAAATGGGATAATGATCTGCAATATGTCATCGTCGTCATGATTTGTGCGTGAATTGGATTAACGTGGGGGAGAGGTGTGCGTAGTCAGCCTCACTCTCTCTTCCCAGATTCCATCTTGCTCCAATGACCGGACAATAGCCGAGACAGTTGGAGATGGGCTGGGTGCATTGGTTGACCAGGGTGCCTTGCGTGTCTGGCCGTGCTCTTGGCGTACCACATCACTTGCAGAGAGACGGCCTTCATGACCGTTGTTCTATTCTAGTAGATTTCATCCGTTCGATCCACCTGAATCTGTCTTCACGTGCGCTGGATAGACCAGTCCCTAATCTCACCGAAGGTCTATGACCCGACGACTACTCACTACCTGGTTTAGCCAGCCATCAAAGCTGTTGCCCGGTGTGTGGCCGCTGCGCATGCTACAGCTACTAGGAGCCGCAAGTGGGGACCAAAGGTGAACTAGCTATCCTAAAAGGACACGACCAACCCTACACCAGAGGTGCTACCCCTCCCTGCGCACCCCATACACCCCAGCAATATAATATATCGCTCAAAAGAGCCTTGCAGGAGGAATACAGCTGGGTGGTGGCCGCGGCATCGTGTCAATAAGCTCATGCAATGTCACAGCATTTATTGGCGCCAGAGTGGCATTAATTTGTGGCCAAGATCTTGTATTGACGATGGGAGAGTCGCGGCGCTGCGTAAAGTCTTCTCCAGCACATTATCCCAAAGATTAACCTCCAATGGGGTTAAGGTCTGGACTGTGCGGTGGACAATCCATGTGTGAAAATGAGGTCTCCTGGTCCCTCAACCACTTTCGCACAATTTGAGCCCGATGAATCCTGGCATTGCCATCTTGGAATATGCCCGCTGTGTCATCAGGGGAGGAAAAACCCATTGATGGAAAAACCTGCTCATTCAGTGTATTCAGGGGGTCACATCACCTCATTTTTTGGGCACAAGACGTAGCTGCACCCAGACCTGACCAACTGAAGCCACCCCAGATCATAACAGGCCTGTACAGCCAGTCGAGACTTTTTTTTTGGCCAGGAATAAAATCTAAGCCAGGCAGTCCCATCGCTTCCTCCTCTATCCCGATTGATCTATTAGTTAGCGTCTTCCATTACTATAAGGTCGGCGTCTTGACCGCTGAAGAAGTCTATTGACCTCCGGGCAGAATTAAATGGAGCGGATTACCAAGAGAGCTTTCCAAGGGTCACACGTCAGCCGCAACATAGCCTCGTACCGGATGCGACAGGTACCGCTGTGCAGAAAAACAAGCACTGTGCCTCGTGCACGCGATGCAACGAAACGAGCGGCGCATGTGTCATAGCTAGGGTGACCAGATCGGCCATGTTTAAAGAGACACACCTAATTTATTCATGCTGACGGGCAGTCCATGAAAAATGCTGCCACCCCGCAGCATGTAGAATCCATACATTACATGTAGGAAATAAAAAAGGAATCCCAAGCGACCTGCCTTGATTTCCTTCTTGCAGCATATGTATTATACATATTGCAGGGCAGCACTTTAATCTGTGCTCCCCCTCTGCATGAAATGGGAAAACCGGGCCGATACGGTCACCCTAGATCAGATTTGTGCATGCGCGTGCAGCTCTCATCCATCGCTCTGCGCAGGCGCTTCGGAACCTGTGTACGTAAAGTGTGCGCTGCGCAATGTGCGGTACCAGCGCTACACAAGTTGTATAGGAGCACAAACTGCGCTGAAGAGGAGGAGCAGCACCGCGCGTCAAAGGAGAAAAGGTGAGTAAAATACACCTAAAAATAGGGGTTATTCAAAGAACAGCGAATTAATGCACAAAATTGTAACGAACAGTGAATTTCCCCGGACGCTGCAACTTCGGCTTCATTCGGCTATTCAAAAATGTTGGCAACTTGCCAGCAAGTACGGTGCCTGTTCGGCGGCAGTGAAATCCCCCATAGAGAAGCAATGCTTAATCTATTCAGAGACACGGAACAGCAGAGAAATGTCAGTGAAATGCCCCGCTGTTCAATGTTTTCATTCGGCAAGTTTAATCAGGCGAATCCCATAGGTTTCAATGTTAATAATATTCCCTTTTTAATCCAATATATAATAAACCGCTCATTATAATATTCTGTAGTAAAGCGTCTCTATATTTATTCTTTCCTTTTTTTTTGCATTTTCTTGGTATTTATTCCTCGCCATTTTTTCTTCTTTTTCTTTCTTTAAATAGCGTTGTGTGTTTTTTTTTTCTTTCTGTATCAGACCTTCTGTTCGGCGGGTGCATTCAGCGATTTATTTTTGTTTCCGGCGGGTTATGGGATCGATTCGGCAGTTTCTTGATTTATTCGGTGGTTTTGCGGCAGTTTGAAGATGCGTTCAGCGGTTTTAAGAATCGATTCAGCAGTTTTTTGATTCGTTCGGCGGTTTTTCAGATGCATTCGATGAATCGGTTCGCCGCACTTCGGGACCCTGTGGTGAATGCTGAATTCACTGCAGGGTTGGGGAATTTAACTCGCCGAAGTGCAGCGAGCACTGACATGTCGGTGCTCTCTGAATAACCCCTTAAATAATCGCTGAGCAGAGGCGGTCACATGGTCTCAATAATTATTTAAGGACAAAAAAGGGAAAGCTATTATTTATTTGAGTAAAATACAGCAAATCGCTTTTTTTCCCCCAAAAAACCTAAATCGTGTTCTATTTTTTTTCCTTTTGTCGTCATTTTATTTATTATATACTTGGTAAATTTTAAAGGATTCTGAACGTTCTAAAGCCAGATAGTTGTGTTTAAAGGTTCCGCCGGGTCCGTGGTGGATTCTCCGGCTCGGCTATCTGACCTGAATTGAGCGATTCTGCGCTCTGTAAATAATCCCATTGATGTTGTGGGTGTGCACGGCCGCCTGGCCTCAGGACACTCTGTCACTCGCACTGCGTCCCTCCCCGTGTACGCAGACGGCCGGTTGCACGGTAACGCGGCTTGTTTGGCTTTCCCTGACTGCGGACGGGCTCGTCTCTCTGTGATCCGGTCAGTAGTTTCTAGATCTGCGAGCATGTCTCGTGCATTGTCCCCTGCCGGCGCAGATCAGGCGTCTCGCAGACCCTCACAATCCCCCCCAGGCGCGCACACAGGTAAGCTCTCTCTCTGCATCGTGTACTGGTATCAGTGGAGACAGCCGTCATGACCTTTCTGGACTACATATCCCATGATGCTTAGCCAACCTGTAGGCCATAGTCATCACTGTCCAACTTTTAACTGCTTCACATATTCCTATGAACTCTCCCAGTCCACCCAGGAAGTATTCACACCCTTCATTTGCTTCACATTTCTTTAAGTTACCACCCCCCCCCCCATAAATCTGCACTCAGGACCACATAATGACAAAGCAAAAAAAAAAGGGTTTTTTTCACTATATATTGCAAATATTAAAAAGTAATCTAATGTTGACATAATCAGCCAGACTCGATTTAAATCCCTAATCGGCAAGACTCGATTTAAATCACTAATCAGCGAGACTCTATTTAAATCACTAATCAGCGAGACTCTATTTAAATCACTAATCAGCGGGACTCGACTTAAATCACTAATCAGCGAGACTCAATTTAAATCACTAATCAGTGAGACTCTATTTAAATCACTAATCAGCGAGGCTCGATTTAAATCACTAATCAGCGAGGCTCGATTTAAATCACTAATCAGCAAGACTCGATTTAAATCACTAATCAGTGAGACTCTATTTAAATCACTAATCAGTGAGACTCGATTTAAATCACTAATCAGCGAGGCTCGATTTAAATCCCTAATCAGTGAGACTCGATTTAAATCACTAATCAGCAGGACTCGACTTAAATCACTAATCAGCGAGACTCGATATAAATCCCTAATCAGTGAGACTCGATTTAAATCCCTAATCAGTGAGACTTGATTTAAATCACTAATCAGCGAGGCTCGATTTAAATCACTAATCAGCGAGACTCGATATAAATCCCTAATCAGTGAGACTCGATTTAAATCCCTAATCAGTGAGACTTGATTTAAATCACTAATCAGCGAGGCTCGATTTAAATCACTAATCAGTGATACTCGATTTAAATCACTAATCAGCGAGGCTCGATTTAAATCACTAATCAGCGAGACTCGATATAAATCACTAATCAGCGAGACTCGATATAAATCCCTAATCAGTGAGACTCGATTTAAATCCCTAATCAGTGATACTTGATTTAAATCACTAATCAGCGAGGCTCGATTTAAATCACTAATCAGTGAGGCTCGATTTAAATCACTAATCAGCGAGACTCGATATAAATCCCTAATCAGTGAGACTCGATTTAAATCCCTAATCAGTGAGACTCGATTTAAATCACTAATCAGCGAGGCTCGATTTAAATCCCTAATCAGTGAGACTTGATTTAAATCACTAATCAGCGAGGCTCGATTTAAATCACTAATCAGTGAGGCTCGATTTAAATCACTAATCAGCGAGACTCGATATAAATCCCTAATCAGTGAGACTCGATTTAAATCCCTAATCAGTGAGACTCGATTTAAATCACTAATCAGCGAGGCTCGATTTAAATCACTAATCAGCGAGACTCGATATAAATCACTAATCAGCGAGACTCGATATAAATCCCTAATCAGTGAGACTCGATTTAAATCCCTAATCAGTGATACTCGATTTAAATCACTAATCAGCGGGACTCGACTTAAATCACTGATCGACGAGACTCGCTTTAAATCACTAATCAGCCAAACTCGATTTATATCCCGTCACAGCAACTGGATACGTCCTACTGCCAGGCACAACCTGCCTTGCAGTAAGGGGTTAAACATCACTGTTTGTTAATGAAAGTGGCTAAGCAAAAAATGCTTTAAAAAAAAAACCAAACTGAAACATCAGCTGGATCTCCAAGAAAAACTTAAAACACGGTTTTCTCCGAAGGTTTTTAAGTCATTCAGAAGATTTTACTTTCATGTTTACCGCTTTCTCCTCCCACTTTACAGTTTGAGCCGGTACAGATATATTTCACTCAAAGTAACCTTTAACCCTAGCATTTAACCTTTTCACGCCGGGCACGTTTTGCTGGCGGGAGGGCTTGAACGCCGGCCAAGGCATACTAGTACGTCCCCCCAGTTGACTGCAACGGTGGGCCCTCCTTTGAACCACCCTCGTTACGGTAATGTGTTTATTGTTTGTATATGTAGCTGCAGAACAATGAGATGGATGACTTTCCCTGAACTTTGTTTATTTTATACTATTTTTACTGTTGATAAATTGCGTGTGATCACAGCTTGGGTAACTTGGATTAATTTAATTTGTTTACCAAAAATGTCAATATTCCATGAATATACAGCCTCATGCTGCATAACTAAACTCTAATTCACGCTGAATGACCTTTTAACTATAATCCATCTTTGATGAAATGCTTTTGGAGGAAAATCTATTAAAGTAAATCCGATTTAAATAAAAAAACAAACACGATTTAAATCAAATAAATCCGATTTAAATAAAAAAAAACACGATTTAAATCAAATAAATCCGATTTAAATAAAAAAACAAACACGATTTAAATCAAATAAATCCGATTTAAATAAAAAAACAAACACGATTTAAATCAAATCCGATTTAAATAAAAAAACAAACACGATTTAAATCAAATAAATCCGATTTAAATAAAAAAACAAACACGATTTAAATCAAATAAATCCAATTTAAATAAAAAAAAAACACGATTTAAATCAAATAAATCCGATTTAAATAAAAAAACAAACACGATTTAAATCAAATAAATCCGATTTAAATAAAAAAACAAACACTATTTAAATCAAATAAATCCGATTTAAATAAAAAAAAATCCGATTTTTTTTTTTAAAACAAATCAATATATATATATAATTTTTTTTTAATCCGCCCTGGACAAAGTTATTCACACCCTGGACTCTGTACATAATGTACTCTTTGGCAGCGATTATGGCCTCGATTTTTCTCCTATTGCCCATATTCATCACATTTATTGGATATGACACAAAGGTCCCTGTATGCTGATAATGCAGACCCCGTGTGACATTGTGCGATATAAAGGACGCCATCTGGAGTTCAGAACCTTTTCATCCCAGCAGTATTTATCTAAAGGATAAAACATATGAAAAATTTAAAATAAGCAAAAATGCATTATTTTTATTACCTAGGAACAGCAATTTTTTGTGAAAAATGGCATATTTTAACATATGATTAGTTGGTGGTCAGGATGTGACCCACCCCCCCCGAATCTGGTGAAATTGGGGAGTAAAGTGAAAGAGTTTCCTCCACTACATCCAGAAGCTGGGGTTTTTGAATTTCTTCGCTGCCGGTCACCAGATCGGTCACTAGTGATGTCACACGCAGAGACCAATCGCTGTAGCGAGCGTTCTCAGAGAGGCAGCCAATGGATCTGATCTGTGCATGCGCGTGTGGCTCCGACCCATCGCCGTTCAGAGGCTGCCAGCAGGATCTCCCCAATTATTTAGAGGCGATAAAAAGGGTACTCGATTTTTCAATACAATATGTATTTTAACGCATAGTATGTTTAGTTGTTTATTATGATTCATATGAATGTGATAAGAATATGTTTTCAACAACAAGTACTTGGTATGAAAGGGATAAGATGACAGAACTGGGCGATTCTATGGTACAAGTGACGCATCACCACGACACCAGTCCTCAATGAACGCCCCATTTTAGAACGCTGCCCACATTGTGTAGTTTGTCGGAGATTACGTTAATGTTCATAGTTTATAGGCCAGTTGGTGCTTGTGACTGAGTTCCGGGTCCTGACATGAACCTCTCTGCCAAGGTCTCTCATTTGGCCCCAGGCACAGCCCGGTGAGGAGAAGCGGAATTGTGATTAGATCAACTAAGCATCAGAAATTAACAGTATCTACGGGTCTCCATAACCGCGCCATCTTCATGTTTATCACATGCCGACTCTAGATTAAAGGCTCCGGGTGCCCACATGTCACGTTTAGGAGAATGAAGCCACAGGTCTGCTTGGCATATACCAACGCCATGTTACATACGGAATGCCCACTCTTATTTGGCACAGGCCAATTCTAGCTAAATGTCACACCCTATGGTGTTTTATAAATCTTTTTGCACCCTGTCATGTCTCCCTTCCCTCCAGTGACCAGGGATGCTCCTGTTTCATATCTGTTCTTGTGGAGCATTGCTGTGGGTGCACCATTCTGGCAGCGGTATTATGTGTTTCCTTTCTATGTTCCCAGCAAGCACAGGACCCCTGGTGCCCCCATTCATCTTCTGGCCAATGGTGTTCTTAGTCCGTCGGACCGTTCCTCTTGGCTGCTGGCCAGTAATGTTCCTAGTTTGTTCCTCTCGTCTCTTGGTCAATGTTGTTCCTAGTCCATTCCTCTCGTCTCCTGGCCAGTAGTGTTCCTAGTTTGTTCCTTTTGTCTGTGGGTCAATGTTGTTCCTAGTCCGTTCCCCTCGTCTCCTGGCCAGTAGTGTTCCTAGTTTGTTCCTCTCGTGTCTTGGTCAATGTTGTTCCTAGTCCGTTTCTTTTGTCGCCTGGCCAGGACAGCCATCAGGGTGTGACAGCCCATGAAATGTTCAGGGGCCTTGTGGCTCCAGGACACCCTAGCCCTTATGAACTGTGCCCTGCTTATCTACATGCCACAAATGTAAGGGTTCCTCCACGCCACCCAGGACTGGCCCGGCAAGATACCAATTTATTTCCCACTAAGTGCACCCTGACCCCTCACTGAGGGAGTGCTGAGTATGATCTACACCATGTAGAGGTGCAGGAGGCAAAATATTTTATTAGTGACGGAGGGCAGCTAAGGGAAGGGGCCCCAACCAGTGGTTTAGTAAGGGGCAACATGAATTCTGATGGCAGCCCTACTCCTGGGCAGTGGTATTCCTAGACTTTTCCTCTCCTCTCCTGGCTAGTGGTGTTTCTAGTCAATTCCGTCTGTCTACTGTCCAGTGATGTACCTAGCCCCTTCTGCTTGTCTCCTGGCTAGTAGTGTTCCTATCCATTCCTCTAGTCTCCTGACTAGTGATGTTCCTAGTCCGTTCCTCTAGTCTCCTGGCCTGTGATGTTCCTAGTCAGCGTTTATAAGGACTTCCTCTTCCCTTTGTCATTGACCTGTTGTGGATTTCCCCTTCAGGGCATTATACTGTTGTCAAGTTGTCTTCTGGTATTTTGACCTTGGCCTGTTTTTGTCTCTGTATCTCTCCTGCCCATGGCCTTGTGTTTGCGATATTCTCCTGCCCTGGACCAGTTCTTGTTTGTCACTTGCCAATTTGAGAAAGTTACTCACAGCAGGGAGCACACACAGAAACAACATTTACATAAAGTTCAACAAATGGGTGCTCTTGGGGCTAGTGGACAAACTACAAATGATACCTTCATAAACCAAAATGGCACCAGGCACTCTCGAAAAAAGTGTCATTTATTGAAGACACACTACGTTTTACTGAAAGGTCCATGTGACTGAAACGTGACATGTCCTCAATAAACGTCACTATTTTCCTGGAGTGCCTGGTGCCGTTTTGGTTTATGACAATTCGACATAACACAATGTGCCGGTTCTTGTTGGTCACATGACTATCCTAGATAACGCATAGTGTGCCTGTTCTTGTTGGTCACATGACTATCCTAGATAACGCATAGTGTGCCGATTCTTGTTGGTCACATGACTATCCTAGATAACGCATAGTGTGCCGGTTCTTGTTGGTCCCATGACTATCCTAGATAACGCATAGTGTGCCGGTTCTTGTTGGTCACATGACAATTCTACTTAATGCATAGGGTGCCGTTTCTTGGTGTCCCAGGACAATTCTAAATATGACACAGAGTGCACGTTTGACACCAAGAATGTCTAAGAATTTCCCAAAAGTGAATTAAACTTAATCCAAACAGAGCCATTTGTAATCTACTTTCTCCTTCACAGGAGTCTCAGAGGCCATTTCAGACCGTTATCTGCACCACGATGGCTGCAAGGAATGTGCCAGTCTAAAGGATATGGTTGAAGAGCTTCATCAGGAGAAAGAAGAAGCTCTACGACAGGAGAGACAGGTTGGTAACCTTGGGCTTCTTCAGATATCAGGTGGGAACCATCGTGATTTGGACTTTCTCAATCAACAAATGCCTTCAAATGTTGTACCTTGGTCCATCCTTAGATATGGTCATCGTGTATGTGGTGGTCAGTTCCTGTCTCTGTACCAACCAGGTTTTCTGAAAAAGGACTTATGAAAAACATCTTGTACTGGGTCACCTGGGGCCACCATAGCTCAATGTATGGATTTCAGTTGCCGTGTTTTTATTGGCATATAATGTGCTTTAGACTTTCAAAGACCGCCTGGAAGAGATAGCTCAGAACCGGAAACATCTAGAGAAAGAACGCATGGTTCTTCTACGTCACAAGTTAGAACAGGAGATGGAGGAGAAGATGGAAGTCCTAATCCAGAACTGGAAGATGGAATCTGTGAGATCAATAGACGATGCCTGTGAGGAGACGCGTAGGGAGGCTGAGAGAGAGCGAGCCCTGGAACTTCAAAGAGCGCGGGAGGAGGCTGAGGTGAGAACCTCTAAACCAGGGTATCCATGAATAGGAACAGTACCCGCTCCCCTCACATACACTACTACACCGTGCCTTGTATACAAAGCACAGACAGCGCAGTGCCAGCCTCCCCCTCACACACTACTACACCATGTTATGACCAAAGTTTTTACAATATTTCTATGCAGACTCGTTGTATGGAACGTCTACAGGAAGCCGTGTCACTGGCCAAAGTAGAGGAACGCAGGATATCAGAACAAGAGATCAGTCAGCTGGAGAGCAAGCACCAACAGGCTCTACAAGCCGTGCATGAAAAGTAAGGAGCACCTCTATTCACTAATTCCAGCTCTGCGCGCTTGGCCACACGCACAGCCGCACTCATGCACACAGGTGCGCCTGCACACACACACTCCTGTACTAATCCCAGCTGTGCGCTCACACTCTCAGGATCTTATGATACTTTCTTCTCCTGTCAGAGTTTACACCGTGCAGGAGCAGTTGAAAGATGTGAGACGAGAGAAGTTGGATTTTGAATGCAAATTTAAGGTAATAATGGTATGCGTGTCCTCCGCCTCTCCCCTGAGGTCTAGCTCCTCCGATTGCGCCTTTACAGACTCTTTTCTAACTCTAGATTCTCGTCTTTGCTCAGCTCTACCATTTCCCTAAAACTAGTCGTATCGCATTATAAATCTAGCTCCTCCCATTTCCCTGATAGCTGTATCTTCACTCCTCCCCCTGGGCGGTGTCAGCACTTCCGACAACTTTCTGGTTTTTCCCATCTCCTTCCTTGTCCCCAGGTGTTTTTGGTTCTCTCTCTCCGGCTCGAGACGTAGTTTTGTTGTGTGCTCTCAGCATTTCGCTATGGTGGGAAGCTGTGAAACTTTTATTAAATGGGTCACGCTAGTCCTCCTCACCACGTTATCTTTTTAAAGTGGTCGGGATGTGAGCTGCCCCCCCCCTCGGTCCTGCCTTGGTCTAGTGAAATCACTGGGTGTAGTGGACGAGTTTACTCCATCCCAACCAACATAACCGGCATCCTGGATTTTGAATTTCCTGGCTGACTGTCAGCAGATCGGTCACTAGTGATGTCACACACACAGAGCGGCTGACGTCACCCTCTGACACCAATCACTGTAGCGAGCGTTCTCAGAGAGGCAGCAAAGGATCAGATCTGTGCATGCGCGTGCAGCTCCGATCCATCACTCTGCGCAAGCGCTACGGAACGTGCGGATGTAAAGTGTGCGAGTCCATAGCGCTGTGCAATTTGTGAATCCTAAACTACGCAAGTTGCAGTGGAGCACATACTGCGTAGAAAAGCTTCAGGGACTTCCAGGTTCTATCTTGGAACACCCCAAGAATGAGGACCTAAATGAGGGGCCAATTCCTTTGAAATTTAGATATACAATGCACACCCACCTACACACACACCTATGAGTCTGATCCTAGAAGCTCCATGTTCCCCACCTTCATCTCTTTCCTCCATGTCTGTCTCCCCTCCATACCTTTCACTGACCTCCTGCCTTTCACGTGTCCCCGTCCCCAGGAGCTCCAGCTGAATTACAAGCGATTCATCGACCTCACAGACTCTGCGCTGCACTCTGACTACCTCCTGCGTCTCATCCGCCTCGGGAAACCACCCGGCTATGCCCACGTCGCTGTCCAGACTGAAGACAAACTCTAGCATCGACTGCTACCAATTGCATTGTGATTCTCTTTACATTGTTGAAAAAAATACACCATTTAATGACGATTAAGTCCTTTTTTAGAAGAAAATCTAGCGGCTGCTGCTTGTTTTCTCCTGCCATCTCTGTCACTGTCACAGAGCTCAGTACCCAGGGTGGATATCTCCATGCAGAAATGCTCCCTGTGATATGCGTCACTTTAGACTTAGGGTGCATGGGCATGGAGATGGGTTTGGGGTGCAGGCCTGAGTTTCGTTATTATTTTCATTGCCTTTCTGTTTGTGATTTAGTTTAAAGTTTATTTCTGTGTTGAACCAGAACAATTTAATTAGGTTTGTATGATCTGTGATTATGCTGTGTTTATCTGCTGCATGTGTGAGTTGTAAATCAGCCTTGTGGGCAAACACTGTCCAAATCGGATATATTGCGACAATGGATTATGTAAATAATGTGTGTGATAATTGATTGCTAATTTGTGTGCCTCACCCCGTTATCTGTTGATTGAGAGGATTAATCTGCCAGCTGTTTCAAGCCGGACAAACTCACTTATGTACATCAACCAGACGTACTCACGTAAGAACCTGAATGGGACCAGAATGAAGCCTGCAGTGGTCTTGAAACCAGCCAATCAGAACTGTTGGGGTGGGCGGGAAGCTTGAAAGTGTGTGTGTGTTACCTGAGCATAAATACTGGTGTCTTTTTCAATAAAGCAATTGATCCTGTTTGAACACATAGCCTGCCTGGTGTCTCATTCAGTGTAGTCACAATCACCCTCAGAAGGCACGGAGCGGCCATCTGGAAATTCAAAGAGGCAGAGGATCAGACCAAGCAGGTCATGAGCTACAGATCAGGCTGCTAGAGGTACTGAGATCCTGGATCAGCGGCCAGGTTGATCTGTGTAAAGGAGTGTGTCCGGGGAGCAGGACAGGCGGACAAGAGAGCGTTTCCATCACACTCCCATTTAGCCTTCAGTGTCCAAATGAAAAACTGATTCTGTCCCAATCCCACCCAGTCATTAGTGGGAGCTCATTCTAGGGTGAAGAAAAGGACTTTATTTGGATTTTACGTCTGAATATTTACACACAAGGCATACTCAGGAAAAGGAAGTAACAGGAGAACCAATGGGACAGCACATACTTGGGATGGACTTCCCAACAAAGGCAAAACATACCCAGGCATTAACTTACTAAATAGCCTCCCCACACCCACAAACACACTGTGGAAGGAAGGAACTACCCTCCATCTCATGACAGTGAGGAAAGGTCAGATTTCAGAACTGTCTTCTTCCAGTTCCAGGGCTGAGGCCAGCATAGATCCAGTTTAACCCGGCTCTTGGGAGCCTGTAGAAACATTTCAGGACAACAAAAGAAGAGTACAAATCAGGGAAACGGCACAGCATATACCACACAACACTTTACAATAAATACATCAGGGAATAGCACATCTCCCAAGGTACAACACAGACATCAGGGGATTGGGCACAGAGAAAACAGACACCCTGTACCTACAAGGGGCACAGGTGACTTTGACATAGGAAAGGCCTGGGGAAAAATATGAAATGTCAGTCCCACCAGGACCCGCAGTTCCACACCTCCCAATAGGATCTCTAGGCCATGTACCCCAAGTCCCAAGTGACAACCTTAAAAACCACTCCCCTTCCTCTCTCCTCAACCCTGACTGGACGGCAGAGATCCCTACAATCCTGTTGCGATCCAGGAAGATAAGGATCTTGGAGTGTTGATGTCTGCTGTATGTGGAGTGCTGCTGAAGGCATGATTAACTTCTTACAGACAGAAAATTAGTACATAACAAGAAAAAAGGTTGTATTTTGCACCTATCCCTATGGCTCCATGTGAAGCAAAACAGAGGTTTTGGTTTACCATAATGGCCATTCGAGCGTTAAGCCCAACCGCCACGACACGGCAACCTCTGGTCAGGTTGGTCCTAACCTAATGAAACCAAAAGCTGCTTTCTAAGCAAACTACGTGTCCTCCTGCTGCTTCTCAGCTAAGAGACCAGTGGGTTTATAATTACTGTATATCCTCACCAAAAACATTTCCACTTTGGGATTGAAAAAGAAAACACGGAAAAGGGCAGCAGCAAAAAATGACCTGGCTGGGGATATAACAAAATATACATATCTGCAGAAAGAAAAGTTTTATGTCTATTCCCTACCAGGGAAGCAGCAGGAGGACACGAAGTTGCTTAGAAAGCAGCTTTTGGTTTCATTAGGTTAGGACCCACCTGACCAGAGGTTGCCGTGTCGTGGCGATTGGGTTTAACGCTCTAATGGCCCTTATGGTAAACCAAAACCTCTGTTTTGTTTCACATGGAACTATAGGGATAAGCGCAAATGACAACCTTTTTTCTTGTTATGTACTAAGAAAGACGCAACTTTTAAGCGATTCCAAAAAAGGACGCAGTAAAAAAGTTGCGTCTTTGAAAAAGATGCTTCGATTGGGACGCGGGCGAGTTGGACGCATCGGCCAAAATGGAGCATCATTGTCCATTAGAAATTAGGTTTGGTGTAAGAAATTAGGGTTAGAGTCTTATTCTAGGGTTCATTTCTAGCCTTACAGGGACACTACCACCAACAAGCTGTAGCTAGATTACATGTGCACTACAAATTATAAAACAATTATAATGTGTACTACATTATAAAACATATGAAGCTGTTTTTATTCTTTGACATAATTGCATGTAAAATGGACTTTTCCCATGATGCAACATTATACCAGAATCCTTGCAAAAGTTTTACTTTACTGCTGTGGTTTATTTAATCTACATTATTTAACAGTTAATGAGGTGAAGGGGGTCTATGGTTCTCCAGGCTACCCAAGATAAGAGCTGGCAGCTGAATGAGGTATTACAGGGAGTTTAAAAGACTTCTAATCTACCCCCTGGCGATGTCCTTTGAATACGGGATGTCATCATTTATATAGCGCCAACAGTTTCCGCGGCGCTTTACAATAACCAAAGGGAATGAGATACAGGTAAACAAACATAGTATGGAAACACTAGGTGTAGAGGGCCCTGCTCATAGGAGCTTACAGTCTAGAGGGATTGGGGGTTGAGGAAGATGAGGGGAATTTCACTAGATAGCAGGATCATTAGTGCCAGTGGTTTGGGAATGGTGGGGCCATAGAAGCAGCTTCAATCATGTGAGTATGCGAGCAGAGGGATGAGTTGCGTCAGTGATGTGATACACTAATCTGAAGAGATGGGTTTTGAGGGATTTCTTGAAGGTCTGAAGATCAGGGGAGAGTTTGATAGGGTGAGGCAAGTCAATCCACATGACCGGAGCTGCCCTTGAGAAGTCTCGGAGGCGAGAATTGGCCGTGCGCGTGTAGACAAAGGACAGGCGGAGATCACCCACCGACTGGAGTTGTCTAGACGGGAGGTGCTTGCGGAGTAACGAAGACATGAAAGGGGGGGTCGAGTTATTGAGAGATTTTTATATGTATATAGCTGTATTTATATGTGTTTAGGTATAAATGTATATTATATACTGTATATATGTATTATAGAGGTTTATATGTGTCGTGTGGTTTTTGTCTGTTCACACAGCTGGATGTAGTTAATAGTTTCAATCCACCCGGCAAAATATTGGCTAAAATTTGCTGTTGTTTTTTTTTGGGGGGGGGGGCATCACTATTTTGGACAAATTTGCCCTCTTTATAAATTTCAAACCTGTTATAATCTTGATCTATTAATTCGATTTTTCAGGTCCTTTTTCCAGTTCTCTGTTCAGTGAAGCCTCGGTGTCGGAGGGATGCTCCTCGTGCGCTGCGTCTCTCCGTCTGACCACATGGCGTCCCCAGTGGTCTTCTCATTGCCACAATCTCCCCATGCTCCACACCTCGCTGTCCCCCTGCGTTCTCCCCTCTCCCTGTCCGTATGGATATATTCTCCTACCTGCATATTTAACACTTCTATCTTCATATCAGTCCCCGCGCGCGCGCTCGCTCCCTCCTTTCATTTTTTACACTTGCCTTTCGCACCTTTCTTCCTCCCCCTCGTTTCGTACCTTTTTCCTCGCGCTCTCTGCGCTCCCAAGTTCTCAATGTGGATTTTTTTTTTATTACATAAGTCCCGTTTTACGTCGCTCTCGGATCCCGTAATTCTAATTGGTAACGATAATTGGCGCGCGGCCTGGAAGTATCGGATGTGTAAATATATGCTTTGCTCGGGCGGTGATGTCAGAGGGGGCGGCGGGCTTTTATTTATAGACGTTTCCTGGTTATAACGCACTCGCTGCTAATGGCGCTCGCTCGCTCTCTGAGCGTCACTGCGAGGACGGCTGTTTTATTTTTGGCGTTTGCGCCACTTGAGAGGGGCTCCTGGGGGTCGCAAGTTGCAATCAATGGAGAAAATGCAGGGGGTTACTCAGTAACTGTGGATGTTTGTCAGAGTTGCAAACACTAGAGAAAACCGCCCGTGTTGCAACTGTAATAAGTGCTCGCGTTTCACAAAAGTTAAAGTCAAAGAGCGACAGTAGAGGCTTCACAGTGAAGCTTCCCCTGCCTCCTTTCAGAATTAATGGCACACTATAAATAATTTACTCCGCCACCCACTTTTTATCACCCTTTAGCCCTTAATGCTGCTGGGCGTGCTATGCCATCCGATGACGTGTGGCCTGAATGCCGAGGGGTGGCATAGCATGGCCCGCAGCTCTCCGGCAACTCTTCCGGCCCGCCTCCTTTTCCTACAGCCAATCGCCGTCACTGACTGCAGGGGGGCTGCATGAGTTCAGCCAATAACGGCAATTATAGGTGTGCAGGAACACACCTTGCTAGGAGGTACACACCACAAGGAGCAATTGGGCTCTTTGACGTGGAACATGGACTGCCTGGGATGAAGTGCAAAACCTGCCCTGGAATATAAGGTCTCATGGGCTGGGCAGGAAAGGGGCTTCCAGGATTCAAACTATAACCACACCAGACTACTACAGCCGGCATGCAGTACTCCAATGCTACAGCTGGCATGCAGTACTCCGATGCTGCAGCTGGCATGCAGTACTCCAATGCTACAGCTGGCATGCAGTACTCCAATGCTACAGCTGGCATGCAGTACTCCGATGCTGCAGCCGGCATGCAGTACTCCGTTACTGCTCACATACTGATTTCGTGGCCAGCTACCATTCACGTTTACGTTCCAGCAGGTAACCCCTCTCCAGCAGGGGCAGATCCAGAAACGAGGTGGGTGGGCACTCTACCAGTTTTGGCTAAGAGCTGGTGTTTAGTTCGCAGTAACAGTGTCGATGGGTAGAGAGGGCGCAGGGGCGGATCCGGGGGGGGCAACGGGGCAATTGCCCCCCCCCCCGAGATTTGAGCCGGGGACCCAGATGCCGGGCAGCGCGGGAGTGCCTGCCCGGTCCTGAAGAGTCCGTCCTGTTAAAGGGATGCGGCTGCGTGCAGGCACCGGCGGTCACGTGGTCCGGCTAATCAGGTGGTACTGAGTCTCTGTACCACCTGACTGGCCGACCGCGTGACCTGCGCACGCACGCCACGCAGCCGCATCACTCAACAGGACGGAATCTTCAGGACCGGGCAGGCACTCCCGCGCTGCCGGCATCTGGGTCCCCGGCTCAGAGTCAACACTGTCCCCTGCCGGAGCTGGAGGCCTGGAGCAATATCCAGGTAAGAGCTGGGCAAATCCATGTGTAAGCTGGGGGCAAATCCATGAGCTGGGGGCAAATCCATGAGCTGGGCAAATCCATGAGCTGGGGGCAAATCCATGTGTGAGCTGGGGGCAAATCCATGAGCTGGGGGCAAATCCATGAGCTGGGCAAATCCATGAGCTGGGGGCAAATCCATGAGCTGGGGGCAAATCCATGACCTGGGGGCAAATCCATGAGCTGGGCAAATCCATGAGCTGGGGCAAATCCATGAGCTGGGCAAATACATGAGCTGGGCAAATCCATGACCTGGGGGCAAATCCATGAGCTGGGGGCAAATCCATGAGCTGGGGCAAATCCATGAGCTGGGCAAATCCATGTGCTGGGCAAATCCATGAGTTGGGGCATATCCATGACCTGGGGGCAAATCCATGAGCTGGGGGCAAATCCATGAGCTGGGGGCAAATCCATGACCTGGGGGCAAATCCATGAGCTGGGGGCAAATCCATGAGCTGGGCAAATCCATGAGCTGGGGGCAAATCCATGAGCTGGGCAAATACATGAGCTGGGCAAATCCATGACCTGGGGGCAAATCCATGAGCTGGGCAAATCCATGAGCTGGGGGCAAATCCATGAGCTGGGCAAATCCATGTGCTGGGCAAATCCATGAGCTGGGCAAATCCATGACCTGGGGGCAAATCCATGAGCTGGGCAAATCCATGAGCTGGGGGCAAATCCATGTGTGAGCTGGGGGCTCTCTGCTCCTCTAGATTGTAAAATCCGGGGTGCCCTCTGCTCCTCTAGATTGTAAGCTCCTGGGTGTCCTCTGCTCCTCTAGATTGTAAGCTCCTGGGTGCCCTCTGCTCCTCTAGATTGTAAACTCCTGGGTGCCCTCTGCTCTTCTAGATTGTAAGCTCCTGTGAGCCGGGCCCTCTGCTCCTCTAGATTGTAAGCTCCTGTGAGCCGGGCCCTCTGTAAATTCTCGTGAGTCTGCTCTCTGCTAAAACACCTTATTTTCTGTAAGTGCCCCTCCCGAGACTAGTCTCTGGATCCGCCCCTGAGAGGGCGCCTGATCTCAGGCTCCGCTCACCACGCTCACTCTCCCCGGAACATTGCTGCACAGTGTCTGACCTCCTGCTCCTCAGGCAACACCTCACAGGGCCGCGTTGCAATGATCTACATTATGACACATGCTCTGTCACTGAGAAAGAATTGAGCATCACCAGCAATAACACATCCAGATTCACAATCATTAGACATGTGCACGGCCAAAAATTTATGTTAATTATCAGAATGTGAAACGGATTAATTAATTACTTCGATTAGGGTATAAAAAAAAGTAATCCCCCTGCTCCGGAGTCGCGCGGGGCTGCTGTTCTTGGTTCTGAATAGGTTTCAGCACCATGGATAGCCCCCGCAGAACGCAGCCAGACTGAAGAAAAAAAAAAAACGCTGCGTTCAGCAAAGAAAAAAAACCTCATTTTAAAATAAATTAGGAATCCAAACATTTCACAAAAAATCCTGAAAAATGCCTAAAAAATAAACAGAGACTTTTTGCGGCAAGTGAAAAGAATAAATGGTTGAATAAATATTTTATGAAAATGGGAAATATTTTTAAAATTGAAACCTATAGGATTCACCTGATTAAACCTGTCGAATGAAACCACCAAAAATTAGGGTTAGAAATTAGGGTTCACATTTCTAACCCTAATTTCCAACCCTGATTTTTGGTGGTTTCATTCGACAGGTTTAATCAGGCGAATCCTATAGGTTTCAAAGTAAAAAAAATCCCCGTCTAGCTTTCATTTCGAATCATATCGTTCCGTGGTTTTTTTTTTTCGTTTTGGGTAATTTTCGATCCATTTTTTTTTCCGTTTATCATTTTCAGTTCATTTTCATTCTGATTTTTCGTTTCGTTTTTTCGTTATGTTACCGCGATTCGTATTTCGTACCGATTTGAAAAACAGGCCAGTCTTAAAGCAAGATAAGGGTCTCGAGGTGTGGTACCAGAAGGGAGAATCCAAAACACAGTCCAGGAGAACAGCCAGTGGTCTGGTGCACCAAAATCAGACGGAGCAGGAAGGCTTTTTAACCTCTTCACTGCTGAGCCTTTTCACCTCTGTGTGCTGAACTAATTTTTACTGCTTTTGCTCACCGTGTTTAAACGCGATTTGAAGTCACGTTTATTATACAACCCAGACATATTATATATCCTTTATTTCTGCAGACTCTGCATATTCATAATATATCATTATTATATGTATATGTCATGTCCTGCCAGAATGCTATAAAAAAAAATAGAATTTTCAAACATCTACAGTGTTTAAAATGATTTTTTTCTACATTTTATCATCCGAGCCTTTGCGGTTATATACTCTATGGGATACGCTTGATAAAAAAATTAGGACTGGAATCCCGTTACTTTTTTTTTGAGAAATTACGTGATTTTAGCTAAACCCCCCCAAAACAAAAAAATAGTGCAGCATCATTGTTCACATTATAATTGAAATGTGAACAATACTGCTGCATTAATTCAAAATAAAAATTTTCAAAAAGTATATTTTGTTACTTGTAACCTAGTCATATTTGGTATCATTGGAAAGGCCATGCCCTGGCCTTTCCAATGATATCAAACATTAACCTCTATCTGTTACGGATCAGGAGATAAGGGAATCCAAATCATCCCTCTCTCTCCACCATAGGGTTTCCATAGGGAAACCTCTTGGCGCATCACTGCACCATACGCAATGACGTTCACACTCCATTTTTGCTTGTAACATCCAGAATGTCAGCCACCTCCAGCAGAGGTCCGCAATCCGGTGCCATTCAGGACCGGCACCTCAGGGGTTAAAGAGAGGCAGCGCTGCAAAGGGCAGACTCTGCCTTTTCCAGTGGTGCCACTTTCTCTTGTATCTCCTCCTGATCAGGAGGGAGAAGAGTCCAAAGGACGCCCATCCTCCTTTCAGGCGCTCTTCCGGCTTTGCCGGGGGGTGCCTGAAACTGACATCATCGCGCCCGTTACGATGACGTCAGTGCGCCAGGAGGGGGGTGTAAAGCAGCGTCTGACTTCCATGAAGTCAGATCGCCGCGGGGCCCCTGAGGAGAGAGGAGAGCCCGCTTAGTGAAAGACATGTGGGGAACGTCCTCCGCATGTAGCGGGAGAATCCCATGTCGTTCCCCACACGTCTTCCGCAGTGAAGGGGATAACAGGATGGTGGACACTCTGACACAGAATGAGGCAACTGAACAAAATGCAGAAGCATCCTGGGACAGGCGTGCCTCGGCTAAATAGTAGATGCGGGGCCTAATTGGTTGCACGTGTTGATGTTGCCTTTCTTACGCAGCCGGCGGTGAGGACCGTGGCATACACACCCAATAAACTTTTTTCCTCCTTGGATTTAGTTTGTTTATTTTACATGGTCACGTTTGGTATTATTTGACTCTGGCCTTTCCAAACACACCTCAGCTGACCATGTAGGGTGTATGGAACTACAGATACAGAGGTTCAATGTTTCCCTATGACACCTACAATGGGGGGGGGTGCCCCCTCTCTGGATCCACCGGTGCTCTCCGATGTGGAGCTATCGGACGTTTCACTAGGAAGTAGGTGACAGTCGGGTTGTGTTATTTCTTTGGCAGTCTTACTGTGACCCACACTCCCCTCTGCAGGATCCAGGGGAGATGCTCACAATATGCCATATGGTTTTTGATAGAGGTCTTCAGGTTGAGACCCCGAGGAAGCTAGGAATAAGGTTGGGAAAAGGAATCTTCTTATTGTCTCTCAAGGGAGAGAAGACGGTACAGACAAGAAGGAACCTGCACACACAGTGGAGCGCCGGAGCAGATGAGACATCACATAGGAAAGAAAACTGTAAAACAGAAAATAGTCTGGACAAGTAACTCCGATCCACAGCTACAAGTCATGAAACAAGTTGGTACATATTTATTTAATCCAAGAATATGTGCAGGAAAACTCCTCACTGCTTTGGAATATTAGAATAGTTACATAAGAGAAGGCGGGATGACGCAGCTACAAAAACACATATTGTAACACACAATAACAGCCACCAAACAGACTCAAATTGTGACATACAATAACAGCAACATTAACAACAAAACAACATATAGGCAGTAACATACAATAACCACCAAACGAGAACTGACTGACATACAAACACAGCCACAAAAATGCAGACAGTAACAAAAAACAGCGCGCGGACACAGGTAGTAACATACAATAACCACCAAACGAGAACTGACTGACATACAAACACAGCCACAAAAATGCAGACAGTAACAAAAAACAGCGCGCGGACACAGGCAGTAACATACAATAACCACCAAACGAGAACTGACTGACATACAAACACAGCCACAAAAATGCAGACAGTAACAAAAAACAGCGCGCGGACACAGGCAGTAACATACAATAACCACCAAACGAGAACTGACTGACATACAAACACAGCCACAAAACTGCAGACAGTAACAAACAATAACCAAATGAGAACTGACTGTAACATACAAACACAGCCAGAAAAATGCAGACAGTAACAAAAATCCACGCACGAACACAAGCAGTAACATACAATAACACCAAATAAACACAGACTGTAATACACAATAATACTATCTCTGACAGGAACAATACAACATACAAAGACAGCCACAAAAATGCAGACAGTAACAAACAATAACCAACAAACAAGAACTGGCTGTACCATATAAACACAGCCACAAAACTGCAGACAGTAACAAAAGAACAGCACACTAACAGAAGCATTGACGTACAATAACACCACATAAACAAAGACTGTAATACACAAAAACAGTAACAGTAACACTGCAACGTGCACAGCTTGTAACATACAGTAGCAACCATTAGCAATCACTGTAACATGAAATAACAGCGACAAAAACACTAACCGTAACAAACAAAACAGCATACAAGAAGAAACATACAATAACTTCCATCAAACAAGTGCTGACTGAAACATACAATAACATCCATAAAAACACTGGCAGTAACAATAAAGCATACAGACAAACACAGGCAGTTACATACAATGACAACCATTGAACTAGTACTGTAACATACAATAACAGCATCAAAAATACACAGCGTACAGACATACACAGGCAAGCGAACAAAAATACAACACAGGCATTAACATACAATCACAAGCAATGACAGCATCACACAAAAACAGCACATGTGCAGTAATAAACAATGATAGCCACACAAATGCTGAGAGGAACATACATAAACAAAACACAAACATTGACAGTAACATACAATGACAACAATTACACTTATATTAAAAGAGCTAACAACTATAGAAGAACTGACTATTACAAACACTAACAGCTACATAACCAATGATAATTAAAGAGAAAAAGCACACAGGCACTAACAGAATAACAACCGCACAAGCAATGACTGTAACAAAAAAGACACATACAGTTGCAAAGGGTATGTGAACCCTTTGGGATTACATTGAGTTTTGCATGAATTGGTGATAAAATGTGCTCTGATCTTCATCTAAATCACAACAATTTGAAAAACACAGTCTGCTTAAAATAATACAACACAAACATTATATGTTTTCATGTGTTTATTGAACAGAACATGTAAACATTCACAGTGCAGGGTGAAAAAAGTATGTGAACCCCTAGCCTAATGACTTCTCCGAGAGCTAATTGGAGCCAGGAGTGAGCAAACCTTGAGTCCAATCAGTGTGATATTATTGGATGTGTTGCTGAAAGCTGTCCTGCCCTTTAAAAACACGCACCAGTTTTGGGTTTACTGGTTTCAAGAAGCACTGCCTGATGTGAACCATGCCTCGCAGAAAAGAGCTCTCAGAAGACCTACGATCAAGAATTGTTGACTTGCATGAAGCTGGAAAGGGTTACAAAAGTATCTCCAAAAGCCTTGATGTTCATGTGTCCAGAAAGTTCAGCACTGTTGCTACTCTCCCTAGGCGTGGTCGTCCTGTAAAGAAGACTGCAAGAGCACAACGCAGAATGCTTAATGAGGTAAAGAAGAATCCTAGAGTGTCAGCTAAAGACTTACAGAAATCCCTGGCACATGCTAACATTTTTGTTGTCATATCTACAATAAGGAAAACGTTAAACAAGAATGGAGTACATGGGAGGACACCACGGAGGAAGCCATTGCTGTCCAAAAAGAATATTGCAGCACGTTTGAAGTTTGCAAAAGAGCACCTGGATGTTCCACAGCACTACTGGCAAAATATTCTGTGGACAGATGAAACCAAAATTGAGTTGTTTGGAAAAAACACACAACACTATGTGTGGAGAAAAAAAGGCACAGCACACCAACATCAAAACCTCATCCCCACTGTAAAACATGGCGGAGGGAGCATCATGGTTTGGGGCTGCTTTGCTGCCTCAGGGCCTGGACGGATCATCAACAGCTTTGGCTTTAATTACCACCTCTACGCTGATGACACTCAGATCTACCTCTCTACCCCTGATCTCTCTCCCCCTGTCCTTTCAAAAGTCAGTGACTGTTTATCTGGCATCTCCTCCTGGATGGCCTCCCACCACCTAAAGATGAACATGTCAAAGACTGAACTCCTACTTATTCCTCCCTCCAATGCCTCCCCACCTCCTGACTTCTCTATCACGGTGGAGGGTATCACCATCTCCCCATCAAACCATGTTCGCTGTCTTGGAGTTACACTGGACTCTGCTCTTTCCTTCATCCCCCACATCAAGTCTCTTTCCACCTCCTGCCGATACCAACTGCGTAATATTTCCAGAATTCGGCCATTTCTTACCGCTGTCACCACAAAACAACTCATACACGCCCTGGTAATCTCCCGACTCGACTATTGCAATAATCTCTTATCTGGCCTCCCTCTGTCCCGCCTCTCCCCCCTACAATCCATCCTGAACGCCTCCGCCAGGCTAATTCACCTCACCCGCCGCTCTGTCTCTGCCGCTCCCCTCTGCGAGTCCCTTCACTGGCTCCCCATCCACTGCAGAATTAAGTTCAAAATCCTTATCCTTACCTACAAAACCCTCACTAACTCAGCTCCCCACTACCTGTCCTCACTAATCACCAAATACACCCCAGCCCGCTCCCTAAGGTCAAACAGCGACCTGCGCCTAGCTTCTCCCCACATCACCTCTTCCCATGATAGACTGCAGGATTTCTCACGCGCAGCCCCCATTCTCTGGAACGCTCTCCCTCGTACTGTCAGACTTTCCCCTAACTTCTCTTCCTTCAAACGCTCCCTTAAAACATTCCTATTTAGGGAAGCCGACCCCCCCCCCGACTCACTGACGCAACCATCAATCACTCTCACCTTACAGTCCTCTCCTCCTGTTTCCAACCCCAACTCTCCCAGATTGTGAGTTCCTACGGGAATAGGGCCCTCATCTCCTCCTGTACTGTTTGTCAAATGTTGTTCAATGTATTGTAACCCTGTCTATACTGTGCTTATTGTACAGCGCTGCGGAATATGCTGGCGCTTTATAAAAAAAGAATAATAATAATAATAATTGTTGTCATTGATGGAAAAATGAATTCCAGAGTTTATCAAGACATTTTGCAGGAAAACGTAAGACCATCTGTCCGCCAACTGAAGCTCCTCAGAGGATGGGTGATGCAACAGGACAATGACCCAAAGCATACAAGTAATTCAACAAAAGAATGGCTTCAACAAAACAAAATACGCTTTCTGGAGTGGCCCAGTCAGAGTCCTGACCTCAACCCGATTGAAATGCTGTGGCATGACCTTAAGAGAGCGATTCACACCAGACATCCAAGAATATTGCTACACTGAAACAGTTTTGTGAAGAGGAGTGGTCCAAAATTACTCCAGATCGTTGTGCAGGTCTGATCTGCAACTACAGGAAACGTTTGGTTGAGGTTATTGCTGCCAAAGGAGGGTCAACCAGTTATTAAGTCCAAAGGTTCACATACTTTTTCCACCCTGCACTGTGAATGTTTACATGTTCTGTTCAATAAAAACATGAAAACATATAATGTTTGTGTTGTATTATTTTAAGCAGACGGTGGTTTTCAAATTGTTGTGACTTAGATGAAGATCAGAGCACATTGTATGACCAATTCATGCAAAACTCCACGTAATCCCAAAGGGTTCACATACTTTGTCTTGCCACTGTATAGAGATTAGAGAAACACAGACTATAACATACAATACTACCTGCACAAACACTGAGAGTAACATACTAAAACAGCACACAAACGCAGGCAGTATCATACAATGACAACCATACAAAAGCTGTAAGTACTACAAAAACAACAACCAAACCAAAACGGGCATCACAAACAATCACAGGCAAACACACACTGACAGTAACATACATACACAGCTGCACAAATACATTAACAAACAAAACATCATTCAGACAAATACAGGGAGGAACACTCAATGACAACCACTGAATGTTACACAAAATAACAGCCACATAATCACAGACAATAACACACATAAAACACAAGCAGTAACAATCAAATAAACACTGAATTATATACTAAAACAGCACACAGACAAACACAGGCAGCAGCATATAATAACAACCACACAAACACTGAGAGTAACAGCCCAAAACAACGCACACAAAAAAACACAGGCAGTAACATACAAAGACAGTCAGACAGACAGCGACACTGACAGTAGCAAACAAAACAGTACAAAGAAAAACACAAGCAAAAACATACAAGAACCAAACATTGACTGTAACGTACAATAACAGTCACACAAACGCTGACTGTGTGTTGCTGATACTGTATGTTACAAACACTGACAGTAACAAAGAAAAAAGCACATACACAAACACAGTAATACAGTAACATACAAAGAGAACCACACACACGCAATGAGAGTAACATACAATAGCAACCACACAGGTATGAACAGAACAATATGTAATAAAAACACATAGAAAAACCACAGTGAGTGTCAAACGATAACAATGTCACAAACAAACAATGACAGGAACATTCGATAACAACTACACAGGCATTGACAGTAAAAAGCAGTCGCACACAGACCTGCAAAAACTCTGACAATAGCCGTTTTTACAGAACTGCTTTTTCTTGGCTGAATAAACGTCATGTCTGCAGGAGCCGGTGACAACCTATTAATAAGCGCCAAGCAGGGGCTGTCAAGGTTGATCTAATTGTTGTGTTGCCAGAGACACCGGTACCCGGAGCAAGAGAAATATCCGGCCAAAAAGCTACTTTACCTTAATTATAAACAGAGAAACCTGTCTGTCTTTTTAACATTCTCAGAAAAATGTACCATGAAGTTATTTGTTAACCCGAGGAATAAGCCGTGATGTACGGCAAAGCCCCCAACACAACCGGAGCCATCGTGTCTTCTTGTGCCGCGGCGCGAGTGGTACTCGCCACTCTTGCCATTGGTATGGCTGCCTGTTGAGCAGACACCTGACTGTTGCTTAGGTATCTGCTTCTTGTTCGTACTAAAGAACAACTTCGTGTTTTACCACAAACAAACTGGGCCCAACTCCAACAGGGACGATAAGGTAATGTATGGAAGTGTCAGTGGACGCGTCTCCTATACCTTGCATTGGAGGTGAGAATTTGCTCTTCACTAGAGGAGAATGAGCTACTACAACCTAGCTCATCCTCCTCTAAACCAGACGTTATTCAGTGAATGAATATCGTCTCTGAATCCCTGGTGATTTTTTGCAAAATCACTTAATACCTAAATTTAAATACCCCAAAAAATCCCATCCCACGGTGCAGAGGGCAACGCGATTACCATGAGAATGGTAACACATAGTTCCCTTGTCCCTCCTTGTGTCTTTCGCGGCCCCTGCACACAGGGCTGGTGCTCCCACTAGGCAAGCTAGGCAACTGCCTAGGGTGCACTGCCACCTAGGGGCGCAGTCAGCCCCAACCCGGATTCCATTATTGTACCTGTTCCTCATTGTGCGGTTAGTTTAGCCCACATTGTCGACTTGTGGACCCCTGCTAGTAGCGCAGAATGTGGGTGTCTTATGGTGACGCGCAGGTGCCACCAGATGACGTGCGGGCGCCACCAGAGGCAGATAAATGAAAAAAAAGGGCAGAAGAAAGAAAGGCACCGAAGAAAGAAAGAAAGACACGAAGGAAAGAGAGAAAGAGACAGATTAAAGAAAAGGCGAAAGAAAGAGGTACAGAGGGCAGAGGAAAGAAAGAGGAACAGAAGAAAGAAAGAAAGAGGTACAGAGGGCAGAGGAAAGAAAGAGGAACAAGAAGAAAAGAAGAGAGGTACAGAGGAGAAAGTAGAAGAAAGGAAAGAACGAAAGAAAGAAAAAAGAGGTAAAGGAGGGCAGAGGAAAGGAAAAAAAGAGGAACAGAAGAAAGAAAGAAGAGGTACAGAAGGAGAGAAAGAAAAAAAAGAAAGAGAAAGAAAGAAAAGAAAGAGGAAAAGAAAGAGGTAACAGAGGGCAGAGGAAGAAGAAGGAACAGAAGGAAAGAAAGAAGAAAGAAAGAGGACAAGAAGACAGAGGAAAGAAGAGAGAAAGGAAAACAGAAAGAAAGAAAAGAAAGAAAGAGGTAGAGGGCAGAGGAAAGAAAGATGAACGAAGAAAGAAAGAAAGAGGTACAGAGGGCAGAAGGAAAGGAAGAAGAAAGAATGAACGAAAGAAAAAGAAAAAAGAGAGAGGAGGAAAGAGGAAAAGAAAGAGAAGAGAACAGAAGAAAGAAAGAGGTACAGAGGGCAGAGGAAAGAAAAGAAAAGAGGAACAGAAGAAAGAAAGAAAGAGGTACAGAGGGCAGGAAAGAAAGATGAACGAAAGAAAAGAAAGAAGAAAGAAAGGTACAGAGGGTACAGAGGGCAGAGGAAAGAACAGAGAAAGAAAGAAGAAAGTAAGAGGGCAGAGAAGAAAGAAAGGAACGAAAAGAAAAGAAAGAAAGAAAGAAAGAGGTACAGAGGGCAGAGGAAAGAAAGAGGAACAGAAGAAAGAAAGAAGAGGTACAGAGGGCAGAGGAAAGAAGAAAGGAACAGAAGAAAGAAAGAAAGAGGTACAGAGGGCAGAGGAAAGAATGAACGAAAAAAAGAAAGAAAGAAAGAGAGGGCAGAGGGCAGAGGAAAGAAAGAGGAAGAAGAAAGAAAGAGGTACAGAGGGCAGAGGAAAGAAAGAGGAACAGAAGAAAGAAAGAGGTACAGAGGGCAGAAAAGAAAGAGGAACAGAAGAAAGAAAGAAAGAAAGAGGACAGAGGCAGAGAAAGAAAGAGGAACAGAAGAAAAAAGAAAGAGGTACAGAGGGAGAGAGAAAGAGAAAGAGAAAGAAGAAGAAAGAGGTACAGGGCAGAGGAAAGAAAGAGGAACAGAAGAAAGAAAGAGGTACAGAGGGCAGAGGAAAGAAAGAGGAACAGAAGAAAGAAAGAAAGAGGTACAGAGGGCAGAGGAAAGAAAGATGAACGAAAGAAAGAAAGAAAGAAAGAAAGAAAGAGGTACAGAGGGCAGAGGAAAGAAAGAGAAGAGGAAAAGAAGAAAGAAAGAAAGAAAGAGGTACAGAGGGCAGAGGAAAGAAAGATGAACGAAAGAAAAGAAAGAAAGAAGAAAAAAAAGAAAGAAAAGAAAGAAAGAAAGAGGTACAGAGGAGAGGAAAAGAAAGAGGAAGAAGAACAGAAGAAAGAAAGAAAGAGGTACAGAGGGCAGAGGAAAGAAAGATGAACGAAAGAAAGAAAGAAAGAAAGAAAGAAAGAAAGAGAGGTACAGAGGGCAGAGGAAAGAAAGAGGAACAGAAGAAAGAAAGAGGTACAGAGGGCAGAGGAAAGAAAGAGGAACAGAAGAAAGAAAGAGGTACAGAGGGCAGAGGAAAGAAAGAGGAACAGAAGAAAGAAAGAAAGAAAGAAAGAGGTACAGAGGGCAGAGGAAAGAAAGAGGAACAGAAGAAAGAAAGAAAGAGGTACAGAGGGCAGAGGAAAGAAAGAGGAACAGAAGAAAGAAAGAGGTACAGAGGGCAGAGGAAAGAAAGAGGAACAGAAGAAAGAAAGAGGTACAGAGGGCAGAGGAAAGAAAGAGGAACAGAATGGATTCCGGGCCCGACCAGCAGAGTGGAAAGATGGGCACCGAATGACCGTTTGCGGCCCACATGCAAGTAGCTGGTCTTTCCTACGGGCAGGGGCGTACCTAGGGGGGCGGGCCGCACCGGGTGACACCACCCCCTAGGGTGACACCCTAAAAAAAATATATATATATATTTTTTTTTACTTTTGCAAAGTATTATACCAGGAAGGATACATTGAGATTTCACAAATGTTCGGATGACAACACCCCCTAGGCCTAGGGTGACACCCAAAAAATAAAAATAAAAAAATATTTTTGCAAAGTATTTTACCAGGAAGGATACATTGAGATTTCACTACTTTTCAAATATGTCCTGGGTAGGCAAGGCCTAGACTGGCACTTTCCAGGGGGTGGCAAAAAAACCCCACCACTAAATGGGTTACTCACAGAACACTGAAATGATCCCAACATTTTGGTGTTCTGTTGTTCCCTGCGCTTCGGGGAATCAAATTTCCCCACCCTGCGGTGAATTCACCATTCAACGCAGGGTCCCCGAAGTGCAGGGAGTCGGCCTACTTAACGAAAATGTCTGGAATTTACATATAAGGTCCTATGATTGATAATAAAAAGGTCTCTTACAGAAAAAAGAAAAAACACTATAGGATGGATAAGTTGTGAGTTTGCAAAATCACTTAAAAATAAAAATTATTCAAAAAGAATCTACACTCGCCCCTTATTGCACAGCACAGAGGACGCATGAATGATCCACCATTGGCAGATTCATAATATATCATTATTATATGTATACGTCATGTCCTGCCAGAATGCTGTATCTAAAAATATTTTTGAAAACATTAAAAAAAGTGCGTGTGATTTTTTTAAAAACTTTTTTATACATTTTAAAGTTCGGGGGTGGTTGCCAAATATAGGATCCGCCCCAGGTGCCAAATGTTCTAGGTACGCCCCTGCCTACGGGCAAAGTAGTCTAGCACCGGCCCTGCCTGCACATTCACACAGGGAGACGCACCTATGGACCCCAGGAACTCATGGAGGTGGTGTGCGCCAATGCAGGTATCAACCTGCGGCTCAGAATTATTCCGTGCCCAGACGCAAATAGCAGGGCAGGGTCGGAATAGCATCGATAACAGGAAGACGGTGAAAGAAATCCGCTCACGTAGACCTTCTTCTTTATCGTCTCTGTGTTTTCGCCTCGGTTAGAATCGTGCCCACTGTTTTTTGAAGGAAGCAGAGGTTGATAAAGGTACATTAAACATTGCATGACACATTGATTGGGGGAATCAATACTATATGCGCCATTTAGAACATTCTTTGATGGTACAACGGAAGGAGCACGGGTGGACATTTGACCGGAACATACAGGATTGTAGTGTTGTATCTTCTGATTGGAACGCATCCTCCCTGAGTAAAAGCTTGTAAAAGTGATAATAGTCACAAAACACTGTTTTTTTGTGAAACCACAAGTGGGCAACCCATACAAAATTCCATGTATGTTCGGTTTATCATCACATGGCCACCAGTGAACGTGTATAGAAACAACACGACAAAAACATTAGGATTTAAAAATGTCCTATAAATATAAAGTTGTATTTGACGTAAAAAACTAGGCACTTGCATCATTTTTTGATGCAACTTAGCACCATACTGTCATCTTTTTTAACTTGAGTATGGTTCAAAAATTATGCTAGTGTTAGTTTTAGGGTAAGGGTTACATTTAGAGTTAGGGTAACCCCAACCTTAAACAAGAGATTATGCTCCATTTTTGTAGGTAACTGGGTTTGCTCTTGCAACGAACGGTAAATTGGAGAAGAATCTGTTATTTAGGGTTCGGGGTAACCCTAAAAGTAACCCTAACCCTAAAACAAGCATAAATACTAACCTAAAATCTCATTACAAACCCTAACCCTAAAAATCACCCTAAAAAAAGCATAAATGCTAACACAAAATCTCATTACTAACCCTAACCCTAAAACGAGCATAAATACTAACCCAAAATCACATTACTAACCCTAACCCTAAAATAACCCTAAACGAGCATAAATACTAACCCAAAATCTCATTACTAACCCTAAAAATAACCATAAACGAGCATAAATACTAACCCAAAATATCATTACTAACCCTAACCCTAAAAATAACCCTAAAGCGAACATAAATACTAACACAAAATCTCATTACTAACCCTAACCCTAAAACGAGCATAAATAGCAACCCGAAATAGTATTGCTATCCCTAACCCTAAAAAAGCATAAATACTAACCCAAAATCTCATTACTAACCCTGACCCTAAAAATAACCCTAAAACAAGCATAAATACTAACCCAAAATCTCATTACTAACCCTGACCCTAAAAATAACCCTAAAACAAGCATAAATACTAACCCAAAATCTCATTACTATCCCTGACCCTAAAAATAACCCTGAAAAAGCATAAATACTAACCCAAAATCTCATTACTAACCCTGACCCTAAAAATAACCCTAAAACAAGCATAAATACTAACCCAAAATCTCATTACTAACCCTAACCCTAAAAATAACCCTAAAACAAGTAACCCAAAATCTCAACCCAAAATTTCATTACTAACTCCAACATTAAACGGTGTGTCTTGTTTTTTTTGCAAGTTGTATATGATGACAAAAAAGAAAAACCAATGCCCTTGCGCGTTTTTTTTGGTGCCGCTTAGCACCATACATAATTTTTATGACGTAAGTATGCTGATAATTTGAACTAAAATAAACCCCAAAAAAAGCAAGGGCATTGTTTTTCACGTCGAATAAAACTTTTTTTGCCAGTGTCTAAACTTAGTGATCATTTCTTAATTCAGCAACTTTTTTTGACGCGTAATTATTACCCGCGTCCATAAGTTGGTGACTTTCATGAAGGATACCTATATGTTTTATGTCCAAGAAATCTTGTAGCTTAGTTATACCAGTTACTCTGGCGGCAGCTGCCCCATGTCCATGCCTCGCGGAAGAGTTCAAAATTACTTTGTGTGGGCACAGGTACAGTATTCTGTCTGTAAAGTAGACAGTGGCGGCCCTAGATATTGAGAGGATTTAAGCAAAAGCTCAAATATGAGGCTCGTCTTATAATGACAAAAAAAATTACACAATTTTGCCAATATATTCTACCAACCCTTTGCCGCCATGAGGGGTACTATGACATCCCTGCGGCGGGTGGGATTGAATGCCGTGGGGCGGCGTAGCACGCCCCGCTGGCGTCTATGGGCTGCGACAGGCCCATCCACCAGTTGCCGTGGGACGACCTGAACTCAAGCTGTCCCCCTGCAGCCAATGATGTGTGCCGCGGGTCAGCTGTATAGGTGGGCCAGAGGAAGGGCCCCAGCAGCAGCCGGCAAGCAGGACATACTAGTATGCCCTTCTGGCGTTAACGCCCCTCCCGCCTGGCACAACCCCAGCGGTAAGGGGTTAATAAGGACTTCCCATAATTTCAAGGCAGGTATGTGTACATAGAAGTGTGTTTTTGTATCAAAATATCTATGAATGCCATGTGCCAACTGACATTACACATAAATTCCACCAATGTGTGGCCTCTGTCTGAATGACGCCATAGGCAGCCGCTTATTCTACCTAATTTTTGAGTCACCTCTGAAAGTAGACATTCAGAATAGCTTGTAAATGGTGGTGAGATTAAGAATTCACACATCACCAAGAGGAGGATATTCGATTGTGTGTCTCATGTTGATGCTTGATGACTACCACGCATCTTTGGAAGGGCCAGGCTTATCGCTTCTGTATGGTAATGAGGAACGACACGGAAAATAATTCCATATCTTCAACGAGATAAACTTCACCAAGTGGACTCATTGTAGGACATAACAATTCGTATGAGGAAACCTAAACCTACAACTTGTCTGACTTTAGGAGGAGGATGCAACTGCTTCAAGCAAAGATGGTCATGAGGCTAGTTTGGCCAAATATGGGCAGCAAGCAAAGTAGTCCAGAAAGGAGCAGTTTCCTTGGAGGGCGTTATAAATCAAGATGAATGCCAAAAATGTTGTTCTTGATGAGGAGGAACTCTGGAGAAGAGTTTTGTAGACTGGTTCAAGAGAAGAAGCATGAAGATTGAGGAAGATAAACTAGAGACCACCATTTTTTAAATAGAAAATTAGGAGATTAGTTCGTTGGGTTGTCAATGACATGGTTACTGTAGTCATGATGTTAGGGGAAGGAAGGAAGAGCTAGGCAACCTTGGCCCTCCAAAGGTTCTGGAACTACATCCCCCATGATGCTCAGTTATTCATTACAATGTCTGATGCTCATGGGAAATGTAGGTCCAAAACAACTGGAAAGCCAAATATGCTGACCCCTGGACTACAGTGTTTGGTGTAAGAAATGGATAGATGTCAGAAATGGAGGAGTGGAGACATCTTTGCAGCTGTAATGCTGACTTCCACCACATGGAAGCCAATATAGATTGCCGATAATTCGGAGCAGCCATTGATTTTTCAGCCGTGTTTTGTTTGGGGTAAAAGGTAATTTTATTATTGCGCCAGCACCTGGTTTGGATAATTTATTCCATTTGTATCTAAGTGGCTCCAATTAGTATCCCATGACAACCTCCCTCTCCGGGAAATACTGAGCTCGATCCAAAACGTTTCCAGCTACCAGCCGTCCACACCGATGAAAATGATATAAAGAATCAAACAAACAAACAAATATATGAATTAATTATACGCTGGAAGCTTATTAATAAAGGTCAGTTATGCCTCTGAAATATTTATGCAATTTTTTTTCCCGTGTCCGAGTAAATCCTTTCCGAGCCTGGAATATGAAGAACAATGAGTAAAAGATCGGCAAGGTGAGATCCCACTAATGCTCACAGCTCCATCACCAAGAGAAACTCAACCCTGAAAACATGCCAGCACTTCTTCTTTCTTGCCATGCTGTTCAGATAGTTTAATGCCCCCACTACAGCATCCTGTAGCCATGGCTTTCAACCCCAATGAAGTCGACATGTCTTTGAGATCCATAAGAGGGGTACCACTGATTGTAACCCCTGTGTTCTTTAAGGTTTTCTTTAATCCAATTGTGTATCTCTCTCTTCACATGTCCTCTAACCTACACTTCCACTCATGACATCCACCCATACTTTTTCAACAGAGGTCCGGTCTCTGGCCTAACTCATCTTACAGTTGGCTTGTAGCCACTAGCCACGCTGATACATGGTAAATGAAAATAAATGGTTGGCCTTCAGTGAAGGTCCTAGAGTAATATAGGTCACTAGGAGGTCTTATGGATCAGATGCTTGCAATATTGACTAAGGTTTACAGATTGCTCCATCACCAAAAGAAAAGTAATCCTGAAGACATGCCAATACTTCGTCTTTCTTGCCATGCTGGTCAGATAGTTCAGTGGTTAATGCCCTCACTACAGCATCCTGTAGCCATGACTTTGACCCCCCAATAAAGTCAACATGTTTTTGAGATTCATAAGAGGGGTACCACTAATTGCCAACCCCTGTGCTCTTTTCTTTAAACCCATTGTGTATCTCTCTCTTCACATGTCCTCTAACCAACACTTCCACTCATGACGACCACCCATACTTTTTCAACAGAGGTCCGGTCTCTGGCCTAACTCATCTTACAGTTGGCTTGTAGCCACGCTGATACATGGTTAATGAAAATTAATGGTCTTACTTGGCCTTCAGTGTAGGTCCTATAGTAAAAAGGACGCTAGAAGGTCTTATGGATCAGGTGCTCACAATATTGACTAAATGGTGGTTACCACCTGTGTGGCACCAAAAGATTTCCTGAGTGCGGGGAATTTTGACATCAGACATAACTGTTACTGGTTCAATTCAGCAACGGACAATATGGTGGACTAACTGTGTTGAGTATCGTAGTGTTGCCTGCCCGATATTAAATTGTTCGGTCAGCGATGTCCCAATGTGTGACCTTGACCATCCTACATGGACATTGTTTATGCAGGCCACCCCATCTCCAGCTTTCTGCTGTTACATGTCTCCACGAGTTGTTCGTTCCAACATTTAAGCCTCATGTCTTTAAATTCGCTTTCTTGGAACTTGATTTAATTCTATTGGCTGATTTTTTTTTTTAAAAAAATATATTGTCTATATTCAATTGAAAAAATTTCATCAAGAGCCGAAAATTGAAAAACGATGCTGATCCGAAAAAAAAGAGATCCGCGAAAAATGCTCGAAAAAGCTTCTTTTTGGCAAATATCATACAGATTTTTGTTTTGAAACACGCTATTAAAAAATACAGAGTTTATTCCTCTACTTTTCGAACCTGAAAAACCATTTATCAGCAACTTTCAGAATTTGGTCTTTTTAAAAAAATCGTCGAACCGATAAATTCAAATTGACTCAATAGAGCCGATATTTCCAATAAACTATCGAAGAACAGAGTTCCCTTTTTTTATCAAGTAAATAATTGGGCAGATCTTGCTGATACCCACTGCCCAATTAATTTTTTACATTTGTTTCCTCTTTTTAGATGCTTTTACTTTTCTCCCTCACCTTACGCTGCTCCTCCACTTCTGCTCAGGGACTCCCAACCCTGGAAGCCCCTGAAGTTTTCCTGCACAATTTGAGCCCTTACACAACTTGCGTAGCATAGGAACCGCATACCGGCTGGGCGGAGTAGAGGTAACATCACTGCTCTGCGTGGAGAGAGCCTATGGAGACACGGGTTCGATCCCAGCAAGAGCACCTCTCCAGTAAGCGTCCTCGGGCAAGACACCTAACGGTACAGACTCACCACCCAGGACATACTTGAAAACGAGAGAAATTTCAATGTATCCTTCCAGGTAAAATACTTTCTCAAAAAAAAAATAATTGCGCTGCACTATGGAACATGCACACTTTACGTACACAAGTTCCCTTTGCGCCTGCGCAGAGCGATGGATCGGAGCTGCGCGCGCATGCACAGATCTGATCCATCGGCTGCATCTCTGTGAACGCTCGCTACAGCGATTGGTCTCAGAGGGTGTGGTCGGACGCTCTCTGTGTGTGACATCACTAGTGACCCATCTGGTGACTGGCAGCCGGGAAATTCAAAATCCCGGCTGCTGGTGAAACTGGGCGGAGTGGAGGAAACGTTTCCACTTCACCCAGTGATAAAACCAGATTGGGGAAGGAGGGGGATGGGAGCACTCTTGGCATCTCGACCACTTTAAAACTATCAAATGATATGCCAGAAAGCTTGACTATGAATATCCCAAGCTGGAAAATGGCTAAAACGTGACCAAAAAAGGTGCTGAGTTAAATCGAGCCCTTAATGGCTGTAAATGTTTTTATTTTATTTCATTTTTATTTCTTTTTTTCTGTTCATCGACACAGTTGTTTTAAAAATCATGGCCTTCACTTAATGTGATAGTTTTCATAATCACAACGGTAACGATGGACCACAAGATCCAAGACAACCACAAGGAACCCTTAGATGTGAAATATCAGGTTCACACGTGAGAAACCTGGCATGGGCTCGAGACAAGCCTCTGTATACATTGAGCTTCACTTGGTGGTTACTCCGTGTCAGACATCATGATGGGTAACCTGTAACCCGTGCTTCCCCCGGCCGTGCCCCATTCCTGCATCATTTCCATTCTTCATAATTATGGTTCCTTTTAACCTTTGACCCTGTTCTCCAGATCCTAACTTATATAGTCTCTCAGGGAATACAAGAGTCGGTGTGATGTCCAGTAGATCGTCTGCACCTTCTGTGTACCATTTAGTTAATGTTCCTTCTAGTACTGAACCGTATAGATTGAAAGTCGGCCATAATGCAAGTGGTGAACCACACTGCTACAAACTTTGGACCTGGGTAGAAACAAAATATCTCTTGCATGTGAAGAATTGTTATTTTACATGCCAGACCATCTGATGGTCTCCTACAAACATGCAGAAAAAATGGAAAGAAACCGCACCCTTCTGGTCCAAGAACTTGTCTCTTAATTCTTGGAGTCAGCGCCATCAAAAACCATAACCACCATATCCCCCATGTAGAGGTGTATGCTGCTTCAAGATTGTGGAAGGGATGGTCTAGGTTGCAGTAGACCCTCTTGTAGAGTAATTTGACCAATGCCAGGTGGTAGTCGGCATGCTCCTACAATATCAGGAGACCCATGTCAGGTGACACTTACGGACCTGGTCCTTTGGTCTTATGGCAGGTAGGACATTATATACCGAGGGCCTCCTTTATCGTAGATCCAGGGCTCGGTTCTACATGGTTCTTTCCAAGGAAGCATTGAATGGAGTTTCAGGAACCAGAGGAGTATTTTCATAACGTCTTCTTTTTTTTTGTTGAGAAAGTATTTTATCAGGAAGGATACATTGAGATTTCTCTCATTTTCAAGTATGTCCTGGGTGGCGAGTATGTACCGTTAGGTGTCTTGCCCAAGGACACTTACTGGAGAGGTGCTCTTGCCAGGATTTGAACCTGTGTCTCCACGGTTATAGAGCAGTGATGTTACCCCCACTCCACCCAGCCGGTACTTGGCATTTCTCTTCAGGATGCAGACTTTGTCTGTATGAAGTAGATATACAGTCAGGTCCAGAAATATTGGGACATGGACACAATTGTAACATCGTTGGCTCTATACACCACCACAATGGAGTAGGAATGAAACAAACACTATGTGCTTTAACTGCAGACTGTCAGCTTTAATTTGAGGGTATGTACATCCAACTCAGGTGAACGGTGTAGGACTTACAGCAGTTTGCAGATGTGCCTCCCACTTGTTAAGGGACCAAAAGTAATGGGACAGAATAATAATCATAAATCAAACTTTCCCTTCTTAATACTTGGTTGCAAATCCTTTGCAGTCAATCACAGCCTGAAGTCTGGAACGCATAGACATCACCAGACACTGGGTTTCATCCCTGGTGATGCTCTGCCAGGCCTCTACTGCAACTGTCTTCAGTTCCTGCTTGTTCTTGGGGCATTTTCCCTTCAGTTTTGTCTTCAGCAAGTGAAATGCATGCTCAATGGGGTTCAGGTCAGGTGATTGACTTGGCCATTGCATAACATTCCACTTCTGTCCCTTCAAAACTCTTTGCTTGCTTTTGCAGTATGCTTTGGGTCATTGTCCATCTGCACTGTGAAGCGCCGTCCAATGAGTTCTGCAGCATTTGGCTGAATGTGAGCAGATAATATTGCCCGAAACACTTCAGAATTCATCCTGCTGCTTTTTTCAGCAGTCACATCATCAATAAATACAAGAGAACCAGTTCCATTGGCAGCCATACATGCCCATGCCATGACACTACCACCACCATGCTTCACTGATGAGGTGGTATGCTTAGGATCATGAGCAGTTCCTTTCCTTCTCCATACTCTTCTCTTCCCATTACTCTGGTACAAGTTGATCTTGGTCTCATCTGTCCATAGGATCTTGTTCCAGACCTGTGAAGGCTTTGTTAGGTGTTGTTTGGCAAACTCTAATCTGGCCTTCCTGTTTTTGAGGCTCACCAATGGTTTACATTTTGTGGTGAACCCTCTGTATTCACTCTGGTGAAGTCTTTTCTTGATTGTTGACTTTGACACACATACACCTACCTCCTGGAGAGTGTTCTTGATCTGGCCAACTGTTGTGAAGGGTGTTTTCTTCACCAGGGAAAGAATTCTTCGGTCATTCACCACAGTTGTTTTCCGTGGTCTCCCGGGTCTTTTGGTGTTGCTGAGCTCACCGGTGCGTTCCTTCTTTTTGAGAATGTTCCAAACAGTTGTTTTGGCCACGCCTAATGTTCTTGCTATCTCTCTGATGGGTTTGTTTTGTTTCTTCAGCCTAATGACGGCTTGCTTCACTGATAGTGACAGCTCTTTGGATCTCATCTTGAGAGTTGACAGCAACAGATTCCAAATGCAAATAGCACACTTGAAATGAACTCTGGGCCTTTTATCTGCACATTGTAATTGGGGTAATGAGGGAATATCACACACCTGGCCATGGAACAGCTGAGAAGCCAATTGTCCCATTACCTTTGGTCCCTTAACAAGTGGGAGGCACATCTGCAAACTGCTGTAAGTCCTACACCGTTCACCTGAGTTGGATGTACATACCCTCAAATTAAAGCTGACAGTCTGCAGTTAAAGCACATTGTGTTTGTTTCATTCCAACTCCATTGTGGTGGTGTATAGAGCCAAAGATGTTAGAATTGTGTCGATGTCCCAATATTTCTGGACCTGACTGTATAGTGTATTCTCATGTGAAAGAGATACCTATTTTTCTCAGTTGATGCTTCTGAGAGTCCCAAAGGTAACTGGTGAAAGAAAGAGAGCTGTATCCTCAACATGTTCCCTTGTTTAATACCATGATGACTATAGACCATAGTGGAAACCGCATCCATCAGCTGACCACTGAAGACAATGACTCCTCAGTCTGTAACGATGCACCACTCTCAATCAAATCATGGAAACTAAGAAGTTGACGTCATGGAAGGAATCCAATCAAACATTTACGACTTTACCATAAGCTGATCTGTTGCCTTTGACTGTTTTTGGAAGAGTCAGAATAGGTTCTGGAGGAGCTGAAGAACCTCCATCAGCACCAGTTTGAGTATTATTAAGAAGATGTAGAGAAGCGGATCGGCCTGTGGTCATTTGGTCTAATGTAGCTTGACCAGCCTGGGAGAAGGCTTGCGTTGCTTGAGGTACTCAACCAGAGTCAAGCCAGCTGGCGTCTGCATCAAAGCATCGACGGCCTACGTATTAACTGCAGGACTCCACCACCGGCACAATTGTTTTGTCATATTTATCTTGTATCTAACGCACAGGATCAGAGTAAGAGGACACCTTACTATACCAACATGGCCTGGAGAGGATGCAGATGGCCATGGGCCTGCAAGGCAGAGATAAGCAGCACAGGGCAGTCTGAAAGTGGAGAGCCAGAAGGGAAGAGGCATTCAGAGGTCAGTGAGGTTAATGCAGGCAACGCGGCCTTAGGTCAACAAGTTAAAGGTTAGAGTGTTAGGCATCCAAATAAGAGAAAAGGATAGAGGGAACTAAAAGGGTACACCACCTGATACACTCTGTATCAGCAAGCATGACACACCATGACAGTTTGTTCAGACCAGTATTGATGGAAACAGGGCTGTACCCTACGGACAGGGCGTACAAGTCACGTCGTAGAGGTGGTGCAGGAAATACTCGAGCCTTCTTATGACATCTATAATAAGTCATGAGCAAAAATATGTGAAGGCCCCGAGAAGGAGCAACGTCACAAGGTTTGTGAGGACCCTGAGAATGGGCAACATCACAATGTTTATAAGGGTCCTGATAAGGGGCAACAGCACTAGCGGACCACCCTATGGTGGGTCCCCGATCAGGTCTTACAAGGTTTTAGCTCGATGGGGCCATTACGGAGGAGGATGAACCATGTACAAATCAGACGCTATCACCCGAAAGGACGGCCAGAGCTGACATGCCAAGGCAGCCTCCTCTGCACGAGAGGAAACATAGCCCCCCGAAGATTGTTTCAGCCTTGTTTGGCCTCGTCAGGGGGCATAGCACATACCTCTCTAGGCACCTCGAGCAAGGAGTCCACGCCTGGATTACCCTGTAAACTAATAGTGAGCAACATACATGAAGGCCCTGAGAACGGGCAACATTGCAGGGTTTGTGAGGTTCCTGAGCACGGGCTAAAACATTGCAAGGTTTGTGAGGTTCCTGAGCACGGGCAACATTGCAAGGTTTGTGAGGTTCTTGAGCACGGGATAAAACATTGCAGGGTTTGTGAGGTTCCTGAGCACGGGCAACATTGCAAGGTTTGTGAGGTTCCTGAGCACGGGCAACATTGCAAGGTTTGTGAGGTTCCTGAGCACGGACAACATTGCAAGGTTGGTGAGGTTCCTGAGCATGGGCAACATTGCAGGGTTTGTGAGGTTCCTGAGCACGGGCAACATTGCAAGGTTTGTGAGGTTCCTGAGCACGGGCAACATTGCAAGGTTTGTGAGGTTCCTGAGCACGGGCAACATTGCAGGGTTTCTGAGGTTCCTGAGCATGGGCAACATTGCAGGGTTTGTGAGGTTCCTGAGCACAGACAACATTGCAAGGTTTGTGAAGTTCCTGAGCATGGGCAACATTGCAAGGTTTGTGAGGTTCCTGAGCACAGGCTAAAACATTGCAAGGTTTGTGAGGTTCCTGAGCACGGGCTAAAACATTGCAAGGTTTGTGAGGTTCCTGAGCACGGGCAACATTGCAAGGTTTGTGAGGTTCTTGAGCACAGGCTAAACATTGCAAGGTTTGTGAGGTTCCTGAGCACGGGCTAAAACATTGGAAGGTTTGTGAGGTTCCTGAGCAGGGGCTAAAACATTGCAAGGTTTGTGAGGTTCCTGAGCACGGACAACATTGCAAGGTTTGTGAGGTTCCTGAGCACGGACAACATTGCAAGGTTTGTGAGGTTCCTGAGCACGGGCAACATTGCAAGGTTTGTGAGGTTCCTGAGCACGGGCAACATTGCAGGGTTTGTGAGGTTCCTGAGCATGGGCAACATTGCAAGGTTTGTGAGGTTCCTGAGCACGGGCAACATTGCAGGGTTTGTGAGGTTCCTGAGCACAGACAACATTGCAAGGTTTGTGAGGTTCCTGAGCACGGGCTAAAACATTGCAAGGTTTGTGAGGTTCCTGAGCATGGGCAACATTGCAAGGTTTGTGAGGTTCCTGAGCACGGGCTAAAACATTGCAAGGTTTGTGAGGTTCCTGAGCACGGCCAGGTTGTTATTATATATATATATAAGTCATATTGATATTTAGAGTAATTGTCGTGGAATAAACGATACCCTGAAACAATTCCTCCATGTTTTTGACACAGAATGTGTAGCGCGTCAGCGTTTTACGTTACCTGCAGCAGGGCTTTACTTCCGCTGAACGGTTTTTCTAGGTATTGCTAAAGCTAATTATTTTCAAGAATCAACACTTTTTTTAAAAAAAAAACAGCGTTTTTTTATTATTATTTTTATCATTCCGGCAGTTTCCGAAGCGTAAAAAAACGACAAACGTTCTAAAGTAGAATCAGGGGTCTAGGTGGTAATGTTACCCTTAGCAGTGATGTCTGCGGATAATCCCTTCCCATTGTCACCGGTCTGTCCATCACCTTGATGTGGAGGAATTTTGACCAGCTCCTACATGTTCCTTAAGTAGCGTTGCTTTGTCTCCTTGACACTAGATACGCCCCAGCATCTCATTCATGGTTTGAGAGTTGACCAGGCCATTCTATGACGTACACACATTGCACATATAAGAGGTAATTCCCTACATGCTGATTTTCACTATTGTTGCAACTCCGGCTGTCCACGGATAAAGAAAATCCAACACCGGCAGCCGGAGTTACTGCGAACATTGTTGAGCTATGTTGTACATGGGCACCACCGTTATTCTGCCAAAAAACGAGCAAACTGCGGCGATTCTCACTTCCGATTCTACATCTGTGATTCTTATGTGATGATCTCCAAAGACCGGCCAAAAAACTACCGTGAAAACAACAAAGACCACACCAGACGACTTTGACTGAAACACTGGTGGGAATTACTGGGACAGAAACTATGGTTGCAACACCAGTAAAAAAAACAAAGAAACCGACACCGAAACTACACTAGATAACTACGGCAAAAAGTACGGTGGAAAAACCAGTGACGGTTTGGTAAACTGCAATGACCCTAAATAGTGATATCAACGCGCGACTGAAGAAGAGGCAGAATCTGTTGTCTGAAAATGGAGTAAAATGATGCAGAATGTTATGGTTATCGTTAAATCTAACCTTAAATGTAACCCTAACCCTAAAAGGAGCTGAAACGGTAACCTAACCCTAACCCTAATCTTTAAGCTTAATTTCTAATGCTAACCCTGACCCTGATCTCTGTGCCCATTGTTCAGCGCTACGGAATATGCTGGTGCTATATAAATAAAGAATAATAATAATCTCTAAGCCTTATTTCTAACCTGAACCCTAACCCCGATCTCTAACCCTAACCCTGATCTCTAACCCTAACCGCATCTCTAACCTCCCTAACACGATCTTATTTTTCTAAACCAAACCCTAACCTCTAACCCTGATCTCTAACCCTAACCCTGATCTCTAACCTCCCTAACACGATCTTTACCCCTAACCTGATCACTAACCCTTCTTTCTAACCCAAACCCTGATCTTTAACCCTAACCCAGCTCTCTAACCCAAACCCTAACCTCTAACCCTGAACTCTAATCGTAACCTGATCACTAACCCTTATTTCTAACCCTAACCTGATCTCTAACCGTAACCTGATCTCTAACCCTTATTTCTAACCCTAACCCTGATCTCTAACCCTTTTTTCTAACCCTGATATATAACCCTTATTTCTAACTCAAACCCTAATCTTTAACGCTAACCCTGATTTCTAACCCAAACCCTAACCTCTAAACCCGATCTCTAACCGTATCCTGATCGCTAACCCTTATTTCTAACCCTAACCCTGATCTCTAACCCTAACCTGATCTCTAACCCTAATCTCTAACCCTTATTTCTAACCCTAACCCTGATCTCTAACCCTTATTTCTAACCCTAACCCTGATCTCTAACCCTAACCTGATCTATTCTCTAACCCTAATCTCTAACCCTTATTTCTTACCCTAACCGTGATCTCTAACCCTTATTTCTAACTCTAACCCTGATCTCTAACCCAAATCCTAACCCTGATCTCTAACCATAACCTGATCTCTAACCCTTATTTCTAACCCTAACCCTGATCTCTAACCCTAACCCTAATCTCTAACCCTTATTTCTAACCCTAACCCTGATCTCTAAGCCTAAAAGAAGCTGAAATGGTAACCTAACCCTAATTTCTAACTATATCCCTACTTTCTAACCCTTATTTCTGTCCCCAACTCTATCGCTAATTTCTAACCTTAACCATGAAAAATGACACTCCTATTTGGACCTGAGCATCAGATTCAGCTACGGCTGAACTTGAAGAGTCTAAAATTGTCAGCGGTCGAAATGGAAAGGTATCCAGGTCTGTCACGGCTGCACTGTCATGTCATTTTTTATTTCATTTTTAAGTTAGGGTTAGGAATTAGGTTTGGTCTGTAACCCCAACCCTAACTTCTAACCCCAGCTACGAAAGCTGCCGATCCTTTATGTTTCCTGAGGAGTGGGTGTTTTGTTCTCACCGGTATGGCAGTACTGACTCTGTGCATATTGTGTGTGTTTTCCAGGTATGTATTGTTTAACCTCTGCTTCGTGTCAGACATTTCGACCGTGACTTCATCGCGGCCTTGCCGCTGGCAGTCGTGAGCACTTTAGTGATCTCACTGAGGTTTTGCGTTTGCTGTTGATTTATGGTTTTTCAGAGCTTTCTTCCACAGACACATTTCTAGCAACTTTGGTGTCAAATCCACTGGTTCCATTTCAAGAAAACTACTCATTCTAACGTGTCATTGGACAGGTCGATGATCTACATCATGGTTCCGAACCGCAGTCCTCAAGTAGCCCCAACAGCAAGATATGTGAAGCACAGCACAGGTGATATGATTTGCTGCTCAGTGATTGCAGGATTCAGTCTGCATTTACCCGTGGTGATCTTCAAAACCTGGCCTGTTGGGAGTACTTGAGGACCGCGGTTGGGAACCACCGATCTACATCATGGTTCTTCAAACTTTGCCCTTCAGATGTTTGGGACCTACATCTTCTATGATGCTCAGCCACTCAATAGGTCAATGAAGCCTTATGGGAAATCTATCTCCAAAACATCTGAGGGCTGAGGTTGAACTCTCCTGGTTTGCATGAGGTTGAACTCCCCTGGTCTACATGAGGTTGAACTCCCCTGGTCTACATGAGGTTGAACTCCCCTGGCCTACATGAGGTTGAACTCCCCTGGTCTACATGAATTTGAACACCCCTGGTCTACATGAGGTTGAACTCCCCTGGTCTATATGAGGTTGAACTCCCCCGGTATACATGAGGTTGAACTCCCCTGGTCTACATGAGTTTGAACTCCCCTGGTCTACATGAGGTTGAACTCCCCCGGTCTACATGAAGTTGAACTCCCCTGGTCTACATGAGGTTGAACTCCGCTGGTCTACTTGAGGTTGAACTCCCCTGGTCTACATGAGGTTGAACTCCCCTGGTCTACATGAGTTTGAACTCCCCTGGTCTACATGAGGTTGAACTCCCCCGGTCTACATGAGTTTGAACTCCCCTGGTCTACATGAGGTTGAACTCCCCTGGTCTACATGAGGTTGAACTCCCCTGGCCTACATGAGGTTGAACTCCCCTGGTCTACATGAAGTTGAACTCCCCTGGTCTACATGAGGTTGAACTCCGCTGGTCTACTTGAGGTTGAACTCCCCTGGTCTACATGAGGTTGAACTCCCCTGGTCTACATGAAGGTTTTGGAAGGATGTTTCTCTGCTGCTCAATGTGATATTTCTTCTTTTGATGAACATGTCATGGACTGGACCATGAACGTTCCCATCTCGTCAGCCAATAATGTGCCGATAAGCACGATCAAATGGATAGGAATCACGCCTTGGTTTGATGGCTCGCAGGGCTCTAGAAGGGTCTTTCGATCTCTTTCTCGATGCCTCTGCCACCAGATACATCTTCTTGATATGTTACTGCACATCATTTTGAGGTGGATCTGAGACCTTTGTGTCGATACGGTATAAATCTACACACTAGGTTTATCTTGAACATGAATAGTCTAAAATTATGCGAGGTTGTTGAGCAAAGTATTCATTCCTGGACCCTAATACCTCCTTTAATTGGCTTGAGTCAGGAGACTGCAGTTTCATCACTTAGACCAGGGATGTCCAAACTTCGGCCCTCCAGATGTTCCTGAGCTACAACTCCCATAAATCTCTGACTGCATTAGATGGATGGAGTAGCATGGACATTTGGGGGGCCGGAGTTTGGACATCCCTGACTTAGAGGGTTAAGACGTATATATATAATTTATTCAAGGGATACCCTACTGAAACACAGATTTCCCCCTTTTTTTGGTTTTGGTGATTTTACTCCCCTTTGCCCCGTTGCTCCACGCTACTGCTCCTCTCCAGGTCAGGGTCCTCCGAAACTTGAAGCCCCTGAAGCTTTTCTGCACGATCTGTGCTCCTATACAACTTGCGTAGCGCAGGAACCACAAATTGCGCAGCGCTACAGGACTCACATTTTACGTACACAAGTTCCGTAGCGCTTGCGTAGAGCGTTGGATTGGAGTCGCACGCGCATGCACAGATCCGATCCATCGCTGCCTCTCTGAGAACGCTCGCTACAGCGATTGGTCTCAGAGGGTGACGTTGGCTACTCTGCGTGTGACATCACTAGTGACCGATCTGGTGACATTGATTGGGTCGGAGGAAACTCCTCTGCTTCACCCAGCGATTTCAACAGATCCTGACCCCTTTAAAAAGAAAAAGAGGTCAGGATGAGCAGAGCGTCCCGTGAATATATTTTTGGATATTCGGCTGGATATACAAACAATCAGAATAGGAATTACGTGGAATAATCGTCCATGGGGTTAATCGTGTCGACAGTAATTTCCCCTCCTTTAAAGTCGTGAGAATTTGATAATAAACAGGCTTAATGTAAATCCAAAAAACAACACCCACATTTTGGAAATAACATTTATTTTCTGATGGAAAAACCCACGATGTTTTCTCGTACATTTCCCAGTGAACATTGTATCCGGCGTCAATGTCCCTGAGTGAACTCAACCTCCATGAACGCTGGCAGCACTCAGCAGACCTGTCAATATCCTGATCATGGTTTACGTTACGCCAGCATTTTATACAGCGCTTCGCAAAAAGCGCAGAAACAATAAAACACACTAAACGAGCGAGGCGGGAGATGGTCCCGCTCCAAATGAGGTTAAAGGCAAGAGCGTCCAGAATTGCCTCTGGTGCAAACCTAGGAGACCGGGACAGAGATCGTGAACTCTGTGTTGTGATCGCGTACGTGGAGGACCACAAGGGAGATCCTGCCACCTCTGTAGTGATGGCATGGATGGCTACAGAGTAGACCTGCAACTTCTGCTGTGATGGCATGGAGGACTACAGTGGAGATGCTGCAATCTCTGCGGTGATGGCATGGAGGACTACAGGGGAGATCCCGTAATCTCTGCTGCCATTGCATGGAGGACTACATGGGAGATCCCGTAATCTCTGCTGCCATTACATGGAGGACTACAGGGGAGATCCCGTAATCTCTGCTGTGATGGCATGGAGGATGACAGGGGAAATCCCGCAACCATCATCCATTTAGTAAACTGGTTACAGAAAGTGCTGTGCCAATGGTCTCGACAAAAGAAACTACAATATACGTCAGGGCTCAAAATTCCACTAGCCTACTCGCATTTGACGAGTGAGAATTAAGTGAGGGCGAGTGGAAATGCACACACAGGCTGAGGCAGCACAATATATTATTTTGTGCTGCGTATGCCAGCGGTGCCAACGTGCAGCCCCCCCTCCCCAGGCTGCATAGTGGCAGGGATCAGCTGCCTAACCTGACCCAGCTTGTCTGTGTCACTGGCAGGGGGTGGAGAGGAGCTTCCCTGCCTCCTCGCTCTGCTCACACTGGGGTCTGATGTCTGGGTATACATGTATCTGGGGTCTGATGTCTGGGTATACATGTATCTGGGGTATGATGACTGGGTATACATGTATCTGGGGTATGATGACTGGGTATACATGTATCTGGGGTCTGATGTCTGGGTATACATGTATCTGGGGTCTGATGTCTGGGTATACATGTATCTGGGGTCTGATGTCTGGGTATACATGTATCTGGAGTCTGATGTCTGGGTATACATGTATCTGGGGTCTGATGTCTGGGTATACATGTATCTGGGGTCTGATGTCTGGGTATACATGTATCTGGGGTCTGATGTCTGGGTATACATGTATCTGGGGTCTGATGTCTGGGTATTAATGTTAATTTTGTAACTTTATTCTAAATAAAACTTTTAACAGTGTAATTTCATAAGATAATTTAAGGGGGTGTGTTTAGGGGTAGAGTTAATGGCTGGGTAGGGGTTAGGTGGAGCAACTGGTGGCGAGTAACTCTTATGGCCTGGTTAGTAGCTTGGGACTTGAAATTTTGAGCCCTGCTCTACATTACCCTGTATAAGAAGCTCAGTACACTATACATTACCCTGTATAAGAAGCTCAGTACGTAAGAAGCTCAGTACACTATATACATTACCCTGTATAAGAAGCTCAGTACACTATACATTACCCTGTATAAGAAGCTCAGTACACTATATACATTACCCTGTATAAGAAGCTCAGTACACTATACATTACCCTGTATAAGAAGCTCAGTACACTATATACATTACCCTGTATAAGAAGCTCAGTACACTATACATTACCCTGTATAAGAAGCTCAGTACACTATATACATTACCCTGTATAAGAAGCTCAGTACACTATACATTACCCTGTATAAGAAGCTCAGTACACTATATACATTACCCTGTATAAGAAGCTCAGTACACTATACATTACCCTGTATAAGAAGCTCAGTACACTATACATTACCCTGTATAAGAAGCTCAGTACACTATACATTACCCTGTATAAGAAGCTCAGTACACTATCAGGGTCAATCAAAGAGTGGTGGTCTTTCGTTCCCTGCACTTCGGGGAATCAAATTCCCCGACCCTGCGGTGAATTCTGTATTCACCACAGGGTCCCCAAAGTGCAGGGAAAACCCACCGACCACATCCAAAAACTGCCGCATCCATCGGAAAAACTGTCGGAAAAAAATTGGAGCGACCCGAAAACCCGCCGAAAAAAAGCCGAACGCACCTGGTGATCTGCAGCAAAACCGCCGAACGCATTTTTGAAAAAGCTGACGATCCGCCGAACAGAGCACCGACCAGCTGCCAGAAAAGCAGACAAGCTGATGAACAGGGAAAAAAAACCAACAAAAAACAGCAACTTTTAAAAACTGTTTGCAAGAAAACTACTGGAAGAGAATGTCTGGAATTTACATATAAAATCCAATGAATGATAATAAAAAAGGTCTGTTACAGAAAAAAGAAAAAACGCTACGTTTTGCTGCAGATTAAAATAATAAACGGTTTATCAGATATTGTATAAAAACGGGAATATTTTTAACATTGAAATCTATGGGATTCGCCTGAATAAACTTGCCGAATGAAACCACCGAATGGCAGGACATTTCACTGACATTTCTCTGCTGTTCGGTGTCTGTGAATAGATTAACCATTGCTTCTCTATGGGGGATTTCACTGCCGCCGAACAGGCACCGTGTTTCGCTCGCAATTCGCCAATATTTGACGAATTCACAGTTTTTGAAGAGCAAAATGGCCACGAAATTGCACTGTACGGGGAAATTCACTGTTCGGTGCAGTTTCGGGGTTTTCTCCGAATAAGCCTGTATATGGGACCTCTGCAGTCTTGAACATGTCTTATTCCCTTCCTTTCTTCTGTCCCTCTTGGACCGTTACACCGTTCTCCACTAGGGGGCTCAGCTTCTTGGTAATGAAACCTTCTTGAATCTGTTACATTCCCAGGTGGTCTTTGCCCCCCACCAGGTAGGAACCAGTTAATGTGGATGCTCGCACCATCGGAGCCAGTGTTTATATCAGCCCATACGTTTGCAGTTGAATCGACGGAGCTTTGTGCCTCGTCGTATCTCCTGTTTGACGTCTAGTTCCTGAATCCAGGCTTCGCATATTGGCCCTGGCTTCTGATCAACCACACATCTGACTTTTTGGATCTGTCTAGAGGGCCTTGCCATCCCGGGTCACCTCATCTTTATCTTATGACCTGGACACTGCTACCTCATCGACTTCATGTGTGAAGCCACAGCTCAATGTCCGTATCACCATTGGAATAGGTCAACTTGGCTTGTATGATGGTGGAGCGCGACTTCCAGTTTGGTGTCAATACGCCCTTTGAACAGGTCTACCTTGCTTATACAGTTATGGACATCTTCAGGCTCTTCACCTTGAAACGGTACAGTGGCCGGGAACACACCTCCAGAAGACATTATGATTTTATGGGGTCACAAGAAGAAACAGATTGCTCCCTGGCCAAAGCAACCTGAATCCACATGGTCCACATGGACGCGGGGCACACTTACAGAAGACAACATTGTTCCGTAACTACCAGAAACTATAGTTGTTTTCAGTACATGAGAAGATCATCTAAGGCAGGGCTGTCAAACTCCGTCCTCCCAGATGTTTCTGTACCACATCACCCAGGATTCCATGTCCATCTTTAACATTGAAAGAATTCTGGGAATTGTAGGCATCAACATCTGGTGAGGCGGAGTTTGCCAGCCCTGATCTGAGGAGATATGAAGAACGTGGTCAGGTCTACAAGTCTCAGTCATCTACCAAACGGTACGACTTGGTGTCAGGGTAGCATCCAGCATACTCCATGGTGGGACCCCCAGAAAGCAACATGGTAGACCCTTCAGGTGAGGAGAAACAGAAACAGGCTTGGCAAAGGTGAAAGTGTATTGTACTGCAGCTGGGTAGCACATGAAGGAGGCTGGACGCACAGATAGAACACGGTTGTATTACTTTAAGCAGATTGCAGGGCTTGATACAGGTAGATGGATTGCAGGGCTTGATGCAGGCAGAAGGCTTAGAGGGTACAAGGATGAAAGCTCTGGAGGTCAGAGACCACACGACTGAAGGTTCTGGAACTAGACATGTGCATTCGTTTTAGTACTAAAACGATTTAGTCAGAATTTTGGGATAGTTTAGTTTTCGGATGACTCAAGAGAAACGAAACTGCTCAATACAAAAAACGAAAGAAACTAAAATAAAATGCACTACATTTTAGTTTCAGTCCTTTTTGTGATATTACATTGAGGAGTGAAGGAGACCAGCAATGAAGAGCGCAACATCGCAACATCCAAAGTTCTGCACCCTCCACATGCCAATGCAGTAAGATGTTCTATACAGAGAGGGGCATTAATTAATGCAGGAGGATGTTCTATACATTATACAGAGAGGGGTATTAATGCAGAAGGATGTTATATACATTATACAGAGAAAGGTATAAATTGAGGAGGATGTTCTATACAGAGAGGGACATTAATTAATTAATGCAGGTGGATGTTGTATACATTATACAGAGAGGGGTATTAATTAATGCAGGAGGATGTTCTAAACATTATACAGAGAGCATCCTTTTTTTTCAGCCCTTTAAATCCAGTGGCTGTGAGCACTGAGATCGGCTGCTTGTTACATTATCTCTCAGTACAATGTATCAGGCTCAGCTGTTACAGTAACTGACTGTAACAGCGCTCAGAGTTTCAGTAAAACAAGGAAATAATATTGTTCTAACCTCATATATATAAAAATATTATTTACTAGTTTTACTGAAACTCTGAGCACTGTGATGAGCAGCAGTCAGTTACTGTAACAGCTTTGCCTGACACGGGGCAGTATTACAATGTTGGTGCTAACTTAACCAGAGCTGTTGTAAGCTGAAAACCTCCATAGGCTATAATGGCTCTGGGAAGTTTACAACAGCTCTGGTTAAGTTAGCACCAACTATGTAATATGGCCCACATTGTGCTGAGAGTGAGAGATGCTTAACAAGCAGCGATCTCAGCCCTCTGAGGAGCCACTACAATAGTAATTGTATCCACTGGTTTTCGGATGAATGAATTTAGTTTTCATACTAAAGAACTGAAAACGAATTTCTTTAGTAACTAAATAAATTGAATTTTAGGACTAATCCATTAGTTCAAAACGAAATTTTGTGCTGTGCACATGTCTATCTGGAACTGGAACAATGTGGGTAGCAGGACAGGAACACTGCAGGCTAGATCACAGGAACATTGAGGAGGAGCAGTACTAACTCCAAACTGAGACTCAGGACAGAGGACCTGGTTAGATGGAGCACCACCCTAATATAGGGAGTGGGCCAGTGCTCAATAGATCAGGTGGTAGGAGAACAGATGAGCAGCCGGGAACACTGGATGTTGATGGACGGATAGATAAAGGTAAGATTCAGCCTAGATTGGGAAAAACAAAGGACCTCCAGCGTATCCCATGGTCTCCAGGCTGGTGGCATGACAAACCCTTATTTCTAACCCTGACCCTGATCTCTAACCCTTATTTGTAACCCGAACCATGATTTCTAACCCTAACCCTGATCTCTAAGCATTATTTTTAACCTGAACCATGATTTCTAACCCTAACCCTGGATTGGGAAAAACAAGGGACCTCCACGTATCCCATGGTCTCCAGGCTGGTGGCATGACACTTTGCTTAAGACTATGTTAGTTGATTTTGTTAAAATTTTAACTTAAATGAAGTGCATCGACCTTACAAAAAATGGCACTGGTAAAGCATTGAGGGACGAGTCTCGCAAAAAAAAAGGAAGACCACCAGCACCACACATGGACAAACGGCAGTGAGAAAAACGAGCACTGCTCAGACGACTAGGTTCAGGGATAGATGGACACGTCACAGGACGAGAAGCTATAATTGCTACATAACTACAGCCTCGATAATTAAAACGGGATCGAGACAGGACCTCGGTGACCCAGTCCAAGGAAAAGAAACATAGGTTGTGAGCTTCAGGAAGATGGAATTTATGACAGGGCAGGCATTCTGCAACCTCTTGTATCCAGGGTCACCACACAAAAGAAGCACAACCTGGTGGAAGGCGCACAAAAAAACGTAGACCCCGGGCGAGCAGTAAACGAGTTACTTGGGTTGCTGTTTAGATTAGGTTTTCTTCTGCCAGTGGCTTTGATTTGAAATCTTAGAATCGCGATTCCGTGCCGTCTATTGACCCAAAATGGATTTTCCAATTACAATCTAGTCGATAGAACATTTATCCAAGGAAAAACACTTCATCAGACAGTCGACAAGAAAACTACTGTACCCCGCATGGAGTGTACACAGCCTGTCCGACGACACAAGGCTTGGCGAGTCCAGCAGCCGGGTAGTCCTAGAATTTGACTTCGGGAATTATCCCAAAAACATCAACATAGAGAGCTTTGGCCGGCTTCTAAAGACGCGTAGCTAGCTCCAACGTTTGGTGTAAACTTGTCATTTTCTGCAAAAACACATCAGAAAAAGAAAAGCGGGCGCAAAATGGAGACATCCGATGCCTCGGTGCTGCCGATAAACCCTCCTGACCTACACGGCATCACTAGAGTCGGGCAGCACCGCAGACCAAAATGACGTCAATAAAGTCCATCGAGACTGGTCAATGTGTCGGCAATAAATGTCAAATTGCAAACAATGTCTCGTTAGAAGCAAATAAATGCAAACTCCCCATGAAAGCTCATCCAGGTCGGAGAAAGCCCCGGTGTTACCATGCCAATCCATGCGAACGTCCACGTCGGAACATATCGACCCTAAAACTGCTGATGAGCGTCAATGGTTTTGAGTTGGTAAACATTGTGATTGGTTAATTGTATTTTTTGCCAGACCTTGGTCGATTATTTTTGGGAGATTTTATGGAGCCTCTGTCTCATCATGGATATGTTCACCCCATGGATGCCTTCAAGCCACCTGTGGTGGAAGGTCTATAATGTCATGGGTGGCCACCTTCGGACGTCATCAACTGGAATGATCGGTCAAGCTAGTCTATCATGGAAAGCAATGAACACACAAACACACACATAAGAGCAGTGTAAGAACACACACACATAAGAGCAGTGTAAGAACACACACACATAAGAGCAAAGTAAGAACACACACATCATACACATGTCATTAGTGAAAGGACAACAGCAACACAACACAATGAAATAAGACACACATCCATACACAGCACAGTGGTATAAAGCACAACTAACCCAAAGCAGAGTCATGACGTGCACAGCAACACACGACAGGAGCAAGAAACCACTCGCAAAGCAGTGCTGTGAAGAACAAACAAAAACACAGCATCACACGTTAACACACATATACACACCAGAACAGGACACACACGCACACAAAAGCACGCACAGTCACAAATGCAACATTAAGCCAAACCCCCCCCCCCAGAATAAACAGAGCAGAGAAAGCAGACACAAAGAACAATGGAAATACACGCACAAATACACAACACATGATGAGTAAAAACACACAACACAAAGCAGTGCAAACACAAACACACAGGGGATGCACAGAGCAACGCACATATAACACAGCATTGGAAGCATCGGCAGACACACAGCACTGAGCAGTAACACAAACACACACATACACCACATCAGTGACAGCATGTATACACACCAAACACAAAACTGATAAAGCAAACACACACAACACAGTGAAAGAACAAGCACACACACTTACAGCTCACTGAAAGCACACACTCAACACACAATATAAAACAATGAAAGCACACTGACACAAACACTAAACCATGAAAGCATGGACACACAAACACACACAGTAAACACAATGCAATGAAAGCTCAGAGATGCAAACCACACAAAGCAGAGAAACCACAATCACACTAACACACACACACACACAAAGGCACACACTAAACACAAAGCAGAGAAACCACAATCACACTAACACACACAGGAGTAGAAACAGACACACACACTAAACACAAAGCAGTGAAAGATGTAAGAAACAAACACCACAAAGCAGAGAGATGATGATCACACACACACACTGTTCAGGGGGATATTTGGGGTGGTGTGCACATTTTACAGCATGGTGTGTGTACCTGATTTTAGTACACAACCCCCCTCTCAGTGTGTATATAGTTATGGTCAGATACACACACACACACCCTTCTCCATGGAAAGCACTGTGCATCTCACCTCCTCCTCCCCCCTCTCTCCATCCTCCCCCCTCTCCCCATGTCTCTCCCCCCTCTCTCCAGCCTGCCCCTCACACTCCTCCCCTCCACCTTCCTTTTCTGCAGCCTGTGAGAGGGAGAGATTTATTCCTGCAGCCTGCCCTCCTTATAGCCAGAGCAGAGGCTGCACTATACACAGCACACACACACAGGGAGAAATAGGGACAAGAGGACAAAAAGCCCCACTCTGCTCCTCCATGCATTCTCCCCTCCCCCACCAACACCAGCCCCACTGCTCAAAATGACCCAAATCCACTTAAACTGGCCACAGACCCCCAAAGCACACTCAGCCTGGCTCATGGCATCCCTACATATATGGCAGAACAACTTCTTATCCTAAACTTTCCCCCCTGCCTATCCCTGAGCAGCCCAACAAAGAGACTGCCCTGCATCCTGCACCCTGCCTCCTGCATCCTGCACCCTGCACCCTGCCTCCTGCCTCCTGCACCCTGCACCCTGCCTCCTGCCTCCTGCACCCTGCACCCTGCCTCCTGCCTCCTGCACCCTGCCTCCTGCCTCCTGCACTGCTGCTCACCAAAACATTTGGAATTCTCAGTATAAACACAAGCCAACGTTTCTGCAACAATGTATCTGAGAGAGTGCCCAGCAGCCCTGTATGTCCGCCTGGTCCTCACCCTGTGGGATTTCTGTATCATCTCTGCCCTTAGCCTGGACCCAATCTACTGGAACAGCTCCAACAAAAGGTCAGTGCACCCCATCCACCTCCCATCCACAGCTTTATACCCAAAAACACATGGATCCTCCATCTTCCAGCAATTACAGGTTTTGAAAAAATATAATAAAGCTCATCGTCGTTTTTAAGCTGCACATCCATAGACCTTAAAATAAAATGCATAATATTGTGTATATAGGTGTGGACATAGCCTTTTCATTTGGATAATAGTTTGTATTGTGTTTGTTGTATACAATTCCTTTTTTTACAACCTCAAATCCTTCCCCCCCCCCTCCCCACCAACACAAAAAAAACCAAAAAAACCCTCAGGTTTTTTTTTCTCTCGGTTCTATATTCTCAGACTGTACAAATTATTTGTGTATATAGTTGTGGATGTAGTCTTCGCAATTGAAGATTGTGTTGTATACAACCCCCTCTTTTCTGCCTCATTTATAGTTAAAAAAAAATCCGTTTTTTTTCTCTCACTTCTATATTGTCAGACTGTACAAATTGTTTGTGTATATAGCTGTGGAAGTAGGATTCGCAATTGAAGACTGCATCGTATAAACCCCATCTTTTCTCCCTCATTTATATAAAAATATAACCTTCGGGGTTTTTTTTCTCTCGGTTCTATATTCTCAGACGCTACAAATTATTTGTGTATATAGTTGTGGATGTAGTCTTCGAAACTGAAGATTGTGTCGTATAAACCCCCTCTTTTCTCCCTCATTTATAAAAAAAATTTTTTAAAGGAAACATTCCGTTTTTTTCCTCTCAGTTCTACATTCTCAGACTGTACAAATTATTAGTGTATATAGTTGTGGATGTAGTCTTCGTAACTGATGACTGCATTACACACAACCTCCCCTTTTCTCCCTCATTTACTTATAAAAAAAAGACTCAGGGGTCTTTCTTCTTTCAGGGGTATATGATCAGACCGTACAAAATATTTGTGTATATAGGTGTGGATGTAAGCTTAGTAAGTGGATATTGTGTTGTATACAGACCTCTCTTTTCTCTCTCTCTAATGACACATACTGGTCTTATCTTGGGGTATACATTCAGATCTTTGAAAATACTTGTGTATATAGTTGTGGATGTAGCCTTTGTAATGGAATCTTGTATAGGATACCCTAATTTCTGCCTCAAATACATAATAACCTCATGTTTTTTCCTCCGGATACATGCTCAGATCTTACAAAATACTTGTGTATATAGCTGTGGATGTAATCTTAGTAATTGGATATTGTATGCAATCTCTTCTTTTTTATATATATATATATATACACACACATGCAGGTCTTCTCTCTGGGGATATATGTTCAGATCTTAGAATATACCTGTGCATATGGTTGTGGATGTAGTCTTTGTAATGGAATAGTGTATATAATTCCCTAATTTCTCTCTCAAATACATTAAAAAAAAACCTCATGTGTTTTGGTTTTCAGTGGATACATGCTCAGATCTTACAAAACATTGTGTATATGGTTGTGGATGTGTCCTTGTTTATTGGATACCGTGATGCCCTTACTATTACGTTTTTCACTTCCTCGAAAAAATAAGCTTGTGAGTCTTCTCTTGGATTATATGTTCATATCTTTAATATATATATATACTATTTGTGTATATAGTTGTTGTAGTAGTTTTTGCAGCTGGATATTGGTGCGTCTATTGTGTAAGATCCGCCTATTTACTCCTTCATAACAGATAACAAACTCATGCGGCTTCTTGCGTGGTATAGTCTCAGATCTTACAATACTTGTGTATATAGCTGTGGATACAGTCTTTTGAATGGGCTGTGTATTCCGTGCAATTCCCCTTTACCCCCAATAAATATAGCTTATGGGAAGACTCTATATTGTTTTTAAACTCTGGACATACAATAAACGTGTGGGGTTTTCTTTCATGTATAATTCTTTAATCTTAAAAATGTTTGTGTATATAGTTGTGGATGTACTCGTTATAACTGCCGGTTGGACTTCATGTTGTACATATCCTCTATTTTTTTGTATATGTAAACGTGTATCTCTTTTATTTTGGATAAGAATGCCATTTTTAAAAAAAAAAAAAAACTTTGCGTATATAGCTGTGGATGTAGTCTTTATAATTGCCTGTTGGACTTCAGGATGCACATATCCCATTTTTTTATTTTATATATATATATATATATACATATGTAAACATGTAGCTCTTTTATTTTGGATAAAATTCCAATAATTTTTTTAAATAACCCTTTGCGTATATAGCTGTGGATGCAGTCTATGACACTGTACGCACTCGCAGCTCATACCTCGATAGGTGCCTTGCACGCGTGAATAAACACTTGGATCTCAAGGCAGCGCAGATCAGATTTCATACGACACGCAGCGGTTTAGAGGGTATGAATATTTAATACATTTTACACTCGTCCCCGTGTTCCGCTAATTCCGTATAAAATATTCATGTACAACTTTTTTTTATATGTTTTTTTTCTGGAAGGCAGCGGTTTGGAGGAGGTTTGGGTATTGCGGTGTCTGAGTGATAGAGGTTTAGGTAGGACGCCACAGTCTCCCTCAGGTCTTACATGATGCGCAGAGATTCTGTTTTAGATGAAGTTTATTTGTTATATGTGTATATTGCAGGAGACGGAACGCAGGTGTCAGCCTGTGTATAGGTGTCAGCCTGTGTATAGGTGTGTGCTTCTGTTTGCCCACCCATCCTGTCTTACTTATTAGCATAACCTATACATAAGTGCATATCTATCTGTATCCGTCTATGTGTATCGGTATCTATGTGTATCAGTATCTATCTATCCATAGCTCTCTGTATCTGTCTGTGTGTATTTGTATCTATGTATGTATGTATCTATCTATCCATATCTATGTGTCTATCTGTATCTATCTACATCTATGTGTGTGTCTATCTACAGTATCCATATCTATCTGTATCTGTCTATCTGTATCTATATCTATGTATCTGTATCTATGTGTCTATTTATCCATATATATCTGTATCTATATCTATCTGTATCTATATTTCTGTCTGTATCTGTCTGTGTATCTATATCTATTTACAAATCTGTTTCTGTCTCTATCCCCATATCTATGTATATCACAGGGCTCAAAATTTCTACTCGCCTGCTCACATTTGGCGAGTGACAATCAAGTAAGGGCGAGTGGAAATGCCTATGGGTATACATGTATCTGGGGTCTCATGTCTGGGTATTCATGCATCTGGAGTATGATGTCTGGGGATACATGTATCTGGGGTCTGGGGATACATGTATCTGGGGTCTGATGTGTATGGGTATACATGTATCTGGAGTGATTGCTGAGATGACAAAAATGCACTATCGGGGTTATTCAGAGAGAGGTGATAACCAGAAGAATGAACAATCTAGCCCAAATAGCAGATTTGGAAAGTGAGATAAATGGGAGAATTTTTCTGGTTTGGCTATTTTGACCTAGAATTTTCACTTCTTCAGTTATTCTCCTGGTTTTCACCTCTCTCTGAATAACCCTGTATGTTTATTAAACAATGAGCAGTTACATTTAACATTTTGTTTGCATTGTCCCCTTGATGTAAAGCACTTATTTTCCTTTGTTTTCATGGCTTTATGTTAATATTATTGTTATTTCTTTCTGTAACTTTTGTTTTAAATAAAACACGTAACAGTGTTATTTAGTGGGGCAGCTGGTGGCGAGTAACTCTTAAGGCCTGGCTAGTAGCTCGGGACTTGAAATTTTGAGCCCAGGTATATTATATATATATATATATCTATCATTGCATCTACCGATTTGTCTGTATCTATCTCTAACAATCCGTGTCTACCTATCATCCCTCTCTATAAATCTCTATCAATCAATCTATATTTATCTGTCTCTCTCTGAGACACTGACAGTAACACACAGACTGAGAGGGTCGTATAGATACTGACAGTAACACACAGACTGAGAGGGTCGTATAGATACTGACAGTAACACACAGACTGAGAGGGTCGTATAGATACTGACAGTAACACACAGACTGAGAGGGTCGTATAGATACTGACAGTAACACACAGACTGAGAGGGTAATATAGATACTGACAGTAACACACAGACTGAGAGGGTCGTATAGATACTGACAGTAACACACAGACTGAGAGGGTCGTATAGATACTGACAGTAACACACAGACTGAGAGGGTCGTATAGATACTGACAGTAACACACAGACTGAGAGGGTCGTATAGATACTGACAGTAACACACAGACTGAGAGGGTCGTATAGATACTGACAGTAACACACAGACTGAGAAGGTCGTATAGATACTGACAGTAACACACAGACTGAGAGGGTCGTATAGATACTGACAGTAACACACAGACTTAGAGGGTTGTGTAGACACTGACAGTAACACACAGACTGAGAGGGTCGTATAGATACTGACAGTAACACACAGACTGAGAGGGTTGTGTAGACACTGACAGTAACATACAGACTGAGAGGGTCGTATAGATACTGACAGTAACACACAGACTGAGAGGGTCGTATAGATACTGACAGTAACACACAGACTTAGAGGGTTGTGTAGACACTGACAGTAACACACAGACTGAGAGGGTCGTATAGATACTGACAGTAACACACAGACTGAGAGGGTCGTATAGATACTGACAGTAACACACAGACTGAGAGGGTCGTATAGATACTGACAGTAACACACAGACTGAGAGGGTCGTATAGATACTGACAGTAACACACAGACTTAGAGGGTTGTGTAGACACTGACAGTAACACACAGACTGAGAGGGTTGTGTAGACACTGACAGTAACACACAGACTGAGAGGGTCGTATAGATACTGACAGTAACACACAGACTGAGAGGGTCGTATAGATACTGACAGTAACACACAGACTGAGAGGGTCGTATAGATACTGACAGTAACACACAGACTTAGAGGGTTGTGTAGACACTGACAGTAACACACAGACTGAGAGGGTTGTGTAGACACTGACAGTAACACACAGACTGAGAGGGTCGTATAGATACTGACAGTAACACACAGACTGAGAGGGTCGTATAGATACTGACAGTAACACACAGACTGAGAGGGTCGTATAGATACTGACAGTAACACACAGACTGAGAGGGTCGTATAGATACTGACAGTACCACACAGACTGAGAGGGTCGTATAGATACTGACAGTAACACACAGACTGAGAGGGTAATATAGATACTGACAGTAACACACAGACTGAGAGGGTTGTATAGATACTGACAGTAACACACAGACTGAGAGGGTTGTATAGATACTGACAGAAACACACAGACTGAGAGGGTCGTATACATACTGACAGTAACACACAGACTGAGAGGGTAATATAGATACTGACAGAAACACACAGACTGAGAGGGTCATATACATACTGACAGTAACACACAGACTGAGAGGGTTGTGTAGACACTGACAGTAACACACAGACTGAGAGGGTTGTATAGATACTGACAGTAACACACAGACTGAGAGGGTTGTGTAGACACTGACAGTAACACACAGACTGAGAGGGTCGTATAGATACTGACAGTAACACACAGACTGAGAGGGTCGTATAGATACTGACAGTAACACACAGACTGAGAGGATCGTGTAGATACTGACAGTAATACACAGACTGAGAGGGTCGTGTAGATACTGACAGTAACACACAGACTGAGAGGGTCATATAGATACTGACAGTAACATACAGACTTAGAGGGTTGTGTAGACACTGACAGTAACACACATACTGAGAGGGGCGTATATATACTGAAAGTAACACACAGACTGAGTGGGTCATATAGATACTGACAGTAACACACAGACTGAGAGGGTCGTATAGATACTGACAGTAACACACAGACTGAGAGGGTCGTAAAGATACTGACAGTAACACACAGACTGAGAGGGTCGTATTGATACTGACAGTAACACACAGACTGAGAGGGTCGTATAGATACTGACAGTAACACACAGACTGAGAGGGTCGTATAGATACTGACAGTAACACACAGACTGAGATGGTCGCATAGATACTGACAGTAACACACAGACTGAGAGGGTCGTACAGATACTGACAGTAACACACAGACTGAGAGGGGCGTATAGATACTGACAGTAACACACAGACTGAGAGGGTCGTATAGATACTGACAGTAACACACAGACTGAGAGGGTCGTATAGATACTGACAGTAACACACAGACTGAGAGGGTCGTATAGATACTGACAGTAACACACAGACTGAGAGGGTAATATAGATACTGACAGAAACACACAGACTTAGAGGGTTGTGTAGACACTGACAGTAACACACAGACTGAGAGGGTCGTATAGATACTGACAGTAACACACAGACTGAGAGGGTTGTGTAGACACTGACAGTAACATACAGACTGAGAGGGTCGTATAGATACTGACAGTAACACACAGACTGAGAGGGTCGTATAGATACTGACAGTAACACACAGACTGAGAGGGTCGTATAGATACTGACAGTAACACACAGACTGAGAGGGTAATATAGATACTGACAGAAACACACAGACTGAGAGGGTTGTATAGATACTGACAGTAACACACAGACTGAGAGGGTAATATAGATACTGACAGTAACACACAGACTGAGAGGGTCGTATAGATACTGACAGTAACACACAGACTGAGAGGGTTGTATAGATCCTGACAGTAACATACAGACTGAGAGGGTCGTATAGATACTGAAAGTAACACACAGACTGAGAGGGTCGTATAGATACTGACAGTAACACACAGACTGAGAGGGTCATATAGATACTGACAGTAACACACAGACTGAGAGGGTCGTATTGATACTGACAGTAACACACAGACTGAGAGGGTCATATAGATACTGACAGAAACACACAGACTGAGAGGGTCATATAGATACTGACAGTAACACACAGACTGAGAGAGTCGTATAGATACTGACAGTAACACACAGACTGAGAGGGTCATATAGATACTGACAGTAACACACAGACTGAGAGGGTCGTATTGATACTGACAGTAACACACAGACTGAGAGGGGCGTATAGATACTGACAGTAACACACAGACTGAGAGGGTCGTATAGATACTGACAGTAACACACAGACTGAGAGGGTAATATAGATACTGACAGAAACACACAGACTGAGAGGGTCATATAGATACTGACAGTAACACACAGACTGAGAGGGTCATATAGATACTGACAGTAACACACAGACTGAGAGGGTCGTATTGATACTGACAGTAACACACAGACTGAGAGGGGCGTATAGATACTGAAAGTAACACACAGACTGAGAGGGTCGTATAGAGATACTGACAGTAACACACAGACTGAGAGGGTCATATAGATACTGACAGTAACACACAGACTGAGAGGGTCGTATTGATACTGACAGTAACACACAGACTGAGAGGGTCATATAGATACTGACAGAAACACACAGACTGAGAGGGTCATATAGATACTGACAGTAACACACAGACTGAGAGAGTCGTATAGATACTGACAGTAACACACAGACTGAGAGGGTCATATAGATACTGACAGTAACACACAGACTGAGAGGGTCGTATTGATACTGACAGTAACACACAGACTGAGAGGGGCGTATAGATACTGACAGTAACACACAGACTGAGAGGGTCGTATAGATACTGACAGTAACACACAGACTGAGAGGGTAATATAGATACTGACAGAAACACACAGACTGAGAGGGTCGTATTGATACTGACAGTAACACACAGACTGAGAGGGTCGTATAGACACTGACAGTAACACACAGACTGAGAGGGTCGTATAGACACTGACAGTAACACACAGACTGAGAGGGGCGTATAGATACTGACAGTAACACACAGACCGAGGAACATGTGAGGTTGTACGGAGTGACAGTGACAGTGACAGACAGATGAAGGGATGCACTAATGAGGACAGAGAGACAGATACGCACCAATGGGGACTCAATAACAGATGGAGTTACAGACTGGTGGGAGCCCAGAGACAGACTGAGACACACTGACAGGAAGTGATGACAGAGACACAGAGATGGGTGACCCAGAGACAGACAGACACGCTGCTGGGGACACGGCGACAGACACACTGATAATGAGCGACTGAAGAAGAGTCGGGTATATACATACAGCTGTACACGCAGGGCGCTGCCTGTCTGCTGACAGTGGCGCGTGAAGACGCCAGGTATGACATGTGCAGGGACACGCACTGCGCTGACAGGTACATGGACAGGATGACAGGAACATGTCAGCCACACGCAGGGACTCACCGCTACAGTCACATACATGTCAGCAGGGGCTCGCGGGGACACGTACTGACAGATCTGGGTCACTCCTTCATGTCGCCCATTAGGGCAGATTTGGCAGTTTTCGGGAAGGGGTCGGCTCTTACTTTTGTGGTTTTGGCCAGTAAATTGTCAGAGACTCAGGTTTAACCCTTTCACTTTCAGGCGTCGACGCAGAAACTGCTGAGTGAATAGGAGGGAGGGGGGTGATAAACCGTCCGTGCAGGAAGTCCAGGAACCGGCCTATTGTGTGACTTAATGTGTGAAAAGGGGGGATTGGCACGGGTGAGCGGCCGCGCGACCACCTAACGGCAGATAAGAATGGATTACCAGGACGGCTAATACCTGGAAATGCCGTTAATTACTCTTGATCAACACATTTTGGGATAATGAAGGAAAAGCCTGTTTAATCCTTTCATGCTGCCGGGCGCCGTGGGGTCCCGAGCTTATTTGTAAATTTTGGGATTAATTTAGCATTCTTTTTTATAGCATTTTATATTTTCAGGGATTTTCACTGAATTCGTACATTTTACCGTCATTGCGTTGGGGATCTCTCAGAACGGGTCACTCACTCAACGCAAATAAACGTCTTCATTTGTGCATTCGAGAAAAAATAAATCAGGTGATATCGATGAGGATATTCTCTGAACACAGATAGTGGCGTTACACACAGGCCCAACCCAACAGATAGTGGCTTACACACTGGCCCAACCCAACGGATAGTGGCGTTACACACAGGCCCAACCCAACAGATAGTGGCGTTACACACAGGCCCAACCCAACGGATAGTGGCGTTACACACTGGCCCAACCCAACAGATAGTGGCGTTACACACTGGCCCAACCCAACGGATAGTGGCGTTACACACAGGCCCAACCCAACGGATAGTGGCGTTACACACTGGCCCAACCCAACGGATAGTGGCGTTACACACAGGCCCAACCCAACGGATAGTGGCGTTACACACAGGCCCAACCCAACGGATAGTGGCGTTACACACAGGCCCAACCCAACAGATAGTGGCGTTACACACTGGCCCAACCCAACAGATTGTGGCGTTACACACTGGCCCAACCCAACAGATAGTGGCGTTACACACTGGCCCAACCCAACAGATAGTGGCGCTACACACTGGCTCAACCCAACAGATAGTGGCGTTACACACTGGCCCAACCCAACGGATAGTGGCGTTACACACAGGCCCAACCCAACGGATAGTGATGATATGTACAGGCCCAACCCAACAGATAGTGGCGATATGTACAGACCCAACCCAATGGATAGTGGCAATATGTACAGGCCCAACCCAACGGATAGTGGCAATATGTACAGGCCCAACCCAACGGATAGTGGCAATATGTACAGGCCCAACCCAACGGATAGTGGCAATATGTACAGGCCCAACCCAACAGATAGTGGCGATATGTACAGGCCCAACCCAACAGATAGTGGCGATATGTACAGGCCCAACCCAACAGATAGTGGTGATATGTACAGACCCAAAACAACGGATAGTGATGATATGTACAGGCCCAACCCAACAGATAGTGACAATATGTACAGGCTCAACCCAACGGATAGTGGCAATATGTACAGGCCCAACCCAACGGATAGTGGTTATCTGTACAGGCCCAACCAAATGGATAGTGGTGGTATGCACAGGCCCAACTCAACAGATAGTGGTGGTATGCACAGGCCCAACCCAAAAGATAGTTAGTATGCATAGGCTCAACCCAACGGATAGTGGTGGTATGCACAGGTCCAACCCAACAGATAGTAGTGGTATGCACAGGCCCAACCCAACAGATAATGGCAGTACGCGCAAGCCCAACCCAACAGATAGTGGTGGTATGAAAGGGCTCAACCTAACAGATAGTGGTGGTAAGCACAGACCCAACCCAACATATAGTAGCGGTACGCACAGGCCCAACCCAAGAGACAGTGGCGGTAAGCACAGGGACAACCCAACAGATAGTGGCGGTATGTACAGGCCTAACCCCACAGATAATGCCTGTACACACACACATCAAACTCCAAAAATAGTGCCATAGGCAGAGTCACACATTTGTTACCAGTATACACAGGCCTAGTCACACATATAGTGGCAGTACACACAGGTCTAGTCGCACATATAGTGGCAGTACACACAGGTCTAGTCACACATATAGTGGCAGTACACACAGGTCTAGTTACACATATAGTGGCAGTACACACAGGCCTAGTCACACATATAGTGGCAGTACACACAGGTCTAGTCACACATATAGTGGCAGTACACACAGGTCTAGTTACACATATAGTGGCAGTACACACAGGCCAAGTCACACATATAGTGGCAGTACACACAGGTCTAGTCACACATATAGTGGCAGTACACACAGGTCTAGTCACACATATAGTGGCAGTACACACAGGCCAAGTCACACATATAGTGGCAGTACACACAGGTCTAGTCACACATATAGTGGCAGTACACACAGGTCTAGTCACACATATAGTGGCAGTACACACAGGTCTAGTTACACATATAGTGGCAGTACACACAGGTCTAGTCACACATATAGTGGCAGTACACACAGGTCTAGTCGCACATATAGTGGCAGTACACACAGGTCTAGTCACACATATAGTGGCAGTACACACAGGTCTAGTTACACATATAGTGGCAGTACACACAGGTCTAGTCACACATATAGTGGCAGTACACACAGGTCTAGTCACACATATAGTGGCAGTACACACAGGTCTAGTCACACATATAGTGGCAGTACACACAGGCCAAGTCACACATATAGTGGCAGTACACACAGGTCTAGTCACACATATAGTGGCAGTACACACAGGTCTAGTTACACATATAGTGGCAGTACACACAGGCCAAGTCACACATATAGTGGCAGTACACACAGGTCTAGTCACACATATAGAGGCAGTACACACAGGCCAAGTCACACATATAGTGGCAGTACACACAGGCCTAGTCACACATATAGTGGCAGTACACACAGGTCTAGTCGCACATATAGTGGCAGTACACACAGGCCAAGTCACACATATAGTGGCAGTACACACAGGCCAAGTCACACATATAGTGGCAGTACACACAGGTCTAGTCACACATATAGTGGCAGTACACACAGGTCTAGTCACACATATAGTGGCAGTACACACAGGTCTAGTTACACATATAGTGGCAGTACACACAGGCCAAGTCACACATATAGTGGCAGTACACACAGGTCTAGTCACACATATAGAGGCAGTACACACAGGCCAAGTCACACATATAGTGGCAGTACACACAGGCCAAGTCACACATATAGTGGCAGTACACACAGGCCAAGTCACACATATAGTGGCAGTACACACAGGTCTAGTCACACATATAGTGGCAGTACACACAGGTCTAGTTACACATATAGTGGCAGTACACACAGGTCTAGTCACACATATAGTGGCAGTACACACAGGTCTAGTCACACATATAGTGGCAGTACACACAGGTCTAGTCACACATATAGTGGCAGTACACACAGGCCAAGTCACACATATAGTGGCAGTACACACAGGTCTAGTCACACATATAGTGGCAGTACACACAGGTCTAGTCACACATATAGTGGCAGTACACACAGGTCTAGTTACACATATAGTGGCAGTACACACAGGCCAAGTCACACATATAGTGGCAGTACACACAGGTCTAGTCACACATATAGTGGCAGTACACACAGGCCTAGTCACACATATAGTGGCAGTACACACAGGTCTAGTCACACATATAGTGGCAGTACACACAGGTCTAGTCACACATATAGAGGCAGTACACACAGGCCAAGTCACACATATAGTGGCAGTACACACAGGCCAAGTCACACATATAGTGGCAGTACACACAGGCCAAGTCACACATATAGTGGCAGTACACACAGGTCTAGTCACACATATAGTGGCAGTACACACAGGCCAAGTCACACATATAGTGGCAGTACACACAGGCCAAGTCACACATATAGTGGCAGTACACACAGGCCAAGTCACACATATAGTGGCAGTACACACAGGCCTAGTCACACATATAGTGGCAGTACACACAGGTCTAGTTACACATATAGTGGCAGTACACACAGGTCTAGTTACACATATAGTGGCAGTACACACAGGCCAAGTCACACATATAGTGGCAGTACACACAGGCCTAGTCACACATATAGTGGCAGTACACACAGGCCTAGTCACACATATAGTGGCAGTACACACAGGCCTAGCCTGACAGAGGCACAACAAAAGGAAAAACCAGGGACTGTTGTTCCTAAACAGGGATAGTTGGGAGGTATGTCTTAACAGAAGGGCAATGAGAAAGCTCAGTCTTCTCTGCTTAATGGCTGAGCCCCCTCCCACAGAGAGACGTGCCCTGTCAGGTTAAAAGAGTTCGGCCAACTTTAAAGGGCCAGAATTGCACCTGAGACGCCCTTGGGCCATGGAGGTGGACACGCCTCAGTCTAACACCAACAGGCGGAGGCAAACGCTGCCGGGTTTAACTTGTGGGAATTTTTTTCTTTTTCATTTCTATCTGGGATATTTTATCTCCCTATCATGAAAAATAAAGAAATGGTAAAAATAATAATAATCTTGAGCGTTTTATTCACCTCCATTCGTCATCGAGCTTGGTCAAACCTGCCCCCCCCCCCACAAAAAGTGAACTAATGATGGATACAAATTATTCAAGTGAATTTACTAAAAAAAAACTGAAATTTTAATAACATTTTATATTGATCTATTTATCGTATTTATTATAATAAATACTATAATATTGTATGTTATTTTAAAGTTGAAATTGCAATTTATTAAGGGCATTGCGGCATTTTATTTTACTAGCATTTGGTAAAATAGTACATTTTAGGCCGGCGTCAGACGAACGCAGTGATCACGTCCGTGTCGCCGCACAGTTTAACGTCCGTCGTAGCATAGAATCATGATCAATAGAGACCCACACACTAAGTGCGTCCGCACCGAACTGCGCACGCACAACGCATGTGGCAAACGGACGCAAGTTAGGCGTCCATGTAGCGTTCTGTGTGAGTGATGAGATGTCAGACGCGGCGCATTTGCGACGTCCGGCACCTTGACGCACAAAACGGCTTTTCATATCATTTTCAAATTCCTATCATTTTTCATATTAATTTTATTTCCCATAATTCCCCTTTTTTTCTACGTCCGTCAAAAAAAAACAGACCGTGTGGTGTCTACAGTATCTTCCGTCAGTACGTCTGCCCGTTATGCACGCACGCTGAGTGCGCCCACGCTGCGTTCGTCTGACTCTAGCCTCAAAGCTGGATTTTTTGCACAGCTGAAAAGCCATTTTGCGATTGTCTCCACATTTGTATTTTACGGAGTTTGTTTTCTTTTGTTGTAAATTTTTACTAAGCAGGGAATTGTGCCGAATTGATGGACACTTTGCAAATTATAGGTAAAAAATACCCGGACTGGGAATATTTTTCTGCTACTCAACAGCTAGTCCTTCAGCTCAGTTATTTGGGCCTAAAAAGTGGCTTTTTTCATTTCTCTGCAGTTTCCCTCCAGGGTTTGTTCATTAAAACCCTCATTTGCAATTCAGATTCCAGGCCAAATTATTCTGGACGAGATAGGAGCAGCTCAGGGACGACATTTAGGATACGGAACATTAAACACCAAGCCCTCCGAATGGATGCTGAGGTGATCGCAAACCCATCCCAGCCTGATCAGATTGCGGGGGCTGTAACGGGGCCCTAAACAGCTGAGGAACAGCACAGGAATGCACCCCCCCAACATTCCTGGAGGTTATGGTGTTGGTCCTTCCATCAGGCTGGTGGTGAGGACATGAATAACACAAGGGGTGGGATCTGTAGCTTTACGACCTATGGCAAGGTTTTATCTTGCCTGAGGGGAGGGCCTGCTGGAAAAAGCAATCGTGACAAACCGTCCAATCAGAGAGCCAATCCTCTGGTGGGTTATATACAGTCTGAGTTAACCCCTTCCCGACGATGTTAGCTTTATTATATTACGATTTTTTTAAATATTTAACAAATGATGACAAAATAATTCCGTCATGTGTCAAGATGCCAATGATCTGTGGTTTGATGCTGCTGCTGGGTCCCTCGGGGTTAGGGTTGCCAGGTCGGCCATGTTTTCCTGGACACACATTACTATTTCATGCAGAGGGGCGCACGGGGAAAAGTGCTGCCCTGCAACATGTGTAAATCATGCGCTGTAGGAAGGAAATCAGAGTAGGTCACCTAGGATTCCGCTTTTATTTCTTAACTGCAGCGTATGGATTATACATGTTGCGGGTTGGCATTTTTCATGCACTGCCCATCAGCATGAATAGATTATATGCGTCCACGAAAACATGGCTGATCTGGCAACCCTACTTGGGGTCTATGGCAGAACAGCAACAGCAGATCCTGGGTTCCCAGCACAGGCGATTGCTGCCACAGCCAATCGCAGCAATGTTTACAAATGTATATGTAATATCAAATTAACGCCCTTTTTTGTTCTTTAAAAAGCTGTATATAATATGTGCAGGTGCAAAGAATGAGGAAGATAGGAATTATGACTCAACAAACACATAGCAATAGACCATTTTCATACCTTTTTTAAAACAAGATTAGTGGGTCCCCTGTGGAGAAACAAAATCCTTTGTTGTATGTCTCTCCAAGCACCCTGGAGGGACATAAAACCAGCTGCAAATAGCAGCCCTAAACCGCACTCTAACAAAAAGTTCAAATAGATTACTGCAGCATTACAGCTGCCACGGTTTTGGCAGAATACAATGAGAGCTGTGGCATTATGCAGCACATACAGATACAAGGTGTTGCTGTAATTGCCATACACAGGCATTATGCAGCACATACAGATACAAGGTGTTGCTGTAATTGCCATACACAGGCATTATGCAGCACATACAGATACAAGGTGTTACTGTAATTGCCATACACAGGCATTATGCAGCACATACAGATACAAGGTGTTGCTGTAATTGCCATACACAGGCATTATGCAGCACATACAGATACAAGGTGTTACTGTAATTGCCATACACAGGCATTATGCAGCACATACAGATATTGCATTGCTAATAATCTCATTCTGATCACCACAAACCCCCATTAGCAGTAGATCTTACCATTGTATTGTATGTCTGCAGCACATTTACTGACACAAAGGCCATTTCTGCCTGTATGCTGATAATGCAGACCCTGTTTGTAATTGTGTAAGATAAGGGACGCCATCTAGAGCTCAGAATCTTACATTTCAACAATATTTCTGTAAAGGATAAATAAATATATGAGACATTAAAAATTAGCAAATTAACATTATTTAAATTTTGAAACTATCTTTTTTTTCTTTTGAATTCTGCATTTTTATAAAATTTTTGAAAAAGATATACAAAAAAAAGCGCAATCAAGATGCAATAGATATAATACAAAAGATATCAAGGCATAAAATTAGAAATATTTTGAAGTAAAACAAGCAGAAATACAAGGGCGTGACAACAGTACTGGAGAAAAATCTTCTTGAAACTCATGTAAGGAGAGACGAAGAAGGGGAAGAGGAGGAGAAAAAAAAAATAAATAAATAGAATAAAATTTTCTGTGCAAAACGTCTATTTCACCCTATATTTAATTGTTCACTTCATGTCCCATGGTTCAAATAAATAATATTTTTTACAACAAAAATCGCTTGGAAGTGAAGGGGTTAAGTAACTAAAAGATTATCTGAAGCTACGTCACTAAGGGGTTACGACCCTTTTTAACTTTTTATTTCTATATAATGGGAGGAGCCTATTTCCACCTCTGTGTCACCAGGTGTTTGCAGGATGCTATTGCAGCCTGTATACGGATTGTGTAGTGTACGTCTTGAGCTCGTAAAGCGAGGGTAGAGCACTGTGATTGGCTATTTATTAATATTTCTAGATTAGATAGGCCGTGTTAGCCCAGATGCCAAAATCACGAGTATAGCAGTGCGTAGTGATACCTTTTTTATTGGACTAGCTTTCAAGAGTGTTCCTCTCTTCTTCAAGTCTGGACGATATACTGAGCAATATCCTAGAATATACATTAAATTAAGGGACACATGGGTGGGGGGTTAGATGTCGTAAATAGTGAGAGTCAAATGGTATGGTGATCATAAGACATTTGAAATGAAAATGATCACATATTTTAACACCCTTAAGAAGGGCTGAATGTGGATTGTGGCTTTTTAACCCATTATCATAACGTCACATAACATTCAGAATTCTAGTTGGTGTTTTGTCTTTTTTGTTCTTTTTTCCTTTTTTTGTGTCTTTTTCTGCCTTCACTGTTTTGTGTTTTGTTTTTTTTTCTTTCAAGTTGCCATGATCTTATCACTGTTGTTTTATGGGCCTAAGATCTCTCATGTGTTTAGTTTATCATTTTGACCATACCATCTGACTCTCATTATTTAGGACATCTAACCCCCCCACCCGTGTGCCCCTTAATGTTCAATTCTAAGATACTGATCAGTAAAGCTTCCAGACCTGAAGAAGAGAGGAACACTCTTGAAAGCTTGTCTTTTAAATGTAACGTTGGTCCAATAAAAAAGTTATCACTACGTACTGCTATACTCGTGATTTTAATATTTCTATTAATATTATTATATCACTGCCATTAAAGGTGGTATAAACGCCGTGTGGACCACGCTTTATCATTTGTGTGCATAATCCTTATATTTATGTGCCAGATTCGTAAATCCTGTCTAAAAGGTTCCATATTCACTGCATATATATTGGGTATTCAGAGACAGCCAATCTGGCACCGAAATTGCACCGAACAGTGAATTTCCTCGTACGGTGCAATTTCGTGTCCATTCGGATATTCAAAAACTGACAATTCACAAATATTGCTGAATTGCTAGCAGAAACGGTGATTTCCGGCGGCAGTGAAATCCCCCATAGAGAAGCAATGGTTAATCTATACAGAGACACCGAACAGCAGAGATATGTCAGTGAAATGCCCTGATGTTCAGTGATTTCATTCGGCAGGTTTAATCAGACGAATCCCATAGGCTTCAATGTTAAAAATATTACCGATTTTACTCAATATCTAATAAACCGTTTATTCTTTTAATCTGCAGCAAAAAGTCTCTTTATTTATTTTTTGGATTTTTTTAGGCATTTTTCAGCAATTTTTTTTTCCAATTTCTTTTAAATAGTGTTTTTTTTTAACAGACCTTTTCATTATCATTCATAGGACTTTATATGTTAATTCCAAACATTATCATCCAGTAGCTTTTTTGCAAACAGCATTTGAAATTTGAAACTTTCAATAGTTTTTTTTTTTTTTACACCGTTCATTGTCGGCTTCTTCCGGCGGCTGGCCTGCGCTGTGTTTGGCGGATCATCTGCTTTTTTCAGACGTGTTCTGCAGGTTAGCAGTGGATTGTCGAGTACGTTTGATGGGTTTTCCGCTGTGTTTTCGGATCGATTTGATGTCATGAATCGTATCGGTGTTTGCGCTCGAAGGATTTTCACCGACTTGCCGGTGATTTTTCAGATATTCAAATCAAATATTGGCGAATTGACAGCAAAATATGGTGCAGTTCGCCGCACAGTTCTGTAACAGACTGTTTTATTATTATTTATAGAACATTTTTTATTATTTCCGCACATCTTCATAATTTTTTTTGTTTTAAACACCTTTTAAAGAATAGCAGAGCTCCGTTTGTTTTTTTTTCTGTAGTGCGGCGGCGTTCGACGGTCAGATTAACGCTCTTCGTTTGCGGAGGCTTCACGTCAGCTTTTCAGTGGCGTTTGGTGCACTTTGGGGACCCTACGGTGAATGTTGAATTCACAGCAGGGTCGACGAACTGGAATGAGTCTCTCAAACGCACTGAAGTGCACCGAACGAGAATAAAAAATTGCAAAAAAAAAAATCAATTCTTTTTACTAAGAGGGCTATTCAGAAAGCACTGAAATTTCATTGTTCTTAGAATTTCAATTGTTTTTCTGCAATTTTTTTATAAATATTTTAGTTTTATAGAGAAAGTTTCTTACTACAGAGAGACGCCTTTCTTTGGAAAAAAAATCTAAAAAATAAAAATTGTGTGGTGAAAAAAGAGATAATTGAAAACTAAAATTTTTCATTTTTTGTTATTATATATATATTTTTTACAATTTTTTTAACTTTTACTTTTTTTCACTCTTAGAGAGAAAGGTGTCAACCACAGTTGGGAACCTTTCTGTGTTAAAAATAGGGGGAAAAAAAATCTATTAATTTTTTTACATAGCAAGGCACCCCCTGTAGTAGGCACCTGTATCCACCCATTCAGTAATGTTTAGAAAAAAAAACAACCTTAAGATTTTATAAGAAATAACATAAAAGTTTCTGCAGTTACTGTAAAATCCCAGATTCCGGTAGATCTGCACAAACATGATCATCATGAGATGCGTTTATAGCCAACCCAGGACGATTCTGCATACACAGAGTTCAGCTCACGTGCAATATCTTAAAAAGGCAAATTTTGGGGTTAGGGTTAGGTTTATTTTAAGGTTAGAGTTATTTTTAAGGCTAGAGTTATTTTTAGATTTAGAATTGTTATTATTTGGGTTAGAATTGTTATTATTTGGGTTAGAGTTATGTTTTTTGAGGGTTAGGGTTACTTTTAGGGTTAAAGGTAGGGTCATTTGTATGTTTCGGATTATTTCCAGGGTTAGGGTTATTTTTAGGGTTAGAGTTAGGTTTTATTAGGGTTAGGTTTTTATTAGGGTTAGAATAGCCCTAATTATTTTTAGGGTTAGAGTTAGGTTTTTTGAGGGTTTGGGGTATATTTAGGGCTATTTTTTGGGTCATTTGTATGGTTCGGATTATTTTCTAGGGTTAGAGATGTTAAGGTTAGAGTTAGGGTTAGAGCTAGGTTTTTTGAGGGTTTATGGTATATTTAGGGTTAGAGTTAGGGTAATTTCTACGGTTCGGATTAATTCTAGGGTTAGAGTTATTAAGGTTAGAGTTAGGGTTAGATTTAGGTTTTTGAGGGTTAGGGTTATTGTTGTTTTTTTTTGATTGGGGTTATTTTTAGGGTTAGAGTTATTTCTACCATTCAGGTTATTTCTAGGATTAGGGTTATTTTTAGAGCTAGAGTTATTTAAGTTAGAGTTAGGTTTTTATTAGGGTTAGAATTAGGTATTTTGAGGGTTAGTGTTACTGTTAGGGTTATTTGCAAGGTTCGTGTTATTTCTAGGTTTAGGGCTATTTTTAGGGTTAGTTATTTTTAGGGTTAGAGTTAGGTTTTTTGAGGGATTGTGGTATTTTTAGGGCTATTTTTTGGGTCATTTGTATGGTTCGGATTATTTCTAGGGTTAGAGTTATTAAGGTTAGAGTTAGGGTTTTTATTAGGGTTAGAGTTAGGTTTTTTTGAGGGTTAGGGTTATTGTTGGTTTTATTTTTGGATTGGGGTTATTTTTAGGGTTAGGGTTATTTGTACCATTTGGGTTATTTCTAGGGTTAAGGTTATCTTTAGGGTTAAAATTAGGGTATTTTGGGGTTAGCGTTTTTTTAGTATTAGGATTATTTTTAGGGTTAGGATTGTTTTGGGGGGTTAGTGCTATCTTTAGGGTTAGGATTGTATTTAGGATTAGAGTTATTTTTAGGGTTAAATTTACACTAATGTTAATATTGAGCGTTTTAGGGCCATTTTCCCCGTTTCACTGCCCATTAAAGAGCCATTAAATAACACCTTTTAGCACTTGATATTTTTTCCAAATTTGACTTAACGATAATTTCAAATAGAATCGAATCGGTAAAGCCAAAATTTCCATTAAAGAGTATAGGCACCAGTGGCAATAATTGAGCCGAATATTTAATGGGAATAAAAAAAAAATGGTATGACATTAATGAATTCTCCTGAACCAAAAAATGTCCGAAATGAAGTCGAAAAGAAAACCCTGTAGATTTTGGGGATCGGGCTGAATTAAATCAAGTCTGAGGTGTTTCAGGAGTACGTTCAGTCAAGAACGAGGTCCATCTGCACCCCCTGCATTGGAGGATCCACAGCCTCTAGCAAATCACTGCTCAGACACATGTACAAATGGCCGTGAACCATCCTTGTCTCTGACCCATAGAAGACCTAAAGTACAATATGTATGAATACCATAAATCTTATATATATATATCACACTTTTTGAGGTTTAAAAAAAATGCAATATGTTGAATTTTTTAACTATATATATATACATTGTATATTAAACAGAAAGTGTAGAAAGATACATCAACGTACACCATGTAGTATGCACAACGCGCCATCTCCGTATAAATGAGAAGAATATATTAGGAAAATAACAGAGTGAATTTTTAAACAATTAATGGCAATTATGAGATGTTCTTCAAAAGAATTATCTATAGCTTGAATTATCCGGCGAACTCATGCTTCCTATGTGCTCCCGGAACGCGTTGTACTTGTATCTATATATTAATATGTTTACTAATCGGCGAATCTCTGTTAACACCTCTAATTATGTGCCCGGTTTATTAAAGATATCATTTCCCTTTCTACCAATTGGCTTTAATTAGTCTGCATTAATTAGCGTTATTGGCTGTCATCTCAAACAATTCTGTCATTAGCTAATGAGGATTTGCCTAATTACGGCAGCAGCGGAGAGGGAGAGTCTATAGATTTATAGTCAGCTCACGCCGCTCTTCTCTGGCCGCCTTCCTCTACCCTGCGTATAGAGAGAATGTCGCCATCCAATACAAGGAGACCACTGGCCTTCATCCCGCTCAGGCCACAGAGCTCAAAGACACAAAGAGGCCTTAGCGTAGGCCTTCTCACCAGATTCCACAGCAGCCTACATGCAAGTCAACCTGGACTACAAGTGGATAATAGTGTCTGGAGGTCAGTAACATTGTGGTTGGGAGTAAACATTGAGGGATTTATTGGTGGTTCTTAACCTGGACCTGAGGAACAATACTTTGTCAGAACAACATCCACCCCTGGATATCACTGGCCTTTATCTTGGTTCGGCCTTAGAGCCCAATGAGGTTTGAAGGCCTTCGAGCAGTAGTATCAGACTTTTCAACCCCACCAGAGTCCACAGTTGCTTTCATTATTATCAAAATATGCATCTAGAGGACAATGGTTCAAAAGTATCTGAAGGTCATAGGTTGGTGTGGTCATGAAGAACAATAATTTATCCGAACAATATCCTCCACATGGAGGCTGGCTTTTATTTCAGTCAGGCATAAGAGCCCATTGATGTTTGATGGCCATAGGGCAAGAGTATCAGAAGTTCGAAGCCCACCAGAGTCCAAAGACGCTTACAGTGCATCATTAACATGGGTATCTAGAGCACAGTAGCTCACATGTCCCTAAAGGTTCTTGTTTGGTATGACTGTGGTTGCAATTGAACATTGAGGGACTTAGTTTGGCCCAATGGACCCAAGGAACAATACTTCTTCAGAACAATATCCACCACATAGATATAACTTGCGTTTGTTACGATCAGGTCTCAGAGCCCCATGAGGTTTGAAGGCCTTCAAGCAAGAGTATCACAGACTTTTCAACCCCACCAGAGTCCACAGTTACTTACATTATTATCAAAATGTGTATCTAGAAGATAAAGTCTGAAATACACCGTGTGTCGAGACTCGTTCAGTGTATACGGCCCTGTATTCTCATCGCACTCAGCCAGCGTCACGCTGCGTGGCTTAGCGCCCAGAGTTGAAAATAGCCAGTTTTGGCTGCGTTGTGGCATGAAGCAGTTGCTTCGCACCACGGTCAGTGTCTCTTCGGCTTTATGGCTCGATATTAGCTGAAGGTGTTAGGTTGGTATGACTGTGGTTGAGAAGGAGTATTGAGGTACTTATTATTGGTCCACAGTTTGGCCCAACAGACCTGAGGAACAATGATTTATCAAAACAATATGATAAATTAGCTGTGGACATGATTAGGACAATGGGGGCCGTGGCGTCACCTTTGTCCATGTTCCAATGGAAACCCATATGCACAGCACCAGGAGTGACTCACATTTTCCTGGAATTTGTGTCTAGGGCATAGCAGCGCCCTGTGGGAGAGCACCAGCGTGTGGTTGCTGTGCAAGGAAGGGGTTTTCGAAGCTCAACCCTAATCACTGAATGAAGGTCATATGTTGGTATGACTGCGGTTGGGAATGAGCATTGACATACTTATTACTGGTCCTCAGTTTGGCCCAACGGACCCGAGGAACAATAATTTATCAAAATATCCACCACAGGTATATCACTGGCCTTTATCTCAGTCAGGTCTCAGGGCCCAATAAGGTTTTAAGACCTTTGAGCAGGAGCTTCAGACTTGTCTACCCCACCTGAGTCCATAGTTGCTTACATTATTTTCAAAATGTGCATCTAGAGTATAATGGCTCGATAATATCTGAAGGTCGTAATTTGGTATGACTGTTGTTGGGAATGAGCATTGAGTTACATCTTGTTGGTCCTTAGCTTGGTCCAACGGACATGAGGAACATTAGTTTATTTGTACAATATCCACCACATGGCTTTTATTTCAGTCAAGCGTTAGAGCCTATCGATGTTTGATGACCATAGGGCAGGAGTATCAGACTTTTCAAGCCCACCAGAGTCCACAGATGCCTCAATATGAGTATCTAGAGCATACTAGTTTGAATGTGCCTAAAGGTTGTTGGATGTTTTGACTGTTTTTGCAATTGAACATTGAGAGACTTACTATGGGTCCTTAGTCCACTGGCTCTGAGGAACAAAGATTTATTAGAACAATGTCCTCCACATGGAGACCACTGGCTTTTATTTCAGTCAGGCGTTAGGGCAGAACTGATTGGACCTTCCCACCCACCAGTGTCCACAGTTGCCAACGTTACCATTAATATGAAATCTAAAAGATAACACCCCAAAAACATGGGCAAAGTCAGCAGGCTGTTGATTGGTACCAATGCTACTGTAAACATTGAGGGAGTTAACCATTTACTAGATTGCTGTCTATTATACGGAGACCATGTTTGTGAGGCCTTCGAGTCCAGTACGATTAGAAGAACCTAGAGCAGGGGTATCAATTTTTGTCAGCGAACCTGCCTAAGGGCTCTATCACCTCCTTATCGCTAGCGCTCAAATAAATGAGCATAATGCTAGGTTAATTGAGGACATACTTGAAAACAAGAGAAATCTCAATGTATCCTTCCTGGTAAAATCCTTTATAAATAAAATAAAATAAAATAACGTTACACCCGTATTACCGACCGATCGCTAACGGGTTAAAAAACCCATTAGTGAATCAGCATTGGCGCTTTTTAGCACCAGCTTACTGTGCTTTGCGCTCCCTATACTGAACACAGGGAGCGCAAAGTGTAAGCAAGGAGTAATTAGCATTAGAACTATGTGATTTTAACTAAAAACGTTTGCTACAGCTTAGAGCTGGGAGCAGAGTGAGACTAGGGAAAAAAGTCCCCAGTCTCCCTCAGCGATCACTCCGCCGACCTGCAGGATCTCGCGAGGTGAGATCCTGCCGGTCATGTGACTCTGCAGGAGAAGCCTCCATGGAGTTCTATGAACACCGTGGAGGGGTGCTCGGAACGGTGCTTTAGCGATGCCCGAGCATCCAGGAGCCTAGTGGCCACTAAGAGGCAGTCTGCTGGACTGAGCGCCTGCCCTGTAATCCACTGGGAAAACAGGGACGGTAAAGGGAGATTAGCGAATGCAAATTTTCCTCTTAACATCCCCATTTTAGCTACATGCACGTGATAGTCCCCTTAGAGTGGTGCTGCTGTGCTAAGCATTGGAGGACTCACCGGGCACTATCACGCCTCTCTCGAGATCCTGCAGGTCGGCGGAGTGATCACGGATGTAGACTGGGGACTTTTTCCCCCAGTCTCACTCTGATCCCAGCGGCCAGAAGCGGTGGAACGGGCTGCTATACTCACCGCGGGATGAGAGGTGAGTATTTGATTTTTCACTCTGCTCCCAGCGGCCAGAAGCGGCGGATCGGGCCGCCATTCTCACCGCGGGATGAGAGGTGAGTATTTGATTTTTTTGGCGGGGTTCCAGCTGCTGCTAACTGATTCCGCAGAAGCTCTAAGCTGTAGCACACTTTTTTCGTTAGCGACAGCTGTTTGTAATTAGCGTTAGGACTATGCGATCCTAACGCTTATTACTCTCTGCTTACACTTTGCGCTCTCCGTGTTAAGTATAGGGAGAGCAAAGTACAGTAAGCTGGTGCTATACAACGCTAATACCGATTCGCTAATGGGTTTTCTGGGCTTAACGCTATCACCTCAATTAACCTAACGCTCATTTATGTGAGCACTAGCGCTAAGGAGGTGATCGAGCCCATCATCGGGTCGAAATTAGACTTGGTGGACCTGAGGAGTGATTGGTTATATCAAATTACTTTAATCGGCTCAGTATTGAATCTCTCTCAGGCACAAGGCCAGTTGGTCATTGCTTCCCCAAGAAGCTGAATCCCAGCCTGGACATGGCTTGGATGTCTCACCACAGTGGGCTCCATAGCTTGCTGGTAGCACCATTCCTCGATGGTAAGTTTAACCCATAAAATAATTATCTTTGCGTCAACCAGGACATATAGCAAAACTACCAGCTCTATGTGTGCGCATTCAGTGCCTCCACAGACAATAATAAAGTGGAGAAACTGGAGGTATGATGACCACGTGGTCTCGCTTGGAGACATGTTGCCTCCTGCCGCAGACCCACATCTATTGCTGCTCGGCTTTCGGCCTGGTGGCCTCTCGTTTCATTAGTATATGGGCTGATTGTTTCCATCTGTCTATACTAACCCGTTACAGACTACTTTCTCTTTTTCCAAGTTAAAAAAAAAAATAATTAGAGGTTTTTCACAGTTCAAGTATAAAAAAAAGTAAAAATAAAATAAGATCAGGATCCAGGAGCGTCTAGACAAGAGGAGAAAACAAAAAAATAGTCACTGGAAAAATCGAGAAGTGGTGGGACAAGAATGTAGATGGAAAGCGACACGAAACCTGAGAAGGTAGAGGAGACAAGAGGGGAGGAAAAGAGAGAAAAGAGGGAAGAAAGGACAACATGATACACAACCTTATGATTAAGGCCGGCCGTCCGCTGGGCGATCATCCGATATCGTCTGACTGCTCCCACAACATGCAGGTGAATCAGCCCTCATCCTCTGCCTTCAACTTTCATCGGACGACTTCAGATGATTTTTTGCGATTACATCCGACTAGTGCTCTTTCCCATTTCAGTGGGATTTATCAGACGATGCCGGGATGATCTGATACAAGTTAGAAACATAGAAAATGTCGGCAGATAAGAACCTTTCGGCCCATCTAGTCTGCCCAATTACATGGATACTTTACCTGGATTTATCTTTTGTTTAGGATAGCCTTATGCCTATCCCATGCCTGTGTCGCGATCTGTCACAGGAAGGCTGTGGTATCAGAACGGTGGGAACCCAGAAAGCGGAGTATACCAGATCGTACGAGCCACTTACATGAAGGGTGAGATGGAACTGTACAACCCTATTCGTGGTAGTGGCCGAGACGTCGGGTGTTGATAGGTATAGACGTATAGGCACAGGAAACTGGAGACTTGACACGGCGAGCAGTATGTAATATATGAAACACAGAAATGCAGGGATATGTTCATACAGGGTTGTAGTACTCACGGTAGACGGGAGGTAGGCTGTGGTATTGGGAGTACGTATAATACTGCGGTATGCTGTTGCTTTGAGGCAGACGAGGAGACTGAAAATACTGCGGTATGCAGAGGTTCTGAGGTAGACGAGGAGACTGAAAATACTGCGGTATGCGGAGGCTCTGAGACAGACGAGGAGACTGGAGATACTGCGGTATGCTGATGTTCTGAGGTAGACGAGGAGACTGGAGATACTGCGGTAGGTTGAGGTTCTAAAGCAGACGAGGAGACTGGGAATACTGCGGTATGCTGCAGCAAGGCAGCTAGACACCTTGGAACAAAATAACACAGTTCAGGTACTAGGTGCCAAACTCAATAATTGAGCAACTACTCACAGTTCTGTAGCTCTTTTAAACTGGTTCCCGCCCTTCCTCAGTACCTGGCGTCTGACGTCATCTCCCGGCGCCGAGGACACCTAACCTCTCTCTGGGGTCTTCGCCGGTATAACGCGCATGTGCGCGCCGGCCGTTGCCTAGCGACGGGACGCTGTTGGAATAAGCCGCGGCAAGTATTTCGGCCGATCGCGGCTTGCGAACGGCTGGACGGACGGCATCATGATCAGGTCCGGCGGCGGCCAGGCGGTACCAGGGGGCGATCCTGACAGCCTGCTTAAATTCAATTACTGTTTTGGCCTCTACCACTTCAATTGGAAGACTGTTCCATGTATCCACCACCCTCTCAGTAAAATAATGCTTTCTGATGTTACTTTTAAACCTTTGCCCCTCTAATCTAAGACTATGTCCTCTTGTTTTGATACTTTGTTTCCTTTTAAATATACTCCCTTCCTCTACCTTGTGGATTCCCTTTACGTATTTAAATGTTTCTATCATATCTCCTCTGTCTCGTCTTTTTTCCAAGCTGTACATGTTAAGATCATTAACCCTTTCCTGGTAACTTTTCTCCTTCAAGCCGTACACCATTTTAGTAGCCCTTCTCTGAACTCTCTCTAAGATGTCTATATCCTTCTGGAGATACGGTCTCCAGTACTGCACACAGTACTCCAAGTGAGGTCTCACCAGTGCTCTGTACAACAAGTTGCATGAAAAAGATGAATTGTATAGTGAAACCGTCGTGTCGCAGCAGGGAAATTGCCCCATAGAGAAGTGATTCATTTCGACAGCCCATAGGATTCAGTGTAAAAAGATATTTTCTATTTCATTCTTTTTTTAGTCAACCGTTTATTCTTTTTCATCCGCAGCAAAAAGCCTTTTCAGTTGTCGATTTTTTTAGAAATTTTTAGGTATTCGTCTGGATTTTTTAGGTGAAATTTTGGGTTTCCAAAATATATCTTTTTTCCTTCAGGCCGGCTGCTGTCAGCGCTGCTGTCCTTGCTGTTGAAACCTATTTCAGCACCAGGGACAGGAGGTTAATCCCTACGTGCAGCCTTCAGCAAGGTTTTTTATTATTTTTGCACCTTCGTCTGTGCTGGACAGGGGTTGTCCTTGGTGCTGAAACCCTGTTTTAGCAACAAAGACAGGTTGTTCTTTTTCCAATGCAGCAGGTTTTTTCATTTGCCATTCGGGTGGCCTGTCCATCGGCCGACCTGGGTCGTCCACAGACGCTACCAGTGGCCGACACTGATCAGCCGACAGCGTTGTCCGTAGGCGGACGACCAATTCGGTCGTCTGACTACGGACCTGGTGGACAGCCAGTCTTAGTCGGTCACTATAGGAGATGGTATGTTCTAAGAGGGTGAGGAATGGTAAAAACTAGCGAACTGTACATTTTTGGTTTATGGGAGTTATGGTGTATACATGGAAGTTATTATGCATTAAGGAAGCCATGCAGATGCTGAGGGCAAGTCTAAAGAAGGAAGTAGAGAGGAAGAAACCTATTTATTAAGTGAAATGAAGCATAGGCCAGGAAACAGGCAGTAGATCAGAAGGTGGTGTCCAAGGTAAATCCGTGTCATCAAACGTCTGCCGCCATGTTGGCTGTAGCTCATAACATTTAGCCTCAAACAGACCGTTTCCTGAATGCACACAGATTATTTCCTTGTTGGACACAGACTGCTTCCTACCTGTACAGGTTGTTTCCTAGTTTATATTAGTTGTGCGCATACTACTTCCTTATTGCATATAGTCTATTTCCTGATTACATCTTGATTTTATACTGATTGTTTCCTGGTTGCATAAAGACTGTTTCCTGATTGTACCCAGAGTGCTTCCTAACTGCATACTGTCTATATACCTCATTGTATACAGATTGTTTCTCAGTTATGTCCTGATTGTTTATAGATAGCATACAGAGTGCTCCCTTGTTGCACACAAACTGCTTCCTGGTTGTATAGAAATCGCTTCCTGGTTTTTCTACTAGTATACCGATTGCTTCCCAGTTGCATACAGACTGCTTTCTGTTCACAGACTTATTATTTCCTGTTTGTATAAAGATGTCTGCCTGAGTATTTTAAGATTATTTCAGATAGCATACAGAGTGCTTCCTGGTTACACAGTTTGCTTCCTGGTTACACAGTTTGCTTCCTGGTTACACACAGATTGCTTCCTGGTTACACAGTTTGCTTCCTGGTTACACAGTTTTCTTCCTGGTTACACACAGATTGCTTCCTGGTTACACACAGATTGCTTCCTGATCACAGACTGATTGCTTCCTGTTTGTATACAAAATCCTGCCAGATTGTGTTACTATTACCTACAGATTACATACAGAATGCTTCCTGATTGCAAGCAGTCTGTTTCCTAATTGCATATTGATTGTTTCCTGGTTGTATACAAATTGCTTCCTGATTTTAATAAGGTTGTTTCCTAATAACCTACAGAGTGCTTCTCAATTGCACACAGACTGCTTCCTGATCACATACTGATTGTTTCCTGTTTGTATACACAGATTGCATCCTGATTATATTAAGATTGTTTCCTGATTCCTTAAAGAATGCTTCCATGTTTCACACAAACTGCTTCCTGATTGAAGACTGTTTGTTTTCCGATTGTATACACATTGCCTCCTGACTATATGAAGATTATGTTCGGATTGCATACAGAGTGCTTCTTGATTGCGGGCAGACTGCTTCCTGATTGCATACTGATTGCTTCCTCATATTAAGAATATTTCCCAATAGCACTCAGAGTGTTACTTGCCAGCACACAGATTTTTTTTGTCGCTTTTTCATACACCTATACCTAACTTTTGAAAGACATTTTGCAGCCTGCAGTGATTGTGTATGCTGCTCATTGATTTATACTGTTTGCTTCCTGATTGCATGCAGACGGTTTCCTGTTTATGTGTACTGACATACCTGACTTCTGAGATTGCTCCCTGCTTGAATACAGATTGCTTAATAATTCTATAACGTGCTTCCAAGGTGTGCACAGACTTTCCTCTGATTGCACTCATACATTATTCAGTTTACAGGCTACTTCCTGTTTGTACACAGACTGCTTCCTCATAGTATATCGATTTCGTAATGATTTTCTACAGACTGTGTCATGAATGCATTTATTACTCTCTCTAATTGTTTATAATCTGCACCTGTTACATTGTTCTCGGATTACACAGTCTGCTCTCTGATTTCATATGCGCTGACTGTTTCTCGGTTATATACATGCCACTTTCTGAAGACTATATACACACCGCTTCCTGACTGAATACTGCTGACTTCCTGCGTATACACAGGCTGCTTCCTCTTTTATTGTATATACCTTGTCTCTGAATTTTTTGTACTGTATTTTCTCTAGCTACAAACAGCTTCATAATAGTCCGCTGTCTACTTCCTGAATGTGTACAGGCTACTTCCTCCCTGATTGCTCACACGCTAATCCTGATTTTTTTTTTTTTTAAAGACTGATTCTGTATTTGACTGGTTCCATAATGTACGCAGATTGCCTCCTGACTGCATAGAAATTCAATGTATACATGTATCCAGTTTACTTCCTTCCTGGTGGTGTGGTCAGATCCATCCTACTTTCTGTGGAATCATTCTTCCACTGTTGCATGTCTGGTAATTTCCTTTTTGCCAGCTCCGCTCCCTTCTCTGGTTATTAAAATGAAATCCACACGTATACCTACCTTCACATAGGGTTACCAGATCGGCCATGTATTCCTGGATACATATTACTATGTCATGCAGAGGGAAGCACAGGGAAAAGTGCTTCCCTGCAATATGTATAATTCATATGCTGCAGGAAGGAAATCAAGGCAGGTCACCTGGGATTCCTTTTTTATTTCTTGCATGCAGCGTAAGGATTGTACATGCTGAGTGGTGGCATTATTCATGCACTGCCCATCAGCGTGACTTAATTATTTGTGTCCAGAAAAACATGGCCGATCTGGTAACTCTACCATCACTTCCCATAACTTCCTCCTTTGGACACTTATGACCCAGGACTCTATCATGGTTTCCTCCTGCATCGATACACTGTTACAAATCTATATCTGTATCCGCCATCAATCCCATTCTGGTTTTTTGTTCATTACACACCTGTGTCATGCATTACTTACACATCTTGCACATACACTTCCTGCATTATGTCCATCACATCCTGTATCATTTCTCATGTTGCGCACACATGCATTCTACAATGTTTCCTGTGTAACATACACATCATCCTTTACTTACCTTTACGCACGCACACACATCCTGTAACACACTCAAATCCCAAATTGATATAATGCACCATTTCCTGTTACTCGCCGCATTCATCACTTCCATGTTATAAATTTATTTCCTGCATCTTGTTCCCATTACACAACCACTTTCTGCAATATTATTTCTTTTCATACTCACATCTGGTATCACGTTCTATTACTGGTTCAGTTTGTGCATCACTTCCCTTTACATACAGGACTGAAAAATAAATTACACTTTCCCATCCTGCATCACGTCTACTGTCACACAATTCCATCCCACACCAACTGCCTTTTTACACTCACATCTCATATACATTCTCCATCATTTACCTAGATACACACACAAATTCTGCATCACTTTCTGTTGAACACTTGTATCCTGCTTCACATGCATTTATACACTGCCAGTCTGCAACACTCCCTGGTACACATTCACCTGCTCTATTTCCTTTTTATACACAAAAATTATGCAAAATTCCATGTTACACACTCACATCCAGCATCATTTCCTCTGTTACATGCTCGCATCCTGCTTCATTTCCTCTGATACAGTCACATCCAACATCATTTCCTGTTACACGCACACATCCAGCATCATTTCCTGTTACACACTCACATCCAGCATCATTTCCTTTACACACTCACATCCAGAATAATTTCCTCTTACAGTCACATCAGCATAATTTCCTCTGTTACACTCCTGCATCATTTCCTCTGTTACACGCTCACAATCTGAATAATTTCCTGTTACACGCTCACAATCTGAATAATTTCCGGTTACACACTCACAATCTGAAAAATTTCCTCTGTTACACGCTCGCAATCTGAATAATTTCCGGTTACACGCTCACAATCTGAAAAATTTCCTCTGTTACACGCTCACAATCTGAATAATTTCCTGTTACACGCTCGCAATCTGAATAATTTCCTCTGTTACACGCTCACAATTTGAATAATTTCCTGTTACACGCTCGCAATCTGAATAATTTCTTGTTACACGCTCGTAATCTGCATAATTTCCTGTTACACGCTCACAATCTGCATAATTTCCTGTTCAACGCTCACAATCTGAATAATTTCCTGTTACACGCTCACAATCTGAATAATTTCCTCTGTTACACGCTCGCAATCTGAATAATTTTCTCTGTTACACAATCTGCATAATTTCCTTTTACACTCTCAGAATCTGCATAATTTCCTGTTACACGCTCACAATCTGCATAATTTCCTGTTACACCCTCGCAATCTGCATAATTTCCTGTTACACGCTCACAATCTGAATAATTTCCTGTTACATGCTCACAATCTGAATAATTTCCTCTGTTACACGCTCGCAATCTGAATAATTTTCTGTTACACAATCTGCATAATTTCTTCTGTTACACGCTCACAATCTGCATAATTTCCTGTTACACGCTCACAATCTGCATAATTTCCTGCTACACCCTCGCAATCGGCATAATTTCCTGTTACACGTTCGCAATCTGCATAATTTCCTCTGTTACACGCTCACAATCTAAATAATTTCCTCTGTTACACGCTCACATCCTGCATAATTTCCTCTGTTACACACTCACATCCTGCATCATTTCCACAGTTACACGCTCACATCCTGCATCATTTCCACAGTTACACGCTCACATCCTGCATCATTTCCACAGTTACACGCTCACATCCTGCATGATTTCCTCTGTTACACACTCACATCCTGCATCATTTCCACAGTTACACGCTCACATCCTGCATGATTTCCTCTGTTACACACTCACATCCTGCATCATTTCCACAGTTACACGCTCACTTCCTGCATCATTTCCACAGTTACACGCTCACATCCTGCATCATTTCCACAGTTACACGCTCACATCCTGCATCATTTCCACAGTTACACGCTCACATCCTGCATCATTTCCACAGTTACACGCTCACATCCTGCATCATTTCCACAGTTACACGCTCACTTCCTGCATCATTTCCACAGTTACACGCTCACATCCTGCATCATTTCCACAGTTACACGCTCACATCCTGCATCATTTCCACAGTTACACGCTCACATCCTGCATCATTTCCACAGTTACACGCTCACATCCTGCATCATTTCCACAGTTACACGCTCACATCCTGCATGATTTCCTCTGTTACACACTCACATCCTGCATCATTTCCACAGTTACACGCTCACATCCTGCATGATTTCCTCTGTTACACACTCACATCCTGCATCATTTCCACAGTTACACGCTCACTTCCTGCATCATTTCCACAGTTACACGCTCACATCCTGCATCATTTCCACAGTTACACGCTCACATCCTGCATCATTTCCACAGTTACACGCTCACATCCTGCATCATTTCCACAGTTACACGCTCACATCCTGCATCATTTCCACAGTTACACGCTCACATCCTGCATCATTTCCACAGTTACACGCTCACTTCCTGCATCATTTCCACAGTTACACGCTCACATCCTGCATCATTTCCACAGTTACACGCTCACATCCTGCATCATTTCCACAGTTACACGCTCACATCTTGCTTCACTTCCCTTTGCATGCTCTGATTGTTCTCGCCTCCTGTGTTACTCACATCCTGCGCTACGTCCCATGGTGCTTTTTGTTTTTAATACAACGCTACACACTCGCACAGTTCATGCGGTTCTCACACCTGTTTCTTTGTCGTATTAATACACAGTTATGATCACTCATGTCTATTTCCAATTTCGTCAATCTTCCCCCACACACTCTTTACTGTATTCAGCTCTTCCAGGTGTGTGGGCAGCAGCGCCGCGGGTATGATGCCAGTCTCTGCCAGTGTTTTTCCATCACTGCCCATCAGAAAATGCAAGGTGTGTGGGCGAGATAGAAAACCCCTGTAACACCAGAGCGGAATGCACAACAACCTACATCTGTGTGTGGACACTCATCACTGTGTGTGGACACTCATCATCGCTATACAAAGTAGCGCAGTCACTGCTGGTGTATAGACCCTCGTCACCATCATCAGTCACTGTCAGCGTATAGGTACTCAGTGACCGTGTCACCCTGTATAATGATACTGAGTATCTATACGCTGACAGTGACTGTGTCACTCTGTATAATGATACTATCAGCGTATAGATACACGGTATCATTATACAGAGCGGCGCGGTCACTGTCAGCGTATAGATACACGGTATCATTATACAGAGCGGCGCGGTCACTGTCAGCGTATAGATACACAGTATCATTATACAGAGCGGCGCGGTCACTGTCAGCGTATAGATACACGGTATCATTATACAGAGCGGCGCGGTCACTGTCAGCGTATAGATACACAGTATCATTATACAGAGCGGCGCGGTCACTGTCAGCGTATAGATACACAGTATCATTATACAGAGCGGCGCGGTCACTGTCAGCGTATAGATACACGGTATCATTATACAGAGCGGCGCGGTCACTGTCAGCGTATAGATACACGGTATCATTATACAGAGCGGCGCGGTCACTGTCAGCGTATAGATACACGGTATCATTATACAGAGCGGCGCGGTCACTGTCAGCGTATAGATACTCGGTATCATTATACAGAGCGGCGTGGTCACTGTCAGCGTATAGATACACGGTATCATTATACAGAGCGGCGCGGTCACTGTCAGCGTATAGATACACGGTATCATTATACAGAGCGGCGCGGTCACTGTCAGCGTATAGATACACGGTATCTTTATACAGAGCGGTGCGGTCACTGTCAGCGTATAGATACACGGTATCATTATACAGAGCGGCGCGGTCACTGTCAGCATATAGATACACGGTATCATTATACAGAGCGGCGCGGTCACTGTCAGCGTATAGATACACGGTATCATTATACAGAGCGGCGCGGTCACTGTCAGCGTATAGATACACGGTATTATACAGAGCGGCGCGGTCACTGTCAGCGTATAGATACACGGTATTATTATACAGAGCGGCGCGGTCACTGTCAGCGTATAGATACACGGTATCATTATACAGAGCGGCGCGGTCACTGTCAGCGTATAGATACACGGTATCATTATACAGAGCGGCGCGGTCACTGTCAGCGTATAGATACACGGTATCATTATACAGAGCGGCGTGGTCACTGTCAGCGTATAGATACACGGTATCATTATACAGAGCGGCGCGGTCACTGTCAGCATATAGATACACGGTATCATTATACAGAGCGGCGCGGTCACTGTCAGCATATAGATACATGGTATCATTATACAGAGTGGCGCGGTCACTGTCAGCGTATAGATACACGGTATTATACAGAGCGGCGCGGTCACTGTCAGCGTATAGATACACGGTATCATTATACAGAGGCGCGGTCACTGTCAGCGTATAGATACACAGTATCATTATACAGAGCGGCGCGGTCACTGTCAGCGTATAGATACACGGTATCATTATACAGAGTGGCGTGGTCACTGTCAGCGTATAGATACACAGTATCATTATACAGAGCGGCGCGGTCACTGTCAGCGTATAGATACACGGTATCATTATACAGAGCGGCGCGGTCACTGTCAGCGTATAGATACACGGTATTATACAGAGCGGCGCAGTCACTGTCAGCGTATAGATACACGGTATCATTATACAGAGCGGCGCGGTCACTGTCAGCGTATAGATACACAGTATTATTATACAGAGCGGCGCGGTCACTGTCAGCGTATAGATACACAGTATCATTATACAGAGCGGCGCGGTCACTGTCAGCGTATAGATACACAGTATTATACAGAGCGGCGCGGTCACTGTCAGCGTATAGATACACGGTATTATACAGAGCGGCGTGGTCACTGTCAGCGTATAGATACACAGTATTATACAGAGCGGCGCGGTCACTGTCAGCGTATAGATACACAGTATCATTATACAGAGCGGCGCGGTCACTGTCAGCGTATAGATACACAGTATTATACAGAGCGGCGCGGTCACTGTCAGCGTATAGATACACGGTATTATACAGAGCGGCGCAGTCACTGTCAGCGTATAGATACACAGTATTATACAGAGCGGCGCGGTCACTGTCAGCGTATAGATACACAGTATTATACAGAGCGGCGCGGTCACTGTCAGCGTATAGATACACGGTATTATACAGAGCGGCGCAGTCACTGTCAGCGTATAGATACACGGTATCATTATACAGAGCAGTGTGTGGATTATCACAGCACAGATACTTTGTATCACTATATAACACAGCACAGACATCATTAAGATATAGATTCTGGCAACGCTCCATGGAGCCGGCCCATTGTGATGGATTAGCCCGTAGAGGTCCCTATACATGGCTGCCCCCGTTAGCAGATGGGCCTGCCCCCCTGGTTCATGGTGGTCCTTTGTCCCATCTGTTAGCCCACATCCACTTCATTCAGCTCCCATAATAAAAGATTATGGGGTGGGGGTAGGTGGGAGGGGAGTGAGGACAAAGTGTTCTCTTTGAACAGCAATTACATAGTGTACATGGAAGTTACATAGTGACCAGTAGGACTGGCACTGGTACAGGGTATTGAGACACTGGCATCTTAAGACTGGCATAGGGTACACACAGCCTGGCATCCCTAGCACGTGTGTATGGTATATCCCCGGCCAGGCATCTCTAGGGTTGATGCAGATCATATACAGACTGGCATTTATGTGGCAGGACCATATTGTAGATAGACTGGCATTGTTAGGGTTGGTATAGGTTATAGAGAGTGGCATCACTGTTGTTGGTGCAGTCCATATATAGTTTGTCATCTCATAAACTGGTACATATTATACACAGACTGACATCTCTATGGCTGGTACAGGTTATACATACAGGTCTATTCAGTAAAAGGTGAAACTCAGGAGAATTAGCAGGAGAAGAGAACAATCCAGAATAAATAGCCGATTTGGAAAATGAGATAAATGGGAGAATTTCTCTGGTTTGGTTATTTTGACCTAGAATTTTCACTTCTGCCAATTCTCCAGAGTTTCACCTTTAGTGAAAAGACCTAATAGACTGGCAATCTGTGATCTGTGGTTGGTACAGGCTATACACACTGGCATCTCTATGACCAGTGCAGATTATACACAAGCTGTCATCTCCTGGCCTGGTGTAGGTTATGCACAGACTGGCATCTCTCAAAATGGTGCAGATTATACACAAGCTGCCATCTCCTGGTCTGGTGTAGGGTAAGCACAGACTGGCATCTGTTGAGCTGGTGTAGGGTAAGCACAGACTGGCATCTGTTGAGCTGGTGTAGGGTAAGCACAGACTGGCATCTGTTGAGCTGGTGCAGGGTAAGCGCAGACTGGCATCTGTTGAGCTGGTGCAGGGTAAGCACAGATTGGCATCTGTTGTGCTGGTGCAGGGTAAGCACAGATTGGCATCTGTTGAGCTGGTGCAGGGTAAGCACAGACTGGCATCTGTTGAGCTGGTGTAGGGTAAGCACAGACTGGCATCTGTTGAGCTGGTGTAGGGTAAGCACAGACTGGCATCTGTTGAGCTGGTGCAGGGTAAGCACAGACTGGCATCTGTTGAGCTGGTGCAGGGTAAGCACAGATTGGCATCTGTTGTGCTGGTGCAGGGTAAGCACAGATTGGCATCTGTTGAGCTGGTGCAGGGTAAGCACAGACTGGCATCTGTTGAGCTGGTGCAGGGTTAGCACAGATTGGCATCTGTTGAGCTGGTGCAGGGTAAGCACAGACTGGCATCTGTTGAGCTGGTGTAGGGTAAGCACAGACTGGCATCTGTTGAGCTGGTGCAGGGTAAGCACAGACTGGCATCTGTTGAGCTGGTGCAGGGTAAGCACAGATTGGCATCTGTTGTGCTGGTGCAGGGTAAGCACAGATTGGCATCTGTTGAGCTGGTGCAGGGTAAGCACAGACTGGCATCTGTTGAGCTGGTGCAGGGTAAGCACAGATTGGCATCTGTTGAGCTGGTGCAGGGTAAGCACAGACTGGCATCTGTTGAGCTGGTGCAGGGTAAGCACAGATTGGCATCTGTTGAGCTGGTGCAGGGTAAGCATAGATTGGCATCTGTTGAGCTGGTGCAGGGTAAGCACAGACTGGCATCTGTTGAGCTGGTGTAGGGTAAGCACAGATTGGCATCTGTTGAGCTGGTGCAGGGTAAGCACAGACTGGCATCTGTTGAGCTGGTGCAGGGTAAGCACAGATTGGCATCTGTTGAGCTGGTGCAGGGTAAGCACAGACTGGCATCTGTTGAGCTGGTGTAGGGTAAGCACAGATTGGCATCTGTTGAGCTGGTGTAGGGTAAGCACAGACTGGCATCTGTCAAGCTGGTGTAGGGTAAGCACAGACTGGCATCTGTTGAGCTGGTGCAGGGTAAGCACAGATTGGCATCTGTTGAGCTGGTGCAGGGTAAGCACAGATTGGCATCTGTTGAGCTGGTGCAGGGTAAGCACAGACTGGCATCTGTGGAGCTGGTGTAGGGTAAGCACAGATTGGCATCTGTTGAGCTGGTGTAGGGTAAGCACAGACTGGCATCTGTCGAGCTGGTGTAGGGTAAGTACAGACTGGCATCTGTTGAGCTGGTGCAGGGTAAGCACAGACTGGCATCTGTTGAGCTGGTGTAGGGTAAGCACAGATTGGCATCTGTTGAGCTGGTGTAGGGTAAGCACAGACTGGCATCTCTTGAGCTGGCACAATTTATACACATACGGTCATCCCTCTGGCTGGTATAGGGTATGAACAGACTGGCATCTCTGTGGTTGGTACAGATTATACACAGACTGGCATCTCTGTGACCAGGGCAGGTTATATCTTGGGCTGGTATAGCAGGGTATGCACAGACTGGTATCTCTATGGTTGGAACAGGTTATACACAGACTGTTATCTCTGTTGGTGCAGGTTATACACGGACTGGCATCTGTTGGGCTGGTATAGGGTATACACAGACTGGTATCTGTTGGGCTGGTATAGGGTATACACAGACTGGCATCTGTTGGGCTGGTATAGGGTATACACAGACTGCCATCTGTTGGGCTGGTATAGGGTATACACAGACTGCCATCTGTTGGGCTGGTATAGGGTATACACAGACTGCCATCTGTTGGGCTTGTATAGGGTATACACAGACTGCCATCTGTTGGGCTGGTATTGGGTATACACAGACTGGCATCTGTTGGGCTGGTATAGGGTATACACATACGGTCATCCCTCTGGCTGGTATAGGGTATACACAGACTGACAACGCTTGGGCTGGTGCAGGTCATACACCTATTAGTATCTCTTGGTCTTGTATAGGATATGCACAGACTGGCATCTCTTGGGCTGTTACAGCTTATACACAAACTGGCATCTCTTGGACTTGTATAGGGTATGCACAGAATGACTTCTCAAAGGCTGGTGTAGACCTCACTCAGGAAGGTGGTATGTTTAGGAGACTTAATGTTGGTGCTTCCATCGAGCTTGCAGGTACAGAGCACGAGAAATGTTAGTGATAAATAAGGTGGGCACACAGGCTGGCAAACACTTTGATAAAGCTTTTATGGACTCTTGCATGAAGCGGTTATAATGTGAAACCTGTGATAATCGCTACTTGTGTCTCTCTTTCCATGCAGCCAGTAACCCATTCCTTCTTTCTTAACAGATTTCAGGATTCAGAAGGCTACGTGCTCTACCCCCAGATCGGCGACAGACTGGACTTACTTTGCCCCCGCTCAGAGCCCCGTGGGCCTTTTTCCTCCTCTTCATATGAGTATTACAAGCTTTACCTGGTGGGCACCGAGGACGAGGTGCTGACCTGCTCCATCCTAAGAACACCTAACCTCCTCTTGACCTGCGATCGACCTGGGCAGGACCTCCGCTTCACCATCAAGTTTCAGGAGTACAGCCCAAACCTGTGGGGTCACGAGTTCAAATCTCAGAGGGACTACTATATCATTGGTGAGAGTTGTGGACCATGTCTAGTCAAGGCTCGGGAGACGTCCTGTCCCCATTAATCACTTCATGCATGCACAGGAACATGCTTTCTGGGTCAACACACTGGTGCCATATTGGATTTCCATGTTTGCCTATATGTTCTCCACCATTCCCGTGTCATTCTCCTGGTCTTCAACTTTTCAAAATTTCACTTCACTCCTTTCTTGCCATGCTCCCCATCTATCGAAACAACCACCCAACTCTTTCTCCAATTTGGTGTCCTAAATTGACCACATCTAACGTCCGGCTCAATGTTCATCTTAAACCCATACCAGTGATCCACCTAGCACTTCATGGTTTTAGAATTCTATTTCAGAAGCACGTGTGACAGGATCTGATCCATCATCAAGAGGTCCACCTGGCCCTCAAAACTCCCCCTTCAAAGACCTGTGTCCATTCAAGTACGAACAAGTTGTAAATCTTCATCTGTTTGGTTTAACTTCAAGATCAATCTGTAACCACCAAGAACAGGAAGTGGTAGGACAGAAATGTTATGTGTCTCCTAAGAGGTTCTTTCACATAAAGTTGAAGGACCACAATCATTTGATGCCATATATTTTATCCCGCCATTCTTCAAAACGGAATTTGTCTCCTAGACCTTCTGGGACTACTGATCCCACCATTCCTCCAGAGACAGCCCTGCCATCATAATCCTCCTAAATAGCCCTGACGAATTGAATTCTGTCTGACCCCTTTTATGGTGTTCCCTACTACCTTTACTGATCTCACCACTCCCACAAATCCAGTCTTGTCTGCCTCCAACCACTTCTTATTGGTTGTGATAAATCCCCAAATCCAACCTGGTCTGCCCCAACTGATCCAATTCCAACCCTGTCTTCTTCACAGATCCCACCACTCCGTGAAATCCAGGCCTATCTGCCCCATGAATCAAACTTACACACCCCCAAACCCAGCCCTGTCTGCCCCATGAATCCAACTTCCACACCCCCAAATCCAGCCATGTCTGCCCCATGACCCAATGAATCAAACTTCCACACCCCCAAATCCAGCCCTATCTGCCCCATGAATCCAACTTCCACACCCCCAAATCCAGCCCTATCTGCCCCATGAATCAAACTTACACCCCCCAAATACAGCCCTGTCTCCTCTGCTTTTTAATGAACCTACCACTCCTCAAAATCCTGTCTGCGTTACAGACCCATTTCTGGGACCCACTGCCTCTCATCTTTCTCATCACTATCCAGCAGTAGTTTTGCTCCAAATTCTTCAGAATTTACTTATGCTGTCCTGCCCCGCTCCAGCTTATTTCCGTCACCCCTTCCCCTAACCAGGACCACCAGCCTGTTCCCCCATACCGTCCCACCACCATCCACCTACAGGCAGTCCTGTTTAACAGTTTTCCTATCCTCCTTTTGGTTACAGTTCCTCTGCCTTTTCCTGTCTCCTTTGCCCTTTTCATAATGCTCTCTCTCTTCATGGACCTCGTAAATTCTTCACTCCATCTACCTTCCAGCTCCTCTCCTGCATCGGCCTCCGTCTGAGCTCCTTCCCCTCCGTTTCCCCCTCTCCCCCTCTGGGGACACTCTTGTTTCCTCTGTCACTGAGCGGAAATAACGAGCGTTGACATTTAGGTCAGAAAGAAAGAAAGGAAGGAGGGAAGGAGCCAGGCAGTAAATAGAAACCCTTGAGTACCGGAGCCTCCATGGCAGACTCCGGTACCTGCTATTAGTTACAATGTAGGTCAGAGTGTCAGAGGATGAACATGAGATAAAGAGAGACCTCACATGGTCGTCTGCCCCGAGACGCATCTCCTCTCGCTGTGTAAAGATTAATTTATAGGCCCCATACTGTACATTTCTCCATATACTGTAACACTCACTGTAAATCTTTCTCTACTGCGCATCTCTCTCCATATTGTGTTTGTCTCTGCATATTGTACCGCTTTCTCCATACTGTTTGTCTATCTCTATGCTGCACTTCTCCCAGCTTACTTACTGCATTTTCCTATGCCTCCAACTTTACCCCCATATTGTACCTCTTACTGCGTACTATACCTGTATTCCATCTCATTGTGTCTTCTTATTGTACCCTTTCTCTCTCATTATTACCTTCGTTCCCTTCTCATGGTGTCTTCTTATTGCCCCTTCCCTCTCTGTTTGTATTGCCCCTCTTCCTCTCCCATTGTTTCTTAGTGTTTTCTTCCTTCCTCTCCCATTTTTTCTTAGTGTTTTCTTCCTTCCCCTCCCATTGTTTCTTAGTGTTTTCTTCCTTCCCCTCCCATTGTTTCTTAGTGTTTTCTTCCTTCCTCTCCCATTGTTTCTTAGTGTTTTCTTCCTTCCTCTCCCTATGTTTCTTAGTGTTTTCTTCCTTCCCCTCCCATTGTTTCTTAGTGTTTTCTTCCTTCCTCTCCCTATGTTTCTTAGTGTTTTCTTCCTTCCCCTCCCATTGTTTCTTAGTGTTTTCTTCCTTCCTCTCCCTATGTTTCTTAGTGTTTTCTTCCTTCCTCTCCCATTGTTTCTTAGTGTTTTCTTCCTTCCTCTCCCTATGTTTCTTAGTGTTTTCTTCCTTCCTCTCCCATTGTTTCTTAGTGTTTTCTTCCTTCCTCTCCCTATGTTTCTTAGTGTTTTCTTCCTTCCCCTCCATTGTTTCTTAGTGTTTTCTTCCTTCCTCTCCCTATGTTTCTTAGTGTTTTCTTCCTTCCTCTCCCATTGTTTCTTAGTGTTTTCTTCCTTCCTCTCCCTATGTTTCTTAGTGTTTTCTTCCTTCCCCTCCCATTGTTTCTTAGTGTTTTCTTCCTTCCTCTCCCTATGTTTCTTAGTGTTTTCTTCCTTCCCCTCCCATTGTTTCTTAGTGTCTTCTTCCTTCCCCTCCCATTGTTTCTTAGTGTTTTCTTCCTTCCTCTCCCATTGTTTCTTAGTGTTTTCTTCCTTCCTCTCCCATTGTTTCTTAGTGTTTTCTTCCTTCCTCTCCCTATGTTTCTTAGTGTTTTCTTCCTTCCCCTCCCATTGTTTCTTAGTGTTTTCTTCCTTCCTCTCCCTATGTTTCTTAGTGTTTTCTTCCTTCCTCTCCCTATGTTTCTTAGTGTTTTCTTCCTTCCTCTCCCATTGTTTCTTAGTGTTTTCTTCCTTCCTCTCCCTATGTTTCTTAGTGTTTTCTTCCTTCCCCTCCCATTGTTTCTTAGTGTCTTCTTCCTTCCCCTCCCATTGTTTCTTAGTGTTTTCTTCCTTCCTCTCCCATTGTTTCTTAGTGTTTTCTTTCTTCCTTCCCCTTCCGTTGTTTCTTTGTATTTCCTCTCACATTATGTATCTTTATTACTCTTTTTCCTCGCTCATTGTTTCTTTGTGTTCTCTCTATTCTTCTCGCATTGTGTCTCCTTATCAATGTTTCTTTGAATTTCCCCTCCTTATCTCTCCTTGTGTTTCCTTATGTCCTCTCTTCATCTCTTTTTTTTTTAATATTTTTTTTTTTATTTTGAACCTATGTCAGTTACACAGGATGACAAGACAATAACGAGGGCCATGCAAGGCCTACCAAAACAGTTGCAGAGAAAAACATCCAAAGGGTAGGGATAATTACAGAACGGGGAAGCGCAATGAGCTAGAAGCTCGGCGTGAGGGCTGAGCAGTAAGAAGCAAAAGAGGTAGAGTCTGCTTAGAGAGGCAAACAGGGAAAGAAAGAAAAAAAAACTAAAAAAAAAAAGGAGGGGGACTGCCCAATAAGTCGTGGCATACCCAGCTCACCCCGGCAACCCTAAGGCGACCGAGGGAGGGGCCACAGGAGACGTGGGGCCAAAAGGACAGCCAGAGCCTAGGTTACCGTCCCAGCAGCTCGAGCAGGTTACTACACGATGTCCCAAATAACAAAAAAAAAAAAAGAGGGGGGTGGGGGGAGGAATCCTGATGCCCCAGCAGAAAAAGGTCTACTAGCCCCAGTACGTAATAGGTAGGACTACTTGATCGCTCGGGTGAACACAATAAAGCACATAAGTCTCAGAAGGGGAGGGAGAAAAAGTGAATAAAAGCAAACGTTGTGCCGCAGGGAGGAAATCACAATGGAGGGATCTCAATGGGGGGGGGTAAAGCAGGTATGGATCAATCAGGCTGCAGGGCAGACCCCTCCACCCTAGTCCAGGTCATGTTGCCATACGTCCGGTGAAGAAGATACCCCCATCGATAGCGACCCTTGTGGGCCCAGAGAATCGCCGTGGCCTCCCCGAACCACCAAGGCAAGAAACGGCAAGTCCTGGAAAACAGCGATCTCCAAGCCTTCAAAATGAGTCGGGGGAGCCCGGGATGTTACACTCAGCAGCTGGTCCCGAACAAGGATATCCCTCATGACCACGATGATGTCCCTGGAGGCTCCCAGGGGAGCTGTCACCGCCTTCCGGACCCGGATCGCTGATAACGAAGGACCCAGAGGATCACCTGGGAGGGCTAGGACCGCGCTCAGAAATCGGTTGACCAGGGGCAGGATCTCAGCGTCCGGGATAGAGTCCGGGACACCTCACAGCTTGATGTTCCGTCGGCGATGACGGGTCTCCATGGCCATCAGCAACCTGCGTCTGGAGCATTGCGACGGAAGAGAAGGTAGAAGCCTGTGCTACCTCTAAGTTGCCTGAGAGTCCAGTCCCACCACCTCAGTGCGGAGGGAGGAGAGGTCAGAACGCACCTCCCCTAGCTCCTGGGTCCAGGAAGAGCGGGCATTCGCTAAAAGAGCTCTAATGTCCCCTCGTGTCGCCGGGAGGTCCTCTGGGTCTGCGGGTAAGACCAGCTGCGTTGCTGGGGGGGGGGGGTGCGACAGGGCCCGAGTCTCAACATACCCCAGTGATGGCTGGGGATCGGGACAAGTCACACATACCTCTTGATCCAGCCAAAGAGATGTGGATGTCGGGGAGAAGGGGATCCTCCACTACCACACCGCGTTTGTCTCGTTTACCCATGGTATGGGGAATGCAGGAGTGTCAAGGAGGGAAAGAGCACGAGGAGGCAAGATGGCGCCAACAGGGTGTTATGCAGGGCCCGGGGAGCCATGGGCGGCAGCTTTGTTCGGTGAGCCAGATAAGATAGGATTCCGTTCCCAACGCAAAAGGCAGGTAGGAGCGACGAACAGTGGGCAATGTCCAGAAATAGCACTAAAAAGGCAGGAAAATGCAGGAGCCGGTCAGACACACGTCCACTCTCTTCCAATGCTTAGCCACGCCCCTCTCATACTCTCTTAATGGTTCTTTGTATTTCTTCTCTTCTTTTCTCCTTGTATTTAATCTCTTCCTCTCTTATTGTTTCTTTACATTTCCTCTCTTTTTGTGTCTCCTTATTGCCTCTCTTCCTCTCTCTTTGTATCTTTCCTGTCTCTTTTCCTCTGTCATTGTCTCTCCTTATTGGCCATGTTCCTCTCTCATTGTTTCTTTGCATTTTTTCTCTTCCTCACTCATTGTGTTTCCTTATTGCCTTTTTCATCTCTTAATGTTTCTTTGTATTTCCTCTCATTGTGTCTCTCTAATGCCCCTCTCCTCTCTCATTATTACTCTCATTCACTTCTTGTTGTATCTCCTTATTGCCCCTCTTCCTCTCACGTTGTTTTTTGTATTTCCTCTCTCATTGTGTTTCTTTATTACCCTTTTTCACTCTCATTGCTTCTTTGTATTTTCTCTCTTCCTCTATCAGTGTGTCTCACTATTGCCCCTCTTCCCCTCTCATTGTCTCTCAGTATTTCCTCTCTCGTTGTTTTTCTGATTTCCTCTCTCGTTGTTTTTCTGATTTCCTCTCTTGTTGTTTCTTTGTATTTCCTCTCTCATTGTTTCTTTCTATTTCCTCTCTCATTGTTTCTTTCTATTTCCTCTCTCATTATTTCTTTCTATTTCCTCTCTCATTGCTTCTTTGTATTTCCTCTCTCATTGTTTCTTTCTATTTCCTCTCTCATTGTTTCTTTCTATTTCCTCTCTCATTGTTTCTTTCTATTTCCTCTCTCATTGTTTCTTTCTATTTCCTCTCTCATTATTTCTTTCTATTTCCTCTCTCATTGCTTCTTTGTATTTCCTCTCTCATTGTTTCTTTCTATTTCCTCTCTCATTGTTTCTTTCTATTTCCTCTCTCATTGTTTCTTTCTATTTCCTCTCTCATTGCTTCTTTCTATTTCCTCTCTCATTGTTCTTTCTATTTCCTCTCTCATTGTTTCTTATTTCCTCTCTCATTGTTTCTTTCTATTTCCTCTCTCATTGTTTCTTTCTATTTCCTCTCTCATTGTTTCTTTCTATTTCCTCTCTCATTGTTTCTTTCTATTTCCTCTCTCATTGTTTCTTTCTATTTCTTTTCTCATTGTTTTTTTTGTATTTCCTCTCTCATTGTTTCTTTCTATTTCTTTTCTCATTGTTTTTTTTGTATTTCCTCTCTCAGTTTCTCCATTTTCCTTTCTTTCTGTTTCCCTTGATTGCCTTTTCTTTTTTTTCCTGTTATCGCAATTTGCTCCATTCTTCTTGCGTCCCCGTCTGTCTGTACCCCAAAGGCATGTCATCATACACCTCTCTGTCTTTGCACGCCCCTGCAAAGCTGCCTTCTGATTGGCTAGTAGCCCTGCCTTCCGTGACAATGGACAGTGGGGGGATATGATAGAATAAAACAGCCTTAAAGATGGCTGTCACAGCGTGTTACTTTATATAGCGCTGCCGAATGTCTTGACAATGATAAGCCATGGCAGAGCTATTATCTCTCTCACATTCTGAGAAACAACGTGCTGCATGACCTGATGGTACCGAGTACATCTTCAGTGACATTAAACAACCCGAAAAGTCATAGAAATTCTGTGGATGAGCCGGCTGGGTGTATGAAGATCCATTTCCAATGTAAACATGCTCTGCATCATTATACAGAGTGACACAGTCACTTTCAGAAAACAGATACGCAGTATCATAATACGTAGCGGCGCGGTCACTGTCAGCGTATAGATACACAGTAGCATTATACAGACCGACATGGTCACTGTCAGCGTATAGATACTCAGTATCATTATAGAGTGTCATGGTCACTGACAGCGTATAGATACACAGTATCATAATACAGAAATACATACTCACCATCAGGGTAAAGATATCCATTATACAAAGCAGCCTGTGGTAATAAGTGCACCGCCGAGCACAGTGATGACCTCATGGTGTTGATCTCTCCTCAGCCACCTCGGACGGGACTCTTGAAGGGCTGGAGAACCTACGTGGAGGCGTCTGTGAAACCAAAGGCATGAAAGTGACATTAAAAGTGGGACAAAGTGAGTATCACAACAATCTAACACGGCAACACACACAGGCAACAATATATAAAAAATACAAGTAATCACAACTTCACACTAGTTGCTTGAGAAGAGACAGTAGGGGTTAATCAGAGAGAGCCAATCTGGCACCAAAATGTCACCGAACAGGGAATTTCCCCGTACGGCGACATTTCGGGGCCATTAAGCTATTCAGAGAGCAGGCAGTTCGCCACATTTTGGCAAACTGCCAGCAAGTACGGTGTCTGTTCGGCGGCAGTGAAATCTCCCATAGAGAAGCAATAGTTAATCTATTCAGACACCGAACAGCAGTGAAAAGTTGCCGAAGTGCCCTGCCATTCGGTGGTTTCATTTGTCAGGTTTATTCAGGCGAATCCCATAGGCTTCAATGTTAAAAATATTCCTGTTTTTATCCAATATCTAATAAACCGTTTATTATTTTAATCTGCAGCAAAAAGTCTCTTTATTTATTGATTGTTTTTAGGACCTTTTAGGCATTTTCCGGGATTTTTTCGGCAAACATTTCTTTTTTTCTAAAAGCGTTTTGTCTTTTTTCAGCCCTTTTTATTATCATTCATTGGATTTTATATGTAAATTCCAGACATTTTCGTTCATTAGTTTTTTTTGCAAACAGCGTTTCAATTTTCACACTTTCAAGCGTACTGTTTTTTTCTTTTTTTACCCGTCCAGGTGATTTGCCGGCTGCGTTTGTGAGCCCTCTGGTGGGTTTGCGGCAGGTTGGCGGCAGCGGGCGACGGGTTTGCGGCGGGCCTGCGGTGGGTGTTTGGCATGTTTGTGGCAGCATTCGGCAGCCAATTCCCTGCACTTCCGGGACCCCGCGGCGAATTTTGAATTCACTGCGGGGGCGGGGGGGGGGGGTGAAACCTGATTACCCGAAGTTTGGGGAAGTGCGGGGAACGAGAGAGCACTGAAATGACTGAAGGCGACATTTCGGTGCTCTCTGTTTAACCCCCAGTGTGTTGATGCAGCCCTGGGACTGTTTGTTTAAAACTTAACCTTTACTGATTGCTTATAAAAGAAAGAACAGGATAATTCAAAACAACACAAACAAGTAATAAAAAAGAAAGGAATGTATGTATGCCCTATCAGAATTGCTATCCCTTAGGATCCTTAATATGGACCTAGATGACTATTCCTAGTCCGGGTAATTGAATAGCCAGGTTTGCATACAGAGCCCTGTAGAAGGATTGTAATGGACACGCTTGTGTGCAGGAGTGGTCCTCCTCAGTAATGGCCCCTACCAGTAGCGACCAGAGATGGACAGAAGGGATAAGGATAAACCGCTACTTATTAGGAATTGCACAATTGAATTGAGTGTAAGCGAGAAAGAGGAGCAATAATGCTATTCTGCAGTAATGGCTGCCAATTGGTTACTCCTATGATGCCATGATTACTCTGCTGCAGCTGGTGGGCAGAGGTGATGCCGTGAGGCTGGAGCCGGCCCTGTGGGGGAGTGGGCAGATGGGTAAAAGGTGGAAGAATTAGCATAGGATCATGTTCAGATGGTCCGTGGATGTAAATCCAATGTGTGTGCTTCCCACCGGTCAATGTATTTCGCTGACGTTTCGCTAATATTTGGCAAATTGACAGCTTTTGAGTAGCCGAATGGCCACGAAATTGCAACGTACGGGGAAATTAACCGTTGGGCGCAATTTGGTGGCTAATTAGGTGCTCTTTGAATAACCCCTATAGTGTTTGATAAGGAGGAGACTATAAGTCCCAATTCTTTCAGTTGTTGAGTCCAGTGGAGGAATTGTAACTGAATTATTTCTCAATCCGCCTCCCTGATGTTTCTGAACTACTCCCATGATTCCCTGCCCATCTATTGCATTCAAAGAATTCTGGGAATTGTAGGCATCAGCAGCATCTGAGGGGGCCGTGAGTTAGACAGCTCTACCTTAGGGGCTGCCTGTTACCTGGTCTGTTGTAAACCAGCTGCTGTATTAGTGGCTCAAGTCAAAACAATTGGGAGCCACAAAGAGATCCTGACAGCGGTGCCGCCGCTTGCATGGGCTACCGAACTCCACGAAGGCAAGTGCAACCCTACCGCAAGCTCAGCCTATGTACAATCGGCAGCCGCTTAAGCTGAGCTGCAATCTAAGCAGACCCGCTGGTATTTAAATACTAGAAAAACAATCAATGGTGCTTTGTTTGACATAAACGGACGCCCTCGACGAACGTATTTGGGGAAAATAAGCGTAATTCTCTGGAGGTTTTTGCTTTACTTAGAATTGTAGCAGACATGTCAGAACAAGATATACCTATATATTGGAATTATGGACGAACATTAGACGTAGGGCTGTATGTTTCGCTATCAGATGGTTTATCAGATATAAGGCCCTTTCTGGCCGATTATATGAAGGGTCTGCAGCAATCTGTATGATTAGCGTAATGCGCGGGCGCCGAGCTCGCTGGATTCATGACGCTCGGTGACACATGTTCTACTAAGAGCTCATTCTACGTGGCGCTTAATGCTCCCAGAGCTCTGACCAGGGTTAGGAATTAGGAATAATGGTATAGGAGCTCTGTGTGTGCGGCAATAAGTGTTATAGGAGCTCTGTGTGTGGTAATTAATGGTATAACAACGCCGTGAGTGGTTAATTAATAATATGAGAGTGCTTTGTGTGGTAATTAATGGTATAGCAGCAATGTGTGTGATAATTTATAGTATAGGAGTGCTAGGAGAATTCATTTATGGTATAGCATCACCGTATGAGTTAATTAATTGTACAGCCGTGCTGTGTGTGGTAATTAATGGTATAGGAGTACTGTGTGTGGTAATTAATAGTAACGCAACACTGTGTATGGTAATTGCTGTTACAAGAGAGCTGTGTTTAGCTCGTTAGACTGGCCAAAAGGAAATTTAGCCTAAAGCATAGAAAAGTGTTTTGTTTTTTTACAGTGAGAACAATAAAGCTTTGGACTTCTCTGCCTCTGGAGATATGAATTCTGGCAAAAACATAACATTAAGGGTTATAATATTTAATAGGGGGGTAAAAGCTGCTTGACCCAAATAGAATGACTTTGTTTTCCCCAGTTGTTGCACAGTTGGAAAGCTTTCCGGACTTGTTTTGGATCGACAGCAGTAGCTGATGTGTGAACTCAATGGGCAAATACCATTT